>CM071638.1:18774816-19974816 GCA_036419045.1 Scirpophaga incertulas | reverse complement strand
CATATTTTATTATTATATATTACTAATAATTACATTATATTTTATAATAAATCAATATATAAATCTGTAACGGCATTTACGTAAGAACCTACAACGTAAACATTGTTTTTTTTTTTTACTTATATTTTATTAAAAATCATTACAAAAATATTGTGTAATTGACAATATGTATATATAATTGAACATAAATTTTAATAAGTTGTTATAAGTTGTATACCTATATATTTAAATAAGTTGAATTTAGCGCTAATCAACTTATATAAAAACTCACAAAATCTTCACTTCAGATGGATAAAGTACACTTAGAATCATGTGATGATACAATTATTTGTGCTTCAAATCTCATCTTGTCTCTTTTGCAGAATCTTCAAGCGTGGACCCAAATCAAAGAGTGCCTCCAAAATATGCCTTGAAAGTCGATATTGCTATGTGCAGTTCAGTACGAAATGCACTAAGTTCCACTGTATTTATTTTTTGGTTTACATTTCTTCAACTTAAATCGGTGATAACAATTTCTTGGTAAATTATTAAAAAGACAATTTTTTTAGTAAGTTAAATTATAATATTACATGTTTTGTAACACGACAACTATTCTAGGTATTTGGGTGTTCATAATGATTTCTTTAATACTTTCAAAAGTGAAGTAACACTAACTAGTACAGTCAGTCACAAAAATATTTGTACAGGTTGCTGTTTATTTTCTATTAACGCATAATAGACATTTGAACATATGACATATTTTTGTCCCAGGCTGTATTTGATAGAAATTGAATACTTATACTATTTCAACCACCTAGTGCCTATTAGATTAATACTCAAGTGTTACCATTGGTTTTAGCAAATTTTAGATAATTCTTTGCTATGTGCACTTAAAAATATTTCATTGATAAAAAAATGTGGTATTTTGCCAATATAAGTCTGTGTATTTTGTAATTAAATTAAATTTATTTAGATATTTAAGTAAGTAAAGACAAGAAAATAATAATATTCTATTATGAGTTCAAATATTATATGTTGTCATTAAAAGTTTTGTCTAGTAATAAACTAAACTTATAACTTATTTTTTATTAACATTTTGAGGTTATCTCGGAATGATATTATTTAAAGAATATTCTTAGCCGAGATAATTTTTAACCTTAATTTCCATTCCAGAAATCAAATATATTTTGTGTCCAATTTGACTTGGGCAAGTACTGCGTTCTACAGAATAGATATGAATTCTGCTTACAGATATTATAAGTTTATATATATTAAAATTTCTATTAATATAACTGGAGTCATTCCATAGTTCAATTCTCATTACCATCAAAATACAAAGGCCTATAAATATTATGTCCTGTGCACGATATATTTCAATGCAGTGCATCTAGATAGATACAGTCTTATAAACTGCATATCTCGTTGTACAGGTAACATTATATCCATTTCAAAAAATTGTGTCCGTCTTATAAAAAAATTGTGTTTTATAGACGCCTGATATAAAGCGACATAATACTTGAATATTTCACAAAAATATGGTCAAAGTAAGCTAATGATCAAAGTCTGTCAAAATCGTTTATTCAAATATGATTTTTAATTACATTCATACGATATAAGAGATGACACAAGTGTACGACAGGACACTGTACTAGTAAGAAATGACAAAAAAATCAGTATTTTCTTTTTCTCTGTGTATATAAAATATTTTAGACCTATCCATTGCCAGCCCCTGTAGCTTAAAACAGAGTATTATAGTATTTATAATGTATATTATTATTATTATAACCGCCATTTTGAATATATTTTGATATATATAATTATAATATCCGCCATCTTGAATATATTTTGACAGTTCAAGTAACGTATTGTGGTTTGGTATTCATATCACAGGGACAGTCTCCGTAAAATTACAACCAAAATTGCAATGTTTACGATAAACAATGTTAAGTATTCAAATATTAACATGTCATAATTCCATTAAAACCTAATCTTATCGTAAAGGAACGGTTTTATTAGAAAACAAAATATTACATATTAAAAATTCTTTGGTATCCCCATTTTTACATAACAGATTATATTTACGTATGTATGTTATTGTTACGTATTATGACATGAATTTACGTCTCTGTCTAACTGGCCATATATGTTAGGGTCTTACGGTATATATCTAACGGTCTTACGGTAATATACCTAAGAATTAACCTTACCTAAGAATTCGTGTTTTAAAAAGAAATTATTGTGGACCGCTAGATATATATAGTATACATTGTGTCTAAGGTAACATTTAAATATATATACTTTTTTTAATATTACACTTATTTATATTAAATGCTTATAAAAGACATTGTGTGTGCCTCATATCTTAATAATAAGATTCATTATAATTGTATCTGAAATATTTTATCTGTAAATTTCGTATAATCTATAAAGTAGTAACAACTATTTAAGTATTCATATTAAAATTGTTGTTAGTAACTCTTTAAATTGTCACAAAGTTATACACTTATTCATGAACTTCATGTAAAAATTATCGTCTACACAAAGTCGATTTTTGCCACTAACATATTGTGTAATTTACTAATGTGTAACAATGCTTCGTAATATAAATTTAGGGATTTGTACTGTAGGATGTAACGATAATATTTTCATACACTCTGTGGAAAGGATATCGTTATATTTTAGCTAAAATTCAAAATATTTTATAGATAATATACAAAATAAATTTTTTTAAAGAAACTATTTCAGAAGTGCGGTCCAACACCACATTAGTTTATCCAAAACAATATATCTAATTGAAAAGAATCTATGTCACGTATCACGAATGAACCTGTACATGTATGATTTATATACTGTTTATACTTTTATTGTAAGTTCCTGAATATTTTAATCATTCTTTTAATAAATAACATAGACACGATATTTTAAATCGACCAATTAATAATAAATGCTTATAGTAAATGTATTTGATTTCGGGTCTATTCACGATTAAAGAATAGAAATTTTATACATTTACTATGGGTTCCAATCGCATTATTGATAATTCGTTTAGAGGCTACTTTCATATCATATGTCGGGATGGTTCTAATATTATTGTTTTTGTATTACTTAGATACAATTTCTTTTGATTCTGAGAAACTTTGTTTTCTTTGCCAAGTAATAATTTATTGTTGTTGATTTGAATTAAAAGATTTTATTTTCCTAATTGTAAAGTTATTCTATTTTTAAGATAGCAACATAGATGTGTTCATTTTAGCAATATGCGTTTGAGTATTAGGTCGACCTATGAAATTCAAGTTTTGTTAAAAGATTTAGATGCAAATTTTATTTTCGTACTAATATTTTGTCTGTATATTTTATGTTCATTTAACAGCCAAGGAAACTAACTTCATCATATTTTTGTTTATTTCCCTATTTTTAAGCATTATTATAATGGTATTTAATATGGGTTATATCTTCAGCCATAATTTACCTTATTGGCATACGAATACATACGTCAAATTTCCAAACTCATTATACGATGTTATACACATGTGAAAAATTGTTGAACTTAAACTTCATACAAAACCACTGTATAAATTAAATATCAAATAGAATAATAATAAATGGAAATTATTTAAATTGATTAAATCATAAACTGAACGTCAACATGTTATACAACTTTAAAAATATAAAATTAATGTACAAGTGTAAAATAAAAACGTTCAATGAATAATTTAAAATTTACATTTACACCTAATTGATTTAATAATTTAGACGGACGAAAGAAACAAACAACAATTTCATAGGTAATGATCTAATATTATGCAAACTCGAATTTGTATGTAAACACCAAAGAAAAGTCTTTTATGTATTTTGTATATCACGATGTCTGTTAACCACAATATGCTTCAATGACTAATTTAATGAGATAATGAAGTGTCCATGACACTAATTTGCGAGTTGCATAAAAATTCGTCTTTACCTATAAAAATGCTTACATAGAATTACAGGTACATTAATTAATCATGACACCACGCTCGGCAACAAAAAAATAAAGAAAACACGGCTTAGCTCAAATCAAATTAATCACAGTCTCACTAAATCTAATAATCTAATTAGTCCAATTGCAAATTTGAGCGTAAGGAGTCATTGAAAAAAATATAGATATCTTTTTTGATGGAGTGGTAATAATCAAGTTTAAATTAAAATGTTTCATATTTTGCGTTCGGTTCGGTTCCGTTTTTGGTAAACTAACTCTTGGTATCTTAGTTCTTTCATGAAATATGTTTGATATAGACAGAAGTTTTCCATGAATATTATATTATCTGTGTCATTAATCACATTCAGAATTTACTCGTTACTGTAAAATCGAGGCGCGGGAAAACCAGCTGCACTTCACCGCTGGGTTCTTTTCAACGGCTAAACTTTAATATCTGTCTTATATCTCTACAACAAAATTAACATTAAAAACATTTAGGTCGCCCAAAATTTGCTGTTACGAGTTCCTGATCATTATTTGCAAGCAAACAATTGATCCATCGCACGAGCTATAAGCGTATGACACAATAAATTACTTCGATTATTACTAACAATTGAAACAGAATCCGGTTTTGGTTTTATCCATTCGACTCCATCAGTACTCGAACACAGACAGTAAATTTTGGACCGCATCCTTAACAGTTGCATAATTATGTAAATTGTGTTTGTCTCGAAGATAAAAATTGACTAAGCGGCCATATTGAAGGACGATTTCAGAGAAGCAACGTGCGTTAATAAATTATAGACACTTCGGGACAAAGACGTGGCGACATTTAAATATGGTGATTTACATAGAATTTTCGCTTTTGTTATTTAATAACGCGTCAAGTATCGAAAATTCTCTCGACAGTCGCCTATAGTAGTTCGTCGGAGACCGCCACACTGCACCTCCCACAAGAACCGGTGTACATTGTCAACTTGTGACAGGCACCCAGTAACTATTGGCGACAAAAATAGGTAAGACGGAAGTACTTAAGCAGAAGACCCTGATATGATATTCATGTGGGAAGGCAGTAATTCACTCACGGCGCCCCACTTGACTAGTGAACATCTCATTGGAAACCGCCGCGGGCAATTAACTGTCTAACGAGTAAACTCTACCTAACGTATTTTTACTCAATGGCTTCATTGGATCGCAATCAAACTCTCAGGACACTGATAAATGTATAGCTCCAGAAGTTTCATATGAGCTAGAGAGCGACTCTGAACCAGTGTACCGTGAACCGATCGTATTAGTAATAGCTTCGAATATTTATAAAAACCTTGCCAGGAGACCTATTTTTGAATTACGAATGCGACTTCGAAATCACCGATGTGACTAATAATCACCGATTTTCAATAATTCTTATTTTTGAATGTCACTGATGTGACTACCTTAGTCACAGATGTGATTTCATTACGAGTGCCCTCACCCACTCGTAATCAAGTCATACTTGTGGAAATGTTATCTGTGTTTCGTTTGATTTTTAAGTCTATATATATATGAATGTAGCACATATATATTATATATATATATATATATATATTATATATATATATATAATAACCATAATGGTTCAGCCGGCAATAACCGGCAGCGGCTACATTCTGCATGGAACCGAACTCTTACATTTACGTGTGTACTTTATCTATGTTGGCAGCTCTGCGATCGACTTTCAAAAATTGGATGTTTAGGAATCCGTGACCTCAAAGTCACCGCTGACTATTTAGTCAGCGGTGATTTCGAAATCGCATTCGTAATTCAAAAATAGGTCTCCAGGTCCCTACTTTGTCCCCGCCACGACTGCGCCTCGATACCAGTGAGCGATGCGCTATAGATAATTATAAATTTTATACAAATTTCACCAATAATAAATTATATATTTAGTAGAAGTATAAAGGTTTGTAAACTGTTTCTAGACCCCTGGTTCCCAACCGTCTATAATCCTCTGAAGCCGAGATCACCGCGAGCGTATATTGATCCTTTGTTGACAATGTCATCATTAGAGATCGAATAATCGGATGCATATTTACCTAAAGTTAGTTTAAGACAAAGTATGGAAACGGCTTTTTATTCTTTTTATTTTTATTTAATTGATTATTGTTTTAGTTAAACTAGCTCACTACTTTCGTATAACACTCTTCATGTAATAAATCGTACATTCATAAATCGCACGGGGAACTGAAACTAAACTTCATGTAAATACGTATGCATAGTTGTATAAATTAACCCGGAGTCTCGGTCTTTTGAAAATAAATACCACGTGCTAATTTATTAATTTTCAAACAATATCACTAAGTTAAATTTGCAGTCCCGTATTTTCCCGGGATTTTTATTTAACAAAATGTATTTTAAAAAGCCGCTTCCATAATTTGTGAGCCAAAAATTAACTTTAGGTAAATATGCATCCGATTATCCGATCTCTAGTCATCATATACCGCCTGTAATAATACTGTACCGTTTAAAGATTGAATTGAATATTAAAAATGTTATTATATTAGGTTTGTATTATAGTTAGTCCCTTCATAACGTTATGAAGTTACGACAAAGAAAAGTGAAATGGTTCGTAGTCATGAAAAAATGAATAATCATTGAAAGAACGAAAGAAACATTTATTGCTCTAGACTTTGATATTATTTTTGTTTTTATTTTTTTGTATCTCTTATTCTAATAATTAATCAACTGTGATGAAAAGACCAACACTATTAATGATTTAGCTAGATATTATATACTTACACCACACTGCCCTTTATTACGATAAGTACTTTTCTCTTAGAGATTTCTGCTAATTTGATGTAAGCTAATTTTGCACTGATGCTTAAATAGCAGAATTATTATTTGTTCCACTAGTATAAGTGAAACCAACTAATACTTTTTTAATTGTAAAATTTAAAGTAAATAACAAATCAGAGACCATATTATTTATTCGCAAAATAAAATATAGTTAACTGACAGCTGAGTACAATGCTGTGCTATCACTGAGTAATATACTGCTGTAACTGAACAAGGCCAGCTATCACAAAACAAAACCCAGCTGTTACTAAATAATGCGCAGTTATCACTATACAATGTCTGACCCATGATGTTACTGAAAATGCTCAGCTGTAACTGAATAATGCCCAGGAGACCTATTTTTGAATTACGAATGCGATTTCGAAATCACCGCTGACTAAATAGTCAGCGGTGATTTGGAGGTCACTGACTCCTAAACATCCAATTTTTGAAAGTCGATCGCAGAGCTGCCAACATAGATACACAGATACACATAAATGTAAGAGTTCGGTTCCACGCAGAATGTACCCCTGCCAGTTATTGCCGGCTTAACCATTATGGTTATTATATATATATATATATATATATATAATATATATATATATATATATATATATATATATATATATATATATATATATATATATATATAATATTATATATATATATGCATATACATTCATAATATATATATATATAGACTGAAAAATCAAACTAAACACAGATAACATTTCCACAAGTATGACTTGATTACGAGTGGGTGAGGGCTCGGACTCGTAATGAAATCACACCTATGACTAAGGTAGTCACATCAGTGATATTCAAAAATAAGAATTATTGAAAATCGGTGATTATTAGTCACATCGGTGATTTCTAAGTCGCATTCGTAATTCAAAAATAGGTCTCCTGCTATCTACCGTACAATCTCGTACGAGGCGGCGACGGTTCTGGGACGCTCCCCCCCATTCGACATCCTGGCCGACATGTACGCGGCGACGTATGCGTCGCGGCGTGTCGGCCGGGAGGGCGATGGGGGGAGCGCCCTGGAACCCACGCACGAAGTGCCTAAGCGGGAGTGGCACCGACGGATTGTGGCGGCCTGGCGTGCGCAGCTCGAATTACGGATCTGCGCGCGCCAGCGGGCCGTCGGTGCCGTACTCCCGCACCTCGAGGCTTGGCTCCACGGAAGGAGGAGGTCACCTACCGATTGACTCAGATACTCACCGGGCACGGCTGCTTCGGTGAGTATCTGTGTCGAATAGGACGGGAGGGATCGACACATTGTCACCACTGCGCATCCGACCTCGACTCGGCCCAGCATACGCTGGCGGAGTGCCCCGCGTGGGCCTCCGAGCGCCGAGTCTTGGTCGCAGAGATCGGGCGAGATCTGTCTCCGCCAGCATTGATTGCGGCAATGCTGGCGGACGAGGGAGGTTGGAGGGCTGTGGCCTCCTTCTGTGAGGCAGTGATGCTCCAGAAGGAGGCCGCCGAGCGGGGTCGGGAGATGGCCGATCCCGCTCGAAGAAGGCGGCGCCGGGCTCGGTAGCACAGCTGCGGCGCCGCCGCGGGTCGCCGGCGGGCGCGAGTAAGTCGCGACTGCTACGGCGACCCGGGATGGACCACGCCCCTTCCGTGGCCGGGGGGCGTCGTCGGTGGAGGAGACCGGGGGAGGTAGTAAGCCTCCCCCGAGGAGGGCTCCCCTGTGTCGACGGGGGAGCGGAGGCTGGGGGTTCCCGGAAGAAGCTTTCTGTTCCCAGGGGCTCCCTACATGCCTGAGGAAGGCCATCCCTGAGGTTTTTAGTGGGTAGGCCTCCCCCTTCTGGGGAGGAGAGCCCCACATAACCCCGGCTCGCCACAGCCGGGGTATGCAATTTAATGCATTTTCCTCAGGGAAACAAAAAAAAAAAAAAAAAAAAAAAAAAAAAAAAAAAAAAAAAAAAAAAAAAAAAAAAAAAAAAGGTCTCCTGCTATCACTGTACAATCACTGTAGCTGGCAGATTTCAACACCGCAATCAAATAGTTAATCGCTAAAACGTTGCTAAAAAGTAAACTTCGTTAACCTTAATGCGGTTATTTCTGTATAAATAATGTAAGTTAACGTTAATCGTAAGCGGAAAGTTATCAAGTTCCTCGCACCCGCAGTTTGCGTTGTATTGTATTCATCGTCCAACGCGAATTTATTTGTCGTATTTTTCACGGCGCGATGCAATGCGTGGTTATATACATCCTATATTACAGTAGGTAACTAATACACGAATAACGTTTAACATATAAGTACGTAATTTTTATAAGTACGATTAACACGAATTTATTCGTCCGTTGCTTTTTTAAGTTTACTTAAATGTTATTCCGTTCTTGGAAATGTTGTCTTCATTAATACTCAGGTATGTTAGCAGTACACTGCGATTCATAAAATACTTTCTGTGAGGTTATGCTGGCACCACTGTATGATATTTATAAATGCAACTTTATGATAATTGAAATAAAGATTATATTTAGAAGTGATAACGTAGCCTCTGAAGAAATATTTAATGAAACGCACAAACTAAACAACGTTTTCGATATGTTTTAAATATATAGTAAATTACAGAAGTCATGTCAATGTAGGTAATAATCAAAACTAGTACATTTCATTTCTGTTTAGGGTGCTGTACAAAATTCCGTGCATAAATTTAAGCTGTCATCGTGTACATAAATCTAAACTCGTGTTAACCACACAGAAGTTGACAGTTTGGTCCCTTAATTAAAATTATACTGTAAGTAGACCTTCACAGGCACTTAATGACTAGTTATTGGTACTCACAATAGCTTTAAGTCAATACCTGTCATTTTTATTTAATCTGCAGACCAGCTGTCTTATGTAGTACTAGATACTAACTCAATTTTGCATTCATTAGCTGATGGAAAGTTTGGTAATGTTCCTCGTTTGATTACTATGTTTTGTAAACTCCCGTTAAAGTTCCAATAAATATTAATATTTTGTATTAGTTTTTCTTCACATTATTCCCGATTTCCCGGCATTAAATGTTTTTTCAGGACGATAAAATAGTCATTTTCCAAAATAGTTGAATTGAAAAGACACCAGAAACTTAATAAATTTATTTATGCATTTAATGTACTTTCTTACATTACGTACTTGAACTCTGCATGTATACAAATTTACCTGAAATATGCTACACTTTTAAATGGATATTTTTATTTCTAGTCTTATAGTCACAGTAAGGCAAAAAATGCCAACAATAACTGCCCAACTGATAGTACGCGGTCGCGGTAAATCCGCAACTATACAAGAATCACAGTATATTGCCAAGAAGGAACATATTAAGATGTAAGGATAGACAATGGAATTACTGGGTACTTTTCATTGCCTTTCTCTTTCTTCTGCTTGTTTAGCGGTAGACTTAAGTAAAACGGAGTATCCTCACTAGCAGATGGCCTCCCAGATCTTAGTGTAAGTAACATTACTATTATTCTCTGAAAGCATAGCATCCGTTTTTGTAATCTTGTGTCTAAAGTGTCTTAGAGGCCCGCCGCAACACTCGTAAAATGAAAACCTAAACGAGAATGGTATTTTACTATAGATTATTTATACTATGCAATGTTTTAAACTGTTCCCGCTTTGCTTATCATTTGAATGTTTAGAGAAGTTATTAGTGAATGAAATAGGTCATACAGAAACTAGAATGAAAAGATATAACGTGTAGTAGCCAAACATAGAATCGAAGCGAGGAACATCTTCATTCTGTCGTAATTACTATGCACTAAGTCGATCTAAATTATTGCCCTAATTTCAACAGCTCAAATTCACACTTTGTTATATCGTATTATAGTGTTCATACTATCAAGGATCGAAGTCCAGGATTCGGTTAGTCATAATTTCTTTTTTTTTTTCTGAACAATTCTATGTATAACGTGCAGTAGGGCTGACACACTGATTATGCCTCCATCGTCACAGCGGACATACACCTAAAAAAATAAGAAAATTTACTTTTGGCTAGTTTTAACATGCGTGCATCTATGAGTGCATAGACTAGTACTGTAAGCATTTCCAGACTATAGTGGGTGTTCACAGAATTTTACTTCGATCGGGAGTCTCTAGGGGGCCCGACTGCGTCACTCTACCTAAAGCGACTGGAGGAGCTCATAGAGCCTCGATCCTGCGACCGGATTGTTCACGGCTCGAAGACGCAAGTGGGTCTAATCATGTCCATTCTTTATGACGAGGACAGTACATTAAGCAGACCACGACAGGAAGCTTCATTTTTAACTATATGAAGATAGCTGCCGCCAACAACTGGGTCAGCCAAGTAGTAAATAGTGACTAGTTGAATACTAATTACTACACAGCTGGTCTGACTTAAATGGGCAAGATATATTACAACGTCTTCAAACAAACTGCAACTCATGGTTAAGCTTTGGTAAATCAGCAAGCCAAATGAGGGTTATAAGAGCTATTTCAAGGTCAATATATATATATACATATAGTATAATAAATATTGTGCTGTATAAATGCGAAATATATGTGGAAATTAATAGGAATCCAAAAATCGTTAAACTCGTGAACAATTTATTTGACAATGTCTAACAAATGAAAGCGTCTTAAGTGACAAGTATAGCTGATGCGCATACGCCAACATATAGTCTGATGCCTTTCTGTGTACTTACATAAATAATTGAAAATCGAAAAAACACATTGGAGTTCATAGCGGGTTCCTGGTCTACCATTTGAAGATAGGTGACGGATATCTATTCCGCACCTGTGATTGTGTTTCAGTGATACGCAATAACTGTACTTAATATTTATGTACATAAGTATGACGTAAAGATGGATATCGTGTAGCCATTTTGTAGCGGTCAGCTGCCAGTTGCCGTTGTCACACGACGACACTAATTGCCGCTCAACAAAACAAAATCATCGTTATATCGATTCCATACGTTCTCAACATTAAATGGCGACATTGCAACTTTGTGTGGTATTTGATTCATAAAACTCGATTTACTAAATGATATGACCACATTTTGAATAATTGGTCCACACCAGTTTTATGTCGTTTTTAAACGACGAACCCTTTAATCTGAATATTTGGGAATATAGTTTCTTTCGATATGGACCATTTAGTTGTCTTTAACGTTTGAGCTTTCATGGTGCTGCAGCCTCAGCACTCGCGTTTTTATTACGATTTTTTTATAGAATTTCAACTAAGGTCAAAATGGACACCGACGCGGTTTAGATGCCTTACCTTGGATTGTGTCCTGATGTTCCTCGATGGAGATGTTTTTGAGTTGTGATGATATTTGATAGGTAAAATTTTGAAAGAATTTTGGTATCTTATTATAGTTTGGTATAATATCTATTTACTTAAATTCGAAATAAATGAGTACTGAACCTAAAATCGTATTTAGAAGACAACCACATTTTCAATTAATAAATTAACTACTATCGTAGCAAGATACAGTTAATACGTTTATGTCAAACAAGTTTTAATCAAACATAGGCGATCGCTTACCGATAGTAAAGAGACATAATTTACCACCCCTGTGACATCAATTATTCTGTCTTTGGCGGCCGACGGAATCGATGGTATGTAGGTCATTCGTTCACTACATCGATGCTGGCACACACGCGATTTAATTGGTAAAAAACAGAACATTGTTAATAAATCCTTGGCAAAAACAAAATATTGTAACAAAATTTTTGAAAAAGCTAGAAAAACGATCCATAATGAAGCATCAAGAGGTGAATGTGGACTATTGGGCCATGGCGAAGGCTATGCTGGTGTATGTGACGTTGACAGGTCTGTGCTGGCTGATGCTGCGGCTATTCAATGCAGTCTTCACGCTGCCGGGCAAGCTGCGAGCGCAGCAGCAGAATGTGCAGAACACATTGCAAGAACTACAAGTAAGCATCCATCAGTGCATTACTATCTGCCCTTAATATCGGTAACTGTCAACATTTACAGAGCTGATGAACTACGCTATCCAGAGGAGAAGCTTTGAACTGTGGAGTTATTTTTCTATTGTGACTGTACGGACTACTGAATGAATGACGGACAAAGGTACTTTCCATAACCTAAAAATTCCGGAATAGGTATTGTGTTTCTCATCAACGTCCTCTTATGTCACTTATACTGCATTCCTGCATATTTGCAAATGACACAATAGGAAAGGAGGAGGTAAATTATGCTACCCACATTGATGAGTGATCTGTTTATTCTCCAAATATGTTACGATAGGCAGAACACACTAGAGATGTGTCAATCTTTACAGAAACGACTCAGTGGGTCGTTTCTCCCAACTGATTCAAATGAATTATTCGCTTAATTGCATCTCGGTTTCAATCGGCACGCGGCGCTCGCACGATTCAGATAAGTAAATAGTTCAGAGTCGGAGCACTTGGAATCACGTCGCTCAATTGCATCTCAGTTTCATTCGATACGCGACGCTTACTCGATTGACAATGTCAATTTGTGTCATTTGCATCAGTGACTCTGAACCGATTAAATCGGTTCAGAGCACTTTACTAATTCGGATCTTTGTACATTTGTATCCACAAATGAACCAATCTCAACAACGATACATTTTTTCCATCATTAGAACATACATCTCGCAGGCTATTCCTCCACTTCATATCGAGTCCTATGATGAGTGGTAGTTTAAATGCTAATGGTGATGGGAGTATTGCATTTATGATATAATGCTCCATTTCATTATTAGTTTCTCAACTAAGCGATACTATTCTGTATTACTCGTATAAATGCGAAATTGTATGCACAAATTTCTGAATGAAATTTGGTGGTGGTGATGGAAGAAAGAGCTTTCCCGGGTCTTATTCTCTTATGTAATTTCGTATGGACGTGGTCGAAAACCCGGTAAAGTACATTACATATTATTACCGCGGAAAAGTATCACTCCTACAGGAAAATCAGTTACAACACGTGATACAATCCGATGCAATTTCAAACCTCAATTTTAAGACCACAGTGCTATGTGTATACTTTTGCAATTATTGCAACTTATATCTATTGCAAATGATTTTCTGTAAACATAAATATATCTATAAAATAATATGCACGGTATCTATGTTGTCCAAATTATTACTTTAAAAAAATATAAACATTAGCATTCTTACAATTTTGTTACAGAAGCGGTTTCCTGATCTGAACATCTCTGAAGAAGACTTACAGAATGCCGAGAAAGAACTGGAAGAATTCGTAAAAGAGAACGAAAAAGACAAGGAGATAGAAGATAAAAATGAAAACGATAATTCCCAGACAAATGAACCCAAAAAAACCATTTAAGATTATGAATATAATTACTCACACCTTTACCAAAAATTACCAACACTTCGCGTTCTTATCACAAAGTTCGGGATATGGCATATGACATATATTTTTCTAATATTATAAGTACATAATATAACTAATAAAAAATTTTGTCTTTAAATGTCTGTTATTAATCGACTCAAATAGATTCATAAATTAAGGCCGGTATTTTTTTCCCCCTTATGGCAAATAAAAGGCCGGTATTACAGAACGCGACTCGAGCACAATCACTGCTTAAGTACAGTTAGAAAGAGATGACGCTATGTAGACTCAATGGGACCATCCCTTTCTAACTGTACACAAGCAGAGATTTGAGTTTGATTTTAGAATACGACCGTAAGATTAGAGAGGTAAAAGGATAAATACAATTTGACTTTGTCTATTGGTAGTTCTTCCGGCACGAGTAACAGCGATGGTTTTCGTAGTGCAAATGTAAAACTTGACCCATTGCTGAACTGTACTCAATTTATTAGCTACGACCGTTCGTACATGCTTCATTGAGCAGAGCGAACTGCTCGTTATCCAAACCTCGTTATCTTAAGTTACCTACATAAGGTAAAGTATTGTGAAGTTTAAAAAATCACTGTTAGGATAGATGCTCGATATACCTATGGTGATTGAGGGAGAAAATCATCCACGTTGTGATAAAGTTGTCAATCTTGAGAGTTGTGTGTCACTAAAAGTTCTCAATTCTTTGGATCTCAATCTCTGATGCTGTTTTATCGCGAATTTTATCATTGCTGATTCCAGTACGCAATGAATCTCCTACATAGATAGTATTAAATATTGAGTATAATAATTATGCTGGACCCGTCATTAGTATTTACCGAAATGTTAAATTTTATTGGATTATACAGATTCAGGTTTTTATTTGCTTAAACATGACAGAATTACATTTGGATAGCCCATCATATTTTACTTGTGAGCGTGGAAATTTAATATAATAATAAATACTTATAAACATAATAGCAATGTCAACTATAATAATAATGTTTACTTACATATAGTGAATTTCATCAATTAATTGTTGGAATGTCAAACTTTAATTCATATATAAAAATACAATGATAAATAAATAGTAAAATGGCATGTATTGTTAATACCAATTTTAGTACAGTCAATATGTCGTTAAAAAAATCGATCTCTCCGAAAAATGACAAACCGGGATTTGACTTGACGAATCGTTAGAGGGGCAAGTAAAAAGCTTAATGTCAGATTTCCGAAGTCCTCCCCCCTGCTGTTTTTGAGAAAATCCAAAAAAATTTTGAAATGCATTTATCTCGGAAACTATTAAGGCTAGCGACATGTTTTTTTTTTCAAATTGTAAAGGACACTCAGGACTACATTTTCTTTCATTGAAGCAACATCATCCGACTGAAACTGCAAACGCTAGATGGCGCTAAAGTTTTGAAAAATTGGTTTTTTGCTATTTTCATTGTAAAATATCATTTTTTTTGCAAAAATGTAAATGAGAAAGTTGTTTGTAATAAAATTAGCTACAACTTTTGTTTAAAACATTTTTTTATAAAACTTACCGTTTTCAAGCTATATAGGGGAACAAGTGCAGTTTACAAGCTGAAGCTTGTCAAAGTGTACAAATCGTACATTGTGTGCCTTACTACAGTGTGTTTGTCACACAATTCATGGATACATCAATAAATTGTAATGTTTACTTATTTTTTAATTATTAAACTTTTAAAACTTTGTTTAACAATTTTTTTTTTAAATAACAATGAAGTTTTTTTTAGTACAAGTTATTTGAAGCGGTTTTACTAATACAATGCATTAGTAACAGTACATATAAAATGAAATTTTATTAATGCAAAAATCAAAAATATATAATCAAATTTGCAAGTAGCTTTAACTTTGATGAATTTTATATTAACTTTTTGCTATTTGTTATCGACAGCGCAAAAGGTGAATAATTCAAAATACATTCAACCTTCAGTCTTCTGATTTTTGAAGTAACAAAGATTTTTAATTAATTTTAAAATTTTTATGTTTTCTAAAAATTTAAAAAAATTTCATAAAATGAAAGTATTTCTTCGTCAACTTTGATGATTGTGGATTATGAGAACAATAAACAATTGTACTTTTTTTCATTTTAAAAATAAGTAAACATTACAATTTATTGATGTATCCATGAATTGTGTGACAAACACACTGTAGTAAGGCACACAATGTACGATTTGTACACTTTGACAAGCTTCAGCTTGTAAACTGCACTTGTTCCCCTATATAGCTTGAAAACGGTAAGTTTTATAAAAAAATGTTTTAAACAAAAGTTGTAGCTAATTTTATTACAAACAACTTTCTCATTTACATTTTTGCAAAAAAATTGATATTTTACAATGAAAATAGCAAAAAACCAATTTTTCAAAACTTTAGCGCCATCTAGCGTTTGCAGTTTCAGTCGGATGATGTTGCTTCAATGAAAGAAAATGTAGTCCTGAGTGTCCTATACAATTTGAAAAAAAAAACAAGTCGCTAGCCTTAATAGTTTCCGAGATAAATGCATTTCAATTTTTTTTTGGATTTTCTCAAAAACAGCAGGGGGGAGGACTTCGGAAATCTGACATTAAGCTTTTTACTTGCCCCTCTAACGATTCGTCAAGTCAAATCCCGGTTTGTCATTTTTCGGAGCAAAAATTGCAGATTGACTGTACTATTTTATCCGTTATTATTTTGCACCTATCTGCACCTAACAGAACACGTGTAAGTTATGAATTTATATAAGTAGTATCATTGCACATACATGTATAAATAAATAAAATATCAAATGCAATATATTATGTCATAAGTATCATAACTTATATTTCCTAGAAGTATTCGAATTTCACATCAATAAGCTTATTGTGCTCAAAGACAGTGAAAAGTGAACCAAACAAACTTGAACAAACTTCTTTTATATTTAGAATACTTACTTAGAACATCCGACATACAATCGATTATATACACGAGGCGTCCAAAAATAGCGCGAGGGTGAACAGGGTGCAAGTTCACGTTAGTTCGCGCGGTTCCGCCGAGATGGCGTCCCCCTACCCTAAGCCGGCTCAGCCGAGGCGTGGTAAGGAGCTTTCACCCCGGCTATCGATCGCCAGACAAACATAAACAGGGTTTTCTGCAATCTAGCCGAATAAAAATTAAGTCGCGTACATTTGATAGCTTATCTTGTTTGTTGGTGCATTAGCAATGATCAGTGCCGTACGAGTACAGTCCAATGATAGCCGTGTGTTGAGTGTTGTGTGACACAAGTCAATTAACTGATGTATGTGAAGTTCCACCTCGCACCTTCGAGATGACAAGGTCCTCGTACAGGCCGCTCGTGCCACGCTCGTCTAAGAACTCCCTGGACAACCGGGACATGGGGTAAGTACCACAGCATTTCATTTGCCGGCATAACATCAGTACCTTTGTTTTTGGAAAATATTTACGAAATCTCCTTCGCAGTGAAAATGACTAGATAAATAGCTATTATTGTCTTAGCATTTCCTTTGAAAACAATTAGTTAATTACGTCCGTACCAATATTTGGTGTGCAGAAGTTTTAGAAAGAAGAATTGTGTCAATGATATTGCGACAAATGGAAAATGATATATTTTAGGGTGGAATTAATTTTGAGCTATGATCTACATGTTTTTTTATTAAAATATATGCTAAAATTTCTTTGGTAAGTAAATACACAAATTTTCTGAACCATTAACAGGAATAAATAATAGGATTAAATTCCTAGGTAATAAAGCAATGGGCGATGTATTTTTTTCCTATAAAAGTTTCTATTCAACTTAATTTATTTTATAAATGTGTATATATACAATAGGGTTCTTTAGCTATAGAGATGTATTATCTACACTTTGAGCCTATCAATCAAGTTATTCTATACTGAATTGTAATTCAAAATTACCTGGAAAAAATGTCAATTTTAGATTAGAGATTAGAAACTTGCTACGTTCACCTTTTAATTGTATATGTCATTCCGAGTTGACGTATTTTAAATTAAACTGCAACAAAATGATAATTCCATTTTAAATAAAAAAAATTAATGAAATTGAAGAAATAAATTTATAAAATTCATTTTTATTTGAAATAATTTAGCTGTTTTCTATAAACTTAATTAGCAACAACAGTAATGATTCAAACGTTCATCTTTGTCTAGTTTTGGACTTAAGTTTAAAACATATACGCTTTAAAATGGGTTCTGTGTAGGTAAAATTCAGTTTAATATGGATTTTGTACAGGCAACAGAAATATATTTTTAACCATCGTCCCATAAATACTCGTAGAACAAGTAATATGCATATTAATGTGTACTTTGGTACTTTAAGGGCTTTGACCTAGAAGTCCTTTCTGTCTCTTTTGCCAATGAAGTGATAGGACATTAGTTTTTATACAATTTACATAAGTTAAAATTACAAGAATAATTTATTGCTATCCCGAATGCATATTCAACTTTCTACTGTTTTACTGAAACCAAAAACACGTCAAACTTTAAAAATCTCTTTTCTATTTACTTATTCACAATAAAATCAGCTAGCGGTTTTAAGATAAAGTAAGGAATAGATAAGGTAAGAAAAAGATTAGGTTCTACATAAACCATTTTTGGCGAATAGGGAAATCATATACCTCTAATAATATATAACGTGACAATACTATTAATTTGGTTATTAATCTAATAATGAACTAAAACGCATCGAAACGTTAAAGATCCAGTTCAGTTCCACACATCGTCTTACAAGAACGTTTATTTAATTATTCTCACAAGTTATACCTATTCTGTGAGAAATTACAAGACTCGCTCGAATTCTTTATACAAATTATAAACAATTAGCAGGCGCCGCAACTACGTCTATATTGAATAAAGTAGATATAGAGATAGTTTGAGACCCAGACATTACATAGGGATATTTTTACCACGGGAATATCTATTTTTCCTGCTTGAGAATCTGCGTGAACAGCTGGCTGTTAGGAGTAGCCTCAGCGGAACAAAAAAAAAAAAAGTAAAAAAGGAGGAGACCTTTAAGCAATTACAGCCTCTGAATTTCTTCGGAAGTAGATACAGGTTACCTACCTTACGAATTTTTCGTTTACCATATAGGCGCATCAGTTAAATGTACGTCTGAAATTCTAAAAACGTTTAACGTAACGTACTTAGGTACATGACAAAATCGACCCCGGGACGCGCGGTTTGTGTAATACCGAGGCCAATGCCGAGAGCACAGTATAGCAGGCGAGAGGCGTGCAATAAATCTACATCCGAGATTTAAAAATCAAAAAATAAATTGCTATCATGATGGATCCACACCCTCCGCCACTGAGACCACAGTAATACTGGCTCGGTATTTTTTTTTTATTTTGCACATCAAACCTGTAAACTCTGTAATAACATATGCAAACCTACTATTTCATTATGTAGGTATATGTAATTGCTTAAAAAGGTGTTTATTGTCGTCATAAATCATAATCCAAGCATTAACGTCGTGGAAATCTTTTCGCCACTGGATAGAAGCGTGTGCAGGCTCTTATCAGATATCAAATAGAGCTGTTCACTATACTGATAAGGGCATGTTTCGTGCTAATGAACCGTAAACTGCATTGTTATCATTATGGGCAAAAGAAACAAAGACATTGGAAAATTAAGATATAATAGAAGCGTCAGAAATGCGAGTGAATTCTTGATAGTTTTATAACAGAACAAGGAATAGATAATATATTTTCGGCTATTGAATATCATATCATCCAAAATACACAAATATGATTTGAAATAATATAAATATATGTTACACTTACACCAATTAGTCTAGCCCAAAATAAGCTCTGTAAGGCTTGTGCTATGAGATCTAGGGTAACGGATAGTATACACATACATATATTATACACATATAAATATTTTTATAGAAATATATATCAACAACCATAACTAAGGTACACATGCTCGCATTCATCACACAAACATCTGCCCCCACCGGGATTCGAACCCGGAACCTCGGAGATGGCGACACCTTAAAACCGGTGTACTATCCGCCCGACTATGGAGGTCGTCGATTAAAAATAATACGATTAATTTGAGCTAAGAGTGGTGTATTTTCTTATCTCTTATTACACTATTTCACTATTTATCCTTCTTGATTTTGAAATTCCCTAACTTATTTATATAACTTTGATTATCCAACAAAAATTTGACCATTCCGCGATACATGATTTTTGCGTAACTTTAACTCTCCAAATAGTGCACGCAACGGAAACTCCTAAAAGCACAATTTTTCCTGTATTCGAAAACATTTTATATAACCTTCCTCTTTTAATGGTCAAACCAACATATAAATTATTATTTAATTCTAAATCAAAATTAACTTTATTCAAATATGACTTTATAGAAGCTCATTTGAATCGTTCAATTTTTTTTTCACTTCAGTAGCTCAAACATGAAGGTTTTGCTGCTTAAAATCAGTGAGTAAAATCGATTTTTACTCACTAGTGAGACAAAGCTAACCACAGATTATAGTAACCTATGTATGTAACTAATGGGATAACCATACAGACTATGTTGTTTCGCCCTAAGATAATATGCCCATGGACATTGGATCTGCCTGACACTTCTCGTTGTTCTGTGTCACGCATAGGTAGCACTTTAAACTAATGTAAAATAAATTGGCAAGAAATCAGAAAAATAATTGTTAAAAAAATGTCTCTTCGGAACGGAACATAATAAGTACTTATTAAAATCTCAAGAATGATGCGCGGAACGGAACTATTGACAGAAGTTCCTTTCCACGCATCATACATTCTTGAGATTTTAATATTTTTTTTTTTATTTAATTCGCTTAATTTACAAACAGAGAATAATAATAACAATAATTTACTTACTTATTATTTTTGAAGATTTATTTTAACAAATATTTTTCTGTTCTTTTGACAATTTATTTTACATTTGTTTAAAGTGGTATGCGTAACACGGAAAAACGAGAAGTGTCAGGCATAATTATCACCTTAGAGCAAAACAAAAAAAAAATCAAAATTTGGAATTCGAACTCGAAGGAAAACAAAAGACGATCGGCGAGAAAAAAATATTCTCGCTGCTGAAGTGAAAAGTTATGTGTGTCACACGAGAGCAAAGTTGTTTGCATCTCGTGCCTTTGAATCCCTCGACACGCTCAGGATTCTACTCTAGAATCACTCGCTTCGCTCGTGATTCAAACAGAATCCTTCGCTTGCTCGGGACTCAAATCAGCACACGCAGCAAACATCAACTTTGCTCACTTGTTGCACAAATAACTATTTCCTACTACCCATTCAGGACGTATACATAAATTCTTCATGATCAACATGATCAAACAAAACTCCTTAGCTTTACTATATTAGTATTCAGATTAGATATTATGCTTGCACAAAAAATAGCAATTGGCCATTAAAATTCCATCATTAACAAAGTAGCCAAACCCGACAAAAATTTTACTTATTAAAAGTTATTGCATTAAGGACGGTTGTTATTTGTCCATAATGGTTTTATTTATCAATTTGACCTGATCTGTGTAATATTTTCTGTAGATAGATAGATAGATACTAATGACAGCTACATGATTGATAAATATGAATAGAATTATGGCATAAGTACATTGATAAGGCATGATATATTTATTTTAGTCCAAATTCCGGGTGGTTCGTAACTACTGGATTGATTTTTATTTATTTGTACTTTAAATTTGAAATTATTTCCATTAATTGTCGTTAGATATCGAAACGATTTCGATAACGAATCGAACGCATTAACATTTTATCTAGGTGCCTTGCGGTAGCGTGCTTTGGGCTCCTAAAAATTAAGAAACTAGAACAACCACTGGATCACCAACAATTTATGGATACATAAATGTACGCAACAGGGTGGATGACTACTGAATATGGTCATTTTTATAATTTAATTATCAAAGTAGTGCAATTTTTATCTCATGAACGTATTTCAATATAGAAATCACACTTTAATTTTTAATTAATATTGTTTTTAGATTTCTAAAATGTTTTCGATTTTTAAACATAATTATTATGAAACGAATACATTTCTAGCTTTCTAACATAAAATGTAACATTATTTAGAAAGTATTTCTATAAACGTATAACACAGTTATTGGCAATTTTGTTTACACGCTCATTCAAATTAGGCGAGTTTACTGAATTATAACGTCACAATTGCAATGTAGTTAGTATGGAGCGCTTTTGAGCAATGTGCGGCAACGCTGGTTACATGTTGATGCATCTTCTAAAGTAATACGCACAGGTATAATGTTGGTTCCACAATATTTCTCAATTAAAAGAGAACTTTTATTACATATGTAATAAAAAAAATTCTACCCAATAGTACTACCGTAATTCCTGGTTTAATACATAATTTCGATAAATTTCGATAGATTTTATTTGTATTCATTTATGTGATATGATGCAAACATACAAACAAGCATACTTGATGGTAACAATCACATATAGTATGCGTGGTTCCTGTAAGATTCGCAGCATAGCTACAACGCCCACAAAATACCCAATAATTTTGCTTTCTAACTCTTCGTCACGCCAGAATACAATGCCAACAATGCTATTTCACAACAGAAATAGGTGATGGAAGTACCTTTGCAGACAACCCTGGAATAGACTCTCCCTCCATTTATTATTTTATTATTAAGAGGGACTAATCTAACAGAAAATTGCAGTATATTTTTACTATTGTAAAAAAAGTGATTTTCTAGATAGATTTTATAATCTATAATAGTTCTGGCAATAGTTATTTATAATACTTATATATATATATATATATAATATATATATTATATATATATATATATTATTATATATATATATATATATATATATATATATATATCTTAATATATATATTTCTTGTGTGCGTGTGTATGTGACTGAACTCCTCCTAAACGACTGGACCAATTTTGATGAATTTTTTTGTGTGTATTCCAGGGGGCTTGAGAATGGTTTAGATTCACAATACGGTCATATAGATATTGTTTTTCAGCTAAATTATTTATTTAAAAACATTTGAGACAACGTGAGACAACGTGACATTTGAGACATTTGACAGGACAACGTCTGTTGGGCCAGCTAGTATATATATATATGTACATGTGTGTGTGTACATATATAAAGCTTATGTATATAGTCACAACTATTTTATAATATTTGTACAAATTTATCTTTTATGTACCACCTACTTATATCTACTTATATATCTTTATTTATAACTTTTTTTCATATACAATATAGTATCTTTAATGTGGCTATATAATAAATTAACAATTTCTGTAATAGAAACTACATTACTCGTGTAATCTTTTAATGTAGCGAGAAATTGAAAATTTTGTACAGAGAGTAGACTATGAAAATTGTGTCACCTCGCGAACATGCCGGGATAAATGTAAGCAAGAGGAGAGATGTCATATATTTCATTTCAACCCATATGCGTTGAGCACAAGTCATTCCATTTAGGTGCAAATACGGTTGTCATCTGTCTGTATGTAGCCGGGTCTGTCGGACTATTTTCAATCCGGTCCGGTAAAATTTTGTCGTGTCAGCCCTGCCCGGCAGTAAACCTGAAAGACACATGACAACCATCACATTAAGGTGTAAGGCAAGTTCGTACTTCTAAATGAATATAAACGGCAATGATGATAAAACCTGTCACCACAAAGAATAAAGTCAGCAACTATGAAGGTATTACTATACTTATTATTATCGGTTTAATTAGTGCAACTTTGAGACTATAAGAGAGGACTCACATTTTCCCCTTCTTTTTTCTTTCTTATTAATTTCTTTCCCGCCTCTTTTACTATTATTAATATTTAGTGTGATATTTGTATAATAGTAAAATATTTAATTAATAAATATATATTTCTTTCCATTTAATTAGAACAAATTTTCGACCTTTAAATCCCACGCAGCTAATATTGGGGTATTCTCTCAAGTCAGTTTTTTTACGTGGTTTATTAATGTGTGTCTGTCAAAAGTTCTGGGGCGATCCATTAATTTCTCAGCGATTTAAAAAAAAATATCACAGTGTCAATTATTACTTTATACACCTACCACCGGTCGCTGCGGATAGTATGCGTAAATACATTTCTGGAAGTTCCAATTGGGTTGACGACAATTTTTTAAATTCTATATATAATAAGAAGGAGTACTTTTATTATATATAGAATTTAAAAAATTGTCGTTAACTAAGAAATATTGTAGAATCAATAGAATACATGCGCCTATTACTTGAAGATACATCGATATCTTTGCGGCACTGTCGCGGATTGCTCAAAAACGCTCCACACTAAAAGCAATGCAATCGTTACGTCATAATTAAGTAAACTCGCCTAGTTTGTATGAGCGTATAAACAAATATCAAAATAACTTTGTTATTTGTACGTTTATAGGTATATTTTTTCTATATAATAAAATGTTACATTTAATGTGAGAATGCTAGAAATGTGTTCGTTTCATTAGAATTACGTAAATAATATACAATAGTATAAAAACGGTCATAATCTGTTGTAGTCGTCTACCCCATTTACCAAATACCAAGTTCATTCAATCAATGCGTTACATATTTTTACAAAAAATCTGTGATCAACTATCTATCGTGGGCGTGTAGCCTTAGGATATTGACCGCAACACAGTATATGTGTCACAGAATTATTACTCTACTGTTATTATCTGTTATACCTATATATTTATATGTATACCTATATTATATGCGTAAAAAACACATCGACCTGACATTCTGTATATCACCTATTCCAGTGTTTTTCAACCTGTGGGTCGCGACCCCCTTTTTTTTGGGGGGGGGGAGGGGGGGAATGCGACCTTATGCACCATGACACCGCGCTGGCAAAGCGCGGCCATGTGTGGGGTCATAGAGGACCGGCCTACCCATTAAAACCCCACCGAGTTCTTTAGGTCCATACGGGGCACATGGCGGGGTGCGCTTTCGCGATTCGACCGCCATGTGTGGGTCACGACCCCCTGGCGGGTCACGAAGCTTCTGTAGGGGGGTCGCCAGAGGTCGAGAGAACGACTATAGGAAAAAACACCATAAAGATTAAACAGATTGATCTATTAGGTAAGAGAATTTTAACATAAGTTTATACTCATAAATATTTATATCACTCATATCTCCTCCATGTTAATGTGAAGGTTGCGCTTGTTTTTTTGATTAATCAATATCTCCCAATGTGGAACTGTATTTGCTACACATAGAATTAAATCGTTTTCTGCGATTTCTTTGCTTACATTTTATTTGGGCCATTAATGAAAATGTAAATGTAAATGATGTATTGATGTATGTACATATGTAATTGTAAAATAATGCATTTTCCGTACTATATTATGTACTTATATCCGAATCCTAATTATGGAGACATAAAAACGTCGTATTGAATGAATATTTGTAACACTGTAAGATACATATACATCTATACTAATATTATAAAGAGGAAAGATTTGTTTGTTTGTTTGTTTGTAATGAATAGGCTCCGAAACTACTGGACCAATTTCAAAAATTCTTTCACCTTTGGAAAGCTACATTATCCCCGAGTAACATAGACTACTTTTTATCCCGGAAAAATTGTCAGATCCCACAGGATGCGCAATAAAGTCTTCGCTCAAAACCTACTGCACAGATTTTCATGCGGTTTTCATAATAGATAGAGTGATTCTTGAGCAAGGTTTTGCGGTATTTTTTATCTCGAAAAAACGGATAGTCCCACGGGAAGCGCAATAAAACCTTCGCGCCATAAACCGACTTCCGCGGATATGTAGCCGTGGGCAAAAGCTATGACCCTTAATCCTCTATAGACCCAATCCCGAAATCCACGCAGGCGAAGCCGCGGGCAGAAAGCTGATGTAAAACAGCGAAGGGAAAGTACATGATAAAACAGCGAAGGGAAGGGGGGTGTCGCGAAAAAATGTTTCATGCCAGGTGTTCGCATCAAGAAAAAGGTTGAAGAATACTGACCTATTCGGTCCAAATATGTTCGCCTAAATCATTCCCTACCAACTGCACCATTCATGTCTGCCTTATAAATTTCTTTCATCAGTCGCCTTTCCCCCATCCTTTCTAGGTGTCCAAACCATTTAAATATTCCGTTTTAGTCACTACATCTTTCATACCCCACATTTCCGTTGTCACACTCTTTCGCAATTTATCCTACATCGTCACTCCAACCATTCTCTTCAAAACTCTTATTTACACTACGTTATTGGACCGTTTATTTTAAAAGTGGTGTAAGTCCATTTTCTTTTGTTTCAAGAAAATTTAAGGTTACTTACTATATTTGTTTATTTAAAAATACAGGCAAATCATATGAGGTCTGGCATTGTTTCTATTGTTTTAAGTTGTACAGAACATGGAATTTTTTTTGAGAAATTAAACACGGTCTATATATATATATATGTAGAAAATTTACATTAAATTAAGCATGAAATACGTGATAGCTCATTTTTCTTGAAAAATGGTCTTACACCACTTTGAAAATAAACGGTTCACTTTTACGTTTATCCTAATTTTGCCACATCCAATATTCACTCCCATACATAAGGCTAGTTATCAGCATACCTCCAGATGCACCTTTTTTGACAAGACCTCACTGTCAATGAAGTTATTTATAGCCTCATTAACTTTGTTTCCTACCATTACTCTTCTTTCAATGTCAGACTCATATTTACCATCTGTTGTAAACGTAGAACCCAGATACAAACTTACTCTAAACAGTCATTCCCGATCATAACCTTACATTTTAACATCATTTCGTCGTTCATATTTCTATATGTTAAATATTATATACTTATTCCACTATCAAACATTATAATGAGCTATGATCTATTTACTACAGCAAAGAGCAAAGTCGAAACATTGACGCACGTTGAATATAAATAAATAATCTTTGCGAACGTATTTATAAACAAAATTTATTACAATATTATAAAAAATCTATTTACAAAATAACTAATTACAAAATAAATTTAAATATAGCTCTATTCATATACAAATGAATACAGTTAGTTAATGATAAACTATTACTTGTTTTGTTATTAAAATCCGATTTCCGATCAGAGAATTTAAAGTTCAACATGCATCAGACTTAGGAGGAAATATCAGGGTCGCGACATTGGAAATATAGGCATTTATTAAATCTATTGCTGCCGCGTTGTCCTCAAGCCCGCCCGTAGAATGCAATAGGCATTCCGGCTACAGCAATTCCGGCAGAAGATACTTACGAATCAAGTCAAAATCACCGCTTCGTAGTTACCTGTATCATCAATACATAGTATAAAACAAAGTCGCTTTCGCTGTATGTCCGTATGTATGCTTAGATCTTTAAAACTACGCAACGGATTTTGACGCGGTTTTTTTAATAGATAGAGTGATTCTTAAGGAAGGTTTGTATGTATAATAAATGCATAATATAGTAGAGAAACACTGATAAATTTAAAGGTTTCTAATGTGATGTCGTAAATAAGCACGTTTTTTTGCGCTTATATTGCAAACGCTGGCTGAACCCTACGAGATAGACCAAAATAAAGTACTACAGTATTGTACAACTTACAAAAATCCACAAAAAGTCCGCGATGGTATATGTCTATCTCTTAGGGATAACCCACCATAACCATTTTTTCACTGCACCCGTGAGAAGCCGGGGCGGGTCGCTAGTGTTCTTATAATACTCAACGCATTTATTTACGGATTAAAATTTTAAGTACTTATGTACATAAAATTTAAATCCGTAAATAAATGCAAAGCCTAGTGATAACACTAGGCTTTGCATTTTTAAATGGTCACATAAAATTATTTGCTTGTATCCAGCAATTTATAGGCAATTGGAAACTGGTCTGAAATTAACAAAGTTCAGATTGCCCTCTACAGTAACCTTAGGTGCGGAGTTGTTACATTCACTATGCACTAGTGATGCAACAAATCTATGTTTCTGTTACCGCAAGTGCGGAAGTTCCGCGCGCTTTTCAACATCCATTTCTGCTTCTGTTTCCGCAACTTTTATAACGGAGATTTAAACGGAATTTTACAACCGATGGCTTTTATTTATGACGGATTACTTTTTATAAAATATAACTTGCCAGTACTTTTTGATTATTACTAAAATGTTCAGTTGCAAGCTGCAATATTGTTTTCTATACTTAAAACATTTCTAATGTATATATATATATATATTTCTAATCTAGATTTGGTGTATTTGATACTTAATAAAGAACTATATTTGTAAAGGACATTGTTCCGGCTCCATACATGTTCTGCCTAAGAACCGTTCGAATCGAAAGTGACTTATATAAACTCTTAAAATTATATGGAATCCTATGAAATAAATTTTCACGAACGGGTACTTCAGGAAACTAAAATTATTACGAAAAAAGTTAATATTTTGAGGTTATAAACAAAAAATAACCAACCTTGCGTAAAATATCAGAGTAGTAATATCAAAGTAATATTAACAATACTATGTAAGTACAGCTATATATGTTCTCTTCTAGAACTAGGAAAGGACTACTCTACTAGATACTAGGAAAAGAGATAGTACCTAGTCAAGTTTAAGATAACTATCATTTTACAAAATCCAGTCCTTTACACACATCCGAGTCAACCAAGTACCTACGCAATGTAATCGGAGTCCGTAATCAAGCCCAAGTTGTTAGAATAAAACCATGAAACGCATAGAAAATCACAAAAGAAATGATAGTCGCAAAGCAATCAAAAATTAAATGAAACGGACACAGATTAGGTATGAAGTACACCAGTGTTACCAATTACGAAAACTATAATACTTGAATGCCAAGCTAGAAATTCGCGATTTCGCTTAAAAAATATATAATACTATTTTTTTTCTAGCTAGTCAATTTAGGTATTTAAATGAATAAAGTGTTATCAACTAATTTTAATAACCGACTTCAAAAAGAAGGAGGTTTTCAATTCAATCCGTATTTACCGAAATCGCGAAAACTTCCGAAACTGACAGCACTGGCTGACGGAAAACATTTTATACGGCATCAATAATTGTGACCCAACTTTTTATTTGGAATTTATTTATTTAAAGTGTCCGTGGAATACTAAAATATGTTTCAAATAATATAAAAATAAATAAAAATTATAGTATAACTTATATTCACATCGGTTCTTAGGCCAAAATTGAACAATGTCCTTTGTCATATTATTTACACTTCCGTTTCTGTATCCGTTTCCGTTTCTGGTTCCTCTAAGACACTTCCGTTGCATCACTACTATGCACTATTTAGTGACAGAACCACTTGTTAATAATATAAGCAACGGTAAGTTCTAAATAAATTGAACATAAACATTTTTATTATTTAAGGAAGCATTGACTGATTAGTAACTTACTTCAATACCTCTACCCATATTTCTTTCAGGAGAAACAGTCCTGCGAAATCTCCAATAATGATATAAATAATTATTTAAATACCAATATATCAGTCATTGACAATAACGCATTATCTAATAACATTATTGTAGTACCTACATCAATACATAACCGTTGTTTTCATTACCTCTATCTTGTCAACGTCACATTTATATATAATTTTATAATCCTTTGTTCATTATGCAGTATCGTCTTACGGAAGAATGATAAACATAATATATGAGAACAATCGAGAATTGTAGTACAAAATATTTATTCGTCAATTTTACTCCTTGTTTTTTGAACAGATAACACTAAGACGAATATATGTACACTAGCTTTTGCCCGCGACTTCGTCCGCGTGGAATAGTGACTTCCGGCAGATTTTTGGTTTTTCCCACATAGATCATGTATAGAGGAATAATTCTTTCATACATATTTTTTGTGTATCTTGAACCGTTTTCGCAGCGCACGCAAAGAAAGCCTTCAAAAATGAATAATTTTCCCCGTTTTTTACACATTTACCGCTCTGTCTTTGCTCCTATTGGTCATAGCGTAATGTTATTTAGCCTATAGCCTTCCTCGATAAATGGACTATCCAACAAAAAAAGAATTATTCAAATCGCACCAGTAGTTTCGGAGATTAGCGCGTTCAAACAAACAATCAAACAAACTCTTCAGCTTTATATATTAGTATAGATTACGATAAAGTATTGTGTTGTTGTGAAATTATTTGTAACAACTAACAAAAATTATGACAAGTTTCATAATACTTAATCGAAGCAGTATGTATTTCTCTTCCAATCATCTCTCTTACCTCACCTTGTCATTCGGTTCAGCAACTTTCATATCACCTTTTATGTAATCCATAAAGTACTTTATTCCTCTATCTACTAAGATTCATCATACCCATCACTTTTCTTGTGAATGCAATAACATTCATCTGTACATGTTATATGTCCATTACATATAGTATAGGAGCCGCTTTTAAACTTAATGTTAAACTCTATATAATAAGTGATTACACTTTACCCATGTAATTATCCGTTTATATGACGATTTTTAAGAGTTTGCTTTATAAGTACTAGAATTATAAATAAGAAAGGAAATCCTTTCTTATTAATAATTCTACAAAAACCTTTACGAAATTTTTACACGCAACTTTACCAACAAATAAAATAAAATCGTACATCATACGACGTCAATAGCTTACAGTGTTTCAATGTTAATACTAGTAGTTACAATGCGAATGGCTTGGCAGCGAAAAGCCTCCACTGACATTTTAAGTAACCATCGTAGGGCGGATGGATCACTTGTGTCGGATACAAAGGCGGTGATCCTCGACATGTATTGTCCGAAAATTTCTTCTCAGTCCTAAAGTCTAAGCTACCGATAAGTTTGTGCCATGCTTTGCTAGCAGGATACAAATTATAATATTTTATAAAATTATTTCAATTATAATTATAATAATAATATATTATTATTATTTATTATTCACCAACCACACTACCTGTGGTTTGTGTGTAATAACATTCTGTAATTTACTTGGCTTACGCCAGTAATTATAGTTAGAACCAGCACTCACGCTGAGTTTAAATGTTCCTAAATAATAATAAAAAGCCGTCATCTATACTAATATAATAAAGCTGAAGAGTTTGTTTGTTTGTTTGTTTGTTTGTTTGTTTGAACGCGCTAATCTCCGAAACTACTGGTGCGATTTGAATAATTCTTTTTTTGTTGGATAGTCCATTTATCGAGGAAGGCTATAGGCTAAATAACATTACGCTATGACCAATAGGAGCAAAGACAGAGCGGTAAATGTGTAAAAAACGGGGAAAATTATTCATTTTTGAAGGCTTTCTTTGCGTGCGCTACGAAAACGGTTCAAGATACACAAAAAATATGTATGAAAGAATTATTCCTCTATACATGATCTAAAAAAAAGTCCGCGACGGCATATGTCTATCTTTTAAGGTTTAGTCACAATGACCGTTTTTATGGTACCAAATTTGGTCGAAATAATTTGTTTAAGTTGTATCAACATAATAATACTAAAAATTCTGCGGAAACTCGACCATTCCGAAAATCCCGCAAGAACGGGAACTATGTGGGAAAAACCAAAAATCTGCCGGAAGTCACTATTCCACGCGGACGAAGTCGCGGGCAAAAGCTAGTTCTCAATACATGCCGTATTACTCGCAAGTTTCTAAATGCGTCAACACTCAACTCAACTTATTTCATTTAATCCCATATACGCTTGGCTTTGGCCCGCGTATCTGGTGTGAACTCTCTAAAAGAGAAGCAAAAAAAATAAACGAATATAATAATAATACGAACACAAATTTTAGTTTTTTTTTAATATAATATTTGCTTGTATATGTACTAATTAAAAAACTTAAGCAATGACATTGGACAGTTGTAAATGAAGATTTAAGGGTGGAGATAAAACAAATAGACCTTCAGAGCTTTTTCTTGCCTATTCTTTTAGAGAAGGCTCTCGAACGCACAAGGATTTTGTTCTCCTATTGTTATATCTGTTTTGATTTTATTTCATTTTTGATATTGAACTGATAATTATACTGTTAACTGGTATAAAATGGCAGACACTTGATTAATATTTTGATGACGCCTGCACTCAATATTAATGTTATGCAAACTACAATGAACTTAGTATGTCACCGCCAGCCGTCGGGCAAAGGTTAAAGCCTTATATATCACTGCATACGCTTTCAAATATTGTTGGTAAAGTATATCCAAATTTTCGATAGTATTGTTCTCAAATTACAAAAATCGCCCCTTGAGAGCTCTGAAGTTTTGGGTAAAAATTCAAAAATTGGATAAAAAAGTCAAGGCAAACAACATATCCGTTTCAGCTGATTCTGCCGTAAACCAGGATATTTTCCTCAAAACTTCATAGCCCCCTAGCAGCGATTTTTGTTGTTAACTTTTTCTAAAATTATATAGCTCTATAAGGCTTGTGTTATGGGATCTAGGGTAACGGATAGACATACGTTTTTATAGATATATAAATATTTTTGATAGAAATTTATATTAACAACCAAGACTAATGTACAAATGCTCGCATTCATCACACAAGCATCTGCCCCCACCGGGACTCGAACCCGGGACCTCAGGGATGGCGACACCTTGAAACCGATGTAATAACCACTCGACTACGGAAGTTTTTGTCAAACTGTCAACTTATTATGAGGGTATATACCATAATTATTATGCGGGTACATGACCCAAATTCCATGATATCAAATGCACAGTGATATAAAGCTATGTCCACATAAACCTCTTAGAATCTGGGTCGAGCATAAAGGGGCATATTAAAAAGAGAGCGAAGTATTTCACAGATCAGTCGTTGCCATTGAAACGACTTATGTAATTTTAATGGGGGTTGATATAAGAATCGAAGTCTCTTTTTAAGTGTTTTCCAGTCATGACACAGATACATTGTAGCTACCATGAGTTTACAGTCGTTTATAGTCGATATAGACAGTATAAATTTTTATATAAAATCTTTTACAGCGCCCCTAGCGGACACGTAATTAACTAAAATTGTTCAATTTTAGCTAGTACATTATTGACATTATGTTCTCTCGTACTTGTTTGACATACAATGAACTGCAGACAACTAAAATTAGAACAGTTTTAGCTCATTACGTTTCTGCTAAAGGCGTAGTATACAAAGTTTCCATACAAAAATTTTCTTTTAATTTTAATAAATTTTCATAATAAATATAACATTTGTGCATTAGTCATGCACGACGAATGCATAAATGCTCACATAATAATATATCGCATATATATTTTTTTTCATGGAAATATACATTAACAGTTAATTATAAAAAAATACACATGTACTAGTATAATATATGTATGTCTATCTGTTACTGACGATCTACTGCTTACATTGGGCTAAGTTAATTGGTGTAGTGGATAAAATATCGTTATTTAAAAAAATACATCAAATAGACAGTAACAATTTAAAAAAATAAGTATTTAATTTAAACAATTTAACTTTCATACAGACACATTAATTTCATTTAATTTATACATACATATTATAGTATACATGTACGAACCGTATTCTACTACGAAAGTATCCTTATTAATAATATGACTAATAAAATCGTGTCAAAACCTACCAAGCCCGGTCCTGCTAGATCAGTCTCCGGTCTCGGTACTCTTTTTTGGTCTCGACTAGGGTCAGCAAAAACTAAAAATATGAAAAAACTTATGACTTTAACCGGTTGTGTTAAGGTCGCTTCCAAACTATGACTAACTATGTACATGCATTCGAGGAAAATTGTCTGCCTCAGTAAAACTTTCATTAAAGCTATTTCTAGATTTGACGTAGACGACATCAAAAATTAATCAGGCCTAGTTTTTATGTGGGTCAGTGGTGGAGGGCGTTGCGTGGCCGTGGTTCTTTGTTTGTCTGCATTCGTCGCGTAGAGCTTGTATAGCGTGTGGAGTTAAGTTTGCAGTGGGGCTATGATCCCACGTTGTTTGATAAGCCGTCTACTTCTTGACGTTATTTTGTTTACTCGCTCACTGTTTCCAATTCGTATTTTCTTTGGTAGAAATATTTGGATCGTTCATCCTTTTATATCTATTCCACACCCAGGTGGAGATAATCGCGTGAGCATTTGCACAAAGGAAATATATATTATTACTTCCTATTCAGATAAAATAACTTTATCAATGTGATTATATCCTCTTTTAGCTATTTTTGAATGGTAATTTTTTTAATGAGTATATTATTAAGCACGACAAAAACGTGTATATTTGATTCAAAATAATTTATTGTGCAAACGTCCTTACCATTTGCGGTTTGTTATTAATGGGATTTTAATTCGGTGAAGACACGTTTCACACAATGTACAGTTTGTATTTACCCTAAAATAATGGGATACACATCAAAACATAATTTTTAAAATATTGTAAAAATAAGATTAATTAACCAAACCTTATAAAGCGTTCTTACTCATGTTAAAATAGTTTATGGAACGAACGACTGATCAATTCATATACCTACAGATCAAAATTGAGTTAAGTATGTAGAAAGATATCCAAATGCACTTTCTGTTCATTTACTAACGTTCAATATTACCTTTTTTTTAAAGGGGTAATGTGTAAACCCCCCTGAGTTTTCTAGGCCCATGCGGGGCACATGGCAGGGTGCGCTTTCGCGATTCTACCGCCATGTGCTCCGGGACGGCTCGACCTAGGTCTGGTCGAGCTAACGCCAAGGGAGGCACTGTCCGAGGACCCCTGGATAATCCCCTAGACGGAGAGACATCACCACGGCGTGCTCGGTAGCCAGACGTGCACGCAGCCTCGCGGTAGGGTCATTAGGCGAGCATCGCTCTTGCGTGTGCCCACCTAATCCTACCTATCCATCTGCGGCGAAGAGGAGCGGCCTCGACGTCCTCCTCTCACTCCCTCTCCGCTGCCTCCTTCTGCGAGATGCCGTTCTCGCAAAAGTAGGCGACAGCCTCCCATTCGGCCTCGCCGCGGAGCATGGCCACGACCACGCTCGGCAGCGAGAGGTCGCTGCTTCCCAGCGCAGTGATAAGGTCGCTGCGCTGTTGCTGCCACGCCGAGCACACAGCCAGCGTGTGCCCGGACGTGTCGTCGGGAGCGCCGCAGTGGTGACACCGCGGCGTTGCCTCCCGACGTGCGACCCGATGCAGGTAGTGACCGAAACAACCATGCCCAGTCAGTACCTACACCATGCGAAATGAGAGGCTGCCCTGCCGGCGCCCAACCAACGTTCAATATGACCTGACAAATAAGGTTGAACATATAATTTCTATGGAAAGGTTACCGGATGGTAACATTATCCAAGACAACAATCCAAAACAACTTATCCACTGTTATTTATTTATTAATCTTTCATCCACAAAAAATATATAAAGGTATGTGAGTTGCTTTTTACATTTAAGTTTATTCTATATACTCGTATATCTTAATATATTGTTAGTTTTAAAAACATGTCCAACACTCTTACACTCGTATTCTAATCAAACTCAAAGTCAAATCGCTACTTAAGTACCATTATAAAGGGATGCTGCTATTTAGCCTACATTTCGCCATCCTTTTCGCCATTCTAACTTTACACAAATTTCAAATTACGAACGGAAAAAAATGAATGAAAATACTAAATACTCAATAAATGTCACCGAGGGTCATTCATTTCGTCATTACGAACATTGACCGAGCTGACCTATTGCCCAGAGCTCGAGTGGAACAGTCTTTATTTAGCCCATTATTACTTCGTGTGACCCCATTTTGATAAGGAATCGTGGACACAATTATTTACACGATTTGTCCACGCTTATTACTTCCGATTACATGTGATTGTCTCTAGTTCGTAGGCGAAACGTCACAAGTTACACAGCTACGAAATGTATGTAGTCTTAGTTCGTAGCGTTATTAGCGCTCATGAAGATTTATCGTGTTTGATATCTCAACTAATTTCGAGCAACGATGTCTTATCTTGTACGATGTCTTATCTTATACGATGTCTTATCTTATAAAGCAATGACTATTATACCTACTAATATTATAAACGCGAAAGTTTGTTTAGATGGATGTTTGTTACTCCTTCATGTGAAAACTACTGAATGAATTTTAATGAAACTTTACAATAATATAGCTTATACATCAGAATAATACATAGGCTACAATTTATACAGATACTAGCGACCCGCCCCCGCCTCCCACGGGTGCAATGAAAAAATAGTTATGGTAGGTTATCCCTAAGAGATAGACATATCATCGCGGACTTTTTTGTGGACTTTTGTAAGTTGTACAATACTGTAGTACACCATTTTGACCAATCTCGTAGGGTTTGGCCAGCGTATGCAATATAAGCGCAAAAAAGTGAGTTGATTTACGACATCACATTAAAAATCTCAAATTATACGCGGTAGAAGTTGGAGCGAGAGGTATACCAGCAAAATCTCTATACAACTTACTAAAAGACCTTGACCTGTCAAGAGCTGCAATTAATTCAACTCTAGAGAGAGTATCAAAGGCAGCACTCGCAGGCTCCTATCAAGTCTGGCTCGGCAGAGGGGGAAACACGAGCAGTGAAGGTGAGCGTTGATGCGCATCGAAAGGGGGCCCCCTGAACCTACACCCGCGTCGCAAGTCCCGAGAGCTGCTCGGAGTTTCTCTCTTTATCACACGATGGACCCGGCACCCGCACGGTGAATCCATTGCTAAGATATTCGTCCTTCAATTGACAGTGTTCCACTACTACATTGTGCATGTTTTATACATATAAACCTTCCTCTTGAATATAACTATTTATTAAAGGAAACCGCATTCAAATCCGTTGCGTAGTTTTAAAGATTTAAGCATACATAGCTACATACATACATAGCTATATATAGCATACATATATACGCCACGCTAATACAATCGAAATATAAAGCTAATGGAAATACTAACCTGCGCAGACAAAGTCGCGAGCACTAGCTAATAGAAAATAAAAATAAGCAGTACAATCCAAATCTCTATTACATCCAACTTATATTATAACAGTAAAAGTTTGTGGGAAGAATAAATGTTTACATTTTCAAGAAAAAAATACTATAAGTTGATTTCGATAAACTTTGTGGCATGGAGATAGTTTCATACACAGGAAAGGCAATCAATATCAGACACAGTAAAAATATATATATGGTTTAAATATATTTCCTCGGCTCTCAGACACCAGAGAGGTCCTATCAAAACACTTAACTCTTAAAAGTTTCAATACATTACGGCACAACTTAAGGGCCATTTCCGCATGAAATATTCTCAAGCTTGTTTGCATTTGATATAGTCTTAGAAAGCGGGAAAAAATAAATGGGAAATGTTTACGAAACTTTGAAATTTACATTGTTACGAAAATTGGTTATGAAAGAAATGTTTTTATCAAATACGAGTATGTCTACAATAAGATGTTCTTTAAATGGAAATTATGTTAAATATCTTTTCAATGATATGATTAATTCGTAAGATGAAAATTTGTAATAAGATTTATGTCAAAATCAAACTTTTTATAATAAGTTCGAGTTTACGGGCATAGCAACAATTGTGTATTTGCTCGATTCAGAGCTGGTTAAAAATGTTTATTATAATTTAGAAAAGTATATAAAGTTTAATTAACTTAAGTAATTAATTAGCTTAGATTAGGCCTTACCATAATTACGAATTGTAGAATTCATAATTTTAGAATATATTACTAAAAGTATTAGTAAATAATGTAATCCAACGTTTCCAATCGATAGTTTTCAACAATTTAATTCAATTCATGAACAAAAAAGTCAAGATATTCACGAATTGTAATTTATTTAATTATTGTTCAATTTAATTTAATTAATATAAGTTTGATTTCGGACATGAAAGTTCAGAAAAACTCTTAAGAACTTTTCTGCAACTAAGCCACCGTATGGAGGTATGATGCTAAGTTATTTTCTTTAATCTCTTCGATAACCTCTCGGAATCATCAGTGATTCAGTTCAGTGAGACTGGCGATATCAATAACTGATATATCTGCTTCTAAAAAGTGATCGCGGCTAAATTAAAAAAAATCGATTTGCAAATCTCTACCTTTTCATTTTATTCTTTTAATAAACGGGAATTTTTAGTCTGTGAGCTGTTTATAGATTGAAACAGACGTCAACACCAGAGTTAGATTTCTTCGCTTCTAATTTAATCAACACCGCCGCAGTGTTCGTCCTCAGGCAAATGTCATCCCATTTCCAACTGGAAACCTTTTTAATTTTAGCGCCGGCAGAAATATCCTCTTTTTTATTCCATTCAGTTTAATTGCGAGCTGGCTTTTTTCTGTGATACAATTGCAATATGGTTTTATTTACTGTAGGAGCAATTACACAAATGTTAAAGATATAGAAAAAAAAATTGGTAATAAATAAACTCAACAAAACTACTAAAATTTGGTACGAAGGTAGTTTGAGAACCGTGGAAAGACATATGATGAGTATTTTTAGTTTTTATACAAGTTATTCCGAAGTCGGAGAAATAATATTTAGTGTATACTATGAGAAAAGAGAAATATTGACACTGCATATGTTACTTTTTTCCCTTACAAACTAAATTAATCATTTTATGACCATAAATATCGACAACCCTACAACAGCATAGCACTACGCAGCATTTGAGCGCCATTTTGTCCACAGCTAGCTAGCATTTCTTTTGTGTTAATAACTGACTAGGGCTGTCGATTGAAATATTTGTATCATTTTGAAGACAGTTAACTCGCAAAGTATTAAATTTTAACACGTAAGACCAATCTAATATCTAACTTATATACCTTTGATTTCATAAAATTTCTCCGTCCCTATAACACCCTGTCTGTTCGATGTGCTTAAACAAAAACAAAAACCGAATCAATTGTGACGTATCTTTCACTGACAAATAGTTGATGTTAAAAAGAATAATTTGGTGTACCTAGTTTAATATTTGGAAAAGGTGTAGGTAGCTTAATATTCAATGTAAATAATAAATTCTATGAAATTGTAAAAAAATTGGTAAGTATACAGCCAATCTATATGGGCAAACGCTCGCAGGCGAAGAACTAAATTCCAAAAATCATCGCCGATCGATCGAGTACCGATTGATAATCGTAGATGTCCGCATCTATGTGTTATCTTAAACTGATTTTATTAAAATTATCACTGAAAAGGATTGCTTATTACTTTCTTTCAAATATTTCTTAAATACCGGTGATAACGCAAAAAGAAAAAATGTTAATATTGGAATGAAAATATAAAATGCTTTAGTCATTTAGTTAGTGATAGTTCTGTTCTATGTACATATACAACACATCAACGAATACAAAAACAAATAGCAACATATTGTAGGCTATCTAGCCAATAGTAAAATAATGCACTTGAATAAATATTGTTGTAATTTATTGTTTTTATCTCGGCGAGCCCGCTCGGAGCCATCTGTGTGAAATGGCCGCTTTTGCTCGTTATTCCACGCATAGCTTCACAAATGAAAGCTGCAATGCTACCACATTCAGCTTCGTGTTCAATGCGGCTGTTATTGCCATACTTGTTTCCTGTTACCTTCAAAACGTAAAAACGAACATACATACATTGTTCGCCTAAAATTAACGAATTAGCAAGTTTCTTGGTAATATCTACTTATCGGATTCTGGGTAAAATTAAGCATGCGGATAGTTTGCGACTCGGGGAAGGAAATATTTATTATTTATTAAAAGAAATAATAATAAAATATCATTCTTAGTTTCATTTTTAATTCAGATAACTTTAAAATTGTGAATTTCAAGAATATAGGTGTGATTATTCCCAAAAATATTTTATCTATAATTTATTACTATCTACAACAAAGAAATAAATAAGAAAGTACATTCATTATAGAACATTTCATTATAGTTATCAAGTATTTACACAAATATAAGTACCATGTTACATGTTCAAACGTGTACTTTAGTTAAACTTGACCTCTCTTTGGTTAATAATATAACAGCCTAATTTGGATATATATGCACGTATATAAGTATATCTAAGCATTAGAGATAGCTGTTTATACTCGTATTCTATCACGAAAATTTCTCTTTCCCGTCGCGTACGTAAAATAAACTCACGTACGCTCTTTCATTAATATACCTAATGAATTATCAACTAATTCGTTTACTTTACCAGATTACAATTTGGGAGATAATTGTTTACCAATAACTAAATAACTAAGAACAAAGTAATAGATAAAAATTGTGTTAACGAATTATGAAATAGTTTTGATGATAATACTCTGCGGCTGAAAAAATGTGAACACGTGAATTCTTATATACGTTATTCGTATATATGTATATATATATATATATATATATATATACTCTTATATTATATATCAGTGGTATAGCCCTGAATCTGAATCAAATAATTTTTGGCAATACTAATATCCACACTACGATGAGTGTTCTCTTTACACACTCGATGTTTGCTATAAACCCCTGCAGTCCTTGCTCTCTAAACTGATGTTAATACAAACAAGTTGAAATGTTATATACAAACAAGAAATAGTATATCGCACTTGACAATAAGTAGACAATGCGATCCTAAGAAGCGAATGCTATCCATTCATAAGTAAATTAGGATTAAGGTTCTGGCCTTAGTTTTGTTGGTAGGCGGTAGGCTGATCAAGTCGCCTGAATCTATATCGACCCCAAAGTAAACTCCATTAAATTCAATTTTTTATTGATAACACGTCATCATTGAAAAACCTTAATCAAATCGTGATGAAACGATACAGTCTTATTGTAATTAAATCATAAAAGTTATTAGCCGTAATTTTTTTTAATTGTATGGCGGGCGTGTAAAGTTATACGAGTATATCGAACTGTCGAACCGATAACTTAAAATTGATATATCTTTTACATATATGCATGTTCTTAATTAATTACTTAATTAAAACAATATCGCATTATGCATTTCAACTCCTAATCGCTAATTGACATTACCAAATTGTCGATCTAGACAAAAGCCACTATTTTAACGAGTATTATAAAAGGATAAAGTTTACAAGTTAGGGCTAATCTTCAGCACTACTCATCCGTTATTGATAACAATTGTTACGCAGATAGTATGAGACCCACGAAAGGACATACAATAATTGTGAGCACAGAAAAATATATCTTTATATGTGGAAATGTGATATAACACCACGTCCAGCAAAACAATCACATAGAGAGGAGAAAATATCCTACTATACTATTATTAAGGCGAAAGTTTGTAAGTATGGATGTATGGATGTTTGTTACTCTTTCACGTAAAAACTACTGAATGGATTTGAATGAAACTTTACCACAATATAGCTTATACATCAGAATAACACATAGGCTACAATTTTTGAGGTTTCTAATGTGAGGTCGTAAAAAAAACACATTTTTTGCGCTTACATTGCAAACGCTGACTGAATCCTACAAGATAGATCAAAACAATTTACTACAGTATTGTACAACTTAAAAAGGTCTACAAAAAAGTCCGTGATGGTATATGTTTATCTCTTAGGAATAACCCACAATAACCATTTTTATCCTTTACTTAGGGCTCTGCAGTGCTTAGTTACCGTATTTCTTACTTATTACTAGACTAGACGGGACGAACCTGGAGTCCACGCGAACGAAGTCGCGGGCGAAAGCTAGTACAAAATAAATCTCTTAATGCGGCTATACAAGATAGTTTGTCTAAGTTATATCGCCCTTTGCATTTAAGTCTGCTAATGCTCTTACAGAGCTCTTAAAGAGCTTTTTAGTAATATATAGCAATGCAGTGGACAGCCATTATGTATATTTATTGATTCTGATAAAGTAGTCCCGTTCTAAGGTTGGTAAGCACGTCGAAGGTTATTACGTACTTGTATGTGATATCTAAGTTTAGACATCAAGGGTCTACTCCAACCGCTCTTTACTTAAGAACTCGTCGGTTTCTGCTTAGCTAGAGGCCTGGGCTTAGATGGATTTATCGGTATCTTAAATTCTCGGGGGATGGAAACCTTTTAAGTTATTGTACCGTCTGCGCCGAGTCAGATGATGTACGTTTTGTGATTTCTCGTCAAGTCTAATGAAAACACTACTTAATAGAATATTATTGTATCGGTTTGTATATTTTGACGTGTAATATCCGCAATCCGTAATCCGAAAAAGTTTAAGTGAAAATATCTGTTTATAAACACATTGACAGACAAAAAGGTTGGCATCTTATTTGTATACATAAATCCGAGTGATCCAGATTCCTTTTTTTGGAACGGTGTACAAAACCATAAAAATGACCTTCATTTCTGATTTTCTCAATAGGTCCCAATATTTCTTTAAGGTGCAATTGTGCATATGAGGACCGTATGACAATTCGTACTTATATTCGCCTTGCGAACAAGCTCGTAAAATAAAAAATATTCCCCCATTTTCCTACAAAAATATCGAACGCTTTATCATTTTTAGAACAATACTGTAAACTAAACTAATGAATTTCAGGTAACAAAAAAATACAGAACTTCACAAAATTCACTCAATAATTGAGCGTAAGTAAATATCGATCAAAATTTGCATTCATTTTTTTATGCAGCCTAGGAAACTTACAGATTTATCAGCGAATCTATTATCAAACTTATAACTCAAAAAACTTAGTGTGGTCTGTTACAATAAAAAATTAACAAAATATTACATTTGATTTGGAATCTATTGAATACATATACCTACTCATTTTCGCGCCAATCGGTTGTTAAATATTTTGTGATATTGAAATGGAGATGGTAATAAAGAGAATCGAATCGCTGTCTCTCTCTTTCCACCCGCTTGGTATTAGTCGAATTTACCGGACTATTGATATTGATTAAATAGTTATTGACAGAATACAATCAAAGTAGTAAGCAAAGCAAAAAGTTTTATCTCGCGAGGTGAAGATAGCAAACGCAACACAATGATCATTAACTAAACTGATAACCTGAAAGAAATAAGTGGTAAATTCAAAACAACTCCTTAAACGCAAAGGAAGATCAAAGAAAATTTTTGTATACGCATTAGAAAATTTTTACAATTGAGCAATATTTAAACAAGAAACTTTTTAGTCGACAGAGTACAGTGATACAGTGATTATCCGACTTCAATGATGGTTTAGTCGAGTTTTAGCTATGAAAGAGTCAAAACATCAAATATATGAAGATACCAGTCTCGAGAAAGTGGTAATCTGCTGGATTATGATTTATAGACAGTTTTTGAGATTGCGTGCTTCTATTGATAACTCAGCTCGAAGAGCTGTATTGCCGCCAGTAGAGATAATTTCGTATAAGTTTCATATATCTATACTAATATTATAAAGAAGTAAAGTTTGTGTGTATTTGTTAAATTGTAAGGGGTAATCTCAGGATCTACTGAACCGATTTTAAAAATTCTTTCAGCAATAGAAGGCCACGTTATTGCTGAGTGTCATAGGTTATATAAAAAACCGAAAAATAAAAAGGTTTTTACGTGGTAGTCCGTTTTGCAAAGTGAATCGGCGAAAAAAACAGGCAGCGGACGGCGCGCGATGGCTTCGGGTTTAATTCGGTTGGCGTTCGTGCTCGCTTCGGGGATTATTAATATTATGCCCAACGAAAGTGGGCACGGGTCAGCTAGTCCCAACTAATATTATAAATGCGAAAGTGTGTTTGTTTGTTTGTTTGTTTATTTGTTTGTTTGTTTGTTTGTTTGTTACCTCTTCACGCTTAAACTACTGCACCGATCATCACGAAAATTTGCATACACATAGTCTGTGGTACGGGGAAGGATATCACATTTTATCCCGGAAGAAAGTAGCTACTGTTCCCGTGGGATCGAAATTAACGCGGACGGAGCAACGACGGGCGGAGCCACGGGCAAGAAATTTCAAAAATTCTTTCACCTTTGGAAAGCTACATTATCCCCGAGTAACATAGGCTACTTTTTATCCCGGAAAAATCGACAGATCCCACGGGATGCGCAATAAAGGCTTCGCTCAAAAACTACTGCACAGATTTTCATGCGGTTTTCATCAATAGATAGAGTGATTCTTGAGCAAGGTATTGCGGTATTTTTTATCTTGGCAAAACGGATAGACCCACGGGAAGCGCGATAAAACTTCGCGCCGTAAATCGACTTCCGCGCATATGTAGCCGTGGGCAAAAGCTATGACCCTTAACCCTCTATAGACCCAATCCCGAAATCCACGCAGGCGAAGCCGCGGGCAGAAAGCTAGTATTTGATAATTTTATATTTATGTATTAACTCAATGTAAATACATCAAAATCATCATCAATTAATAAATGTTATATGCAATAGAAAAGAAAAGATTTTTCTTTGTATCATAGTTATGGCAAAATTAGCTGCTTCAAGTACATCATTTTATATACAGGTTTCTTGCCATATTTCGGTCTAAACTTCATAGTCTATATGCATCAGGCTATCTGGATAATGGAGGGTTGTAGCCTCCTTCTGTGAAGCAGTGATGCTCCAGAAGGAGGCCGCCGAGCGGGGTCGGGAGATGGCCGATCCCGCTCGAAAGAGGCGGCAATCGAGGCAATCGCGCCAGCGGATGCGGCGACCCGGGAGGGACCACGCCCCTACCGTGGCCGGGGGCGTCGTCGGTGGTGGAGATCGGGGCAGGTATTGTGGCCTCCCCCGAGGAGGGCTCCCCTGTATCGGCGGGGGAGCGGAGGCTGGGGGTTCCCGGAAGTAGCTTGGTGTTCCCGGGGGCTCCCTACATGCTTGAGGAAGGCCATCCCTGAGGTTTTTAGTGGGTAGGCCTCCCCCTTCTGGGGAGGAGAGCCCCACATAACCGCCGGCTCGCCACAGCCGGGGTATGCAACTTAATGCATTTTCCTCAGGGGAACAAAAAAAAAAGGCTATCTGGATAAAACAATTTGAAACTGTTAAATTAATTTATAAATTCCTTGTACTCCTTAAATAAAAAATATATGTTTTATGACTTTGATTTTTAATTACGCTACAACTTTTAAATGACTTTTATATGATTTTGTACGGGAGATTTCGACTTGATATAGTGTTGTGCAAGTTATTATTAAAAGCTTATATTTATTATGTTCACCATTTTGTTTGTTATAATCCTGCGTGTTTTACTTTTCTTAGCAAATACATAAATTTGCCAAATATTTTACGGCATAGTGAAGTCATGCACTTCATATTTCTCGGAGAATAGTTCAGACACATTCAAATTAGTTCTGGAAACTCCAACAATGCAATATAACACGATCTGATGTCAGCTGCCAACGCCGGCATATTGGACTCGAGACCTATTATGTTGTTAGCGCTCCTGCCAACACCGCCCTATTGCAGGCAGGTGGTGGCATTTATTATTTACTTGTTTAGAATTTATTATCAAACATCAAAGGCCCATACACACATCACTTATAAACTAAAGATACAAAATAATACATAACCACGTTCTTAGTAGAAAAAAATTATAAGCTATGTAAGTAATTTTATTAAATTGTCTTTTTCTGCGTTACGCCGGTGATGTTTAGCATGCTATGCATAAAGCCTTGAGCTTCGTTATGACGTATCCAGTACAGTGTTTGCACCACAAACAATGTGTTTGTGGTGTAAACACTGTACTAGTGTTATAACTATAATACATACATACATACATACACTCACGCTTTTTTCCCATGGGGGTAGGCAGAGATTACGTCTTTCCACTTGCTACGGTCTTTACATATCTCTTTCGCTTCATCTACTTTCATAACATTCCTCATACATGCTCGACGATTGCGGGTACTTCTGACCTGGCCTTTTTTGAGGACACTTTCGATATAAACTATAACGCGAGATTAATTACTGCACCCTCAGATTGAAGTTGATCTTCCTCAAGATATACTGTCCGACGCCATGCTCAGTGCTGGTGATGCTTTCTCCTTTTCTACACCGTATCGAAGCGATAATGGCCCTCAATTCGAATGGTCCTTGCATCTCGGTTACACCTTTTTTACTGTTTAAAATACTAGGAAAACAGTTTGACTGCATACCTCTGTTTAAAAAATCTCTTACCTCATCGCAACTTACGTCAGATTGCATCCCTAATATACACGTTTAATCTCTAAAGCTTAAACAACCCAATGTGGATGACCTTTACACGGTGAAGAGACACGGGGAATGTGTTGCGTAAATTCCCGCCCGTGCTGGCGGGAGGCCAGGAACAATGCAGCTGAAATGGAGCGCGGAAGCCAAGCCGCAAAATGAGCGAGTTGATAGCCATATAGGGGTAAGCAGCCTTGGCGGGAAATCAGGCCAGATCGCTCTAAGCCAGAGCAACGTCTTTATAGATCTAGCATAGCAATATATAACTAAAGTAGAACATAAACTACGAAGTTACTGTATCATACACAGGATAGTAGTTTTAAAAAGTAACTGGTAGAACGGCATAGTAAATTTATACAAAAAAATTAGTTACAATACATGCACAAAAATGAATAGTAGGTACATCAAATGCAGCCTACAGTAAATAGTAAAAAGTACGGAATTTTTTGATTTGATCCCTGCCGCCAATTTCCACCATTTTTTTTTCACATTTCAATCTCATCAGATAGACGGATGGCAACAGTATGTTTATTTTCTACCTCAAACTACCAATCCGTGCAATGAATCCAAATCTCAAGAACGAGCGTTTGCCCATTTAAACGGCTAGCAACGCACTTGTGATTGCTGTTGTGTTGCGGGTTTCTATGGGCAGCTGCAATCGCTTACCATCGGGTCATTTTCGTTTGTACCGATTCTAATGATTCTGTTTTGTTTGAAAGCTAGTACTTTCTGTATGACCACTTCAGTTTGGCCTACTTCTGACAATAGCATTCATAAGAAAACTATATCAGTCTTAAACTTGCATTAAATATGTGCACAACAAATAGACGAATAACTCAATAACGCCAAGTAAGGAAGTGTACTTTAAATTCACAAAAATAACAAATAATAAAAAAATCTACTTAAAAAAATTACAATACATCTAGCAACCGACACCAACCTGACACTGATGGCTTCAAAAAGAATTATTTTACTACAATATATATTTTTAAAGTTAATTTTTTATTTTTGTTTTTCATAATACCTTAGAAACATCCCACGGCAGCAGAGCTTTAAGTATTTATTTATATGATAGATAATTAAAAAAGCCTGAACCTGTTTTAGGGAAGAAATGCTTACGCTAAATATCTACTTCAACGCTTAATTACAATAAATCTTAATAGGACTAATAATAATTAAAATGATGGCTAGCTTTTTAACTTAACCTGACATATGAATTTTTGCTCAATATTTGCTCATATTTGGGTCAGGTCAAGAGTACCCGTAACCGACGAGCGTGCATGCAAGTATTATTGCACTTCGGGAAACTAGGGAAGTATGTTTGGATCGTAGTAAAAAAAAAAGAAAAAAAAAAGGGAAACATACTTCCTTTTTTTTTCTTTGCCGTCGGCGTCGTCCAATCTGTCGCCAGAACCGCTACCCATTGACGATGGAAAATTGCCACTTGGAAAACGTGGTGTTACCCTTCAACGGCCAAGCCACACAACATTAACTATAATAATAACTAAATCGCAATAAGAAACCTTAGACTTGGCTCGATTTTGTTATACTCGTATTTCATTACTTTTAAAAGATAAACTAGCAGCTCCATCGAGACTTGACTAGTTTTTTACAGAATGTTTTTAGTGGGATTTCACTTCTTTTTGTAGAAACACTAGTTTTTATAGTTTTCTCTTTATGTGGCCATAAAACCCTAACTCTGTACCAAATTTCAGCTCTCTGAGGTTATGGGAAGTACTAGTTCTATTTTGATGATCATGAGTTAGTGAGTGTGTGTCATAAATGCGAAACTTTGCTTTCGCTTAACTTCGGAACTAAATGACCTGTAGACTTGAAATTTTGGATTTGAAGTATGTGATTATAGCTTACTGGATGACGAAAATTTCTGCGTTCTCGTCTTATCCAGAGATTCTCAAATAGGGTCCTGAAAATGCGGCGAAATGGTTCCAGTAAAAGATGGTACGGCAGTGATTGCTTCGCGCTCGACTTGGTGGGGGCACTTCCGTGCCCCCAGATAACAGCGACATTATTCAGTCAGTCGGGAAGAGTGCAAGCCATAAAAGTCATGCTAGTATTCCGTTGCTTTAAATAAATAAACCGTTATTTCTAGAAGTTTGATATTGTTGACAACATGTTTGCAACTAAAATAATTTGATTCATACATTTTTAAATATTATTAGCTAGACATATAAAAACCCCACGCGCAGTTAAATAAATATAGAACGTTGTAAATAAATAAACAAACAGACTAGTTGCGTCCAATTACAGTAAATCACAGAACGAGCCCCTTGCAGTCATTATGATAACGAGCGCTGGGGTAAGCTCGCCAATTGGCCTTAATCACGTCAACGTAACACATTATATCAATATATCAATAGTATATGGTAATGCGAATTGCCGAAACTATCAATTTGCTAAACATGAATTGTGTTTGTTTATAGATGATACTCGTACAAATTAATACCTGTGCTATAAATAAGTATTAGAATCGCACAAATATATTTCCTTTAAATATTTTTAATGTATGCTTCTTCTTTTTTCTCTTGCCCTGTTCCACTTTTATTTGTGATCGGCGCAACATGTCCTTCCAGCACACTCCTTTGTCACTCGCCATTTCGACACTTATTCCTTCAACATATTATCATTCACACAGTCCATCCAACACGCCTTTCCCTACACGCCTATTTATGTACTTTTATATCCATAACTTAACTATTAAATTTTCTCTTCCTAATACGTGATCCTACCACGAAAAACTCTTTTGTCTCAATTTTTCAACAACTGTACGTATATCATTTATCATGTTTTTAGATAAAAGGCGCCCACTGCTGGCCATCCCAAAGCAATTCCACACATTAATCAGTGCTACGCTTCGAGCATTCAGGCTTTCCTTCAATTACACTGCGTTTCCCAGCATATGCCCGAGAATAATTCCACCCCAATTTTTGTCAGTCCCAACCAGCAATGTACCTAGCCCAGTACCACATAAGGTTCACAATTCTTGGAACTATATCGGTGACCATGGTTTTGCTGCGGTTCACGCAAATAAACTCCAAGCTTTACGCTCTAAATTGCTTTTTAGGTGATTTTGAACCTTCTCATATCGCCCGTTGTAACCGACCAACCTTCGTTTAAACCATGATCCATGATGAACCATGAATTCAAAGACTTTCCTCGTAAGACATTGCGTTAGGTGGAACAATGAACCACTACATATTAAAAGGATACAGTTTTACTTGCGTTTTTATCTTTTGTATATTTGATGAGAAGCGTCGGTGACGCTTTGGTCTCGTCACTGGCCTGTGACGCGATGAGGATCGGATGCCCTGGGGTCCATCCTGCATTCTTCCATTTGTTTTTAGTTTCCATATATACTTTTATCTAACGCCCTACGGTGAAGTAAATCAGGGTGTAGCAACCTGAATACATCTGCAAAGATATTTAAAGGTGCATGTGTAGTCAACCAAACCACACTGGGCCAGCGTGGTTTACTGGAGCCCTAGTTAACCACGCTGGCCAGTACTGTTTAGTAGACTATATAAATCTTTGTATTTCATTATCCAGGTTGCCTCACGATTTTTTCATTTACTCTAGGAGCGCAACATAAATCATCATCAACATCATTATCATATTTTCAGCCAATAGACGCTCACTGCTACATATAGGTTTTCCGAAACATCCCCAAATCGGTAGGCCTTATACAACTAGCACTCAACGCATTGCCATCTTTACCAGATTAGTACTGTCTGTAAGATCGTATGAAATGTGAAAATCAACGAAAAATTGTTACATGACAAGATCAAACCTGGACCCAGCGAATCTTCCGAGAAATAAAACGCTACCGACGTAGAATAAAAACACCAAAATTAAATAAGTATCGTGTGACATTGAATAAAAAATACATAACACTCTTAAGAGTATTCAGGGAATCGATAACACAATTTCACTTATATTCAAGATAAACAAATAAATATCGCGTCTGTTCCGATAACTTAAAGTAAATCTTGACGCGATATTCGCAGGAGGATAACGAGCCAGTATTCCGCTGAATTCTATTTCTCGATCGAACAAAATAAAGCAGTCACACTTCTTCGTAATTTTTCCGGATTTGCGGTGTGGTTGAGAAAAATTGAATATTTTACGTAAACAAGGTGTCGATACGTGGAAAGCGTAAATACATTTGCATTTAATTTACTACAAAATGTGATACATTTGGAATTTATTTAGTAACTATGGCCAAGAAATTCACTAGCGACGCTCGGCACATTTTATATCATATATTGGAAGAACACGAATATACGAACATTTCATATAATCCTATATATTGGAAGAAGACTGTGTGCCAGTCATTTCGTACTCAGAATGCTTTAAGTAAAGTCTGTATTACTTGTTATTCAGGCAATTAATCTGAGACTTTACTAATACCCGTATAAGATTAGTGTAGCTCTCAAGCAACTCGACCCCAAGAAGGTGCTGGTTGATAATGGAGTTGTTAAAAGAGAGTGGCCTATCACCTAAAGGTACTTCGAAGACTGCCAAGTCCATCGTTCTCATAAGCAACAAAGCAAAAGATATTGACGAGTATATTTACCTGGGAGGAATAGTTTAACTGAGTAACTCAAACTTCCGAGAAAAAGGTCAATTAACCCGGCTGGGAATCACCACCGTGCGTCAAGAATACTGAAATACAAGACTGTGTATGTACACAATCTTGTATTTCAGAACAAAATTTATGGAAACCTTTTTAACATGACTATTTATCATGTCATGTAATAAATAGTCATAGGTTAATAGTGTCTCTTATTACAGAAAAAATATCAAAACAAAAAACATCTTATAAAAATAACAATCCCATCCCAATAAAAAATCTATATCAAATCTCAAGGTATCTGCTTTTATTGACATATACTTAAAAATACATCTTGTATAATAATCTAAAACCTTTATTTCGTATATGACACTATACGTCTAAATACCAACATCTAACAGTAGGTATCAACACTCCTATTATTTGAAATCTTTACGAATGAGGCGATTTCTTGCGAATTCATCTCGTCTCTCTAATACTCAGGTGATTAACGCACAATGGCCCAATCGTGAGGCTAAGTGCGGTGGAGCCCAGCCAAACTAACTAACTAACTACTCAGGTGATTGTGATAAAAAAGTCAAATTACTATGGTTCTCTTAGAAACCTAAATCACACGTACGATCACGTGCGTCCCTGCGGTATCATATTACCGACAGATTTTACGAGTAAGTTCGCCGCGGTTCAGCGGAGCGTTGACATTGGAAACCTAAAAAGTGACCAATGAAGGGAATCGCCGCTAATTAGATCTTCGGCAGTGTTTTATTTCTATAAATTAAATCTTTTCACTTTTTGTTGCATTTTTCAACGCATTACTAAACCGACTTTCCTTTTAGGCCGCAATGAGCAAAATTATACCCATTTAATAATCATACTAATATTATAAAGAAGTAAAGTTTGTGTGTTTGTATATTTGTTAAATTGTAAGGGGTAATCTCGGGATCTACTGAACCGATTTTAAAAATTATTTCACCAATAGAAAGCCAGGTTATTGCTGAGTGTCATAGGTTATATAAAAAACCGAAAAATAAAAAGGCTTTTATGTGGTAGCCCGTTTTGCAAAGTGAATCGGAGAAAAACCGGTCGAATGAAAGCGTTTCTTGCGAACGCTGCCTTAACTATGAAAGATATATTTTTGAGTTCTAGAGAAAAAATGTGGAGCTTGAAAATGTCTACAAAAAAGTCAACGACAGCATATGTCTAACTTTTATATTTAAATTACAAAAAGTATGTTTTTTAACATTAGCATAGACAATTTAATTTTTTATATTAATAAAATAATTCAAATCATTAGGTCATATTTATTAGTCATATATTACGGAAAATTATGAATCTATGAAAACAAGTAAACTCATCGTCATAAGTGTGAAGGCCAAAGCAGCGGACGGTGCGCGATGGCTTCGGGTTTAATTCGGTTCGCGTTCGTGCTCGCTTCGGGGATTATTAATATTATGCCCAACGAAGTGGGCACGGGTCAGCTAGTCAATAATATAACGACACGTTCGGCGCAGCGGCCGAGTGATCGGTTTCTACGCGTCGCGGGTTAAATTCCCGCACGGGGCAGATATTTTGTATGACCTACAAAAATTTTATTCCGGTCTGGGTTGTGACGTTTCTTGCCTCACCACAATCGTCTGCGACGTTTGAGGCGGGGAGGAATATAAAAAAAACCTAACGTCAACAAATTATAAATTTATTAAAGATATATATATTTATTTAACGTGGGTCGTGGGAGGTTATGCCCGCTTAATTGGTGTTCCACTATCGGCGCCTCCAGCGGCAGTCGGTGTCACTAGGCTGGCAGTAGACTGGAGTAGACTGGTGGGCAGGGGGCAAGTGTCGCAATCGGCCGTGTGCAGTATTGGGTTTAAAGCCCTTTTTTAACTCGTACGTAGATCTCCAAATGGGGAATCCGTATAACTAGCACTTTACTACTATTTTAAGTATAATGAGTTTAAAATTCTAAACTATACTTATTATAAAATTAGGGCGAACGACGTTTTATGTCGCGATAGATAATTGAGAGCGCCTTCACCCATGACCATTCAAAGTAGATGTGTGCGCCTGACCAGACAAGACGCGCGGAGGGATCCACGTAAACCGGACGCGAACAATAGCAGCTAGCAAAGGAACTACCAGTCACACAGATCACTTGGACCACTTTTATGCAATTTATTAATTTTGTATGGAAATATCTAAATTGTGTTTTTAATTAATTTTATTGTAAATATTATTTAGGTAAGCTAGTTAAAGTTAAATAAAATAAATAAAATAAATAAATATAAATAATATTTGTTACACTTACACCAATTAGCCTAGCCCAAATTAAGCTCTGTAAGGCTTATGGGATCTAGGGTAACGGATAGACATACATATATTATACATATATAAATAATTTTTATTGAAATATATATCAACAACCATGACTAAGGTACAAATGCTCGCATTCATCACACAAACATCTGCCCCCACCGGGACTCGAACCCGGGACCTCAGAGATGGGACACCTTGAAAACGGTGTACTATCCACTCGACTATGGAGGTCGTCAGAAATATTATTTGTTTCTTTGTATAGTTGATAATTTAATATGTATTCGTGTTTGTTTTAGGTATTATTGTAAATATTGTATTTTATATCTGCTTATATTATAAAATTATATAGAAAATATATAACCGTGTACACACAACGTTACAGGGTGTGTGTGCATATGAGATTTCTATATTTGTGGCTGCACCCACGACACAGAATAAAAATCTTACTTTGGGTCGACATTTTATTTCATTTAAAAAATATTATTTGTTTGTAACAATTTTCTCAATCTTAGCCCTGTTCTATATTTTAATTAGTAGTCAATTATTTAATCCAAATTTATAAACAACATTCGCAGCCCTAAGCCCTTTACAATCTAAGTTACGGCCGTTAATTGATTGGTACTTGTTGCTCACTTGCTGTCTTATTTAACCAATAATATTTTCAGAAGAGATATAAAGTACTTATTTTGTAGAAGTTTTCTTCACATACTATTATTTTCTCTAATCTCGGATTAGGACTTTGATCATATCTGTTATATATCCTATATTATATCTATATTCTTTTGCAACAAACTTCAACAAAGTGTTAACGATTTGTCTTTTCATAGATTTCTATCAATTGTCAAAATTATTCTAATGGAAATGAACCTAATGAAATGAAATAACGGTTATTAAATGATAACAATCCTTGGGTTTCATTTTAATGGCTCAATAGTTACGTTGTCATATATTATAACTTTAGTAACACAAGGAAACTTTTATAAATATAATGTAAACTTGAACTTGTTTAAACATGTAAAGAAACTTAGGTTCAGACTATTGATCTGAGGCCAACTTTTAATTTACGACTCTGTAAAAATACAGGATGAAAAAAAAGTCCTTCCTGGTTTCCTTGCTGATTGTTTTCATTACATTTTTTCCGTGCAAAAGTGATTGTAAAAAACCTATTTGATGAATAAATTTTCGATTTGATAATATAATAGTTGTTGTTTTTAGTACTATTATTATATTTATATTGTTCTTTTTTACTTTTAATCATGTCACCCAAGTTAAGCCCAGTACCCCACTTAATACCAGCGCTGATACAAATTCGTCTGTTTTTTTATAGTCATTAAAGGTTTTATTTTTTAAACTAATTAAATTACTATCCTATTCCTATTCTATCGAGGAAAATGCTTATCGAAAAGTAACAAAATACACTTATGATATTTTTGTATTATTATAATTATAGATTAAACAACACAAATTTAATATAAAGCTCAAAAATACAAATGTTACTTCTATAAACACACATCGACTATACTCAGTTTCTTTGGAATTTATTAATTTTAAAGATACGTACGATACGCCATTACGTATGCTCTATAAATAGGCTTGGTTAACGAAAGTTTTCAGAAGATCGCTTCCATTTTGCCACGTACGCGTTTATCGCTTCCGTCTTCATACTCTGACCTTCCGGTCAGTGCACTGTTTTATAACGCTCCATAACTAAGTATTTCTGGCGCCGTAAAAATTATGAGGTCAACAAGCCGCATTAACCGAATTTCATATTGATGTCAGTGACTGGCGAATTTATATTTTAAGTTACCACGTTATGTTTCGAACTGAATCATAGACGTATGTTTCGACTTGAAAAATTTTTCCAAGAACTACAAAAGTACTTATCGTATGAAAATCCATTAGACGGGAACTATGTTAAAAACAACGCACCGTTTATTGTGATTGATTGCTAGATATTCCTTGTGGAACGTTCAAAAATGGAATGCACGCAGAAGATCTTTTTTTCTATATATAAATTCGAATACATCCGTTCTTAAGACAGACACATTACATTACCTGTGCATGGCACACAAGAAGAAATTTTGTTCATAAAGTAGTTCATTAAAAGACCAAATTTTCCAAGAATAATAATATTCTGATAATTTGTTTTTTTTTTTAGTATAATCATATACCTTTATGATAGTGTCAAACTGAGTGCTACCGCGACACAAAGTTTAACTATGTTGTGGAATGGACACAGGAACATTTTTTAATCAATAGTAGAAACTTATTTGTTTAAAAAAAGAAGAGAGTTCACGTAGAAGGCACCGACAGTACTCAGCGTTTAAATTGTCAAATGAAATAAACACTAACTACTTAATAGGATGCAGGTATATTATGCTATTAATATTAGGTACTCTGAGACCAACAAAAGAATTTGTACTGGCATATACTTGGATATCGCCAAGCTTGTGGTTATTACAATACGTATATACAAAATCACAAGGACATACCACGGTATTATTTCAACATCATTGCATATTCATTACATAATTTAATGTTCATTAATTACGTTTTTCAATTTGCTATCGAATCAGTTTTATGTTATACTAGCTGACCCGTGCCCACTTTCGTTGGGCATAATATTAATAATCCCCGAAGCGAGCACGAACGCGATCCGAATTAAACCCGAAGCCATCGCGCGCCGTCCGCTGCCTGCTTTTTTCTCCGATTCACTTTGCAAAACGGACTACCACGTAAAAACCTTTTTATTTTTCGGTTTTTTGTATAACCTATGACACTCAGCAATAACGTGGCCTTCTATTGCTGAAAGAATTTTTAAAATCGGTTCAGTAGATCCTGAGATTACCCCTTACAATTTAACAAATATACAAACACACAAACTTTACTTCTTTATAATATTAGTATAGATATAGATAAATCAATTCATTACTAACCGTACTTTTGACTAGTATCAACCGTGGTTTAAAATAATAATTATCTTTGCATTTCTGTCAACAGCACCATATTAAGATATTATCGTTAATTTTAAATGTATAGAGTTGACCAAACATCTAAATAGTATTTACAAGTCAGATATACAGACCAAAACCCAACCCATAAAATGATAGTATTGTGATATGATGTATGATACGATGTCTGAACACGGCACGCCTGTTTTAGTAACTGACCACCGGTCAGAAAACAATTATCTAAAAATAAATTCTATTGTCAGACATACACCGCAATCATTACATAAAGTAAAGCCATAAAACGTTGAATAGAAAACACAGCATTATCAAAATAACGGATCTTCAGAAATGCGGGGTATTACGAAACGCGGCAAAACAAATGGCGCTCTTACAGGATTGGGTAGTGTCCGCAATTTGTTTGGCAACCAACTAATCCCCCTAAGTGGTGCTACCTCCTCTTCCCACATACAGATCTCCACGTGTCCGTGCCGTAAAGTTCTTTACGTGTTCTGTTTAATAGTTAAGCTTTCGCCGAAAATCGGTCGAAACTCTCGATGTGATACAGACGACAGCATATAAGGAGGTTACAATGCAACAGGATGAGTTTTATGTAATTTAAATAGCTGTATCTTATTATTGTGATTGAGATTCCATCATCTTCCGTAATTGACAGCTGACGTCTATTCAATGATTTCTCCGACGACCTCCTCCGACTGCATCGTCGTCCTTCTTCGTGGTTAGTACACCGGTTTCAAGGTGTCGCCATCTCTGAGGCCCCGGTTTCAAGTCCCGGAGGGGGTAGCTGTTTGTATGATGAATGCGAGTATATGTCTCGTACATATACTCGCTTAGTATATATATGTAAATAATTCATGGTTTTAATATATATTTCTATTATTTATGATATATCTAATATATAATATGTTTCTATGTTACGTTTATATTCCTATATGTTTCCTTGCTAGAATCAAAAAATCGGAAAACTTACTTTATTTGTAATATTTTTTTGTGTAATTAGAGTAATTATTGTGTGCAGTCGTGTGATAATAAAATTAATTATTTTCCTTTCTGTCTTAATACAAATTTACGGTATTCGAACTGCAGATCCGGATTTGCAACATAACCCGAACATAAAAGTTCTTCTTTTATCATAGTTTAATAGAGTTAAAAATTCACAGCTGTTAGTGATTGCAGACATGAGTTTTTGATATTAATATTAACTTTGGACCACGCATTTATGAGAAAAATTAGCTTAATAGATAGACAGATAGAAGGACAAACGAAGTGAGCCTATAAGGGTCCAATTTTTTTGTACGGAGTAAGGAATCGTAAAAATGAAATGATGTCTTAATTACACTTGGAAATAGAATATTTGTTTTCTCAAGCTAAATAATTGCGTTTATTCACCATTGACAATTCCATACATAGCACTAACGTAATGGTTTTACTTTTAGATATATTCCTTACACCTATAAGAAATAAGATTTCAAAATGATAGTGATATTTCCTCCATTCATTCCATTGTTATAATCCAATATTCCTTTACTTATATCTAAGTATCCGTTTTCACGGCTATCATTATCACAGTCGAGCAGTGGAGCAATTAAAATGTAATCGAGCTATTTTGATAATAAACGAAGTAAATGAAAGAATTCAACAACTTTCGCTTGAACACTTCGCTATTAACTCTTTTCTAACAGTGAACAACTTAGTATTTTATTTTTAGCACTTTTAACGATTACAATGAAATGGTAAAAGATATAGTATTTGGTTTAATGAAATGTTGTTTATTCTGAAACAAAATGTCAATCATACTTTCTTGTAGATGTTATATATTATAAAATGTCACTATTTTAAAAAATGGCGTCAAATTACGTGTAACTTTCATAGAATAACTGCTGTAATAAAAAATATATATAAATTCAGAAGATGAATTGGAAATATTTACCGACGCCTACTCAGAGACGAACGAAATATTATCAGCATCCAAAAATAATAAGAAACTCATTACGACCAGCCTACTTTAAATTTTCTCTCAATCAAAACGTTTACGCCGTTCTTTTTTTAACTAACCTAGACCACTTAGCGGTATATATGAAATGAGTGTACGTGGTTCAAAATAAGTCGTGATCAGTTCACGCGCTGAGTCATTCGGCGATGTCTGCGACATTCCTGAAGCCTTGACTGATTCAGTTCACGAAAAACTCGTGTCTCATCATTAGAGATCGGATAATCGGATGCATATTTACCTAAAGTTAATTTTTGGCTCACAAATTATGGAAGCGGCATTTTAAAATACATTTTGTTAAATAAAAATCCCGGGAAAATACGGGACTGCAAATTTAACGTAGTGATATTGTTTGAAAATTACTAAATTAGCACGTGGTATTTATTTTCAAAAGACCGAGACTCCGGGTTCATTTATACAACTATGCATACGTATTTACATGAAGTTTAGTTTCAGTTCCCCGTGCGATTTATGAATGTACGATTTATTACATGAAGAGTGTTATACGAAAGTAGTGCTGAGCTAGTTTGACTAAAACAATAATCAATTAAATAATTGAATAAAAAAACAGAAATGGTGAAAAATTTTATTTAAAAAAACAATAAAAGCCGTTTCCATACTTTGTCTTAAACTAACTTTAGGTAAATATGCATCCGATTATCCGATCTCTACTCATCATACAAGAAAAATGTAAAGATTTCTTTAAAGTATCATCTGAGATACGGTGCCACTTTTGAATCTCTAATAATTTTCAAAATAACTTTATGGAATCTCCTAACAAAAGGTTCGGACATAAAATACTGCTATATATAACCAAATAACAGCCACTCATCATCTGCTGCAACCTTGGTCACCGCGTTGGTCTCCAGAAACGCCACGAGAGTGCACACGCGCCAACTGTCCATACTCAAATTGTTCGAACTTCAAATACAAGTGGAATAATTTAAACCTAAAGAAAGTCTTGAAGAAACGAATAATTAAAGTGCCGCTGCCAATTTTTTTTTATTTTTCATCAAAAAAGTATATGTTTAAAGAGAAACGTGACACGGGATAAACAGAAATATGAGCGACGACAGGCGGTTTATTGCATTTGCTCGATTTCCCCGTAATGAGATACTTCCCGAGATTCGCCGGAGGGAATAAATCGAAATGCCGGGATACGATCGGATGTGACGAGTCGATTGCAATTCTTGTTGCCAGCAAAAGCTGTCTTGGGGCAATATATATATATTATAAATTCGTTGCTTTCAAATTCAATGACAAATCGCCAAGATACGTCACATATTAACTATCAACTAAAAAATAAGAATTCATTAACAATTAACTATTTAGGTTATTTCGAAGTTTCAAATGTACATATAATCAATATGTATTTTGATAGGATTATCTCAATCATGTTTAAAATGATCTCATGTTAAGGTGATGTTATTTATTTTAAAACACACACGTCTCCACTTGAATCATCGATATTATTTCTATTGTAGTTTCTAGCGATAGTCTTTCAATTTTAATACGATAAGCCACACATTTGAAATCATAAATCACTTGTTTTTTTCTATCTCTTAGTGCGAAAAATGTGTCTAAGATAACACATTACTGATTATCTATTGAAAACATCTCTATAATAATCACTGAGTTTCATCTGGCCGTGAGAAAAATGGGAAAGTACCATACAATTACATGTCGCAGTTAAAAGCGGTGTTTTTAATTGAAAATATACCTATACAAGTGTATGCTTCTAAAGGTAAGTAGTAAGGTAGTGCCGATTTGATGCCTTTTTTATATCCATAAACTTGTGAAAACTACTATTACGAATATTATGATTAAAGATTACAACAAAGTTATTGAATACTTAAATGAGAGCAATGTTTGTGTTTAATTTAAATGACTCATTAGTTGCAATAAAGAAAACAGTATATCTTCCATGTTGTGACATTTTTCCCGGCTAACAAATTATATCGAAATCTCGCATCAATATTTTATCTGCAAATAAAAATTAGTCGTATAAAAAATATTATCAACGAATTTGAGTCAAGACATTGTTAGAAGTGCTTCCAAAATACCTTTTAAACCCCCGAATATCATCATAATACTCCAACAAAGTATAGACCTTAGCCAACCACGGTGGTCCAGTGAGAATTCGACTTCACTTTTTTTTTTATAGAATAGGGCAGCAAACGAGCAAGCGGATCACCTGATGGTAAGCGATAACCGCTGCCCATAGACATCCGCAACACCAGAGGAGTCACAGATGCGTTGCCGGCCTTTATCGCATCGGTTCTTGTATTTTTTTTTTCAAGCTCAGTATGAAGAATACATCGTCACTGTCGCTCCTAGACGTAACTCTTTGACCTTCATTAAGTAACAGGCTACAATAGGTTCGTTTCGTGTCAAGGACAGAAAATTAACTTATTTATCAATCTACTATTGCGATAATCTAGCTATATCTTATTTCTTTATAAAATTAAAATAAGGAAATTGTATATCACATGTAAGTTGATACTGAAGAATACACAATATATCCTCCTAAATTCAATAAATTCTTCGTCCAATAAATACCTATTTTTGGTGAGATATTTCTCCTGCATTTTATTTGAATCTGATACATAAGGACTAAAAGATATAGCAGTGTACGTACGAGAAAAAATTGCTACGCAACTAGATTACAACAAGTAAACAAACTAAAAAAGCATCAAAACCAAACAGAAGCTGAAGTATTAGTTTCCAAGATCAAACAAAGTAGCGCGTGCGTATAATTTTCATTGTATCAATATACGAGAATGATTCCGCTTTACGAATCATTGCCGTCCACTTACTAATCCTGTTCAGTAGCCAAACTCGCAACTAAAAATACCGCTATGCGTTATTAGTTATTATTTATAGTTACTTTTATGATTGTTGATGAATGATTTTCTAAGTGAATTAAAAATATTAAGATTGACTTATGCAGTTGATACGTCTATTCCACAATAATAAGTTGATTTTGTCATGTAGCAATATGTTTATGATCCAATGTATAATATTTTAAAATACATATTTTATGTGTAATGAACTAATGACTTTGTAATCCATAGCATAAACAAGCAGAATGTATAATTATTACAAAATATCTATAATAGTACATAATCTAAGAAATTTTATAAACACTGTTTTTTTACTCTATAAAATGTTGCATGCAAACATAACGCAATCTATGAACACGTTTGAAAAACTCGTTAATCTATCACTAGCGAACTCCAACATCATTGATTGAAAATTATTACAAATGTATAACTAGGTACCCTATTAACTAAACAAAGACAATGGTCGATTTATACATCCCATTTGATAACAATTTCATTCACGAAACAATACAGAATAGTATTTTGACATCAGTAGACCTACCACAATCTTTTAAGAAAGGAAATAACAAGAAAATAATGGAAGACAAATTTAAATTGTGTGATGTCACCGACCTCGATCACGCTATAATGAAATATCTAAAGTAAAAATCTGAGCATTTGGTTTAATATCCGAATGTAAAATGAAAATTTCTCAGACAAAGAAAGAACATCTTCAACTAACTTACAGGGCCGTTTTTGAGTTTGTCTTTGTGTAAGAACTAAAATATATGAAAATGTAGATTAAGCCACGGTTCGTGAGTTAGGTTTTTATTTCGGACTGAATTGTCATATTGAAAACGACATACAAAATACAACAAGGAGAACACATCATACAGTTCCGAACTCTTCAGCACCATTGAAAATATGCTCGTCAAAAAAGCAACTTCATTATGATACAAGTTATATTTAACAAATATATATATAATATTTTCCTATAAAGGTTATACGTTAAATGATAGTATAATTAAACAAATTGAACAATATACAAATAATATTTTGTTTTATCATGAAGACTGAATGAAAATTTCAAGTTTTCATTGTTATAAACTCCACCGTTGCTATAAGTTTTAATTTGTGCTGATCCAGATTGTCCGTTGAAAAAATGCCCCTCAATATTTCCTGTATTATGTTCGTAGAAGCGGGTCAAACAAAATGACTGAGCATTCAATACCTAAAAAAAACCCAATGGAATTCTATTTAGTAGTACAAAAGTATTCTTTTAAATAAAGACAATCCTGTAGACTTAGTTGGTTTAGTGTGCTATATTCATACAAAGAGAATGGGTCAACTCTTTTGTTTGTCGGTACCGCCGTAGGAATTCCGTTTCGTCTAAATCGCAAAGATCACACTCTCCGCGCAATCGCGTACTACGTCGCTTCTTTCAGCGTTATCGGCTGCCAAAATCTCAAAAATATGATATTCATTATACATTTAGAATGACCTCGCATTTATCATTTAATTTATGGCTATACGAACAAAAAGATATAATCACATATATTTACGGATGTAAGATATCAAGAATACAAATTTATTAATATCGCTAGATTTGACATTTATGTCCAAGCCATACTGCTAATTAACAAAAGTAACCTCATGATACGAATTGAGTGAATGATTTGCGATGACGTCAACAAAATGCCTTAACAAAACATTATTGAAGTAAGTTTATTTTAAGCTCGTCACGGTACGAATTCGGGAACTATAATTGAAATAATACTTCTCTAAGAGCTTGTTATAGGCCCGCAGGATCTGTAACTACGCGTTGTGAAACCCAGAAACACAATCAACAAGAAATAATATTATTTAACTAAATGATGTAGTCGCTTTTGCTGCCGATTTTAAGTTCATTTGTGATAGATATATATGTAGAATTAACATTTACACATATTCATTGACAAAGCATAGTATCAAAGCAGTAGTTTCTATATGTAATGATAGGTACTGCAAACACTTAACCAAAAACTCTTACAATACATAAACTTTATTATTCTATATCTTCTAAAGAATTATGAAAATATCATTTCTGAGAAGTTACTTTTTAATGTTCGCCGTAAATATTGCGTCGAATTTCAAATCGTCCAAAATACACGTCCAAAGTAAAATGGTATCAAAATCGTATAGGTACAGAACATAACCAAATTTTGCGATCAAGACAGCAATTATTCGACTAATCGTATCAGTATTCCCCAGGTTGCATAAACTATTTTTTTAAAAAGGCAAACTGTAAATAAAACCAACTGCATATGCTAAGTCCGCGAATATGTACACAATAAAATTGACATAACCAGCATTAATGTACATTTTCAGTACACCTAAAAGAAGTTCCTTATCATTGATAGTAAATAGATTGTTTTTAGTTTTATCGTTTATGTAAACGGCACCAGAAAAAAGTTAATATTTTTTTGAAATTCTGTTATTCGTATTATACTCTACTTACTACAAAGAATAATTACAATTGTTTCGCCTGTGGTCAGTAGGTACGAAGGTAATAACAATCCCGCAAGTCATGTCATAAGTTATGGCAACGAGAGATACAACTCTTAACAATAATATTGTGCATAATACCACAGAACACAGAAATCTCTTTCTGTGTTATGTGCATAATACGGCCGAAGCCATTAATATGCGTAAGCACAGAGTACTCAAATACTTACTAATGGAGATCAAGGAGTGTAAATAAATGCGATTTAATAATTTAAAACCACTTTTAATTATTTTGGGATCATGTAATTTAATTGCAATGCCGTTTTTAATTTGTTACGAGATTCAAAACCACCCAAAGTAGCAGTAGAGAGGGCAATGCTCGGAGATTTCCTGCATGATCTTCTCTGAACTGAGAAATGATTAAATTTGCACAAGAATAATGGTGATATAGTTTTGGTACTTGTCTCGGCACTAAAATGTAGTCGAAGGCCTGGAGTCAATCCTACCAATCATGTACCAATACGTTTCTTATTTTTCCATTTTATATTTTATGTACTTCATATGTACTATCATTTTCCAGTAATCCGGCGTTTTCACTAATCTGGCACAACCCTAGTCTGATATCTGCCGGATTAACGAGAGTCTACTGTAATTGGTATAATGGTTCAATTTTTTAATAATTTCGTATAATGGTTACAAAAATAATGACTTCAAATAGAACGTTAAGTTTGATTTAAATTTTACCACCATTTATTATATATTAAAAGTAAAACAATAAAAACGATTTTTAATAGTTTAAAGGCAGATCAAATCACGAACATACGGATTAATAATATAAATAAATAAATATATGTTACACTTACACCAATTAGCCTAGCCCAAACTAAGCTCTGTAAGGCTTGTGCTATGGGATCTAGGGTAACCCTTTCATTGTGGCGGCCTGGCGTGCGCAGCTCGAATTACGGATCTGCGCGCGCCAGCGGGCCGTCGGTGCCGTACTCCCGCACCTCGAAGCTTGGCTCCACGGGAAGGAGGAGGTCACCTACCGATTGACTCAGATACTCACCGGGCACGGCTGCTTCGGTGAGTATCTGTGTCGAATAGGACGGGAGGGATCGACACATTGTCACCACTGCGCATCCGACCTCGACTCGGCCCAGCATACGCTGGCGGAGTGCCCCGCGTGGGCCTCCGAGCGCCGAGTCTTGGTCGCAGAGATCGGGCGAGATCTGTCTCCGCCAGCATTGATTGCGGCAATGCTGGCGGACGAGGGAGGTTGGAGGGCTGTGGCCTCCTTCTGTGAGGCAGTGATGCTCCAGAAGGAGGCCGCCGAGCGGGGTCGGGAGATGGCCGATCCCGCTCGAAGAAGGCGGCGCCGGGCTCGGTAGCACAGCTGCGGCGCCGCCGCGGGTCGCCGGCGGGCGCGAGTAAGTCGCGACTGTGCTACGGCGACCCGGGATGGACCACGCCCCTTCCGTGGCCGGGGGGCGTCGTCGGTGGAGGAGACCGGGGGAGGTAGTAAGCCTCCCCCGAGGAGGGCTCCCCTGTGTCGACGGGGGAGCGGAGGCTGGGGGTTCCCGGAAGGAGCTTTCTGTTCCCGGGGACTCCCTACATGCCTGAGGAAGGCCATCCCTGAGGTTTTTAGTGGGTAGGCCTCCCCCTCCTGGGGAGGAGAGCCCCACATAACCCCGGCTCGCCACAGCCGGGGTATGCAATTTAATGCATTTCCCTCAGGGAAACAAAAAAAAAAAAAAAAAAAAAAGGGTAACCCTTTCAATGCAAGGCCGACGTCACTTTGACTTCCGCGCCAATTCTAGCTCATATAGCCCCTTTTATGCTTCAGCGCTGCACCGCGCCCTCTCTTGAGCAGCGGTCGCACTCACTGCAAGCCGTTAAGTCATTAGGACCAAGGCTTCAGACTGAATTTAGTCGGTCACATTGGTTGAGCTGCTTCGATAAGTCGGAAGTCCGACATAACCATCGTGACTCTTGATTGCGGTGGTAACCACGAGGGAATTAGTCTCTCCTCTCCTGAGGGAAAGAAAAACTTATTGAATTGTAGCAAATCAAAATCTTATCTAAAAAATATGTAATACCATGTCGCTAGTCACGTTTTTAATATTGATTATACCCTAAAGTCCTTGTAAATTGTACCGCAAATAAATTGCGATCCATTAATTTAGAACAATATTTGCTTGCTTATCGCATACTGTTTACACAGATTGCTTTCCATTTGATAAGATAGCGACTACCGTTATGAAACAATGCATATACCTACATTGGCCCTGTCACGAGACATTTGTTTATTTTCTTATCAAGACAAGATTTTTTCTTTATTTAAAAACAGTAAACTACTTATGTAATTGACATTCAGATATCTGTGACTTCACGATTTCTCTCCTCTATTTAGATAAATACTGACATAAGTATCATTTTAATCAAGTTCAAAATTAACCATTTGTTTATTTAAATTTTTTTTCCACATGCGGTGGGATAGCCTTGCTTCGGCACGAATTGGGCCAGCTTGACCGGAGTGACCTCACAGAAAACCGGTGTGAAATAGCGCTTGCGCTGTGTTTCGCTGAGTGAGTGAGGGTACCGGAGGCCCAACCCCCTTATTCCCTTTTAAAAGGCCGGCAACGCATCTGTGATTCCTCTGGTGTTGTAAGTATCCATGGGCAACGGTTATCGCGTACCATCAGGTGATCCGTTTGCTCGTTTGATTCCCTATCCTTTGAAAAAAAAAATTAACTTTACACATCAAATAAAAACGAGTATTAATAACGGGCATATTGCCCAAAGCATTCTCTCTCAGTCAATAAAGCGATGCAAATGTGTGAAGATAGCAATTTTTTGATACCAAATCCAAGTAATTGACTTACAAATCTATTTAGTTGGTTAGAAAATATTCACATGTTACATATATAGGTACCATCTATGAGTGTGTATATGTATATAGTATACATGTATATTATTAAACAGTTATATTATACCAATTTCGTGAATATATATGGGCTAATGGATTAAGAACATTTGTATCACTGTTTTATTCAATCCCGTAAACGTTCTATAAGCCGAATTAGAGAATTTTCCTCAACTATATCCTTGTAAAGTGCTATGGACTCGTCCATTATTGCACTAGGACATTTAAAAAAATTAAGCGTTGGTAACGCTACGTTTTCAGCATTGGTCTTCTAATCGGGAGACCCAGGATCGATGCTGTCTATACCATCGTTTTTCCAATATAACAATACGAAGGTCGTTCGCTCTTATGATAGTTATGTAGCCAGTAATTCTTTGATAGATACGAGTAGTAGTCGATAACTTTATCGATAATCGGATTGCAGTGTTAATAGTGAGTAAGAAATAATGTTCTTTATAAGAAGCATAAGAAGTAAATCTTTGATATGGGTGCCTATAGGAAATCATTACCGTAGGAGTCTGTAGTCGATATATCGACAGCGTAATGTTTTATATATTAATTGACTAGCGGACCCGACAGACTTCGTCCTGTCAAAAAGATTTGTGAAGTGGCAGTTTTTTGTTCTTACTTATTTTATAGGCTGTGCAAAAAATTCTGCTGTACAGAACTGCCACCCTGGTGGTAGGGCGTTGTGAATAAAAAATAATTAATTGCAAAAAAGGTCCAAATGAACATACATATTACATATTGTGACTATTTAATTTTAGAACATTGAATCCTCCAACGACGCACACTGTTTTGATAAATATGATTGAATTTCAACTGTATATAGCGTTAATAAAGCGCAAATTGACTCTTGATGTTAGGAACACACCTACATTGCTTAGACAACAGTGAGTGCTTGTAATATGAACTTTATACAAAAACAAAAAAAAAAGGTTTTTCCGATAATTATTCCAATTTTTCTCGCCGTAAAAACCATAATGGAACTTCAACGAACATTTAAAAAATTAATTGGCAAAATTGGTCCAGGCGTTATTGAGTTATGCGCTTACCAACACATTTTGCGATTCATTTTTATATATATATGATTTTTTACGTATATTTCTGTATATATAAGTGTACACGAAACTTTGTCATTTAAATCGAAGGAATTTTACATAGGACGGTTCCCAGATCTACTGTGGCACCGCGTTATTCTTTATTTAACAATTTAATTAACAGTAACAGTTAACTGAGCTAGCGTATTTAGTAATGGCTACTTCTAACTATTAAAACTATCCAACAACTTTCCACGTCGACTATATATCGTAACTACACAGCGGCAGCGGTTAATTACCGCTTTCAACTATATATATGTTGACAAGTCTGTTCTTTCAAATCACTAGCATATATGAAAACTTGGCACCTGATGGCCTCCGATTAGGCAATGCTTCGATTTGTATGCCAACATAAACTTATTCATTTGGAAAACTGTAGTACCTGCAACATGTGACTACAACATATTACGTTTTGAATAAATTTGTACTTGAGAAAGGTTATATGTCTATAAATAGAAACAAATCACGATATTTACTTTGGAGATAAATAATATTAACCTATTCTATATTATAATCATTTATGACCAAAATAGCTTGAGACACGATGACTATCAAATGAGATACTATTCTCTATCTGAAATACAAAACAAACAAAAACAAATATTTATTCAACATTGACCTTTGAATGAACTTATTGACTTCAAAATATATTTAAAAATAAGGGAAGGTATAGAGCTATTTATACATACATACTAAAAATAAATACCAATTGGAAAAGATACTTACTGAGAAAAACAGCCAAGAAACTCTGATAGTAATATTTTTTTCTCGTCTTATTAATCATTGTTAACATATCATGTGTACGCATACATACCCATCAAAAGGGAATTGTGTCACAAATTATTAAAGAAAATGCTATTCTTCTCTTTCTTTTTAATCTTACTCTTTCTTAATTTTAGTTTCTACTATCAAATGCCTCCTTTTTCTACCTGTGTTGTTTCAGTGCCGTTAGTTCGAAGTCTGCCCCAGAACAGCATTTTGTGCACAACTTCTTTTGCAATATTAGTATTATGTTTCAGTCTTTTATACTTTTGCTCGAATACCAATTGTACTGCCTAATAGAATCGATATTCTCAACTAACTATTATGTCAATTTTCATTTCTTATTGTTGTCTGTACTCTGAAGTTTTGGTTGTGGCAATTTTTTTATGTAATTGCCACAATCATCTTTATGTAATAATACATCAATTATATTAATTTAACACAGAAACTGACTGTCTTTCTTAAGACGCGAGGCATTTCTATTCTGCAAAATAAATCTTATAGAGCATCATCGAAAATTTTGCAGTGTTACCATTGATGGCAAGTTAATATTAGTTTTGAAACTATCAATTTTATTGTATAAAATAATAAATACGTCATATTAATATTCCAATCGTATGCCGAGATAACAGTTTATTTTTGCAACCCCCTTTTATTCATTTATTCAACCTTTACATATTTAAGTGTTACCTGCAATTGCAAAAAAGGGAAAGGTCTAATGTAAAAAAGAGCTAACGTACTTACCTAAAAATAGCTTTAAGCACCCTTTTCGTTTCTCAACAAAGGGCAGGAACCGTATGTACATTAAAATATCAAAGGCCCAATAAAATTCGCTGACAAATATCTAGTCATTCCCTGTTCACGTGTGGAAAGATCTCTCCCAGCTTTCACATATTAAGCGTCTGTTTTTCCAGTCTAGGATCGGAGTACTGCGCAGTATGAATAATCTCTTGTTTACCTTTGGCGGACCAGTTAACATAGCGTCTAACGACTTTCTCTTTTACACTTTTGGTTGTGAAGTAATAATGTAATAACTTTATCACATTTCTGGCTTTACTTTTGATAGTTATAAATTAATGGCAAGCGGTTGAGAAAATGTTGTAGAATATTAATTTTCCGCTTCTGTTTGCGGGTCGTATTTTTATTTACCTTTTGTAAGATATAAAGCAGAAGTGCTTCTATAGCGAATAAAAAAGGCATTTAGCAACTATTATAATCTTCTTCTTTCTCCTGCCCTGTTCCCAATTCTATTTGGGGTCGGCGCAACATGTCATCTGCTTCCATTCTCTCCTATCGCTCGCTAATTCTCTACACACTCCTTTCCTCAACATATCATCATTTACACAATCCATCCACCTTTTCTTCGGCCTTCCTCTCCCCACACGCCCATCCACTTTCATGTCCATGACTCTTCTGGTAACATGGTCATTCTCTCTCCTTACCACATGACCGTACCAGGATAGTCTCCTTTCTCTCAGTTTCTCCACAATAGGGGCAACTTTCAAACTTCCCCTAATATATTCATTCTTCACTCTATCCTTTCTTGTCACTCCACACATCCATCTCAACATACGCATCTCCGTGACATGCAATCTTTGTTCATCCATTCGTTTAACAGGCCAACATTCCGATCCATACATGACGACAGGCCTAATTAGAGATTTATAAATTTTCCCCTTCAGTTTGAGGGAAATACGGGGATCACATGTAGTTCCCGTAACCTGCCGCCATTTCATCCATCCTGAGCTAATCCTTCGCTTAATATCCTTGTCGACATCTCCATCCTCCTGCAATACTGATCCCAGGTATTTAAATTCTGAACAGATCGGAAGTACCGCTCCATCGAGTGCAATACGGCAAGGATTGGAGAGACCGCCGAAATCGCAGTACATGTATTCGGTTTTGGTTCTGCTGATTTTCAAGCCAACGTTCTCCAATCTCCGCCGCCAACACTCCAATCTGTCCTGAATCCGGGATCCGTCCTCATCGACGAGCACGATGTCGTCCGCAAAAAGCATGCACCAGGGTGCCTCCTCCTGTATGACCGAAGTCAAAGCATCCATTATTAGGAGAAAGAGGTAGGGGCTCAACGCTGATCCCTGGTGCAGTCCAACGGCAACAGCAAACTCTCCGGTGGTTCCAGCGGCTGACCGGACATGCGTACTGGTTTTAAAATACATTGCTCGGATTAGCTCCACATACTTACCGGGCACTCCTTTTCTTTTCAAACTCCACCACAAAACCTCTCGGGGCAACTATTATAATGACATTTAATATTATTGTTTCTTTTCAGGTAAGCTGCGGTATTAAATCGGCGAGCGAGATACGAGTGCAGCGGTAAATGATTATAACAAGACCCATGCATAGTATTCTTTGAAAACGCTATATACCAAAAACTGTGACAGATGTTTAAGGATATTTAAATCTTACACGACCATCTATCAATGCAAACAAATAAAAATAACGTATCTGTTTAAAATGTTAAATAAAGGCTTTTTATTAAAAGAATATGAATTAAAAGTAAGACGATATTTAAAATTAAATCAATATTTGAAATTATTGTTAGTAGGAAATTATGATATAATATGATGGATAGCACACTGTAGATAGCTGACATTATTACGAATAATGTATTTAAAATATCTATGAATTTGCGCATATAATTTAATCAAATTATACTCGCACGAAACCGCGAGAACGAGCTAGTAACACAAATATATACTTACGGATATATACTCGTAAGTACTTGTAAAAGCAACATACGCAAGAATTAATCACGACGGAGCTAAAGCTTGTGCTCTGTCTGATTTCAAGTTTAATTTAATAAGATTAAACAAAAATTCTTTAGCCTGTCATACCCTTATTATATGTTTTACTTATACCTAGATACTATTTGTGAGTCTGAAAAGACCTAAGTCGAGCGCTTGACAGAACATTATTAAGTCACGAAGTGGCCACAGCATTGACCGCATTTCCTGAGCCTGCAGCATCCAACTGGGGAAATGCGCCTACTTTCTTTTCCATTGCATCTAGCATATTCGCAATTTGAATATGTCACATGGTTGTTTATAAGATTGACCGACCTTATTCTGTTGGGTTAAAGCTGAAATTTGTTTGTGCGAAACAATATACACATTGCGTGGCGTCTCGCGGCGGGGTGCGCCGGTTAGTCGTTCGCGGCGCGCGGCTGGAGCTTGACGCGCGGTGCTAGTTTTTGTGCCATCATTTAGACCATGTGGAGTGCTTGAGTGGACTACTCGGAGATGACCGGCAAAGTTTGCTGCAACCACAAATGGTATGCATTTGTTGGCGCGTAGCTGAGGAGCGATGCACTTGCGTGCGCTGCTCTCACTCGAACGGACTACCGGCATGAAGGGTCAACCGGTTTGGTGAGCTCACTTGCCGATGCTAAGACTAAAAGTTTTTAGTTTTTGAAAATTTTCACCCTTCTCAAAATCATAATTTAGTCTTAGCGTAAAATAGTAGAGTCGTAAATGTAGAGTTGTAAACGTTTAATTTTATTTTATCCTAAAAGAGCTGTCACATCATCACATGCACATTGCATCTTAAATATGGTTTTTATATAAAAGAAGAAGTGTGCATTAGTGAACCGAAAGTGTTCCAATTGAGCACCAGCACATCAACAAACATCAGCCGATTTTTATGCACGGCAACGTTACGCGGCCGCTGTCGTGCCAAGCAAAATGTTGAGCTTTTTTAATGAGCATTATGTAACTTTTACCTGCCATCCCGTATTCTTCAAACGACTTCTAATTAAAACGTCTCTTAACCTGATTACTAAAGATACTAAAATGATATTATACGGCAAGCGCTTAAAGCGAGGAAAATAAAAAGATTGAAGTTTTTTTTTTGTTCGAACTCAAAAATAGCTGAACAAAATATTGAACTTATCTTTTGTCACAAGACAGTAGAGCAATAGAAATTTCATGTAAATACCATCAAATAAACTTAAATCGTTCTAACTTCATATTATTAACATCCAATATCTATAAAAAAATTACGATATATATGATTAAACATTCGTAATTGGGTAAGACTGAAATATTAATAAAGCAATTTCCATAATTATTCTACGCGCATAATCAAATAACTTACCTCTCAAACGTACTTATTTCGACGCCCTCAATGTTTTAAAGTCATTTCGTACGTACATTAATCAAATTTTTTATCGACAGCTATACAGTCATTACTATATGAGACACTCTTTTTGATTAAAACTAGTAAATAACTACCCACTTTTAATTATCATCCGTCATACTCGTAACTGTTAAGTGAAAACTCAAATGGAAGTAACGGCTTCCAGTTAAATTTCCTTGAATTACATTCACATTGAAAAATTAATAATAAAAGAGATGTCGTCAAAGAACTTTCGAAAGTAAATTTTTACCGAACTTTTGTACTATATTAAATATAATATTATATTCTAAATTTGTCAAAAATACTATTGATATTAATAATTACAACACAACGCACATACGTTATTCAAATATTTGTACAAATTCCAACAATTCTTGTCGGAACAATTATTAAATCTATCATAACAAAGTCACCACTTCCATATCTCGCTAACTGACATACCTACGTATACATACCTACGTATACATACATACGTATATACTATCATTAGTAGGTACGCATTTTGTGTTTGACGCTTTTCACCTTCACAGAAATATTTTTACAGCTAAATTTAGTCGAGTACAGAGGTGACGATGGACTAGTAAAAAATCGCGCAGTGGTTCAAAGGAATTTGTCATGTAGTTTTGTAATAACTAAACATGATACTTCTTAAGAGAACGGTAGTTGAAAAAAATCCATATGCTATGTGTCTTACATTTTATAAAATTATATAGAATATGTAAAATTTAAGAAAACGGTAGTTGAAAAAAATCCATGTGTTATGTGTTTTTTATACACATGACACATGGATCCACAATCGATAAGGGGAAACTATTTTATAAAAATAGTTTCACCTTATCGATTGTGGATGTTACTTGCAAACCTTAAAAATATACAAGACATCAAAATAATTTATATGTTATTTACAAATATATCTAACTCAAAAATAAGCTATTTATGATTGTGAGATGTCGTCGAACAGTTATTATTCAATATTAACAAAGTAAAATATGCCTGTCGATAGATACAGAGCTCCAGAGGCCATCACGGAGATGTCCAAATAGTTTATCATAAAAACTTCCCCAACACAAGTATTATAACTTATGAGCTGAACGATAGGAAGCACGTGCTTACCCTAAGGTTGCAATAAGCCTGTGGCAACCACCCATTATAGCTTGATTGTCATGCACCTTTAAATTTCTTCGTAGGTGTGCATACACCTTGCCAGAGGTCCCCTCACGATATTTTTCTTCGCCGTAGGAACGTCAGTACTTAAGACGAAGACTTAACGCAAAACGCATTTTAACATAACAAAATCGATCTCAGTTCTCTCACCAGAGCTAAGACCACAGCGCCACGAACCGACAATGTTATTTTTGAAACCTTTAATTAATATTACTAGATTATTTATCAATCAAAAAATATAATGTGAACAAAATGTTGTGTCCCGTCAGCTAGTGTCTATTCTAGAATAAACATGTCAACGTTCAATGTAAAACATCCGACGTGCGTCCAAGAACGGAAGCGTCTCGCGAATCACAAACGGGAACCGCAATTCTAAACTCTACATAATTTGTAAACTCTACAAAAGTACTCTTAGTTATTCGTACATCGCTGCATGCGATTTCCAAACGCCATTAAAGATCTAAACCTAATTTAGATTGTCTAATTAATTGCATGAATGAACATGGACATGAAAATGAATGGGCGTGTAGGGAGAGGAACACAAAAAAAAATGGATGGACTGTGTGAATATGTTCATTATGTTGATGAAAAGAGTGAGCGTCAAAATGGTGAGTGATGGAGCTGAGTGGAGAAGAAGACATGTTGCGCCGACACCAAATAAAATTGGAAACAGGGCAGGAGAAAGAAAAAAAAAGCATGTAATTACCTTTAAAAAAAATCAAGTTTATCAACGATTTCTACTGACATAATTTGGATTCGTGCATTTCATGAAAGTAATATTTATAAGCTTTACAAAGAGATCTTTTTTTTTTTTTGTTTCCCTGAGGAAAATGCATTAAATTGCATACCCCGGCTGTGGCGAGCCGGCGGTTATGTGGGGCTCTCCTCCCCAGAAGGGGGAGGCCTACCCACTAAAAACCTCAGAGATGGCCTTCCTCAGGCATGTAGGGAGCCCCCGGGAACACCAAGCCACCTCCGGGAATCCCCAGCCTCTGCTCCCCTGCCTAGAGGGGAGCCCTCCTCAGGGGAGACTACACTACCTCCCCCGGTCTCCTCCACCGACGACGCCCCCGGCCACGGAAGGGGCGTGGTCCATCCCGGGTCGCCGTAGCAGTCGCGACTTCCTCGGCCCGCCGGCGACCCGCGGAGGCGCCGCAGCTGTGCTACCGAGCCCGGCGCCGCCTTCTTCGAGCGGAATCGGCCATCTCCCGACCCCGCTCGGCGGCCTCCTTCTGGAGCATCACTGCTTCACAGAAGGAGGCCACAGCCCTCCAACCTCCCTCGTCCGCCAGCATTGCCGCAATCAATGCTGGCGGAGACAGATCTCGCCCTATCTCTGCGACCAAGACTCGGCGCTCGGGGGCCACGCGGGGCACTCCGCCAGCGTGTGCTGGGCCGAGTCAAGGTCGGATGCGCAGTGGTGGCAATGTGTCGATCCCTCCCGTCCTATTCGACACAGATACTCACCGAAGCAGCCGTGCTCGGTGAGTATCTGAGTCAATCGGTAGGTGACCTCCTCCTTCCCGTGTTTACAAAGAGATCTTACATAAAAAAATATACTAACGAAAACATTATGTTAGTGAAACTTTTACATCCACAAATTACATAAACACGGCATTAAATTTAATTACATTTGAAAACTCCAGCTCTATTTTAGAATGCAAATTCTCAACCTCGCAGCATTGTATAGCGAAACGTATATTTCGTACCCTCCTTTGAAGCTTAGTTAGATAGCCCCGCTGTTTCCTACAAGCATGACGTGTTTTCCTATTTGCACGTTACATTTCGCAATCATAACAGTTCTGACTGAGAATTTAACGTAAATAGTAACTGTTCTTGTAACAGAGTTTATTATTGTACTACTGGGCAATAGATATTTTTTAAGTTTCAGAAGTTTCGTCCAACACTTTTTTATAGATACATATAGAAGTCTTCTTCGTTACCTATAAAATTTCAGTTTAGTTCTACACTAAACTTAAGATTATTTTTAATTTTTATGAAATAATTAAGCTTATTCCACAGATAATATTTATGTAATAACTAGAGATCGGATAATCGGATGCATATTTACCTAAAGTTAATTTTTGGCTCACAAATTATGGAAGCGGCTTTTTAAAATACATTTTGTTAAATAAAAATCCCGGGAAAATACGGGACTACAAATTTAACGTAGTGATATTGTTTGAAAATTACTAAATTAGCACGTGGTATTTATTTTCAAAAGACCGAGACTCCGGGTTCATTTATACAACTATGCATACGTATTTACGTGAAGTTTAGTTTCAGTTCCCCGTACGATTTATGAATGTACGATTTATTAAATGAAGAGTGTTATACGAAAGTAGTGAGCTAGTTTGCCTAAAACAATAATCAATTAAATAATCTGACTCTGGATATACCGCCCCGAAGTACCGACTATTTTTCATATTCTTTTTCGGCTTATGCCGTCCGGTTGTGAAACTCTCTCCCTGAGGGTATTAGGGGAGCGCGAACGCTGGAGTCCTTTAAGAATCAAGTCCGTGTTCACTTCCTGTCAAAGATTCCTTAACTTAAACTAGTTATAGCCTATTGTCCTGTCCAATTACTGTACCCATCCTATATTTAAATCTCCTTTTAATATTTCCCTGGTCCTAGGTTGCCTGGAAGAGATTGCTGTTTAGCAATAAGGCCGCCTTTTGTACATTTGTTATTTTCTTTTTTTTGTGTGTGAATATTTTATGAATACAATAAAGGGTTATGTTATGTTATGTTATAATTGAATAAAAAAACAGAAATGGTGAAAAATTTTATTTAACAAAACAATAAAAAGCCGTTTCCATACTTTGTCTTAAACTAACTTTAGGTAAATATGCATCCGATTATCCGATCTCTAGTAATAACCTAGAAACCAAACTTTATACACATTTTACACACATCTTAATAAACAATAGAAAATTTGTAATATATAGCTAATTAAGTAAATGAAATAATATAGTATCAAAGCATTACTTTTTAGATTCGTTTTTTCAATTTATTTAAACAAAATCTATTATTAAATGATCAAAACTTACGCGCTCTAATCAAAATTTTATGCAACTTCAAATAACTACTACAAGTAATTACATATAAAAGTTATTAACTTAGATATACGAAGGAAATAAAAAGCAATTAAAAAAGTTAAAACTCGCGCGAAAAGAGAATGTATCTCGTGGTTATGTCATAATCATAACCTCTCCGGGTTTTAAGCTATTCCCGTTCCAAATTTCGTCAAAATTGGATCACTCGCAGTACGAGTGATCCAATTTTGACGAAATTTGGAAATTTGGAAGATTACCCCAGCCATTGAAACTCACAAACTTTTCCTCTTTATTTAATAAAGTTATTATTAACTTAATTTATAATATTTTTATTTGAAACCTGGCAACTTAAGCCTTACAAACTCTCACATATAAATATATAACAATCTAGCTAGTAGAAATAGAACTTATTAAGCTATGTCCGTAGTTTTAATCTTCGGTACATCTACTTCCTTCGGCCAGAAGACCATAAGAAGAATATTAGTGTAAATAATACAATTACTTTGAATTTCTCAATGACTGAATAAAGTTTAAGATATTAAAGTTATACATCTGCTATTATTACGCCCAAATAGCAATGCATAATGATTGCGAAATGTGGATTTTATGAAAATGAACAAAAGAAAAATCTATTTACAAATATCTATTACAAGGTGTGAAATTAATCTAAACGCTACTTTTTGCCCCTATACCGAGTTCGTAACGAATTATCAACATATTTTTATAATTTTATTTGTGCTCTTGGGAAAATTTCTTTATGTGTCGAAGCTGTTTGTTATTTTAACGCGTTTGAGTTAGCACTTCGCTTATCTGGCCTCAAATAAACGCAGATGGACTAAATTGAAGCGTGATCAATCTCGACTAAGTCCCTGTTAATAGTATGTTATAAACTGAGGGCGGTAAACAATTTTATTTAGTTACAAACTTTATTAAAGCAAAAATTCTACAAACGATGGCTTTCGTACTAAATATATAGTGTTTATCATGATGATATTTATGCATTTATGATAAAAACAGTCAAGAATATAGAAAAAAAAACGCTTAAATAACTGTATTAAACAAGATTAGAGAAGGAAAATAAAACTATTTAACAGCCATGTACCGTATTAATGCCTAAAATTGATTCTTCGAAAGTCTAGACTACACAGACTTTCGCTATTTACGTAGCCAAACTGATGGGTGGTAAATTAGTTCGTTGGAGCTGCTATCATTTTGCCATTAGTCTCAACTATAGTATACACAGTTATAAATAATGACGTACAGAAAACTTGGTATGTCAGCGATAAATAATTTATAATTTGTACAACTGAGATCCTTTCTAATAGATTTAAAATGAGGGATTTTTCGAGTGACAGATTAGCGTCGTAATCAATTTTGTATGTGAAAAGAGGAAATCTAAAAATACTAGTTGCACCTCTCGTCTATTGAAGTCTCAGGCACGTATAATGAATAAGCGAGCAATGAATTAAAAGATATTATTTTTATTATTATTAGGTACTTATATTATTTTGATATATTTACTTTTTAAAGTAATTTATTATAATAGTAAGTAATTTATAATAGTAAAGTTGTTTGAGATATTTACGTTCATTTAAAATGGCACTGAGTTGATATAAAAAATACGATTTCATTAAAAGTTTAAAGTAATGAAGATCTATCATGCGATCAGAAGGATTTTACCACCCAATTATACCGGAAGCAACTATATGAATAATGGATAAATATTAAATAATAAAAATAACTTTATTATAAATTGCTTACGTCCCACGAGTTATTTATTTATATAGATATATATTACAAATGTTTATTTATATACACTTTATTGTATAGAAAAGGTAAGAACTACTTAAAACTAAATTAGGTTCACAATTGGAGGACTTATCTTCAATAGGGATTTCTTCCTGTCTTGGTGTCTTAGAAAACTATAGAAAAATAATAAATTATATATTTAATAATATATAATATAATCTACTACTCGTATATACAAAGTGTAATAAAATACATAAAAACAATACATGTTATACACAAATAAAATGGAGTAATTTAAAGATAATAAAAATAAATTACTTGATTGATGGATACAACATAATGAACCTATACACATACAAAAAGTGTATGTCCTTTGCGGGGTCGTAAGCTACTCGTATCTTCATACTAAATCGTAGGTGTATTTTTGTATGTTTGAAACATACAAAAATAATATTGTTCATATCGGGACAAAACGTTCCAACATTCTCTATAAATAGCGAAGGGTGCTTATTAATCATATATATTAATGACCTGCGCCTCTAAAATAAGCAATAACATTATCACAATTCAATCTATTTCGATCCATACAGTTCCTGTAATAACATTAACATGGCACTGTGTACTCAGACACAACGCAATCGATGGCTATATTCTATTTCTGCTATTATTAACATGAAATGAATTGTGTAAGTAATACACTTTTCCACAGATAATATTTACGATGACTATACATTGATGCGATAGTAATGACATATTATTTCATGACGCACAAAGGCAATTTAGAATATCGGTAGAGTTTATAAGATGCCATGAGCTGGAAAGACATTACATAAAATTTGTTTGTGCCGACTTGGTTCGAGAAGGAAATAACTTAATTGGGTTGTTCTTTACTACTTTATACGTGGCGATGACAGGAAGATATAATCAAAAGATCGACTGTACTCTTTCAATTGATCGTGCTTTGTCATGAGAAACAGTCTATAGATTTAGTCTAGCATTTCATGCACTCACGCCAATTAGCCTAGGTCAAAGAAAGTAGTGACTTGTGTTATGGGATCCAGGGTCATGGTTATAAGAACGGACAGTCCCACATATATCAATCAAAATCAAAATCAAAATAATCTTTATTCAACATAGACCTTTACACTTGCACTGCACTTATTGACGTCAAAACAAAGAAAACAATACAAAGCTTAAAAATAAACAAAAACCTTGTCCGTACGTACGAACAAGGAAAAAAATTAATAATATTGACTCTACACCTGTTCGGAAATTGGCAGAGCCTTCTCGAGAAGAACAGGCAAGAAACTCTGAAGGTCCATTTTTTATCTCCTCTTTTAAATTTTAATAATTATAATAATATAATATAATATTAAAAATAATACAAAATTGAGATACAATCATACCTAATACGATTACTTCGTATGTATACACATATAAATATAATACAATATTATAAATAATGTTGTTACCAAACATGGCTCTATGAATATTGTCCCTATTCCCAAATAGTGTGATCATTTAGATAGTCACTTACTTTAAATAACCTTTACTCATGAGTGTCTTTTATAAATTTATATAAATGCAAATCAATGACACTGCGGAAGCTTGTTAAACATAGATATACATTTCCCCAAGAAAAAATCATAGATAAATAAATATTTGTCGGTTTTATAGAAATATATGTAAACATATATATATATATATATATATAACTGAAGGACATATGGTTGTATACATCTCACAAACAACCACCAACCGGGTCTTGAACCTCACAAATGGACGAATCGATGGAAGTCGTCAAATAGTAGGTGAAATAAGTTGATTGTAGTAAAATATATTATAACTAATTTTAACAAACTGATTCTAAGTTATTTAAACCTAAAAATTATCTTTAAAATGCTCTACGGGAAATTTGTATTTAAGAATAGTTTATAAAACTACAAAATATAATAATAAAAGGAAAACTGTTATATAAAATATATCATATACCGTTACATAATATGATCATAAAAGATCAATATGTTTTTTGCCGCTCGACCTAACACTTAACGTTTTTGCTTCGCTTATCTAATATTAAATCTATTCCTAAAGTTTTTTCACACTCCACTTAGTATTCAAATACATAATTTCTTGAAATAAAGTTCTGTTTTATTTCTAGCTCTAAACATTAAAAGCACTTAAGTAAAAAGCCCTACTTACTGAAAAGTGTTTTAAAATCTAAACGTAATCTTCGTAAGAATAAACAAATTAAATATAGAGGCCAAACAAAAGTTTTTATGAACGGTAAAAATGGTAACATGCAAATAGAGATTCTATTGCTTTTATTACAATGCACATAATTAGGTGTTCGTTTAGATGCATTGTGTTTACCAGGAAGGGTTTGCATTGTGATGAAGGCACTTTCCATGGCGCATCATGGTTCACTGGTTCTGTCGGTCCATTGTCATTTTTTATTCACTGCTCTTGCCTCTGTCTGTAATGCCTTGTCAGGTATTCATAATCCTATGTCGGATTATGAATACCTATATAGACTCACCTAAACTAAAAGTAAGCTTTGACTTGCCCTAGGTTCTGCTTCGGATAGCACATATGATACTCTTGACTGATAATAAAGAACGGTAAATTATATATTTAAAAAATGCTAAATATTAATTGACATAGTATCGAATCCAATTATTAATATTGATTTTGATTTTCGAAAATCCAATGATACAGTTTTAGTTAGCATCAAATACGGCTACGAGACTTCTTAGAGTACTTTTCGCTATTCCGATATTCGTTTGGCAGTTCGCCATCCACATCGAGTTGAAAAAATTCTACTATATTGTGCAGAAAAAAATCTAAGAAATAAAAAATTATTATTACACAAGTAATAAATTTAATTAATATTAAAATTTTGTTATATTAGTGTAATCACTGAAGGAGAATGTTATTGTTTTATTTGGAGTTATTTTTATATAAATTCCACATAATGTTTGTTGTTCGAAATTCAAAAATCGCACAGATATTGGATTTGTTTTTTTTTGTGTACTTAAATACTTGGCAATACAAGCCAGATGAGAAGAGACAAAAAAATACTTTGCATGTTCTTATTTGAATATAATATCCATATTTCCTCGCATGATTGAAAAAGGTATTTTTCATTCACAAAAAAATTAATTTATATGTCAAAAGAACGTTTGTTGGGTCTGCCATTATCTATATATGAGTAGTGTAGATAATATAATAGCTGATTGGGCAAATTATACAAATATATGGTCTCCACAGATAAAATTGTTGTTTTGTTTGAAAATTATAAGAATGGTATCTTTTTCCATACTAATATTTTCCATATTTATTCAATAACAAAGAAAACTTTTTTAATAAATTAAACTAATTAATAAAAAAATATTTTAAAATATTTAAGCCAATAAAATACAAATATGTAACTTAAAAAAAATATTTTGGAGGGAGACTATATCAAGGTCGCCCACTTGGGTACCTCAATGTTCGCACTGCATGTTCTAGTGTCAGTATAGTTATTGAATACCGTAACGCTACATCTTATGTCACATATTGTCAATGTCCACATTAGTTTTTGAGGGGGTTGCAGATGCTGTGAATCTCACAAAAAGCTTGTGTACTATAGGCGCCTAAAACCACTTACCAATATACATTCATAAAATTGTACTGAAGGGTTAAAATGAAATGCACAAAAACGCAAGAGAGGCCACGGGATGGAAACTAGTAAGCGATGAAACACAAACATATCGTATTACTCGAAGACACGTCATTATAAATAGAATAGTATACTTCAGTATGCGTCATTCATTTGTTATTAAGACAACTGCATTGGCATTCGTTACATATAAAATGCGATATAATTTAATCAGTATCACGTGCCAATGACTAAGGACATCACTGCTTATGCACAAAGCACAAAGTCCGTTAATTTTTTTTATAATATAAGCAGTCGAGCAATGGCATCGTCATCGCAGCTCAAATACGTCCCCACCATATTGGTTTATGGCAAAATCTACTCCCCTAGAGCCTTCTGATTCGCAGACCAGTGCCGAGACCACAGAGTCATTGACGCTCCTAAACATTTGCGTATAATTATAATATACTAGCTGTGCCAGCGACTTCGTCCGCGTGGAATAGTTATTTTGAGCAACATATTCATTTTTGCAAACAACCACCTCAGCTGTTACCCGATTTTGACAACGCGACATATCCAAATTTGATTACCATAAAAACGATTCTAGTATACCATAAAAGAATACCATAAAAACATTAAAAGATAGACATATACTGTCGCGAACATTTTTTTAGATCATTTTAAAAGCAAAAATTCTTTCATACATATTTTTTTGGTATCTAGAACCGTTTTCGCAGCGCACGCAACGGAAGCCCTCAATGATGAATAATTTTCCCCGTTTTTTCCACATGTTCCATTATTTCTTCGCTCCTATTAGTCGCAGCGTGATGTTATGTAGCCTAAAGCCTTCCTCAATAAATGGGCTATTCAATAAAAAAAGAACTACTTAATTCGAACCAGGAGTTCCAGAGATAAGCGCGTTCAAACATACAAACAAACTCTTCAGCTTTATAATATTAGTATAAATAAAAATCTCCATACATATAGATATAAACATACAATCCAAACTTTCTAATTCTACAGTTCTAATTGTGTTATGAATAATAATGTTTTATATACATATACTGGCTAACTTTGGTAAGTTTGTTATAGTTAATGTATTCTTATCGTTATCGCTATCTAGTAAGTATCCATTATAGCAAAAGTTCCTTAAGATAATCCGTGCAAACTGATTAGTCTAAAGGTGAAATAGGAACTGCTATCTAGGCAACAAATAGCTTGAAATAATCTGATAAAGTCGCAGAAGGGCATCTAGTCGACCTTCAGCAATGACAAGAACAGCATAAAAAGCTCACAAAAGAAAGGTAAATGGAAACACACGCCTTAGAATAACTTTCTCAGTTGTAGCGCTACATAAGTACACAGGTATGCGTTAAACTTTACATGTTGATCTTGTGGAAAGCCTTATGCCCTTGCAATAACATTGGTTTCTATATTGCAATGCTATTAGAATACTAGCGGACCCGACAGACTTCGTCCGGGTAAAAAAATTGTGGTAGTATTTTGTTCCTACTTATTTTATAGATAATATCGCATAGCCAACCAAATTGCAGAAAAGGTCTAAATGAACTATTACATTTGTGACTATTCAATTTTAGAACGTGACATTAAATCCTTCAACGATGTATTCTGTGCTCCAACGCACACACGCACACTGTTTTGATAGATATGATTGAATTTCAACTTTATGTAGCGTTAATAAAGCGCAAATTGACTCTTTGATGTTAGGAACACACTTACATTGCTTAAACAACAATGAGTGCTTGCAACATGAACTTTATACAATAAGAATAAAGCGCAAATTGACTGTACGTTTTAGTTAGAAAACGTTTGTATGGAAAAAAAAGGCCGATAATTATTCGATTTTTTGAAGAATTTACCAATTTGGTCCAGGCGTTGGTGAGTTATGCGCTTACCAACACATTTTGCGATTCGTTGTTATACATAAGAAGATTAAGGAGGATGACAGTATTAGACGCATGGCAACAGATTAGGGGGTAGATGACTAAAGGCAGCGTGCGCGGCTAGCTACCGCGCACGCCGTTGAAGTGCCTCTCTACCTGGGGGATTGTCCTAGTGTTCTCTTACAATCCCCCCTTTTCGATAACTCGTCTAACTAGGGCTAGCGCGCCCCGGTACGGGCTCAGATTACACCGGGGGGTTTTAGTGGGTAGGCCGGTCTCTCAAAATCAAAATCAAAATAATCTTTATTCAACATAGACCTTTACAGGCACTTATTGACGTCAACAGACAAAACAAAAAAAACAAAGCTTAAAAAAAAAAACAAAAACTTGTCCGTACGTACGAATAAGGAAAAAAAAGAAAAAATAAAAAAATTTACTCGACACCTGTTCGGAAATTGGGAGAGCCTTCTCGAGAAGAACAGGCAAGAAACTCTGAAGGTCTATTTTTTATCTCCTCTTTACAATGTTAATAATTACAATAATATAATATAAAAATACAATATAGTATAAGATACAATCATACCTAATACGATTAGTCGTATGTATGTTTACATACAAAAATAATGCCAAACATGGCTCTATGAATAGTGTCCCTATTCCCAAATACTCTCAGACCGGAGAGCCCCACACACGGCCGCGTCTTGCCAGCGCGGTGTCACGGTGCATAAGGAGCATTTCCCCCGAAAAAAACAAAAGAAAAAAAAGGGGGTAGATGACTATAATTAAAAGAAATAGCTATTAGAGATCAGAATTGCGAATCCATTTGGACGCGATAAGCCAAACGATTATCCTTATCGGTACTATAGAGTTGCGGAACTATTTTACTGTAATTTAATTTATCTTAACGATAGTCGTTTAGCTGAGAAATAGCGATTTCGTACGTAGACAATATTTATTTTCGCATTATATGTTAATAAATAGAGTGATTGAAGAGGAAGGTTTATATATATAATAACATCCATTAAATAGTGGAAAAATACTGTTATTTTTGAGATTTCTAATGTGATGTCGTAAATAATTACATTTTTTCCGCTTACATTGCAAACTATTATATAGGTACAACAACGTTCACAGTTCAAAAATAAATTCATAATTATATTAGTAATTAGTTTAATACCAATTATTTAAAATTTGAGAGGTTATTTGAACGGATGTTTGTTACTCTTTCACGTAAATACTACTCGAAGATGTTTTATGTAATTTAGTATGGGAATAAGATTTGGAGATCCGGGAAAGTATATTGGAATATCCAGAAAGTATGTATAGAATTCTTACTACAGGAAAACATCTCCTTAATATGGAAAAATTCATTATATCGAAACACACAATTAAATTAATTAAACAATGTATTTAAGTTTAATCGATTAAGAAACTTGAGATTAAAATTAAGGTAGCTCGAATGCGATAAAGTAAAAATCATCAATTAGATTCTGAAGTACTACCGCTTCGTGCGTCAACGGTATAATAATATCTCTCGTAGATTGCGGATCGCATCACCTTATCTGATCGCAAGTACAGTTACCTCACTAGTGTATGTGAAACTGCTGTTTACGGGTCATATCTAGTGACTCATTGTTCCAAAGTCAAATCGACGATAATTATATTTCCGTTAGGAAACGCGGGGCGCAGTCAGCAAAGCTCGCTTTTTGCGATGATCCAAATAGGATTATATGAGACATGAAAATAATAGTACTGTTTTTGATACCGTGTTATAAATTATTATATGTTACTTTCTAAGTGTTTACATGATCCAAATATTGATTATTCACATATCAGATTTTAAAACACGTCTTAATTCAATTGGATGATAGGTAATTTTTCATTATAATATAATCTGTCAGATAAACTAACGAAATTAGGATAGATGACGAACCCAAACTATTTGAAATAAGGCTTATATGATTAGAGAATGAGACTCTATTATTAAGTGAATTATGCGGTTCCTGTGAGATTCGCAGCATATCTGCAACCACAAAAGAAACCACAGTGTATGTCGCCGACATATGATGATAAATATAAAATCCGATACCCAGTAATTTCACTGCCTTAACCCTTCACTCCGGAACACTGCTGAAAACCCTGGTATATAATATATCTAAAATAAAATGAAGTATGTTTATTTTGTTTTTTGCTTCGTTCTTTAGCTTTATCAGACATTCAAAAAGTCTAAACATTTGCGAAAAAAATTTCAGTAAATAAACATTTCTGTGCAGTTCTATATCCACTATGCTAAAGCCGGTTTCACCAAATAAGATAAATTATCAAATATTTAATAGTATACCCATAAAATTACTATTTATTACTTTCGTACATCTAACCTAAGTTTTATTTTAAGTACACATGCCTTATGGTAGTTGCAAAGTATCTTGATCATATCGTCCAAGTTTTAGTTACAATAACAGTAACGTTAAACCTAGGGCGCGTAACGCAAACGCCAATTTGCAAACTTTTTTACGCTGCAAGTGTTCAAAAATAATACTTCGTTTTACAATCCAGTTGGCAGGATGTGTCGCCAATACAATGATAACTCAAAAATTCATCGCGAGACAATAGATATTTTTGGACAAATTTTTATCAAATTCATAACGAGCGTGATGAACGTATTATTTAATAAATAAATAAATAAAATAAAATCCGTTTACTTCAGGCACACATAGACCCATATCATATAAAATATAAATTATTTAATTAAATTAAATTAAAAGCAATAAAAATACAATACAAATACAAAAGCACTTTGCTACACACTATCTAAGATTAGAGCGGGTGCAAAAAAGATTTTTATGGCATTTGGCTTTCGCTAATGGCAAGTCAAAACTATTTCGTAGGAATTCATATTCGGAAAGATTACAGTATTTTAAAATGTCATCTTTAGTGTGTCGTTATGATATGACTGATATTTCCTTTGCCTGGAAGATTCAAAATAATAAAATTGACTGCCCGCAGTTACTGGCATTGTTTAAGTTTCGTGCTCCTAACAGATACCCGCGTAATAAAATAACATTGCTGTATCCTCTATTGCGTCGGACTGTTTTTGGTGCTAATTCTCCGATTCCAAGATTCTGCAAGGTGATTAATAAATATAGTAGTGCATTTGATGTGCACTTTAACTCAACAGTATTCGGAATATTGTGATGCTTGATCTTGTCCAAGACTATAGGTTTAAGTTGTATATTATTCGGTGTTATGTGTCTTAATTGTTAGTGTCTTATGTATTCTTTTTTTTTATTGCATGCTGTTTGCCATTAATTGTCTGATACATTTAGTTTAATAATATAGATTTAAGATTTATAATTGTTGTAAGAAATGTACCTACTCAAACGTTGGCAAATCTTAAATAAATAAATAAAAAAAGCTATCACCTACTTTCTATTTGCCTCCATATGGATAGAAATCCAATATCTGTAGATGGGATTGGTCCAGATAGTCAGAGACAGCCCTCAGTATGGTGTTGTTCGAGCGACTCACTCTACTCCAGAAGGCTGCTATCCTCGTCCGTCTTATGGCAAAGAAATCAGGGACTCCCGCCTCAGAGAGCATGGTCGATGCACTGCAGTGCCTTGACAACTTCATAACTTCGGCCCTATACACATTATTGTACTGGACCCTTATTTACGATTTAAGACGTGACTATTATATGTTCAGAAATCTGTGGCCCTTATTTACGATTTAAGATGTGACTATTATATGTTCAGAAATCTGTGGCTTGTCTTACCTTAGTTGGCAAGTTCAACAAGATCCCGTATTTATTTACAAATGAGTATATTATAATCTTTACAAACGTAAGCAGTTACATTTTAAACACTAAGCTACTCGTATAACCCTCACGTAACATTAAATCGTCCAACTTTTCTAAAACGCCATTCATTACACGCGTGTCTGTGACGACGTTAAATGTTCAATTGTTAGATAACTGAACATTGTACTAACGTTATGTTACTTACAAAGGGAGCACTTGTTAGATAATTTAAAATCTTACCGAGAGGTATTGGTAACGACAACCATTGGTACTTGTCTCAAGATCAGAAAATTTAACTGAGAAGTGCAGCTATTGGTAAAATAACTTTCGGCCGCGGTATTTCCGAACAGTTACGACAGGGAAGCTTCAAAAAAAAGAGCGTATACATTCATGAAAGGCCGGCAACGCGCTGATGATACCTCTGGGGTTGTTTGTGCTATGGGCGGCGGTGATCACTTACCATCAGGTGACCCGTTGGCTCGTTTGCCTGCTATAATATAAAAAAAAAAATTGGTACCGACAACTATTGGTACTTGTCTCAAGATAAATAAATTTTACTGAGAAGTAAGGCTATTAGTAACAACAACTATTGGTACATGTCTCAAGATCAGTAAATTCCACCTAAGCAGAACCAACATCCAAAGAAACTAAACTAATAGTAGGTAACTAGTGGTAATAAATAATACGATCAAATGATATTATCGGTTATAAGTCTTACGCTAAAGTTCTTAAATTAAAAAGATTTTATTTAGCAAATACTTATGTCTAAGTGCTTAGTAGAATTATAATACAAAATAAGTACGACGTTTGCCGATTCAGTTAGCATATAATGTATGCACATCTACCTGTCGCCGTTTTTTTTTTTATATGAAATTGCCTTATTTTTATTAACTTGATTAGTCTTCTCAAACATGTGTTACGAGTCGACTAACTAACTTCATTGCTAATAGAGAATATCCATGAAATACATATTTTTATTTTATAGATCTCACATCATAATTCACTAAAAACCTAAAGAAATCGCCAAGGAGCGATCTAAGTATAAAGACAAATGCAACATTTACTGGCTATTAAAAATTACACGCTATCTGTTTCTTGTAAAACAGATATTTGTATGTGAATAAAATGGCTAACGCATACAGTGTCGTCATATTAGAGAACAAATGTGAACTTTAAAGCTTTATCATTTTGTTTCCTTTACCGTTGTTTAAATTATTATTACAGCGTTACGTTAGTTGAATAGAAAATTAAATTCTATGACTATAATAAAAAGTGTGCATATTCCCTAGAATATCTTTGGGACATCGTTGGCGCTAGGATCTCGACGCAGGGCGCGACTCGGACCGGATGATTCGCGGGGCCCGAGGTCGAACCTGCTATGTACCAATGTATTTTTCGTTTTTCGAATTATATATTTACTTTTATCTGCCGCTCCGACGGTGAAGGAAAACATCGTGAAGCCACCTGCATACACCTGCAAAGAAATTCAATAGTGTATGTCAACCAATTCTCACTAGACCAACGTGGGTGACTAATCCCTGAAACATATATAGAACATAGAACATAAACATATAACACATTCAAAAAAAAAGTCCGCGATGGTATTTGTCTATCTCTTAGGGATATCCCACCATAACCATTTTTTCATTGCACCCGTGCGAAGCTGGGGCGGGTTTCAAACAGCGTCGAATGGATCAAGGAGACTTTTTTTGTGTAAATAAATATGGCAGAACCTCACACCTGCTACTCCCGCACCAGCCTCCATTAAAATTCAATTTCGTATCACACCTGCTGTAACTGTGAACTGCTTGTATCCATAACATTTTTTTTTTTTCACCAACCTGCCTGTTGAAAAATTGTCAAAGTATTTTTCTCTCCATACGTTTACATCATATACTTATAAATTTATTCAATGTTTTCAATTAACCTTAAGCTCATACATTCTAACAAACATTATGATTAATATATGAAGATGCTAGCTGCTGCCCACGACTTCGTCTGCGCAGGATACAATTCACATAATATCTTTATGAATTGTAGATAGCCTATATATAAGCCAAATTTTTATAAAGTTTCATTAAAATACATCCATACTTACATACTTTCACGTTTATATTATCAGTAGGGATTATTTGAAAAAATATTGAAATGTATATTTGATTTCTCGTGCTAATTTTTATATGATATATTATAACGTATATATAGTATATAATATTTTATGATGAAGATAAGTACGAAAAAATATCACTATTGATTTCACAAATAAAAAATAACACCCAGAAACAGAATCTACTGAAGATTTCTGATCTAAATCAATAAAGCTCTTGTCGTAGTCTACAAGTTTTACTCATATGCAATATCAAAATCTATGGTTTTCTTGGAAAAGTAAACTTCATAATATTTGTCATTTATAAATATGTCAATTGCTAATTATATGTAAATTTATGTTAATGTTTTAAAGCTGAATAAAGCCAAGATTCTATTGGTTGTTTCTCTTAGTATGTATCAGCTCTACAAACTCAAACCTTGTAATTAGTCCTCAATCAAATATTTTCCCGAAAATATGTAACTTAAAAAAACACAAAGCCCCTAGCTTCCTTATAAACTCAAGGAAGAGATTTGCTATGTAAATAACAAAACCTCAATTAAATGTCTGTGCATCGACCTCGGGGAATTTGTTTAATAGCCGTCCGCCCCAAAACGAGCGCTCGACAAAATGAACAAATTAAAAAATCTCCAGCGAAACACGGTTCGACGAACCGACTTTTTTGTGCCACGGAATCTTGTCTTAGTCTCATTGTTGGCAGCTCTATATTTTGTTGATAAATAACATTAAGCTCTACATTAAGTACCGTTAATGGATACGAAACGCAAAATCTCTATGGAGGTAAGGTAACTGTCATAAAAACAATTTTGAGTTTCGAACAATTGATTAATCTTGGCTTCGTTTGAAGTCAACGCACTCGTTAACTAAGTCTCGTAAAGGATTTATTGTGAAAGCTTAAAACGTTGCTCTAAACGTTTATATTTACTTGTAATAATGTTTTACAATTATAAAGTAGACAATATTAATGTTCAGCATTTTTAATATCTATTTTTGTTAAATACATACACATACTCTATTCTGTATGAATTTGATCTTTAATATGTACGTGATATGAAGCTGCGGTACGTATCTGCTGACCACAAGGCAATGGAAGTGACACGTGACAGTGTAACAGGTTTCTCTTCATAGACAAGTGTAACGCATAATTAGTTAGCAACGTATTTTAACGGAATCCATAAAAACGTTTTCATCAGTGAACGTACTGAGACTGTATATAAATATACTTTCTAACAATATTTAGATACATTTAACGTCAATATCCCAATAAAAAATTGCCAAAACCAACTGCCATTGTAGGAAGATAGCCAGGTGCTATAAGCAGGTAAAATTTTGCTAAAGAGCCCCAGCTAAATAAAGAAACTATTAAAAATTCAAAGGCCCATAGACCAATTCATCTGTCCTGTGCCAAATACGAATGAAACACAAAATAGATTTTTGTATTTAAAATTAGTTGATTAGAATTATAATAATATAATGAATACTTCAAAAAAGTTTATTACAATACATCGAAGACAATAAATAGAAAGAAAAGAAAAATATATTTATTGAAATATAAAACGATTTTTGTAAATGTTTTTTTTTTTTTATAATGACGTTATTTCTATTTCCATTTTTATACAGTTATCAGTGGTATCATTAACGTTTTATTAAGAACTTATCAAAATGTATTATGTAATTCATTTCACAAACCAAAACCTGTTCCCAATTTTACTTGAGGTCGGCGCAACATGACTACCTCTTCCACATACGACATACTCATAAACCAAGATATAACTGAACGCAAAAAAAATACAATTCCTATTCTCCGAAAGTACGTTTGAAGTTATCTCAAAAAGGAAACAAAAACAGTATTTATTCAAAAAAAAATGTCATAGTCTCCGGTTTGCTTGATTAATCTGGTATTGTAGATCAGGGCTCATCTGTTTGTGTACCTCCGTCTTACCTATTACTACCTCAAGTGTTCGCAATCCTGTGTTTCGGTTTCAATACGCAACGAAAAACTGGGTACTTTGACTTAACATATACCAAACTGGTAACTTATATACTTGCTGGGTTGCAGATTAGTTGTGAATCTCACAAGAACCACGGGTATTTTCGAGGACTGTTACCTCATACCATCAGTTTGCTTGTATATATAGATTTTTTTAATAGTTATAACTATATAGGAATAAAAAACTATAAAAATAACAATCAAACGTAGTCCCAATTATATTTTTATGTATAACACAGCATTGAGTAATCTCCAGTCGTTTCTTTAGAAAATCGCACTAAAGCAGATCCTAATACAATAGAATAGAAACTAAAGCAATATTGTCTTACTGAAACAACAATAATATCCGTTGGGTTTTCGAGTATGTTTGTTGATGAATGTGCATGTGTATGACTTAGTGCATGTATGTTTTGAGTTGAGGTTGAGATAAATGTTTACCAAATGCATTGATTAAAACATCTGAAAAACAAAAACGCAAGCGGCTGTTTAAATTTCACTTGTTTTGTTGAAATTTAATTATTAATGTTATGATTTCTTAGATTAAACAGGTTCCTTCTTATATTACTTATATTCGAATTAAAATATAGCATTTTCAGGTGTAAGACTTACCATGGTTTAGCCAATGAAGTTTCGAATTGATCGAAGTTTTTTTCCGTACCTAGGATGACAATCTTCTATTACAGTGGGTATGTCCAAATTGCCCCAACAACTTTACTATCTCACTCGAAAAATTCTATGAGACCGTTATCAGATCTGGTTACAAGTGACTTGCAACGGCCGAAGCCCTTTCGCCTTCACAATCTCTACTTCGTGACACCAAATACACAGTAGAGATATTCAGTGTTGCGTGCTACCGAACATGCCCTTCGTTCATACTGAACTTCGCAGTGCGGCTGTTCTCAAGTTCAATGCCGTGCATGTGCAAAGCTCACGAAATCACTTGTTCAGAAATAGCAAACAAAACATGAAACCAGTTACTTAGAATTTCCACTGAGCTTAGCTTAGTGCTTGTTTTCTTTGACGTGAATTTATTACATAATTACTTTTACTTTGCAGTTATAAAAGAAATTTATTATTTTATGCTTTGAAAGTATAGCTAAAGAATATTGTTAATAATACTGTTAATAATTAGTACATTCAGTTAACACTGAATTTATTCTTCTGTACATTTATCTAAACATAATGTTATTGCATCTTTGCAACAATTCTCAAAATTAAACGAAAAGTATAACTTGAAAATGGTACAGTGTCTGACATGAGCAATTAAATTGCGATAAATAGACGTTTTACTAATCATTATTTCATATTTTATATCGAATTAATTCTATTTTATAAAAAAAAACTGTCAAAGCAAATAATATAAACGCTCTTCTATCATAACCATGAACTGAAAGACAATACTATTTTACTAACCATTTTCGCCTTTAAGTTATAAAACGTTTTATTATTTTGCTGATACGCAAGGAACACGATGACAAGGCTCGGCTAAGAGCAAAACGCCCGAACAAAACAGTTTCATTTGAACTTCGCAAGCTTTGACGAGAAAAACAGTGTCATGTCCATCTGCCATCCGAACATTCGATAAAAAATTGTCTTTCCCCGGGGAAATGTCGAATTCAGATGATCATTCTCTACTTTCACGATTGAGGAGGTTCTGTAGATTCTAAACTATGTTTTTACTTTCTTCAGAACGTAATAGATATTGTTTGTTTTGTGTACGTAGAGAAAATTTAAAAAAAATCTTGAAAAAGTGTAAAATCAACATCTTTCTATACTCCCATATATAAACAATTAGTATTAATACTTAAAAGCCAATTTGAACCTTTGGCAAAACAATCGAAAAACAAAAAAAGTGACGTTAGTTCTGTCAAACAAATTAATGTCATCATATGTCATTTCAAGTAGGAACAAAAAACTGCCACTTTACAAATCTTTTTGACGGGACGAAATCTGTCGGGTCCGCCAGTATATATGTTTAATACACAATCATTAAATTATATACCATAAACATTATATCCACAAGCATTTTTATAATTTAAGAAATCATTGACCTTGTAATTAAACTTTTTGCATTACAGTATTTTTAATTTGAAAATTAATTGAATTAACATCTACTAATTCGATCTATTGCTTTATTAGTACAATTATTTAAGCTACTTTAAAATTATATAATTTGACTATTTTTATTTTATAGAAACATACATATCATACATATGTCTATGAATGAAGATTTAACAAAAATACATAAAATTGGCATTCAAACTACACTACATTTTAATTCGTGATGTATATGTCTAAGGCAGACGTTTAAGTTAAGTCTGCGGCTGGCAGCTGCTCGCGGGCGTCGCCGGCTGCCACGGCCTCGGCCTTCGAGCCACTTCCACGCAACTCAGCTAATTTCCACCGTCTCGAAATCTGCTCCTCAGTCACGCCATGATGCGAAGGAATATGGCATTATGGAGTTCTATCACGAACCTTGCCTTTTGTGCTTGATGGCAAAATAAATATTTACTTATTGTGTCTGTTTGTTGCTAATAAACTGCAGGGTATTTGTTCCCTTTGCCTAACTAGCTAGAGTTATGAATCAACTTCAGATAGCAAAAATTCAAATGAGTGACTGGATAGTTTAGGTTTTTTCCTATTTCATTTATACTTTAATCAATTCTATAATATATTTTCCGCAAGTAATAGATATAACAATTAACATTATTTACTTGCAACTATGTAAATACTAATTAAATAGCTATTTGAGTAAATAGTCCTCATGTAAGCGATCACATACAAAGAATAATATTACTAATCCAGTTTGTTAATTCTCCGGAAAAAAGGAATTACTGTGGTTACTAATGTAAATTTCAGATTAAAAGTCTCTACATTTCCAACATTTAAATGGTAGAGTTTTATAAAATGTAAAGCGGCCGAAATTACATTTTGCTCAATTTTATGCCTGTCCACTTCAGGGTAGCTGATCAAAGGGATCCGCCACAAAAGTGACTTTGTAAATGACAACGGAAAGGATTAAAACCTCATTTCAGGAAGGGTCGTCGCACTAACCTTCAAAAGTTCATTGAAAATTTAATTTAAGATATACTCTAGGGGTGAGAGTTAATAAAAAGAATCTGGCGCAATTAGAATTGTAAAGATTTGGAAAGTATACTGTCGCTTTGACAAAATATTGTTAAGAGATAATATCATTTCAATAAAGTTAGAAAAGAGCTTTTTAATTGCAACATTCTGATGGCAGAAATTGCAATCATCGCAATGTTTGACCAGAAAAGATGTGGAATTCATTACCAGCATCTGAAAGCCGAGTATATAGATGAATAAGCGTCTTCTGAACAAACTCTTTCCACTGAAGTACACACCCTTGGTTCTGGGCTGAATTTTGCTCCCGAGTAAGAAAATTACTAAAAACTGTTTTAGATCAATGGCTCCGGCGAACTAATTCAAATGAGTTGCGACCTGGTCGTTGGACCTATGTCGCATAGGCATACAGTATAAGATTGTCAATAACCTACATTAATCCTCTTTTTCTAAACCTGGGAATGTAGTTGAAAATATTGATAAAAATGCAATTATCCTTGACATTTAAGGTGTATCTTTAATTTACCGACACGTAATAGCTTGGCGGTACTGAGAATCGAACTGAAATTTATGGAATATATTTTTCAGTTCAGTTCTCATAGTATGAAAGAAAATTGCATCCTATAATAAATCTTCTTCTTCTTCAGCTACCCTCTCCATCCAGGAGGTCGGCGACCATTCTTCTATAAGTCCCTCTGTCTTCAGTCATGCGAATTAGTTTTTCTGTACTCTCCACTTTCAACCAGTCTCTTATAGTAAATAGCCGGCCTGAAAACTTCAAATTTTTTTTAAATTCAATTTAGCTCTTTCATAATGAAAGTTAGCAGTAGATTTTCAAGTAAGTAACTAACAAACAAGATAACTAAAGCCAGACAAAAATCAAAAACCCAGTTCAACTTATTGGGTTTGTAATCAATATTTAGGGAATTAAATTAGTACCTTAAGTAGAACAACCGCGGCTAAAAGATTTATCGCCGACGGCCTGATAACTAGATATTATCACGAACCCCTGGCGGTCAGAAACTGTCCAACGAGTAAGCTCTTTGCCACCGACGCTGTGTGCAAACGTGCAATTGGGACACGAGATTTGTATTAGAAATTACTATATAAATATTTTCATTTCGCCTACTTTATTAAACAGTCTTTTTTATGTGAAATTTATATCAAGTCAAAAGCCATATAATAAATACTACATACATATTTACGAAGCTTACGCAAGCCCAACAATTTTTTTGTCTGGTCAGTACCCAAGACCAATAAAGAGATTTTTGTAATGACGTACCGAATTATTATTCAACATATTTTTAGTACATTTTCTATGCTATATTTATTTGAATAAAACTATTACTCTTAAAATCAAATAAATTCTCTTTTTATACGCATGAACTAGACTTATATTGAAATTGTATAACTGCCGCAGCAATTAAATTCAGTCGGAAATAATGAATGATTGATAAATCACACAAAGCATGAAGACAAGTTTTTTATTTCTTATTGTGTGGTCTAAAAATGTTGTCACCAAACATATATTTATTTAAGTAGACAGGTGCCTATACTACTTCAAGCGGCGGCGATAGTTTAAGAACATATGTCTGTGTTCCCTTTCGTACCGAGATTTTTTAGGAGCAATATGCTCGTCCTCTTTTACAATACGACATAATAAAAGTTGTCCTTATTATACCCCTGCCTAAAGTTTAACAGAGCAGAATCTCGAATATATATATATGTATGTAATTCATGAATCATCTATAGAAATTCACACCCTGTCGATTACTTAGAGATCTGGTCATATTGCGCTTATCCTCCACGAATGGACTTATCCTTTGATCTTAAACATGATTAGCGTATTGGCATCATCGCGAGGCGAGGTCGTCCTCGCTGCAGCCTAGACCCTGCACTTGTAGTGCTTACCACATAATGACTTACACAGCAAGTCCCCTTACCTACTAGTCGATCTATTAACGAGATATAACAGCTGGAATTGGATTCTCATTAGTCACGTATCGGTTAACAGTTTTTACCAATCGTAATAACTTAATCGAGATTAGGACCAATAGTACATAAGCTGCTATTCCAAATCGCTTGATTTAAGTTCCTTTGTATTAGTTGTTAATCTGTATGGTCTTATTTTTCTACGTATTGTCTACTCCACATAACTTAATTTATGTTGGGGATGTATTGGAATGTTTGCTTTGACAACCGCTCAAATAACAAAGAAATTGTTTAGTTATATTTGACACCAATTGACTCTGTAAGCTAACAAAATGTAAAGCTTTAGTCCTTCTTAGATCCTGTGTTTAGTAGGTATTTTTGATTCGTTTCATTATTTTATTGTCATAAATAAACACAATTTTATGTATTAAAAGTTTTATACAATTTTTTTTACTATATTCTATGTTCTGCGTGTTTTTTTATTAAAATATATTTTATTTCTTAAATACATAGACAGTTATAGTAATAATCTACAAAACATAAACCAATTAGCTATAATTCTAAGCAAACAATAAAGATTATTTATATACACTATAACAATTGGATCGTCGTCATTTTGTATTACTCAAGTAAAATAAATCTACGAGTATTGTATAATACTAAATATAATTAACGTAATAATAACTTTAATTTCAAGTTTTTGATGGAATTAACAAGAAAACTTTGGCTACAATCAAAACTAATTGAGTTTTTGAAAGCGTTCCAAATTAAATTGATCGTCTTGTGTTATAAAATGATTTGGTTTCATTTTTGCATCATCGTTTTATTTTGATCGCTGCATAGTCCAGTGTTTGTGACCACAGCGGAGACCTTTGAATTTATTATAGGTTTCTGAAAAATTAATTCGTTTACTAAAAATTTTATACTGTGATTGCAATGATTGCAATTAATTTAAAAAATAATTGCATTTTTTTTTGTTACAGGTAAGATAATTGGCGTACTTGCAACCTCTCCTAATCAACCAAAACCATAATCATATTTATAGCAAATACTGGATGTGTTACCGTCTATTGCATTTATGTCCCAGTTCAGGTAAAACTAGAAATAATTTACTAAACATTAATAGAAACAAGAGATAGAGCTGCTGCTTAATACCAATTTACTAATATGGAAAGATACATACATAGACAATTCCGCACTTATTTAATTTCGAATAATTATCATAATATCAGCCGAGAACAGCATACTGCTGGACATAAGTAAACCTCAGGGTGTCAAGTTTGACTGAATTGTATTTGAAACGTAATTCTCTTCTATCATCTATAATTTCTGGCATTGATGTGACATTTCGAAAATATTTTTTTTTTGTATACTAGCTACGTGTAATGAAACTGAAGATAAGAATATCCTATACATAACGCACAATTGCCCAAATAGTGAGGCTAAGTATATAAGCCTATCCAAACTAACTCACCATCCTTATACAAAAAAAAAACGTTTACAGGTTTATAGATAATGTTTTATAAAAATATCTATATCGCATAAAATAGAACTTTTCAGTTTATATTATAAATAATGAACAAAATAAAAAAATTATCAAATTCACGATTCAGTTCTAGACTAAATCGCGTCGATGGTCGCAGTCAATATTATTATCATCCAGCAGAGAGACACCCGCTGCTGGACATTGGCTTCTCCCAAGAATCACCACACCGATAGATCATGCGCTACTAAACATCCAACACCTTTTTGTGATGTTCACCAAATCGTAGGTCTATTTTGTAAGGTGTCTACTAACGCTGCGTTTATCAGCATATATGTCTCTATCTGCGTAGCTCTAATACAGTCGCCTAATACTAAAACACATTAAAAAATAAAGCTGTATATGTCGATTTTTAAGAATCAATAAACTTCAACCCTATTAAAGTACGTTACCAAGTTGTGACATACTACAGAGTGCATGTAACGTTTTTTTTTGTTGCAATCTCAATAGAAAAGTCATTGCAGTAATTTACTTTAATCAATGCTTCCATCATGTAAATGTAAAAACTTCAATCGTGAGAGGTACGTAAATAAATTAAATTAAACGTGAAGGGTATGCTCGCATACGCTTACAATATATTTGCTAAACAACAATAGCGAACTACACAAGTAATCTCGCGTTCTCACAACGGGTTAGTTCGGCCAATAATGAAGCGGAAGTGGCCATTAGGACGGGATGAGCCGCCATTTGCACACTCCGTGTGATGTCAGTTGCTGAAACGCCGCATACGAATTATCAATGAGCGTTGTACAGACATGTGGTAGAGTAATTGAGGAAATGTTTTGATATGTACAATAGTAAAACAAATTATCTTTTCGACTGAATAGTATTATTACAATAATAATAATATAATAAAAACCTTTTTGGCTGTTACAAAACACACACATACACAAAGCTAATAGAAATAACAGAGACATAACATAACATTAAGCAAAAAAGAGATAACGCATTATTTACATGTACACTAATATTATAAAGAGAGAGAGAGAGAGAGTGTGTATTTTTGTATATAACGAATAATCTCAAAAAGTACTGGACCGATTTTATCATATGGTAGATATATAAAATAATCAAAATCAAAATAATATTTATTCAACATAGACCTTTACAGGCACTTATTGACGTCAACAAACAAAACAAAAAAAAAGCTTAAATAAAAAAAAAAACAAAAACCTTGTCCGTACGTACGAATAAGGAAAAAAAAAATATATTGACTCGACACCTGTTCGGAAATTGGGAGAGCCTTCTCGAGAAGAACAGGCAAGAAACTCTGAAGGTCTATTTTTTATCTCCTCTTTTCAATGTTAATAATTATAATAATATAATATAAAAATACAATATAGTATAAGATACAATCATACCTAATACGATTACAGTCGTATGTATGTTTACATACACATAAAAATAATACAATATTATAAATAATGTTACCAAACATGGCTCTATGAATAGTGTCCCTATTCCAAATACTGTGATCATTTAGATAGTCACTTACTTTATAATAACCTTTACTCATGAGTGTATTTTTGATATGGATTTTAAATTTATATAAAGGCAAATCAATGACACTTTGCGGAAGCTTGTTAAACATAGATATACTCGTACATTTCCCCAAGAACGAACAGCTAGTTTTATGGAGTCTGAACATTGGATCGGCAAGTTTATTTTTGTTTCTAGTATTCACATTATGTAGATCACTGTTTTTATTGAATTTATTATAGTTTCTATATACAAAAACTAAATTATCATATATATATTGACTAGCTAAAGTTAAAATATTAAGTAATAAATAGTACAGAGCGTTGACACTTATAAATTATAGGTTAGATTTGACTATATGTGTCAAGTTATATATATGAGAAGAAATTATAATTAGGTACTATACAAAGTACGTAAATATTTAGAATACTAGAATCTAGAATCCTCGATTCACCAGGAGTCCGACATAATCACCGCATCTCTACTTGCTGTTGCGGTGGTATCCATGATGGATTCTCAGCCTCCTCTCCTGAGGAAAAAAAAACATTTAAATATAGCGTAAACTTTAGATATAGGTGAGACTGATCTATAGCGAACGTCCAATATAAATAGTGTTAATGGATTACTAGCAAAACAATTCATTGACGTAACATTTTGTTTTCTCTTTGCGCTAGGATTAATACAAAGTGGTGAAAAATGGAAGAGGCTATTATAATATTTTCTCTGAATGAACAATGTACATTTTAATGTGACTTAAATTGAGATCAAACTATAGAGCATCGTTTCTACCGCAAAGCAACAGTTCTCACGGCTGTGTTTCGGTTTAATACGTAAGATACGGCAGTAAAGCTAATGAAAATGTGACTGCATTTTTTACACTGTGAATCATGTGAGGGTTTCAGATTTACTGCAAATCTCATAAGAGATGATGAAGAAGATGTGTGCTATATGCGACTATAACCACAGCCTACTTGTTTGACAATATAGCCGTATACAATAAATTGTCTTCTTAGATACAAGATGTAATAAATTGTATTAAATTTATTTTAATTTTACGAAATGGACTACAATATTTATTTAACACAAGAAAACTATCCGAAGCGTATTTCATTAAATGAATAGATGTATGTTATTTTCCATTCGTAGTTTCGTTAAAAGCTCTACAAATATTGGGCCTGTAATCAATTTCTTATTAAGTAGGTCAGCTCAGCATTCGAGTTCCTCAAGATTCCTATCCAAATTATCCACATTGTTGAAAGGACTTCATCCACTTGGGCCTTACAATTTCATTAATGAAATATGGGCCAAGTAGATTCCTTATCGAATAAACTTCACTTGATTAGCTTTGAATGAACACGGTATAAAATCGTTCATGATGTCGAGGCAATACTTGGAAGAGTATTACCAACCAAAAATTGAGTCCTAACATCATAAACAACAAAACTAAAAACGTTCATATTACAATAAATTGTTGAAATACATTTATGTAAAGTTTGATATTTTTGGAAAACTCGACAGAGTGTAGTTTTTCACGTACCATTTAATTTAACGAATTTGCTAGTCATGCTTCTTGCACTGCTCTTGTAATTAGTATTCTAAGTAAAATTATTTTGATATGCTTTAATGAAAATTTTGTTTCTTTTATATTTAAAATCAAAGCAATAATTAAGGAAATAGTATATATTATTAGTTATATTTATTTTTGATGGCTTTTGAAAGTTTACCGTGTTACGTTACCGTATTATTAGTTACCGTGACTATAATTTAAGTTAGTCTTATAATGAAAACTTATTGATATGTGTTTTATAGTTACGTTTGTGTAGTTGAACTTTTTAATATTGTTTGTTTCCTAAATACAAATGAAATATAAAATAAAATACAGTATATGACATAATTAGTTATTATCATATGTAGTAATGGTATATGCCCCAAGATTTATCAAATGGACATAGAAAAAAATATATATGTAAGAAAAAATATTTCTACATTTTATTATCAGGCACTCCTTGCCGTGGATTAAGAAGATGATTGTGGTTTAGTTTTTGTTCTTAAAGTATTCTCTTTTAGTTAAGGCTCATTCGACCATACCCACGGTTTGTCTAAAACATACAAATAGATTCTTTAGGACTTTGACCTAGAAGCCTTGTGCTGAAGACGTGCAGGGCCATCGTCAAATGATCGCGTCGTACGACCACGTCACTTTGGCACGAGCGCAGAACAACGTGTCATAAATTGCTAATTTAGCCACTATCATTCGCAAACTACTGTCAAACGCGTGACAATTAAATAATTCGCAAAATAGTTGAATATTAATCGTGAAATTAAATATTAAAATATTTACAAAAATTATTATTATATTACACTATTTTAAACGTTATCTTTAGTGTAATAATAATTTTGTCAATATTTTTGTCGATTTTTTTAAAGATTTAGGCCCCAATGTACTTTTAACTTTATTATTAAGGCTATAGTTTTTATTGTTATGTTCACAATGTAAACAACAGTTTCGACGTTTATCGTTCAAAACTGTGATTTTTTAAAAAACGAAGCTAATATTACATTTCACATGAATTCCTCGATAAATAAGGAATTAACATTAAAATTATGTCTGTTTGTTGGTAGTAAAATATTAATTAGTCTTATCATATACGTTAAATGTACTCCTCTATTTTTATCTGTAACGTAAGTAAATTAGTGCCAACAACGAAATTATCTAATGTCCATGGCATGTACTTAAAAAACATAGAAGTGTTTGACAAAATCATAGACAAGATAGAATAAACACATTTTCCTTAAAAGCACAAGAATGGCTTATTAATTTATAATAATGTCAAGAGTTTATGTATGTTTGGTTGAACCTGCTAATCTCAGAAACTATTGGTTCGAATTGAAAAAATATTTGTATTGAATAGTCCATGTATCAATTAAAGCTATAAACTATCTAACATTCTGCTGCGACTATAGAAGCGAAGCAACAATGCAAGAGCAAAAATTATTTCATTCATTACGTGCACTACGTAAACGGTTCGAGTTCGTAAAAACTATGTATGATAATTAGGTATTAATCTTTAAAGTTCAAAATTCTTTAAAGTTCAAAAACAAATCCGCGAGAGCGTATGTCTATCTTTCAAAATTGGCTCACAATAACCTTCTTTATGGTAATCACTACTAAACTGTAGAATGAATTGTCGCCTGCAGTATTTCGGAACCGATGCGATATCGAAACCTTCAAAAAAGAGCATATTCTCATTTGAAAGGCCGGCAACGCATCTGTTGACTCCTCTGGTGCTGCGGGTGTCTATGGGCAGCGGTTATCGCTTACCATCAGGTGATCCGCTTGCTCGTTTGCTGCCCTATCCTATAAAAAAAAATCGTATTGTTCCGAAATTTACGCATTATGCGATGAATATCAACATGATCTTTATCAATATCTAATTAATATTAATTAATCATTATCTAATTAAGTACGTTATTAATTAGAAGTATTTAATTGTGAACAAAATTGTCATTGACATCGCTTGATTTCGGTCAACATCTTATGAGATGTCATAATTTTAAAATACAGGCGGTCCTCGACTTACGTCGTTTCGATTTACGTCGTTTCAAGTTACGTCGAACAATGTTTTGACACTATTCCTCAAGCATACGTCATTTGTTTCGATTTACGGCATATCAGAGAATTCACTTGTACCAAGGTGCACAAATTGTGCAGCCTATCACTGTTACCAAGATCTGTATGATAGCAAGAAGAAAGAAGCCAAGCAATCTAGAATTGATAGTTTCTTTAAGCCAAAAGTTTAATTTATTATTTATCATTACATATGTATAAGTTTTATAATTATTATTAAAATTAATAACACACAAATACCAAAAATAACTAGCAATTTCATAAGTGCATAATATATAATTATTTTAAGAACTTACTTTTAATAATAAAGTACGTCCTTTGTTATAAATGCAGTATTTTTTATTATTTCGAGTCCGTGTGGAACCTAACCCATGAGTTTTACATGTAAACATATGAAAAAATATGTCTCGACTTACGTCGTTTCGATTTACGTCGCGTATTTCGAGAACCTAACATGCCGTAAGTACGAGGACTGCCTGTACTTCGCAACTAAATAGGCAACTTCGGGTTCACGAAAGCATGTCGCTGACTAGCGGGAGAAGGTGGAGCTCTGCGAGATACCATACCTCCACGGAGGTGAAATACGGACACACATGCACACCTAGTTTCCAATAATCCCTAAGCACACAAGAACACATTCTGCTCAAACAACATCTCAGATATTCTACATTTTATTTTTTAATAAGTAACATCCCTTAGGAATACTTTCCTAAGAACTCCTCATTGAGCTTCGAGGTGAATATCTCGTTAAAAATAGAATTCATCCACCGCACCTTTTTTAATAGAACTATGTCGAAGGATTACAGGAAATCTGTAAACATTCCATTAGGCGTGCTTTCAAAATCTTTTACATTTGTAAATCAATCATACTTCATTCATATTCAACGAGATTCGGTATGTTCGGACCAACCAATCAACTTTCGTTACAACCCTGAAGTCGTGAAAAATCTGATGTTTCATACAAAGGTCGTGACCTATTAATACAACCAAACTTTTAATGAAAAACGGAACCAAATAATTTCGCTATCGTTATCATTTCAATCGTACGTTGACACAAGTCTAATATAGATTATTCAATTCTATATTAGTCTTGTGTCAAAATAACAAGTCTAATATAGAAAATTAGTGTTCTTAGCCTTATTCATCCACGCTGGCCTAGTACGGGTCGTTGTATATCTATTGCCTCATTCATATAATCCCTCGTTATATAGATTTCCGCTCGCAGATTCATCCGCTTTATATCGGTTATTCCCATAGGAAAGATATACTAGAAAGATGTACTCGTATGCTACTGCCAACTGACCTATTTTTATTATCTACCTTATAAATTACTTAGTTTAACTGTAGTAAACTTTTAATAATAATATAATAATCTAGAATATATTACCGTAATTTACGGATACTTAATTTGGATAATTATGACTATGAATGATATAAAATTAAATAATTTGCAAAAATTACACATTAGAATGAATATACGTACGATCGACTCGACGAATGCGACTTCGAAATCACCGATGTGACTAATAAACACCGATTTTCAATAATTCTTATTTTTGAATATCACTGATGTGACTACCTAGTCACAGGTGTGATTTCATTACGAGTGCCCTCACCCACTCGTAATCAAGTCATACTTGTGGAAATGTGGCTGTATGTATCTGTGTTTTGTTTGATTTTTCAGTCTATATATACAATATACATATGTATATGAATGATTATATAGAATATATATATATATATATATATATATATATATATATATATATATATGCAATGGTTAAACCGGCAATAACCGGCAGCGACTACATTCATATATATATATATATAATAACCATAATGGTTAAGCCGGCAATAACCGGCAGCGGCTACATTCTGCGTGATACCGAACACTTACATTTATGTGTGTACTTTATCTATGTTGGCAGCTCTGCGATAGACTTTCAAAAATTGGATGTTTAGGAATCCATGACCTCAAAGTCACCGCTGACTATTTAGTCAGCGGTGATTTCGAAATCGCATTCGTAATTCAAAAATAGGTCTCCTAGCTATCGACTTAAGTCATCCGAATCCATGCGCGACCAACCTTAATGGGGTGTAATTTGAAATTAGAACATACGTTAGTAGCAAATAAAGGATTGCTCTGTCCGATTGGGTGACGTAGATAATAGAGCTTTTAGTGGTTCGTGCTCACGTGGAAACACGCTCAAATTTCACATAGTGTACTTAATACATTTGCCCCAAGCTTAAATCAGTACAATTTGTCTTTCCGCCCACGGTTTTACGTGTGTACATATAAAATGTTCCATAAGACAGAGATATTTACCCGAGATAAAAATTATATACTATGTTCTTGCCCGAGTTTCAAACTACCTCAATACTAAATTATATCCGAATCGGTTCGATCATGTTTGTTCAATTTTCCAGTGGAATATATATTTTCGATTTAATTTGTGATAATGAAATCAGTAATAAAGTTATTCGTTAAAAGATACATTTTAAACATTAAAACGACGCTATATTTGACTGAGCAAATAATACATAAATATTTTTGATAAGTGTTAAAGAATTCAGCCCCAGTGGAATAACGACCGAAACACGATATTGTAGAGCGATTTATCGCTTTGAAGTATCAAAATACAAAACATTAATTTCAAGATGGTGGTTATATCGCACGATAAACGCTTTATCATATCTTGGTTTGTTGCTCATGGAACGGACAGGGCGGGGATTGTGGTTGTTTACTACTGAACTGTAGTAAAGTGCATGGATATGTTTATATAATACCCGCCTTCACTGAAACGCAAACAGACTTCAAAAGGTTGGATTGATTCAATTAAACACAGATTATAAACATCATGTAATGTATTACACTTTATCGTTGAAATGACCGATATTAAATGGTAAAAATGGGCTCTAACTAAGCATTTTGGTCTACAGTTTTCCACTTGCTGCGATCTCAACATACCTCCTCATCTTTGTTGAATACTTTCATACACGCTCATCACTTTTTAGTTCAGATAAGTTCATCTAGCTAGTTCATGCCTTACTAACTTGCCTTTTGGCATTTGCCTTATAAATTTCATTTGCTATTCGTCTTCCTTCCTTAGTTTTTACGCGTCTAAACTAGAGATGTGTCAATCTTTACAGAAACGACGCAGTGAGTCGTTTCTTCCAAGTGATTCACTGATTCAAATCTCTAACAGCGCTTCAAATGATTCATTCGCTCAATGGCATCTCGATTTCAATCGCCACGCGGCGCTCGCACGTTTGAGATAAGTAAATAGTTCAGAGTCGAATCGCTTCGGATCACGTCGCTCAAATGCGTATCGGTTTCATTCAATACGCGACGCTTACACGATTGACTGAGCGTCACTGATACAAATAAATCAATAACAATATTTATATCAGTGTATTTGTATCAGACATCATAGTATTTGTATCAGTGACTCTGAACTGATTTCATCGGTTCAGAGTCACTGATACAAATGATAGTCAAGATGCAAATGAAGCACTTTACTGATTCGAATCTTTGTACTGATCCGGATACAAATGATCCAATCGCTTCCACTTCGCACTTCCTTCGCAATTTTCGTCACTACATCTTCTTGCACACCTAAACATAGAAATCTTATCGTGTAATAGCATCTGTGGCTTCTATTAATGTTGATTTGATAATAAAATCATTTCCCACATAGACATACAATCAATTATAAAATCAACAGTTACGTTTACAGTTCGATATGCAGTTCTACTTTCTTATAATTGACACAATAAAAACCCAGTGGTCAAAGTAACATGGCGCTTAAAATGCAGATTGTCGTATTCATTACAATATATTTTCGCTACCATAAATGCACATTATTATGGCAACAGTGAGTATTATGTGGAGCTGATAACGGTTTTATGTTAATTAAAGCAGTTTTAATCTAATAAGCATTATTTTATAACCCTGAGTTATTTTGATACTAGTACTCATTAAAATGGCTTGGTTATTTTATTTCCGACAAAGCAATTTCAAATCTATTTTAATTACATATATAGCTTGCAGCTATGAATATCACCAGTCTCCTACATGACTACGAAACAGTGACTCAATTCCAATATCTTGGCTCACTGGTCACCAACAAAGGGAGTAGTGAACCTGAAATTCGGAGACGGATTGGCATGGCAAAATCTGCAATGACTCAGCTGAGTAAAATCTGGAGAGACCGTAACATAACCCATCGGACTAAAGTACACCTGGTCCGCACCCTCGTCTTCTCCATTGCTCTGTACAGTGCTGAGACGTGGACTTTCAAAGCCGCAGATAGGCAAAGAATCGACGCGTTTGAGATGTGGTGCTAGCGTCGCATGCTGCAAATACCATGGACGGCCCACCGTACCAACTTGTCTATTCTGAAACAGCTACAGATAGAAAATATACCACGTCTATCCACAATCTGCCTACAACGAATAGTGCGGTATTTTGGCCATGTTGCACGCAGAGATACCAGCAATCTGGAACGTCTTGTGGTGACTGGTAAAATAGAAGGCAAAAGACCTAGAGGTAGAAGTCCCAAACGATGGTCGGACCAAATAGTGGAAGAGCTGCAAATACCTGTCTCCGACGCGCTCCACCAAGCTACAGGACGAGACCAATGGAGACGCCTAGTTGATAGAATAAAACGGAGTCACGATCCTCAGTAGTGAGGGACCGATTTTGAAGAGAGAAGAATATAGCTTTCCGATGACGGCATTACATCAAATTTCCCGAAGGGGAAGGGGAAAATTTTCCCGCTGTAAAAATATTCACCCCTTCCCGGGTTGAAAGAGAATATAGTGTGGCAATCCCAGTATGCTAGGTTTAAGGGAGTTCCAAAGTCTAACCGAATGATCCATGAATGAAGAAAAGAGGAAGTTGGAATTCCACGAAGGAAGATAAAGAAGGGAGTTTTTTAGAAAAATGTAGGCATGTTTGTAAACTCGTGTTTGATTTAATGCTGTAAAAATGTAAAATATCGTTAGCACTAGAGTTATATTCTAAACTAGTCCCTGTAGCATAAGCAATTAAACAAAATATGATAAAGTATTTGAAATATTCTTGAGATGTATCCTTTGTATTTTGACAGTTTAAATTGATAAATTACTCTATAAGCTTGAATTTCGGTGTTAGAGTATTCTGTTTGAGTACCTCGTCTATTTCTGTCGCAAAACAGCAGTGCTTGCATTTACTCGGTTCCGGTTTGAGGATACAATAAATAAATAAATATTTCATACTTCCGGCTACTCTTATTAGTGTTATAGGATCTAAAGTAACAACTAGAGATTAATTATGCAGAGATAAATATTATGTGATTTAAATATACATTTTTCAAGTTATTCATCATACATCTTATGCTACTGGGATTCAGCATTTGGAACCTCAGACCATCTCTGCCTCAGAGATAGCGACACTTTGAATCGGCCTGTAATAAAGTATTTTAGTTTCATTATTACTAATCTCAATATATAAAATTTAGACATGTTAGTATGTTACTGAAGTTACTAGGTACTGTGACTTTGCAACTGTTGACTGTGTAGACCTCAGTGTAGACAGTGGTTCTTGTAGGCGGTGCATATGTTAATGTCAGTTTGGCAGCGTGCTTCCTGTCAATATGTCTGTTTAAATGTCAATACAAGTATTTAGATACATTGTATTCATAGACGCATAATATACAATTCCTTGTTCATTAGATTTTTTTAAACGTGACGATAAAAAGTAAAGGAAACTAACGATTTAATATTTTAACTTCCAATCCAAAATAGCGTTTTGATAAAACAAGCGCTCGTTTCAAAACTGTTTTATAACGAGACAAGTAATAGATGTCAATATTTTTATTTAAAAAATATTGCCTTTAGCTATTCAAAGATATAGCACAACACTACAACAGACACATGAAGCTTGTTAAGAAATCAAAGTCACCGAAATTGAATGGCGAAATTAATTCTTAGATCCAAGCTTAGATTACAAACGCAATATCAATTAGTTGATTGCTACGCTTCCAATATTTCCACGTAAACCTCACATAAATTCCTTTAACAGAAACTATGAGTCTAGATTTCAATAGACACACATTGATAAAATTTATGTAGGATTTTTTTCCGAAATGCGGCAGATAAATTTCATATTATAAGAAAACAGTTAACATTAAGCCAATACTATTAAAATATTGAAAAATAAATATTACTCTAGTGTAAAACAATACCTAATCGATAGATTTTGTCTGAATTATTACATTATTATGTTATGGAGATAATGATTTCGTTATTTATTATTCGAACCTAATACCTATCCTAACATTTGATGCTTATATAAATACATATTTATATTAATACTTTATTTATGTTTATATATTTAACTTAATTTGTTTTATTTTATTTTAAACATATGTGTGTGAGTGTGTGTGTGCTGTGTGGTGCCGAGGTCAAATGTAGCGCGCTATTTTTGTTTTTTTAATTTGTAGATAACTTTGTTGGTTGCAGTATTCTATATCATACTATATATATATTGTAACTGTTTGTTATCTCTCAATAAATAAATAAATATTATGTAACTGTTATGTGTTAATGAAGATATGACTGTTTTGTGAAATAAATCAATTTTAATGTTTTTAATAAATTATATAAAATTCAATTTTTTTTACAATATCTATTAATTAATCCTAACCTTCAAGTGTCTCATTAATTCACCCTTCAATCTTGTTTTGAGCCAATAGATCGCTCCTGTAACCTGGGGCAGATGGAGGTGACTCTATGTCAAAGACAGATTGTAGCTCCAAATTTGGCTTGTGGTAAACTATCGTGACATGACGATCATATAAAGCACAAGTTATGTGGTCTTATGCTATTATAGCTTAAATGTATATATTGAATGTATAAATAAATTGCGTAAACATTTGCCGTGGCGTATTATGCCAGTAACCACACAATGTGTGTATATTTTTTATGGTTAAAATTATATTCTTAAATTTAAGTTTTTACAATATATATATATATATATATATATATATATATATATATATATATATATATTATATTTTTATATAAATTATAAATTTTATTACAATTTTAAACCTGGAATAACATTATTATTAAGTATTATAAAATTTATTCTTAATTTTATTAGAATTTATTAGTGCGTAGCTACCGCTAAGTAGAGTTACTTAGCGGTGTAGCCACACACAGATCCCAAAGGGGCGATACGAGCGTTTATCTGATCTTTACAATGTTTTGCTTACAATGTACAGTCACTAATACATAAAATTTTACATTTAGTTTCAAAGTCAACATGTCATATATAACGCGTTGCTGATTGTACCTCCGTACATTATCCTTATAAGCCACCAAGCTATTGCTATATATCACTTAGTGATTAGACAATGCTACATTTTGTCTTGAAATACTTATAAACATAAGTATTTCAAAACAAAAAATGTTAATGCAAATCTTAATAAATATGTATATATATAATATTCTCTATGTGGCAAAGAGTTTTCTTTAAGCTATTATATTCTAATCACTTTAGACAAATACACACTACTAAAATTTAATGTAAACTGAAAAATGTTGTAATAAATTATGTAAATAATTATGACATTAAACACAAGTAAATCCAAGTGCAACCATGCTTATGAAGTCTTATGTGACACTGACACAATGTTATAATAGGAATGGCGGCTGTCAAAAACAATAATGTCCTGTAAAAGCTTTACCAGTGAGATATCATGTCTGTGGAGTTACAGATATAGAATGTTAACTAGCTGGTGTCCGCAAATTCGTCTGCGCAGGATTAGTATTTTGAGTAACTTATATTAGCGTGGCGTATTCCTTATAAATTGAAGCCTGTGTTATTCTGATGTATAAGCTATATTATTGTATTATTGAAACTTAAGGACACTGACACATGCAGAGTCTGCGAACAAGAGCGTGAAACACCAATACACCTCTTGTGCTACGTGAACCGCTGATGCACAAAAGAAACAGACACCTGGGGAAACACATCCTTGACCCAGATCAAATAAAAACAATCCGAACTGGGAACATCCTATCTTTCTTGGTCAGCGCCCAGTTAAGGGAGCTACTGTAGGGCCTACATAGAACCTACATAGGAGGCTGGTCACAATAGATCTTAATAGGTCGCAGTGATGCACATCAGCCCCGACTTACATGAAATAAAAAAAAATATATATATATTATTGTAAAGTTTCATTAAATTACATTCAGTAGTTTTTACGTGAAAGTGTAACAAATCGTCGCCGACGCCGCAAAGGGGCGAACTTCATACAAAACAGTCTAAAATACAGCAATGTAAAATATTACTGCTGTATTCATTTAGTAGCTACGTCTCCATAGTATACTATTACAATTGATTTTTATCATTATAATAGTTTATTTCTAAATAGAAATACAGCTAAAATATGCACGCCATCGGGGGAAAAAAACGTTTTTTCGCTCTCCTGAACAATTTTCTTAAATGAGATTCGCCCGTTGGCGACGAAATATACATTTGTGTTTATAATATGACTATGTAATCTAATAATTCTCCTACTCACCAACTAGAGTTATAAAGAAAACACAAATAATACAAAATAACAAAATTACTGATTTAATTATCAACTTCCATATAAGTATATATATTTAAGTTTTTTAACAATTAAATAAAAATAAAATAATAATCAATTAAAAATAAGTGTACTCTTTATTATGAACAACTTTATTAAAATAACAAATTTTAATGATTAAACACAAGGGCAGGTTGGTTCTGGTGCTGTTTGATCAATCTCGGCAAGGATATTTAGCAACAATGGTTGATCAGGGTATTGAAATAACTATTTAATGGTAATTCTAAAATCTAAAAAATAACATGTATTCTTATGCTAGATTCCCATCCCCCGGTGGTTAGTACTGAATACCTTCCTTGAGATTGGGTCCAGACACTCTATTTTAACTCTTCTTTTAATATATTGCAGTTATTCTTCTTAAGTTTTATATATTTCAGGTATATTTTATATTTCAGGGGCCTTTCAGGTATAACTACCTCCCGGTACCTTTTTGCCCTGTTATATATCATAAAAATGCTACATTATCATAGTCATGGACTCACTGTGGGTGGTCTATGCGGTTCAGAAGGAACCCATATACATTATTGTTCTTCATACAATTAAATCTGACAACACTTTCCGTAACTTTTATACGTTTTTATATCCCGAAATATGCGTGAGATTTTTTCAATAGATCGATTCCTAGCATGCAGATCTGTCCAAGTCGAATTCTCATTTACCACCGATGAGGCAAAGACATTCACCCACGTGCATCCCAGACTAGAATGTATGTATGTAATGTTTGTTATATGAAACTAGGATGATGTGGAAACTATGTCGATCCGCCACAAATAAATCAATTCTTCCTAAATTTTTTCTTTTTAAAGTATAATGTAGACATTTAATTCTAAGCGATATTTTTGTAATCGGCAGTGCAAATAATTTGTTGTAATTAGTATCCGGTATATAATCTGTGGACAGTTATTAATCCACGACACTGTTTTTAATCTATGAATTCCGGAGTGACGTTTCAGTATTATTGATAAAGAAACTATCTTTGTAGACGACGCTTGATTTGATTGCCTAATTTGCGCCATAGATAATGTCAAAGTAACAATTCGACGTAAACATAACCAATGCGAGATACAATTGTAAAAGTGATTTTAATCAATATGAATAAAAAAAATGTCTTTAATAGTACTTAAAATCAGTGGAAAAAAAGTGTTACAACTAGCGATATGTTTCACTTACAGTCTCTCACCTAGATGTCATAAGAGTCGACTATTCGGAACTATTTGAGTAAAACTACATAGATGTATTATTTACGACACGCATTTATAATTCAAGAATGCTAACCATTTTTCTATTTTAGCCTGAATTGTGAACTTATTTTATTTTATTGCGACACGGCAACCCATCCCGTCTAGACAGCTGAACAAATGATGGCGCGTTGCCGGTACGCTGCGCACGAGTCGAGACAAGAACGGGACAGTGGGCGTTGACCCCTCGAATCCTACTATCCCGCCACGTATCACGACTAATTGCAATGTATACCACGTAATCAAACTTAAAAATCTTTTTTGAACTATATCACAATTTAAACCCACAGAGAATTTGACGCTTCCTGTGTTCAGTCTTCACGTGAAAAATTGACAAATAAGCTCGGAAAGTCTAATACAAAACCAAAACAAATTAAATTATAAAATCAAATCACAATATCGTTTATTCAACACAGTCCTTTACAGGTATTTTAAACAAATATAAAATTAAAAAGACACAATAATCTTCTTAAGCTACAAAAGCTACATATATACGAGCAAAGTACAGAGAAAAAAATCGGGTGGGACTGTGCCGGGGCACACGGTCGCTGGTTTTAACGTGAAACGTCTATGTTAGGGAATCGCTTTTAAAGTAAAAGATTGAAATAAAAAGAAACAATATTGACGGTGTTTTAAATATTTTAATAAAAAACTCAATGTCACAACAGCGAGCTGACTATATAAGTGAAATATTCACACCACATTTTTGTTTCTAAGACTTATAGTTTTTGAATTATTAAGGTACGATGATATAGACCTTTTCGTTACGGTCCACTTTTTAAACCTGGTACCCGTATGTTTCGGCGCGATTTTAAAGACGTTTCACGTCAAAACAATAGTCTACACCTCTACTCTGTAGTCAGACTAACCTGGAAATTGATCACTGATTAATAAATATTCTGTAATGGTTTTTAAATTACCTATGTCAAGCTAACAACGTTAAAGTTCTGTACCCATTACATGAGATTTTCTGTAGTAGGTAATGAGAAAATGGTATGATATTGTTAGTTTCATATTTGTATTATTCAATAAAATTCAAGCAATTAAATAGAATGCGTTCATTGAATTCGAAATTAATTATTGTATTATTTTCCAACTCGGCGTTTAATATTCATATTTATTTTATTAGTTAAATAAGATTAATTTATGTGATGCAGTTGTTCATAATATCTGCAACTTAAAAGTATTTGCATATAACCACATCATTAGTCAATTTTATATTTGTTTTAATTAAGTATTCTTTAATCTTATGATGTATGTACTAACAAAAGCATTGAAACATAAATATAAAATTTGTATTTTACACAAACTCTATACACAGCTTAACTATACACCTTATACCAATTTACTATCGAAACAGAGCATCGAAACTTATGCAAGACTATGTAACTTATTTTTACAAAATTTTACATCTAATTTGTATTTTATACACACTCCATACACAACTTTACTATACACCTTATACCAATTTACTATCGAAACAGAGCATCGAAACTTATGCAAGACTATGTAACTTATTTTTACAAAATTTTACATCTAATTTGTATTTTATACACACTCCATACACAACTTTACTATACACCTTATACCAATTTACTATCGAAACAGAGCATCGAAACTTATGCAAGACTATGTAACTTATTTTTACAAAATTTTACATCTAATTTGTATTTTATACACACTCCATACACAGCTTTACTATACACCTTATACCAATTTACTATCGAAATAGGGCATCGAAACTTATGCAAGGCTATATAACTCATTTTACAAAGCATCAAACAATAGAGCGTACATATAAGCGCAAACCAGAACTAGGCCAAGTAATATAGGCAATAAATCAGAGCTTAATGCTTCGTCATATCATGTCCACAAACATAAACTTAGCTCAAAATTGTTAACTCCCCTTATATGTCGGGATACGGTATAGTTATCTATATATAGTTTATCTATCACTGTTTGTGTACAGTCGTCATTTCACAAGAAATAGTTAGTTGTCATTTTAATATGAAAAAATAAACGTATATTATTCGCTACATATATATGAAACAACGATCATAATGTAACTTAATATATACATTATATTAAGTTATAACATAACCTGCTAGGTTCCGAAAAGGTAACCAAATTCCAAGTCTTGGGTTCAAAACCAATGTGGTTTACATTCTTTCAACGTCATATTACTAGAAACTAAGTAGTGTTGACATGTAGAAACAAAGAACAACCGTTGCGATACCAAGTAATCATTAGCAAATGTACAGTTTTAAACTAAATCAAAATAGTACTTTCGGACGCACATACAAGGAACAATAACAAAAAAATCAATCAAGAACAGGCAAAAAAGTCAAGGTCTTTTTCTCCTCTTTTCAAATGTCTTTTACAATATCAGTAATGCCCTTGGCCTTGCCCTTGCTATCTAGAGTAGCTTTAGCAAAATAAAGGCAAGGACGTTATGTGCTACAGTACAATGACACATTAAATACTACTTAATTCCTAACAAAATGGTTATTAGTAATACTTGAATAAGCTTGGCACCGAGTAAGGCTATCGGTCCCCAAAGCTCTCTGTAATGAGATTTTTGACCCCGCACTTATATAATTCCAGAGCTCTCTAGAATGGCAGAGCTGCCTATTTAATTAAAAAATATGGTTCATACCTTCTTGTTTTCAGGCGTAATAAATGACACACATTTATCGCGAATACCCATCAAATTCTTTTAGAATTACGTCGTGTCAATTGGACTTTTTTAATAAACACCCAACATTTTAGTTGTACAGTCGAAAGCTTTTGTTTACGACCCACCTAAAGTTGAACAACGTACAGCTGAGCAATCACACACCAGAGCACGAGTACGAGTAATACTACCGTGCATTTATTGGGTGTTATTTACCTTTCTCAAGTGAAAGTACAGATAGATAGAAAAAATGTTTACAATGTGATCCACCCCTCATCCGTATACTATGTACATGTGTCATCGCTCCCTTTGCCGTGTTGTGCCGTAAAAAAATATAGACAAAGTGTGCGTTAATTTGCCTCACCTTTCGAAAAGAAGATGTGGTGATATTATATGTATATATCACAATTATACAAATTTAATACAATATTGTTTCATCAGTTACTCTAAATGTGGTCATGATTTTTATTCAAAATGTGGTCAAAATAATGTGGTAATTATTTTGACAACCTTTCTAGAACAAAGTTGACGTTGCAAGCTAAAGCCCGCAAAGATAGAGATTCATACAGTAGAGTTTTACGAGAGCACGAGAATTTTGCATAACATGTGCAAAAATTTTTTATCTTGGCTGTTTCATATAAAGACTTTCTTACCGAAAAATTTTGAAGAGGTGTAATAATTAACTCACTTAATTTGTATTTTGTTCCAGTGTTCTTAGGTATTCCGGTGTTATATTTTTAGGACAGAAAAATATAAAATTTCTTTAGACGTTACCTTCCTTCTACATAAACAATTTCAATTAATATGTACAATTTAAGTGCAACGTATAGCATCAGCGAGCAGAACAAATGATAGCGTTTAGTATAGCTAGATACAATTTTAGTCAACGTTTTTAGACAGAACTTATAATTGTTATTTTTAAACTATTTTTATAGTACACACGACTATAAATCAGACTATAATGTTTACCTTGAGACCGCATTTATTCCCTACGTGATAAAAGCTGTTTTCGTAGTGGATCTGTATATCTTGCCGTGCTAACTGTACATTCAGCAACACGTTTACTTACATTACAAAAATCGCCACTAATACCGGGGTGCATTCTTAACTAACATGTAATGTCTAATACGTAGTGTTTGCAAATAAGCGTTAGGTCATAAGCAACAATCTACATAAATATATACATACGTAATTTAATTAAGGAATAGATAACCATATGTAAAACAGATAAATATTTAAAAGATTAACAAAGAGAGTGTTTATTTTTCGAAAGCTTCTCAAAAAATTACCTATTTGCGATTGCGATGTCAAAAGAAAAGAAAAGTGGCACTAACACTTTTTTCATTTACTTCTTTAAATTGACACTAAGCTGAATAAGTTCACATTTAATAAAAATTGGTTTTTCATTCCTCATGCTCGTAAAGGAGCGTTTCCTTGATCTGAGTATTGGGAGGAAAACGCTAGTTCCCACCAGCGGGCGGGAAATTCTCATACTATTTACTTCCCTCCTTAGGGCGGAAAGTAAAATTTTAAAAATAGAACTGAATTAGGTTACGTACATACAATTTTTGGTACAATGATCTTTGGTCTAACAACCTCGTAGGGATTGATTCCTTTCCACTCTTATAAAGTTAATTTCAGTTCATATACCTTTTTTTGAAATGAAAGGTGTTACTGCACAAACACTGCAATTAAGTTGCAGGTTCTTTAAATATCTTTAACTACAATAAGTACCTATATACAAGGCACAAATTGTGTTAAATTAGGAATTTACCATAATTCATAAAATATACAGATTTTCATTCATATCTGACTAATCGATTAAGATAAACACGAATACATGACTCATGCCATATATTATTCAAATGCGATCTTGATAAAGAGAAATCTGCACCTCCACATTGATGCGTAATCCCAACGTTCGTGATGTCTTCCATTATGTGTGTAGCGGACATCCCATTGCAACGAATTGTATAGCCTTGGTTCACTTAAATTACCTACGATTATATTGTAGTTATAAATATTACGTCTTAAATTATATTAGATAAGATCTGTTTAACGTTCTGAAAACTCTTTTGTGTTTAGCGATACTATTCACTGATGCTCGCAGCAGTTAGCTCGAAGCTATGACAGTGCTGAAGCGAGTTTTTCTATATGATAAAAACGCGTAATAAGCAACATATGTTCACTAAGGTGTTGAGTTTGTGCACTCAGGCCTTGTAGAGTTAGGGCGTGTATAGTTAGTACAGAGTCAAGTTATGCGAGTCGAATATAGTGAAATATGAGGTTAAAAATAAAAAACTTTAGCTTACTAGGGCATTAGGAAATTCCTAACTATACCTACCACTATACTGATGATCATTAGTAACTCAATAACGAAATCAGGGTTTTAATTCATCAATATAATCTGGAATATAAGAACTTTATAATATAAGCATTTAAATATTGATGACTAGTCCAGAGAATTTTGTTAAATCCAAACCCAAGTTGTAAGGGTTCTAAAAAACAATGAAGCGCTTCGAGAAAAAGTCAGTAGTGTCCTTGCGCTTCGTTTAACTCGTCTTGACGAGACACAGTATAGCCCCTTAATCTCTGTTCATGCAATAAAGAACATGTTACCAAACTTTGTTGTTTTGCTACGATGCATGTGGCTTGTTACCTAAGGAAGATTGTGAAAACCAATTGGGATTAGCCATATAAAATAGAAATAGAAAAGAAATTCTAACATAAGAAACACGTTTTAAATTTTTTATTTATTATTATATATTAGATCTTATCTTAAAATATCTTGTTATATATTTTTTATACTATTTTTTTTAGATACTTTGTACTAAGCTAATGCGAAGAAACCACATCCTAATTCAAACAATTTGTGCACAAACGCTGTATAATAGATTTGTAACAGCTACAAAACACGTGGTAGTTGAAAGCACACACTTGTGATTGTGTGTACACATTGTACATTCACAAGCGAGTAAATAATCCTGCTACAGGATATTGTCATCAGCGGCATGAATTGTGGTGCCGTTCTATTTTCGAACACAGTCTGAACAGCTAATGGCAGCAAATTGCCCCCCGTGATAACGACGAGCCACCTAAAATAGAGCGCCGCGTAGACCAACCACCAGATATGGTACCTATGCATGAATTATTCCTCGCCAACGCCAAGGATAAATAAAGAATTCTGTATTATCATTAACACGTGGACGTCCGACGTCCGTGCTTCGACTGTGAATTATATTTGTCACGTACTAAATACGACTGTATTGTATTATTTTTTGGTGTCTACGATTCACTATACAATAAGGTCGATTATGTTTGATTTGTTGAATGATTATTATTTTACAAAAATTTGTGCGCTAAGTCAATGGTGACTGCTCAATCTATATGCTCAATCTTATACTATATTGTATTTTTATATTATATTATTATAATTATTAACATTGAAAAGAGGAGATAAAAAATAGACCTTCAGAGTTTCTTGCCTGTTCTTCTCGAGAAGGCTCTCCCAATTTCCGAACAGGTGTCGAGTCAATATATTTTTTCTTTTTTTTTTCCTTATTCGTACGTACGGACAAGGTTTTTGTTTTTATTTTATTTAAGCTTTTTTTTTGTTTTTTTTTTGTTGACGTCAATAAGTGCCTGTAAAGGTCTATGTTGAATAAATATTATTTTGATTTTGATTTTATAAAGATTACTCTTAGTATATTTGTGATAAATAATTATTATCTGATATTACTTTAATTGATTATATCTACGAGTATCTAAATAATAATAGCTCAACGCTATGCGTAATATTAACCTTTTTTTTTGAGGGGGGGGGGAATGCGACCTTATGCACCGCGCTGGCAAGGCGCGGCCGTGTGTGGGGCTCTCCGGTCATAGAGGACCGGCCTACCCACTAAAACCCCCCCGAGTTCTCTAGGGCCATACGGGGCACATGGCGATTCGACCACCACGCGTAATATTTAACCTTGGGAAGCGTGGGGTTTTCGAACATCATATAAGAAAGTCAACCTTACTGGCTCACGTGTGTGTCTGAACTATAACCTTATCATCGCTGGGTTACCATAGCATAATGAAAAACGACTCAAACTTCCCCCTATGTGGGTGTTAAAACTTTTGCACACTGCAAAATTACATCTACTACTTCCTATGTGAAGATATGTATTAATGTTAACGTTTGTTCTAAATATATCACCAAATACACGTATATATATTCAAAACCGCCTTCCTCTCGGATCTCGAGATAACCACTGAAGTTTTCGCAGATAAATTTGGCACAAAGTAGTTGAATGATATACGCGTATGTATGAAAAGATTATAGCAATATACAGACGTCACGTCTGAACTATGCATTTGGAGAGTTTAAAAATAAATGTTGTAAAAAACCAAGAATTGAAGATTTGTGGAAAGAACTAGTTAATATAAATGTTGTCGTGCTACGTAAAATATTCACATCTGAAAAGAATGGGTTACTTGTTATCTGTTTTTAATAATGGTAAATTATAGTCAATCATTTCGTCGTCCAGTTCGGAATCTATGGTTTCTCTGTTAACATCGATAGACTGAAACCAAACTGATTTACCCTAAGCTTAAAGAGCAAGTACCATGTTACATAAAAGGACTAATTCATGAAGTAATGTGTGTGAAATAGTAACTAAGTTCTATGAATGAAATAACAGTAGCTTTATTTGTTATCAATTTAGGTGAATTTTGAAATGGTTTTCAGACGTTCAAAATATTTTAACTTTTAAGGACTTCACTTCAAAATTTATTAACAAATGATTATGAACAATGTCATTTAGACAAATATAGATGTAGAACATTTAAAAAAAGTAATGCAATCTATTCAATGATGTTCACAGATTATTTATTATTCGGAATCAGCATTAGCAACTTACATATGTACGTATAAGTCGCCTGATATTTGATGCAAATCGCCAGCATAATTTTCGGACTCACCGAAAATTTTAGAGTGGTGGACGATTCTGCAAGGCTCTATTCTACGTAATGGGTCAGCGGATCGGAAGCCCGCACCAGGCCAGACCAGCCATGCGGAAACTCCGTTATGTTCCGCCTATTCTTCAACCACAACAGTTTTATCCAGCAATTGTGGGACTAATGAATGTCATTAAATAACATTGCTCGTAGTTGCACAAATTGCAAAATGTGATAGGTCCAGTTTTAACTTGTAGTGTCCAATAATGTGTAGGTGTGCCAATACTGGGCATGGCTCCTACGAATTGTAATCGACAAATAATTGTGGAAGCACAAAGTACGTCCCACAAAGGAAATCTCAAAGATTAAATAGTTGATGCAACCATAACACCTTTTCTGTGACGTTTCTCAGTTTGATTTTTATAATAAATGAACACTTAAATATACTAAAAGTAAAATAATAAATATATGTTGCTTAATTTATTCATCAGTGATGCATTGTTCTGTTTTATTCTAATGTCGGACAAAAACCCTAGTGTGTCATATTTCTTCACACAAGCATGATTGTCATCAATTACAATTTTATCACTTTAGACATTTCTTTTAATCTTTCTGATTGATCAGCGTAATACATACCAATCGTACACCCAAGGTTGATCCATTGTCGCTTCAATAGAACTACGATTATTGAAAAATTGTTGCTATAAGTAACCGATAACGTCTAATGTTCATTCATAATTATGTTGTCATTATTTGATCTAGATTACGAATAATTTGTTAGATTAGCAATCAATATGTCGGCCATACATCATATAGTGGATAGCAACAACGATGAATCACCCTCTTATTATTTGTTGGAAAAGTCACTGAACTTCGATTACCGACTTCAATGTGAAATTCATAGCATATTGATCGCAATTTCCAACAATTCTATCGCTGCTGTTTACTTTGATAAATACTCTTATGCGGTAGGTCAATAACTAACGGAAACGGTAGTGAATGCTTTCACTCATTAGCTTAGTTAACTCTGTGGAAATCATAATATATTAACAACCACAAATACAGATGATTCGTTTGCTCGGTAATTTTGAGATGATGAGATGTTAACTTCTGTTCAGTAAAGTTTCTCCTAGAAACAGCATAAAGCGTTCATCTCACTTCATTTGACATTGTGATCTACAACAGAACTTAAACGTACCTGTCGCTGGTTCCAGATTACCGTATATTATATCCCATACTGACTACAGTATAGGATATAATATCAACTACGCCATAGAAAATATTTGTTTATTGCATTATTCTTCAAACTTAATGCGAATCTAATAATTAGGTATTTTAATCTCAAAAAAATTACAAGTACACCTGCTGCTTATCCGACGCTCCTACGGTGAAGGAAAACATCGTGAGGAAACCTGCGTACATCTGCGAAGCGATTCAAAGGTGTACGTAGTCAATCAACCCGCACTGGGCCAGCGTGGTTGACTAAGGTATATGAGCTGTGATGATGATGATGATGACACCTGCTGGATGTTTTTTTCATTTTGTGTTAACTAAGTTTCTTGTCATCAAATATGTTATTAGTCAGTGTTATGACTATTGGCGCGTGTGTAAAAATTTCATTTTTTGCTCTCTTGATTATTAAATAAATAAAACAAAATGTTAGTATGGGATAAGCAAAATCCTTTGAAATCTTCATACGAAACGGCAATTTCTTACTTTGACCCCTTATATTATACGCAGAAATTTTGAATATGGCCCATTTTATAAATTTCTGCGTATATTTACATTGTGAGATATACTATAACGAACCGCACCAACACGATGAGACGCAAATCTGCGCACGAATTGAGTCAGCAAGCGCCATTAGTGACAATACTAAGCTTTCGACGAATACTTTAATATTTAAATCTGGATTCTCTAAATATTTTTTTTTCTAAAATGTCTATAAAAGTTTGTATAATTCAAATATTAATCGATCAGTTGGAGATATATTCGAAATTAAGACAATTCATAATATATCTCTCGTTCAAATATATTATAAGCGATAAGAATTTATAACCCAACATGTATTTTATAATAGTAACTCGTTCAAATCTATGATGAGCGATATGAATTTATAGCCCAAGATATTTTTTTAGAATAGTAACTACACAAATATCCACGCTGATGACGCGGTTAAAGTTCCCAAGTTCCTAATTCCTTCATTATTGTTTCAGTGGAAAATCCAAACGGGTTTTAACTCAAATACTTATGTACAATCCACTAAATGAGCTTTTAGCGTTCACATGATTTTCTCTAATGAGTTTTCCGTAAGCTAACAGGGTTAAGTGCTACCTACAAATTTTAGTATTACTAAACTTACAATTTCGGCTGAAATATTTTAAAAGAGTTTATTTAAATTATTTAAAGATTAGCAAAATGTCTATGCTAAATAGACAATGATCATCAGTCCTCAAATATTCGGTGATGATCATGACAGATAATGACATTGATTAACTGGTTTGACTGAAGTACAAAAGGACGAAGTTCCAGAAAAACTGTAAACTAGTAAACAACTTTTTTCTCTTCTAGGAAAATAAATGTCGCGAGCACAAATGATGAATGAAGCATTTTAAAGCAGCAATTCAAACATTTTCTTGCGAACGTAACCTGACACGAGTAATAAAAAATATTCTAATTATTATAATGTATAGCATGGTACATTGACATGAAAAAGGAACAAGAATAAGTTAAATTATTCAGTACTTTGATAAACTTGATACATCCAGGCTGTACCTGTGAAAATTAATCCTTATTCGTTTAAAGCAAACAGATATGTGTGAGGAATTCTTGATTAAAATAACATACAAAATATGAGTGTGTCGGCGTAGTGTTACTCTTTTTACACTTACAGTAGAAGTTCCATCATATTATAATCTAGGTACCAGTTTTAACTTAATAAATAAGTTAAGTTTTAACTTAAAAAATATGTTCGAATATCATTGTACCCACGAGTCTGCTTAACTTGCAATCAAAAAATTTTATTAGAAACATAATATTAAGAAATTTCAGCTCGTCTTGTTGAAGACACGGGTGATCCAAATGCTGGTAATTTTATAGTCAAAGAGTGTCGTGGTAATGCTATCAGCATTTTAAGCACTCTACCCAATGACGATGGACTGTTAATCGAGTCTTTTTTTATAGTTTCAGTTATATATTTTAATATATTTAGCTAAGTATTTATTATTACACATACTTAAGCCTCTTTCCAATGGGGTAAGGCAGAGATTTTCAGATATTTCACTTGCGATACGATCTACTACTACGATCCAAGCATTTTAAATCTATTTAACAATATTTGCTTACTTTGCATCATTATATATGTCAATGTTGTGTATATTTATAATAGGCTTATATACCTTATTGCTAATGTCATCAAACATGTTAATATATACTCTTCCGTACGACCGAATCGAGCCATCTAGCATAATATAAGCAATATATAGTATATATAGTATCGCCCATAACTTTAAAGATTCAAATTCAATCAAATTTAAATTTAAAACTAATGCACGTCAACTAAGCAATATATATGACAGCTACAAAATTGCATAAAATCTTCTTGGTTGTTCGTATATTATTTTAAAGGTATGATCAAACTCATTATACTGCGATGTGTCCGGGTGTGTAATATGCTGAAGGTGTATGTACTTTATAATAATTATACATTTTTTTATGTATCGGTTTTCTGATTGGTTTCAAAGTTGATATCGCCTCTTGATTTAATCGTGTATGAGTCGAAATAACAAATGCATATAAAAACAAAAGGTGTAGCATAAACATTTCATCCTTGTAATGTAAATTGCATATATATATATATTATATATATATATATGTAAATTTGATTTCAAACCTAATAATCAAACATTAACTTACTCTCATTTCAGAGACACTACTCTATTCCAGGCATGTCAATTGAGTAATTCAATCGACTGACAAAGCTACTTAAAATTATGGTCACTGCTAAACCAGCATAAGGAACAATAGCCTCAGGAAGCTTTCGTAATAGTATGTCACTTCCGCACCGCCGCCGACGTCAATGAGCGAGTGGGCGCGCTTAAAAAATTTAAAGTGACCTCTATTGTTCTCATCGTGTAATTAGCATCACACATCGTATCCAAGATGACGAACACTCCGCAGTATATATTATGACAATTTCATTGAGTGACTAAGAACATTACACTTTTTATGCTTCCAATTTATCATTAGATTCATATTGTGATAATATTTTAGGACATTATTGCAGTTGGGTTATAATCATCATTTTTATAGAGAAACGGCCACTGCTGGACATAAGGCTTCCCAAGGATCACCTCACAGATCGGTTCTGTGTCGCTGGCATCCAGCGCCTTTCTGGTGCAATGGTCATCATCATCAGTCTAGCAGCACACCCTCCTGAGGTCGCTCTAATTTTCAACCATAAACTCATTAGGAATAACGCCCTACCAGTCGAGCTGTCTCAGCTAGTATTCAGTCTAATTAAACTAAAATAATGGCCGCGGCACTTCGTTACGAAAGTATCCTGCCCCCTAGACAAAATGCCTCTCTATTTACGTTTTCTATAATAGATAACATAAAAAATGTATGGAACTGACATTTCCAGTAGATACGTCACGTGACTTGATGACGCTTAGACTATTATAATAGTAGAAATAGAATAGAAGACGCGCGTGCTTTTTGTGTAGGGCTACTGGGCGGGCTTCCTGCTTCTTTATGAAAATTATCTGTCTCTGAGAGAAAGAAATAATTTTGGGACCAATGTGCTCTGCCCACTGCTAGTTAAGGTTCTCACTTCTTCGGGCTATGCCGATAATCCTGACTTTTTACGTATTTCATCCTCTTTAAATTTGAACAAATTTAAAGTAACATCAAAGCTGGACATATATATAAAAATAATAAATGTCTTAAAAATAAAACTATGTGTATTTTGTTAAATGATTGTAACAATTTGACGTTCGTAATTACACTTTGTCTGTCTGACTTGAGAAGCTGTTCCAAATAGTTTGATTTCGATTCCGAAAAATTCTGAAAAATAAAAATCTAGTAAATGAAGATTTATTGACTTTCCAAATTTCTTCTCGAAGTCTTAGCTTGCAAAGGGCCTAATTGCATACTAATTTAAAACTTTGACATTACCTTGTACATAATTTGATATTTTTATACAACAGAATGTGAACATTATTCAAAAACCTTTTGCGAAAATCCTTCTATTTATTTGTTTATATACTCGTACCAACGCTCTATTAGTATTAAATCTGAGATTAATTTTCGTTTCATTAGGTTTTAATAAGTTCATGCATTTTACTTTTAATCATATGAAGACTGTACACACAGCTTGGCTTACCTGAACAATTATCATGAAATTGGGTCATCAGCCCACTTAGCTGGCTCAATTCCAAATTGTTAATGCAAATATATAAAGCAGGTGTATAATATTATATCGGATACTCCAAGAAACATGAGTCACAGAGACCGAAACAATCTATAAAACGTGGAAGGACATTGACTTCGAAAAACCATAGCGTACGAGAAATAAGGAAATAGATCAACCATAGTGCAATAGTAACCATTAATAACAAAGTTATATGTGTATTATATTTAATTAACTGCTTCCGTTTTAATTAAAACGCATAATGATGTTGCGTCAATATCTCATTGTGCGCAGTATTTTTATACGATACGTAATACCAAACACATAGATTAAAAAGTGACACGTGTATTTTTATCTATCAAACTAATAAATCTAAAAGGATAAGCAATCCTTTTAGATTTATTAGTTTATCTTTTAACCATCTTTTTTATATAACATAGTAAATTACTTTATAAACTTATTTTATATTCTGCGTACATACAAATTAAAGTCGATAAATCATCAATTCATCAAAAACGTCCAAGTTTTCTTATCACGTAAGTACCATATACCTAAACAATATCTTACCAAAACATTCGATTAATTTTTACTACGGGAAAATACGTATTCCAGTAAACAAATCTAATACAACAGCTGAAAGGCGTTTAGTATCGGGCCTAAGACCCGGCGATAATTTTTCGTTTTGAAAAATCTGAAATTTCGTTTAATAATAAAAAATGTTTATAGAGCGATTTAATTATTAGAAACACATCAATCGCTGTATTTGATGAGTGGACACAAAACAGCGCATGTTAAAAACTAATCAAAGTACATTAGTTTTTTCTTTTTTTGCTATTGTCTCCAAGTACATTAGCAAGGATTGGGACATTAGTCCCGATCTACAGCCTCGCGGACGGAACACTAAGAGATTAATACCGACATTGACCCAATAAAGACGAATTGCATCCAATTATCATAAGAGATATATTATATTGTGGATATTTAAACTGCATAAGCTCCCTTGTAAGTAATATTAAGATAGAAGTTCTTTTAAAAATAAAATTAAATTAATAAAGTAAACCGTTTATATATTGTGTCGTATTAAAATCACCGGCTTAATATACGTTATAATAATCGTTTCATTATAATCGCTTATACTATATTATTCGATTCTATTAATCTGTGTTTATATTGAAGTGGCTAAAAAACTAAGATTTTTCCATACAATTTATATTTTAGTCTTGCTGTTTATGCTGTGAAGATAGTAGAAGATTTAGTTTTAAAATTATAACGAGATAATTATAATTATGTGTAAGTTAAAAAAATCTTTTAATTTCGTTATTTAATCCATAAACCATTATATTACAAATATAAACAATTAGTTTTGTTGGTTGTAGACACACATTTCAACAACTATATCTCCAAAGTAAAAAAAATATATTTCAGTTAGACAGTAAATTTATATAGAAAAGTTATACCTACCACGTAACGCTCGTCTATTTTTTGTTATTCCGTCAAAATAGCACGGTTGAACCCGCGGGTTACGACTAGTATAGTATATTACATTATTGTCGATAAAATCACTCGCCGACTCAATAAGAAATAACATTAAAACCGAGAAATTACCCTTTAAAGATTATATTTTTGGATGCCTTTGGAATTTTATACGAGGCATTGAGTGAAGCACGAGTAATACCATAAAATTATCGTAAAATCGTTTAATTACTGTACCGTAAAATCATAAATTGTTTATAGTTAAAAATAGAACCAAATTATAACAATGATTACTCTTTCGCGTGCATTTTAGAGTAGGTGTTTTAATTATAAAGGAGGCGTTCATCTTTATTGTATCGACAGTTAAAAAAAACTGTTATAAATGAGTAACAAATTAATAATTTCTAACATACATATTTGTGGTTCTAAAGCGAAACAATTCATACATTAATACTCGCATCATTTCAAAAAAGTCAAATTTTTGGGCATGTTACAAATGTGTTTGCGTGTCCAAGTAATATGCGAATATCTCAACAAGCTTCTCTAGGCTTACATTTAATATTCAGGCATATACATATCCAGTTTAATTATAGTAAAACATTACGAAAAAATATGTCAATTGATTAAGATTACGAAAATATGTATTATATAGTTTAATAAAGCCGCAGGCAGCATACTTCCAATCTCTCATTCAAATTATACTCTTCATTTAGGCATAGTTCCGTTGACCGACTGACTGGGAACAGATATCTACCTCCGTTGATTCATTCAAATTGAAGAGTACACCCGCCTGTGAATTGTTTTTAAGTACTTTTTTTTGATTAAGAACTTTTTTTGTTTTATTGATTGCAAGCTATTATCGCCGCACATAGAAGTCGGCTCCTCCACACCTCTACACCAGAGCAATGACAATTTCGTTGCCGGCCTTTATTTTTTTTTATTGCTAAAGTTGACAACAAGCAGGCTGCCACCTGATGGTAAGTGTAAAGTCGCCTATAGTACATGTGGTTCCCACGAGATTCGCAGCAAAATCTGCAAACCTCATAAGACCGCAGTGTACGTTGCCACTGTGACATAAGATGTGAAGTCACAGTACCCAGTAATTTCACTGCTATCTTACCCTTCACGCCGGAACCAGCAAAGCGAACCTGCTGTTTGGCGGCGGAAATAGTAAGACGGAGGTACCCATGCAGACGACCCTGGTACAGAGTCTACCTCCTTTTAAATTGGTATACGCACTTTTTTGTTTACTACAACCAAATAAATGACAACACTGATTATATTTTTAATTACTTTGCTATATATGTGTGTAATATAACAGAAACATTTTTACTACTTGTTACTAGCGTTTGCAGAATCTTTGTGAAAATGTCTAATTTTCAGATTTTAATTTTAGGACCTACTTGTTGTTCGAATCGAACTCGAAGCTGCGAATGAAGTTACTATCTTGAGGGTACAAATATAACTAAAACAAACAATATTATAAACTCATTTATATACAACTAGCTTTCCGCCCGCGTTATATTCGAATTTCCCACAGGTAGGATATGTTTTAACAATACTGCCATACAACCTTTCACCCCCTCCTTTCAACCTTTTACAACCCTTTTCTGCTTTAAAAGGTAGCCTCTGTCCTTTCTCAGCCTCTAGACTATCTGTGTACCAAATTTCAATTAAATCGGTTCAGTGGTTTAACAATGTTTTCATACAACCTATTATCCCTCCTTTCAACCTTTTACAACCCTTACAACCTTTTTTATATAAAAAAGTAGCTTGTGTCCTTTCTCGGGCTCTAGACTATCTGTGTACCAAATTTCATTTAAATCGGTTCTGTAGTTTTAACAATATTTCCATACAACCTATTATCCCTCCTTTCAACCTTTTACAACCCTTTACAGTGTTTTTTGCATGAAAAAGTAGCCTATGTCCTCTCAGGCTCTAGACTATCTGTGTACCAAATTTCATTTAAATCGGTTCAGTAGTTTTGGCGTGAAAGCGGAACAGAGAGACAGACAGACAGACAGAGTTACTTTCGCATTTATAATATTAGTATGGATATCAAGAATTCAGTAAATTCAATACTGAATCTCCAAAAAAGAAGGAAACAGAATGCGTGTAAAACGGTGACCCACTCTTCAAGAGTAATGACCCAGTCGTGTTGTCTTGACGTGGGTATAGCAAAGTGCTCAGGACGTGCCAGATGATATTGATAAATTATGCAGGATTCTGTTGACAGACGAAGCTCACAAAAAATACAGTTTTATTTATTGTGGATTATCGTTGATCTAAACGTTTTATCATCTTTTTATCAGGGTCAATGCAGATGTTTTTCTGCTCGGATTGGTTGTTACTTCTGAGTTTGTAAATTGTCCTTTACACCAACGAGGTAGGTTTGTTTTAGCGAAGCTACCTAGAGTTTCTAGGTAACTTCGCTAAAACAAACCTCCTAAGCTATAAATTAGCTCTCTCTGTCTCTAACCAACATCAAAAGTACGAAAGCTGCAACTGAGTTACATTGAGAGTACTCTTGCTTAGTGGGCGATTAAAATACAATTTTGTTGCTTTAAAAATCTCAATATATTATGGATGTATACCGGTTTTTCAGCATTCAGACAATATTTTTGTAAAAAGTAAACATTTCATGAAATTAACCTGCATTTCCCCATCTAAGGCTAATAACCTATACATACAAATAAACTTATCTTTGCAAATCTAATAAAATAAATAATCTGACTTAGACATTTCGAGAACAGCTGAAAATAAAATTACTAAAATCTACGTTACGTAAAAATCTACGTTGTTTCAATTTACCAACATACACAATTTTTACATTCAGTCTGACGTAAAACGGATTTCGTCGGTTTCCAATGGATCTGCGTTCGCTTTATGAGTCGTTTCATTGCCTGCTTTGTGCAGACAGTCCGATTGATAGCCTTCAGGCACACCAGTAAACATTGTATTTAATACCTACTCTTATCTAACCTCTATAAATAGTGATTTAAATAGGTAATTTCAAAGTAATCCATAAGTTTTTGGCAAAACAATTAGGTGAAACCTTATTTGAATAATGATGTACCACATCGTTATTCAAATAAGGTTCAATGTCAAATGAATCCATTTTTGATAACATAAAACTTCTCATAAGGTTCCTAAGATGTCCGCAGCGATCCTGTCCTGTAATTCTCGCATCGTCTTCCTACAACATTTACAACATCTTGGTATTTCTAATTCTCGAATTAATACAATATAGATTTAACATAGTAAATAAATATACAAAACTGATGAAGTGCCTATTTATTCTAGAATGAATTAACTAACAGTTTACGGAAGTAATTGGGAGAAGTAATAAATAAAAGTTCAATTTGGCAAACTTTGAAGGCGACCTTACACTGCGTAACTATAATTTTCATACATTATTACATTTATTTCTCATGTTAGAAATATTTCCAAATTCAAAATATCGTTACTATGGACAGCTTTAAACCGCCAAGGTTGAGCTAAGATAATATTGGCCACTCAGACTGCGCCAACAGTTACGTTTTTGCAATTAGCAGTTTGTAAATAGACTCCCTCAGCCCCCGTAGCATGAGTAACGAAATAAAATAAAATAAAGTGTTTATTGTGCGCTGTAAGCGCCACGTTGAAAATTATCCATTGAGTTATGACAGTTCAAACTCTAGTTTATCGCGTTTTTGTAATTATGCTGCGGGGACTGGGATGCAACAAAGTAACAAAATAACTAATCAACCTATGCAACCTCTATAGTGGAAAGCAATGCAAACCTACACTCAATTATACGTATATACATATAAATATATTTGAAAAGATTTCTTTCCTTTTTGTTTATATTACATGTACAAGTATTTTATAAATTTGTATTCATAATCATAAGCTTATGGCAAAAGTTAAATACAGCTGCGTGCATTTAAATGTTAATAATCGTTATTAAATACAACCTCCTTGAGACATAAGCAACCTTAACGTTACCTTAATTTAAAGTTGCTTAAATCTTAAACTTGCTTAAACTTAATGTTATCTTCCAAGACACTCTTTTTATGTGTTGTGGTGGTATGTGGGGGATGGATGACAGCCTAGAGTAAGATTGAATTATACAAATCGATTCTCAAAATCTAACAAATTTTATTCAGCAAGGCTGTATATACTGATGTATTATTTGTGTACTGTTTAGATAGATACATATAATCTTTATGCAGTCTACATATATACACATAATAATAGGTAGGAGACAATTAAACAAAAAATATATGAAAGTGATAGATAATATTTTAAAAAAGATTATATATAACATAAAAATTAAATACATAATTACAATTATCAGGATTGACATGGCTGTCATATCTACAAAAAAAATACAAAAATATTTATTTCATCTACTTAGGTCTATATACAAATATCTCTTCTGTCATATCCGCTTACCAAAATATTATATGTGAATGCTACAGCAGCAGCACAAAAGGTCATAACGTCACTGTTTCCTCGGAAGATACGAACAAATTGATTTCAAATTGTACCTATCTTGAGGTAACTACGAGGTACTTGTACCTATCTTGAAATAGCTGCAGTGTTGCTACTGATTGTACACTAAATCATGTGTACTTACTTATATTAATTTGAATTAAGGCATGCTGTAGTTTATTTGTATTGGCGAAGTGTTTAAAACAACGTTGTTTTAAAACGAATTCTGTCGTTGTTTTGAATTCAGTGGGCATTTTCTTTTTAATTTACCTTAGGATAATTCAGAAAATATACAGAACATACAAATAGTACTATTAAGTAGAAAATATGTAAGCAATAAACCTATTAAACAGATAAGTAATAATTATGCTGGTCTTTGTTGGCAGGACGACGTCGCCACCCGGCGAGCCGCTGGTCCGCGCGCCGGCGGGCAAGCCGCGCTGTCCGCCCGCTATCACGCGGCTGCGCGTCGAGAAAGTGGAGGGCGGGCTGGCTGTCGCCGGCGTCGTCGTCGCCGCCAACTGCCAGATTGTGCTGCCGATTTTCGGTTTCCTGTTCATGCTCGTCGGCTGTGTGCTCACTGGTCAGTATTTCAGATTTTCTTTTTTTTTTCCTCAGGAGAGGAGGCTGAGAATCCTCATGGATACCAACGCAACAGGCAAGCAGGGATGCGTTGATTATGTCGGACTCCTGGATGCTGTCGAGGCGGCTCGACCACACAGACCTACCGACTAAACTCAGCCTAGCCTTGGCCCTAATGGCCCTACGGCTTGAATGGAATGGTTGGCGCACCCTCAGGAGAGGGCACGTCAGCGCTGCCCTCCGAAGAGGACATATGCGCGAAAGAAGGCTCGGTACGCCAAAGTGGGTCCGGCCTTGAAATGATGGGGCCTACTCGTACATGTGCAGCAAGCTGCGAAGTATGGACTAACTAAGGGATGGCGGCGCAGATGCCGCCTCTCGCAAGGCTTGAAGAGCCAGCGTCAATGAGTCGGGAGGGTCAGAAAGGACGTGTCTGGGTCGACGATATTCGGTGTGACTGGGAGTATTTCAGATGGCTTCACTTTATATATATAAGACTATACTTTAGATACTATTTTGTGAGTATGTTTAACATTTACTCTCAATTTGTCAATCCCTGACCAGGTGGTCTTAACACCATATTAAAAGCTTTGGATCTATGTATGGCTTATGCTATGGTATTTGTATTTTAGGCTTATGTACGGAGAAAGTGTATAAATCTTAGTTAAGCTATCTCGCTCGACGAAAGCCTGAGGCCCGTATTACAGCACATGACTCAAGCTCAGATTTGAGTTTGATAGCGTTCTATATTTCGACCTTAGATATATTTATTAGACCTCGTTTCGAAAATTAAGATGAAAGAAGAAGACGTATAAGGTATAAATAAAATTTTGCTGAAAATAACTTACAGATTTAAAATCGTTGTGTGGGTACTCAGTGATAATTCAATGGTGCAAACGTAGTATTTACTGGTTATATTTCATGAGATAGTGCGTCAGCAAGACGAATACAACATATTAACACAGAACACCGCTCTTCAACGATATCAAAATAATTATAGAGGTAATTGATTAAAAGTCCAAACAAAAACATTTCAATCTAAATCATACAAAACAGCGATGATTGTTACGTTTCTTTCATCATTAATCTTTCCCTCACCTTCGAGCTACATGAACCATTAATTTTTAAACTGATGGAGAAACACGTGTGACCCAAAACAAATTACGAGTTAGTGAATTTGTCGAAATGTACTTACTCTCTGTGTTCTTTTGGTATTACAACCAATAATATCAAAAGTAATTTACCTAAATATCCTTAATGTGCTGTCCCGTAAATAGATATCTAAGTTACAGCAAACCTAAACATATTACGAATATAATATACAGTTATAAGTAGAGATCGGATAATCGGATGCATATTTACCTAAAGTTAATTTTTGGCTCACAAATTATGGAAGCGGCTTTTTAAAATACATTTTGTTAAATAAAAATCCCGGGAAAATACGGGACTGCAAATTTAACGTAGTGATATTGTTTGAATATTACTAAATTAGCACGTGGTATTTATTTTCAAAAGACCGAGACTCCGGGTTCATTTACATAACTAATGCATACGTATTTACCAAAATGTTCTACAGTACCGGAATTCCGGGATTTTTATTTATGGAAATAAAATAAAAAGACAGTTCCATACTTTGTCAAAAACTAAATTAGGTAAATAAATAAACATCCGGCTATCCAATTCCGCAATCCCGGGATTTTTATTTAACAAAACAATAAAAAGCCGTTTCCATACTTTGTCTTAAACTAACTTTAGGTAAATATGCATCCGATTATCCGATCTCTAGTTATAACACGAAAACACAATAGTGTCGATCAAAACTTAATGTTATACTGATTGAATTTCAGCTGCATCGTATCGGGGTTGTGGTGAGAATGAGGAGCCCGACCATTATGCGGCGCGGATCGCATTTACGGGCAACTCGCGGGTGCTGGGCCCCGTCTGCATCGTCGCCGGCGCCCTCATGACTCTGGCAGGTAAATGTTGTTTAACACTACATCTGCCCCACTTAATGAAGCCATAAAGAAAATCCACAGATATTAGCACCTCTGCCTCGCAAGTCTTCATCATCATCATCATCATCATCATCATAGGTCACCCTCTGACATCCAGAGGGTGTGTTTTCCGCACTTAGTCCTGTATGGACCATTGTGCGTGAGTACAAGGTGGGGGTTGCTCATTCCAGCCATCCCACCTCCCTCCAGAAGCAGATTAAGTTCCCCATGTTGTTCAGGATTTCCTCGATTGTTTTGGGTGATCCCACGGTTTCTTTCCGGATTTGAGCGACGCCTGTGCACTCCAGTAGTACATGTGCAATCGTTTCCTCCGTCTTCATGCATGCCCTGCACAGAGGGCTATCGGTTATACCTAGAGTGTATAAGTGTTTGTTAAGCGAGCAGTGACCCGTAATGGTTCCTACTACTGTTCTTAGGTTCTTTTTGTTCAGTCGCAATAAACGCTTTGTTAGTCTGTTGCTCAGGTTGGCATAGCCTCTTTGGATTGCCTACAGCCAGGCGCTGAGGTCCACCAGCTTTCGGCTTGCCTATGTGTGTGTTCTTGTAACCAGCCACGTAACTGGCTGAAGGGGATAGGCATAAGCGGTTCTGGTCCGAACTCCACCATGTCGGACCCCTTCCTTGCCAGTTCGTCCGCTGCATCATTGCCTCTTGAACCACTGTGTCCCTTTATCCATTGTAGGGTTATTTTATTGTGATTGAGTACTGCTATCTGTGCCAGGGCGTTGTGACATTCAAGTGTCAAATCGCAAGTCTTTTTTCTAATAATCTTCATAGTTCCCACCGCAACTAAGTGCCACGATGATTACTATCGACTAAACTCAGTCTGAACCTTCGCCTTAAAGGCCCTACGGCTTGGTTGAATTTGTCAGTATTTCAATGGTTTTCAACATTCATGGGGGATAACCTCAGATAAATTATATGCACAACTCTCTGAAGGCACTCTAATGTACAGTACATTTGACATATGCCCAAACAACTATCTGATCCTGTATTCTTGGACTCGCTTACATAATTGTAATACGTTTCTAAACTCGATTCTAAGCCACGATTGTATTCTTATTTGGGCCTCTCATAACCCTTAGTAAATCCTCTTGAATCTCAAACCGAAAACTATTATACTGTATGTTAGCACATGAAAAAACATTTGCGTATTGGAGCTACCACCTCCGCTGCATAGATCTTGGTAATGCAATGAATTTGGCCTCTGTCATGTATTGGATCGAATTGGTTGTAGTCAATGTAGATTATAGTTTTGTTACTGCGTGTCTCATAGTAGCCTTATCTATATATATTAAAATGAATACCACTTTTCGTTGTAATTTTATAAGTCAAGAATGGGCTCACCTATCCAAACCAAATGTTTAGGCTTTGTTCGGACTATTTAGTAAATAGAGAGTAGAAGTTTTATGTGATGTTAATTTTGTTAATGGGGATTTTTGTGTCAAATTGCAACTTTTTCAATATTGACAGTAATGTTATTCATGCGGTCATTTAATTTTGGACGTGTTTCGACTAAAGCAAATCATCAGCAATAATTTGTTTATACAAATGTTTTGGTTTAAGTTTATAAACTAGCTAAATAAAATATTTTTTTGGTTTGAATAAATGAATTTAAAGTTAAAATTATTTCCGAGCCGCTAGTATGTACAAATATGTTTTGCTCATTTACTGCCAGTTCACTGAGGCGCGTTTTTTATCATTTTAATAATTTCATGAGTCAGTGATTACAAACGTAATTTTAGGTGATACTAACGTAACAACCACCATAATTCATCATATATTATATCTAGTACATATACTATTACGTGTGATGACGTAAAGCCTGCTTAAAAGGTTTCTGGTCTATAAATACAAAACGTAAGGTGTAGGAATAAAATATAGTAAAAATTTTAATACAGCGCGACGCCACAAAATGTAAATTTTTAGGATTGCAGTAATAGCAATCACATTTAACATAGTTTCAAGTAATAGTAACACGTGTAATATAATATTTAAGAAGGTACGAAATATTTTAATGTGGCTTCCTTACAGGCATAGTGCTCTGCATGTTGATGCGAGCGGCGCAGCGACGTCAGCGCCGACTGGCGTTCCATTGTCCCCTCCACGGCGATTTCTATCCACTCAGCCCTCAAAACACCAGGAAATACTCTCGTAAGTTTATATCCTAATTATCCATAACCACTATCATATCTTATATCTTCGGAAGACCTTAAAGGCCCATGTGATCGGCCTTACGGTGAATTAAAATCAATCTGTTTGAATTATATATAAAATAATAATAGATAATGTCACCCTATAATAAAGAATTTAGAAATATCACTACCATTTCTGCAAAAATAATTTATTATTATAATATATTTAATAAATAATCTTAAAATTTAAGTTATTACAATATAGATATATAAAATAGACATAATAAAAACTATAAAAAACTTAAGCCTAGTATGCCGCCGGCAGCGAGGCAAAGCCCAAGCAAACCGGTGGTTAGGGCTACAGACAGAGAAATCTCCGGACAATACGGGCCGTGTAGAATCACTACTTTTTGTATCCGGCTCTTGATCCATCGTGTCAAGCGAGAGCCTCTTAAGATGTTGATCGAAACTCTTCGCTATCAAGCCATTCGCAGACACAACTATTGGAACAATGATCGTCAAATCAACACCCCACATGGTGGTTACCTCGTATGCCAAGTCAAGGTACTTACTGGCGTTGTCTTTCTCGGCTTTTACGAGGTTCTCATCATGAGGGATGGTAATATCGACGAGCATTGCGTGCACCACGGTATCAGAACAGCACGCAATAGTCTAGTCCGTGATGATAGAGCGATCCCAATAAAACAACTCACGACCATTTTCAAAAATTGGCGCTGGTGTGTTCATTTAGGAGTATGCAGTGTCTCATACTCAACAAGGCCGTGTTGAAGGGCAAGCTATTGATGCTGAGCCTGGCTACTAGGTTGCGTCTGTGAAAATACTCGCCGTTTGCAAGTATTTGAATTTAAAATGTATCTGAAAATATTTTAAAAGCCGAAAGACTTTATCAAAGGAGATTACATTACATCTCTTAAATCTCAAAAATACAGTGGGTTTGGAAAGTTTGTGAAGGAACTCCTTTGTGAGATAGTTATATAGAAATTGTATGTTATATACTACTACTCGTAAAAGTACTTTATTATAGGTACTTTTTTTACAAATTCTCTCAGTATCAAGTATTAGTAATGAATTTTGGAGCAAAATAAAGGTTACGATATCTTTTACAATTTATATTTTCAGTATTTTATATTATTTAAATGATGTTTTAAATAATATAGTAATCAGATGACGCATGGGCCCCGGGGTCGATCTTGCAAAGTGCCAACGTGTTTATCATTTTTGGAATTTCACATGTACCTACAATGCAGAAAACATCGTGAGGCAACCTGCATACACCTACGAAGAAATTCAAAGATGTATGTAGTCAACCAATCCGAACTGGGCCAGCGTGGTAGACAAAGGCCTAATCGCCCTAGACCCTCCCACGAGTAGAGTGTGTTACTGACTAGAAAACATAGTTTAGGACAGGTCTGTGCCCCTCGGTGGGGACGTATCCATTTACGTCCCCACCAATACCGTCTTTACCATAAGGGCACACAGGGCCCCCATTCTCAGAAGGGCCCCAAAGGACCTACAATTTCTCTCACACATTTATTTTCAAAACATTTTGTCGGACACATTAGACATTACTTTTTTTACGTGACATATACTACGCCATTATATCAACGAAGAAAGACGGTCCAAGAAAGATCATTTCTAACTACAAGCTGAGGCTGGGAGACGCCTATGGATTTGTAGTTCTGGCTTCCAAAAACTGAAACGCTAGTGTCGAAATTGCTTAATCAGTAACGTTATCAGTATTCCAACCGCGGGATGGCGCGAGAATAACTTATTAAGTGAGCATAATAAACTTATTTTAAATGTTAGTATAGTTCACGTTTTTTACTTTCCAAAAAGGCCTCTAATTCTTGTGTGCCCAAGGGCTCCAGCTTAATTTACGACGGCGGTGGTTCCCACCGTGTCCATACTGTGATGATGATGTTCAAATAACAAAGATCAATCTAGCGTTAACACTAATGGAGGATTCTTTTACTGCAGAGCAAAAGCTGCAGGTCATTGGGTAATATTATACACTCGAAAGTACATAAAGTGTTGTTTGTTTGCAGGCAGCCCTTGGGGCTTGTGGCGGTGGCTGCGCGGCTGGCTCGGCATGGGCGCGGAGAGCGAGGCGGCGCCGCGCTGCCCGCGCTCGTCCGACGCCGCGCCGGCCGCGCCCGCCGCGCCCGCCGCGCCCGCGCCGCCCTGCCCGCCGCCTCTGCCCTTCCTCGTTCCCTCCGATTCTGTTGTGTACGTATCATTCTTCTTTGCTTTATCTTTACACTCCCAGCAGAAGAGAATCTGAGAATCCTCATGAACACCACCGCAACCGAGCGTAGACTTGTTAAAAAGCTCGAGTCTCCCGAGTCTTCGACTCATTCAAGGCTCGAGTCTCCTATTAAGGCTCGAGCTTCAGCCTCGAGCCATATTGCAAAAGCTCGAGCCCAGCCTCGAGCCCTGGTTCTGAGGCTCGAGTCGTGACTAGAGCTCTGTTTTAAAGGCTCACTACTCAACATTTTGCTGTAAAATAAATCTAATAAATATGTTATTACAATAATGTATTTTTATTAACTTCACTGCTTAAAACATATTTTTATTACAATTTCGTACTTCGTGATATAAAGGAAACCAAACGTGCCGATCCAGTGTTATCGCTAGTGTTATTATAATAGCTCAAAGATCAAAATATACAAGAATTGAGAAGAGACAATTTGTCAACAGATAATTATGAACACACTACTGTAATAAAGTTAATGCAGTTAAAAAACATGTACAAGCAACCGGACAATATAAATATCGCTAATATAATTATCAGCTATATAAATAAAGCTCAAGCGTCGACTCGAATCCTCTAGTTAAGGCTCCTGAGCCTTCAAGGCTAGAGACTTTAAGTCTCGAGCCTTGAAGCCGAGCTTTGAAGACTCAGTAGGTTCGACTCGGAGCTCGAGTTTCCGCCTCGGAGCTCATTTCTCACAACACTGACCGAGCGTCGCGGTGATTATATCAAACCTCAAACCGACCAAATTCAGCCCAAAGCTATGGCTTTGGGCTGAATTTGGTTCTAATTACCTCTGGCTTGTATTGTGAATGACTGCTCGTTAGGAGAGGGTGCAGTGCAGCTCTTTCATTTCCCTCTGGAGAGGAGAGGCTGAGAATCCTCATGAATACCACCGCAACCAAGTGCCACGGTGATTAAGTCGGACTCCTGGCGAATCGAGGTGGCTCGACCTGAAAGACCTAGTGACTAAACTCAACCTAAGTCATTGGTCCTAATGACCCTAGCTTTACGTGACAAGGATTATTGCGCCGCTCGTGTCATATTTATATAGTCCTGTCCCAGCAAAAGTCTGTGAACAGGTTACTAATACCCATTATTTCGATTAAACCCATTAGATTATTACGCAATATTTAGTAATTTACAATGCATGTATTTATTAGTTTTATTTTGGACATAAAAATGTCTAATCAACACAAAATAAATATAGCTGTAGATGCAAAGACGCTAATATACTGCTACGTGTTGATACTTAGGATCAGAACATAATTTATTCAGTTTGTAAGGGAAAATATTCATTAGAGCTAATTTTTATACTACAGAATATTCACTTCTGAAGGATATACACTACTAAATTTTTTTCGCCAGCGCTAAAACATTCTGTATATATAATGACGAAAGTCTCTAGATATCCGTTCTACACGGCTATCACCATATCGTTGAAACCACTCTGCCTCTATAACCGGTAAACGTGAAATCAGACCCTCACATCAGTAGCCTGTATTACCAACTAGTTAACAATATACTGACTCAAAAGCACATAGAATTAAAAATGCCATAGCTAGACCACACGATTCCGTGCTATCCCGATACACCATTCTTCTAATATAATAAATAAATTTGAAGCTTCAATAGGAATTAGTGGTCGCTGTTCACTATTCGCTACTTTTATTTTCGCCTGCATAATCTATCTCGTCTTTTAACAAACATTTTTTTTATATTACAGTGGAATGGCATCTGTACTAGGGGCACCGCTTAGCCCCGAGCAAACCTTTGGATCCATCAAATCTCTAGCGATCTCGCGGGAGGTAGCTAGCTTTCCACTCTCCCGTTCACCTACACCACCACCTTTGAGGTAAAGTAACCTTTATTTACACCACTTAAATTTACAATTAATTCTTATCAAAAAAATAAATAACTGAATTATAAAATTATTAACCATTCAAAACATTTTGCAAAATAAATATTTTTCGCTTACTCTCAAAATCTTATTTTTTGCTACTTACTTTGCTAGAAAAGTATTTATGCATTTGCAAACTAAGAGTTATGGTTCATAAATACACTAGTAGATTACATTACTTGTTTAACAAGAAGTTTTTTATAAGCTACATTCATTATTGCAGTAATGAATGTAAAATGTATTATTATATCCAAACATTTTCTAAAGGGCGCAATCCCTCCCAATCCTCTGCAGAAGTATGAGTATGCTTGACATAGAAAGATTTGTTTTTCAAAAATATCATTTTTAACAATGTAAATCATATTTAAAAACAAACACTTAATTTTTATGTTGTTTTGCAGCTGTCCGCCCTTTAAAGAGGAATCGAAGTGTATGGAAGATAACATCCCTAACGCAATCGCACGACCCGAGTTCAAATGCAACACTCCCGCCTGCAATTACAGGATCGTCGAATGCAAACTGACTACTACAGACGAAATTTCTCGAAGTACACCCAGCGTCGAACCAGTCGTTCACAAGATTTCACCCCAAACAGACAACTCCAACATCCCAGTGAGACCTCACACGGTCTCAATCACCATACCCGACGAAGGGAAAGGCTAACTAACTATCTAAAGTGAATCAAACTTTTGATACTGACTTTCAAAATGAAGTGATTAATGTGTTGTTTACGGTATGTAGCGCGAGAATGTGATTAAACTGTAATGTTGTATTTGCGACACTTGGAACAACCGTCTTTTATCCAAGCTCATTTGTATTAAGTACCTACGCGAAAATCACAATAAAGCGCTTCAATCATTTCTATGTCTGCTCAAACTATCACATTCGTCTTCCGCTGGCGCTCACTAATTCGAACATCTTACGAAGTTGAAAATTTAACTCTGTTGTAAAGTTATTATCGTGTGCTATTTGTTTTACTATAAGCGGATCCGTTACGACCACAGCTAGTGGTGCAATAATTACTCTATTTCTTGACCATTCAAACTTCAACTAATCGTAAGCAATAAATTACGCTGTTTCTATTTTAATTAGACAATTCAATAGTTTGCTGTGAAACATTGTTTTTCTTTATTTATTAATGCTAACGTAATAATAACGCATTTTTTGTTTGCATACATTTTTCTTTTTGTAATGCTATATTATTTGCATTCTAGTCGTTCATCGGTCTGTAGTGAATTGGTTTCTATTATTATAGTGCTGTCATTCTGATATACTCATAAGTGTTAAGCGTGCTATAAAAGGGGAGTGTTATAATATTGGCTCAGTAGGATTATCATTCCTCATTATATTAATGGTGCATGTAGGGAAATGTCCATTACAATCATTTACATGTTAAGTATTTATTACATAAGAGTTAACAGACATATACCCTAGTTGTAGTTCCGATTGTGATATTTTTGTTAACTTTCATTTCAAATTCTAACCTACTAGTATTGATCGCTTTCATCCATATCATCTTTTTAAATGCATAATGGGCTATTCTAAATAAATTGTTACTGATTATATCTTTATACTTATAAAATAAATATATAAACAAAAAACAGTTGCCTAAATATGATCTTTTTATAAGTCATTCGAATAATAATTATACACTATTACATTATAAAGTTTCATATTGTTTTTTAAATTATTTACATAGTATCAAGTATAATTTATCATTCACTCAATTCATCTATAAATAAGTAGGAGAAACACACATTGTGACGTCACTCACATTGTTTTGGTAGAAGAGCCAAAAGAAGTTGCCAAAATACTGTAATCAGTACTCGATAGTTTTTTTTTTTTGCATAACACACTTAAAGAAACGTGCTCAGAAAAGACAAATTTTAAAGGCAAGAAGACGTAGTCCATGTGTATTTGGAATATCGATAGACATAAGTTAGACGTTATTATCAATTTATAAGTTTTGTGATGAAGGCATTTATTGGCCGAGTTATTTGAAATTGTAAGGGATGTAATTTTTTATATTCTATAGTTAAGTGCCACGCCTAAAATTATCTATTAATAGGAAACATTAAAATAAGCTTAAATAATACTGTTATAGTTAAGAATTAAATGAAAATACAAATTTATAATTTCTGCGTTTTATTTTACTACCGTAAACTTACGCCGGTAATGAAATTTATCGGCCCACATTAACAGTGTTACTTTAAACTCCATCTCTCTTCTCTTTCCAACTTATGATATTTAAACTAGATCCTTATTAATAAAGGACCAGTGTCTTGTGTGCTGCTGTTTTTTCCCTCAGGAGAGTAAGGCTGAGGATCCATCACAAGCAGCACGAAACGTGCCCAGGATACCCCCCACAACGGCAAGGAGCGGTCTAATCACGTGATCTACCGACTAAACTCAGCCTGTCCCAAACTTCTAAGAACCATATAGGCAAATCGTGATGGCAACTACCCCCTCAGGAGAAGGGTGATGCAGCGCAGATCCATAAAAGGGGCCCAAGACGCTAGAAGAGGCGCGGGAAGCTAAAGTCGGCGCCACTTTATCGTGAGGGAAATGTGCTGCTGAGTATTCAATCATCATAAACAGCTCATAAATGGCAACATGGTCTAAAAATGTATCCTAATCAATCGTGCTACTCAATGCGTCCAACAGCCTAACTTACGCCTTCAGAATTCTTTCAATTAAGAAGTCTGTCTTATAGTGATATTCAATGCTCTAAAACTATCTAATAAATGTATATGGCATGTTTTGAACCCTGAAAGAAGACTGTACTGATACCACTGAATTGTTAAAACTAACGGACCAGATCACACATTACATAGGATCCTGATTCCTGACCTATTTTTCAGGTCCACCATGTATTTTAAATTTGTAAAATCCTACTTGTGATTACACACGAGACGCACCAGAGTGCACCAGAGATATCAGCGTCGTCTGCTTGGGTACCTCCTTCTTACCTATTTTTACCGCAAAACATCAGTTTAAGTACTAGGTACAATGACTACATCTTATATCACATGTTCACATATTGGCAAAGTACACTATGGTTTTTGTGGAGGTTGCAGATTTACTGGGAATCTCACAAGAGCCACATGTATTATAAGCGAATATGACCACTTACCATCAGGTAAACAATCTGCTTGTTTGCTAATATAATGTTATAAAAATACATGTCTACCTGAAATAAGTACGCAATAAATAATAGCAAGCACTATTTACTGTACAATATTAAATCAATATTAATATAACTATCTTACAAGTTTAAACTAAAGATGAATCTCACAAAAAAATAATAAACTGATATAAATACAAAACTCTGAAGCTATACAGCGTGTTTTCAAAATGTATATATGAAAAGATGAAAAACTATGTCCCAGTTATGATGACCGGCCTTCCCATATAACTATGTGCATTAGTTATTTTTATTGATGTTAACATAATATATATGTTTTAAGCTATAGAGGCTCTTGGCCTCTTCCGATAAGGGCTTCGTCAAGATGCTGTTGCATTCGACAAAAACCTAAATTAGACGGTGTGATATCAATAAAACGAAGTCCTCTTTGGACATCATATCTATTACATCTACCAACATATGATAGACATCATCGATTATGTCACATATTTCGTTTGGTGAGTCCTTAAAAATTCCAGCCTTATGAGGCAAATAAATTTTATTTAATAACTGGTTCGCTAAATAGATCCCTCTTTCTCCCTTCACACATTTTCATCTATGATATATTCCGCTTTTATTATCACTTAAAAAATATCTTTTTATACTGTTAACTTAAACATAGAACTTGAACATTTCACTATGTTATAAAGTTAAGGATTAAGTTGAGGATCATAAAAACCCACTCCTGAAACATTAAGGGCCTCTTTCACCATCTCCAAGTAAAGTGTCGAGTAGGCTAATTGACAGTTAAAGTAGCCAGTAAGTTAGATTGTCAATTTCACGACTTTCGAGTAGCGTTAATTATTGGATTAACTGACGAATAACTTACTTGCCACATCATCTGCCAATTAACGCGTTTACTTGACGGTTAAAATAACACCACGCGTATATTTATTTATGTACATCCTAAATTAGTTATTAAAAATGGACTTATATGATTTAATTGATCATGAACTAGACGAAATTGAAAATTCTTCAATGCAGCTGATGCCGAGAATTCGTGTATGAAACTGATTTCTTTGCTAGGTTTCGCCTGTCGAAATTTGCAGTAATAAAAACAAAATAATAACTAAAACACAAAGGTGAGTTGTATGACTTTTTTTATTCTACTGATTTACCAAATTTCCTTTCTAGTGAAATTAAAGGTAACCTATAAATCAATGTCAAAGAATAGTACATAATGTTATCCCTTCTAAAATAAAACAATGTTATATAAAATATCCTTATATAAAAATAAGTTTAAAAAAAATTATTTTTTAATAAACTAACCAAACATCACACGTGCAAATCTTATTATAAATTGACGTTTGAATGACATATGAAATCTGACATTTTGACATATTATTGAACGATTTTTAACGAATGTTTCGTTCGTCATTCACTTAATCAGTGATTTGTTACTTGAAGGTTTGTTTTCGTTTGTGAAATTGAGAGAAGTTACTTGGAACATTTACTTGCCAGTAAGCGTTAATTGGGAAGTAACTAGTCGCCACTTTACTTGGAGATGGTGAACGAGGCTCTAATTCTCTGTTAGCCATCAACTTAGATTTTATAACTGTCAAGACATTTTACATGAAGTCCTACATTAAATTTTAAGGAGTTGATTGGTTTTCATATTAATGCTTAGAGCTCCTAGCACATTCCAAATCGACCATTACTATACCTACCTAGCAGATTTAATTTTAATATTTGAAACCCAACAAATATAATACATTCAACTATACGATACATAGATAGATACGATACACTTAAAACATTATATACAGGTGCTATTTTAAATACGAAGCTTTTAAAATATTTTTTTCAAGATTTATGATCTATCTATCTATACAATACAAGAATTCGAGATGAGTCATTGACCCAGCACTAGTGCTGCCAGATATATTAATTGTTTTGCATGCCGCCAAAATGTATTAGATCAAGATTACTTTAAAATATACATGATCTGGTTTAAAATTTTATTGTTTTTATGTATTCTTCTTTTATTAAGTGTCATACATTATTTTTATACTGGCAGTATAATGTAACGAAATGACGAAATCGAATCATGTTGTGGCAGCCATCTTGAATAAAGTTTCACGGGCTTATGTGCCTCTACAATTTCCAAATAAAAGTGAATGTAAATTACCAGTAATAAATCTAGAAATAAAATAAAATTAAAAAATCACTCAAATTTTAAGTGTGATTGACATTGTTTTTCATCATATTAACTATAATATTTTTTTAAAGGACCACCAATAAAACAAATCAGCTGTTATCCGTCAATCGATGTCAACAAAATTACATAATTTTGTTTAGAAAAACAGTGCAGTCTACTATTTTTTGTGTCATTTCATTATCAAACATGCAGTTCCTTTACATTTTCGGACACATACTTTGTTTGACAAATTAATCAAGTAAAAATTGGAAAAACGGCATCAAAGCGAAGGTGTCATCGGTTTTTTTCTAGATAACATGTAGCCCAACATAATTTATAGTAGTTATGGAACAAAACAATATTATAGAGTGTGGTGGATTTTATTTTGTACACAATTTTGACTCTGGAAATTTGGGACACGTTGAGAGAGTGCCTACAGAGCTTATTGGTAAGTTCCACATGATTTTTGGTATCTATTTCTAATACAAAGTCCAATGTCGGTAATTGATGGTCATAGCTGGCATATCGTTACATTTAATTTCAGGGACCTTTTTAATTATTATAGTCAGTAACACAAATAGACGCTGTATTCTTGTTTAATGTTATAGTCAAGTCACAAAAAATTACAAAAGTCAATGTAACTTACTTAATATCACAAATAAAAGCATGCTTTAAGATTTTTGTAAATAGTTTTATATTTAAATAGCACATTGGCCCGGCCTCAGTCCTGCAATATGCTTTTTTCCACCATAATATGTATTTATTATACATAGATAACTGTCATCTTAAATCTCTCTATCTATTGCTGAAAACTACATAAAAATCTATTGAGAGTTTTAAAGATTTAAGACTAGACTATAAATTAAATGAAACTCAAAAAAATAGTAAATCCTCTTACAGAAAATAATTATTCGTGCCATTTACAAGGTGGAGACTTGATGAGGGAAATGTTTGTTCATTTATAGAAATCAATATCATAACTTTAACTTGTCATATTAATGTCAGTTTAGTTTTGTATATAAAAATACATTCAACTAAAACAGTGAATTAGATAATTTGACAATAATAAATACAATTTAACTTGCCATTTCAAAAAACTGGCGGCTGTTCTTGGGTAATGTATGTTACTATTTAATAAGGGAATAATTATTAAGTTGTCAAATATGCTTTTTTGAAGTATGTGATTATCAAATTGATCACATTATACAAAACTTGGAGCAGTATTCATTAAGCTATGATTATGTATTGTAATAATATTTTAAATGAAGTTTGAAAAGAAACGTAGAGACCATTTTTATTTCTTTTTGGTATGCACATACAAAGTTTATGTTCTCTTACAAGTAAATTTGTATTATTATCAATAAACCTCTAGAATAAATATTATTTTGATATTGAGTATATATGAATACATTATACATTCCCTTAGAATAAATTATATTACCTACTACTGGTGAAGACTAATCTGGAAGTGACTCACTGGTGATGGGTAAAGAATGAAAACTAGATATGATTATTAACTGCAAATATTTAGACTTAACTATCTCTGACCAACTAAAGTTTAGTAGTAAAATCCTACTCTATCAGGATATGGTAAGAAGCTCAGTGCTATTTGTTTATCTATAAAATGTTAAAAAAGCCCACAGAAAATAGATATAAAATCCTGAGGGCTATTGACCAGATATCATTGCTAAAAGTCAACTGCTGTCAATTCATAAAAGTGAAATATTGGCGAATACAACATTAACAAAGATACAAATCTTGAACAGGAAAAAATATGGAAAAATTACTTTTAGTTGTACAATTTGTGTTACAATAAACTATACTTTTTTTACTATTTTAAATTAATTAATTATAGAGGGACAAACGTTATTACCACCACCCATAGACACCGCACCAGTACCACTAGTGCCATAAAACAGGCAATTTATAAAGATATACTTCACTTGTTGTACTATTCAATTTTTTTTACACTTATTAAATTGACTACTTATTGCTCTTTATGTCCGAGTTTCAATGTTGTTTAAATGAATGTACACAATCACCGTGTGAGGATTACTCCACTGTAAATAGAAATACAAACTTAATGCAACTACATAATATATTTTACCTAATATTCTTTATGAAAATAATTCTTAACTTTCATTTTATTCCAGCTTCTTATGTGAACCCTAAAACGAATGCAACTGACACACCTGACTATGAATTCAACCTGTGGACGAGACCTGACTGTGCTGGCACTGAGTTCGAAAATGGCAATCGCACTTGGTTTTATTTTGGAGTGCAGGCAACGGTACCTAATGTTTTGGTAAGTATTTTTTATGCTTAATGTATAACTCTTTTTTTATAAACGGCAAAGCTGATAAATAAACAGTTGATCTTGATGTCAAGTAACTACATTCATCGATATATATAGTTCATCCTAATCATCATCATTTAGTTCTTCCAAAAATTGCAATATTGAAACCCCTAATAGAAAGATAACACAATGCCAACTATACAGTCTCCCCAGTTATTTCAACTTAAGTGAAGCTCACACCTACCATCACTTACAATCAGGTGAGATGAAGGAAGGAATCAATAAAATGAGAAAAAGCGAAACCAGAAATGGAGGCCAATGAGTACTTCATAACTAACATGATCATTGTACTAAAGCACTTGAAACACTTGCCAAAATACAAGTATGTACGTAGCACATGCATCACCACGAATATGAAGTTTTACCCTTCAGACTGAAATACCCTCTAATTATTGTATACTTTGCGAAATACTTTATGCGTTATGCGCCGTTTCGCGATGCATTTCTCGTGCCTCAAAATGTCTGAATTCGCCTTTAACATCTAATAACTTTGATTCGGAAGTTCCTTCTGGTAAAAAGTTGCTTCTAATAACGTCATGTCATCTTGTTTCTTTTTTTGATGGGCCTATTCCTACCTTCATTACAGGTGCGTTTTAATTTGATAAACCTTAACAAGCAAGGTAAGATGTACAGTCAGGGAATGGCCCCAGTAACGAGAACCTTGCCTGGTAAACCTCAATGGGAAAGAATAAAAGACCGTCCAATACATTCGGTAACTAACTTTTAACATTAACCGTGTAAAATCTCTTAAAAATAAAAATAATTGAGTCTTTTCAAATTTTATTCACAAATTATAAATCATCATAAAATACTGATTAAAATTTTGAAATTTCAGACTGATGACAATAATTTCACCGTAAGTTTCAAATACCGGACGTCAGACAATTTAAAAGCGACAACATTCTTTGCATTCACTTACCCCTACTCATTTGCCGAACTGCAAATAGCGCTGAACTCTATCGACATGAAAATGCTACCACTACTGCCACCACAATCGCCAGACGACATTTACTACAACAGAGAATGCCTTATTTATTCCCTAGAAGGTAAATTGAATAAAAAAAATTGCTATTGACACAAAAATGAAGTGTATAAAAACTGTCAACTATTCAAATATTTTTAAAATTACTCTTCGAAATCTATCAAGACCAAAAGTATATAAAATACGTATTTTTATTATTAACGTTTAATTTGGTACAAACCAAAAACAAACATGAATTTAACGTATGTAATGTGTCCCCTTATTTTGTTTTGGGTAATATATACTTCTAATAGGTGAACTTCAGCATCGGTTGTAATGGCCACTTGGAGGAGTCCTAGTCAGTGGGAAGCTCCTTCGTGATTTGAATAGTTTTTACTCCAAATGTTCTTCCAACTTTGCTTCTAAATTATATATTAATACATATTACAAATACTATTTCCAGGACGACGAGTGGACCTATTGACTATATCTTCATTTCACGGTATTACCAATGACAGAGAGGAGAGGCTTAAAAATTTATTTCCTGATAAACAAGATAGGCCCTTCAAATTCCTAAATAAAAAGGTATGTATCCAACATAAATATTTGTAATTGTTGTATGATTATATTGTATGTTAACTGCTTGATATTAATGGTAAATAAATTGTATACCGGCTTAGAGTCGCTTTTGAAATTACGTTAGTAAAAGCAATAAGATAATGACACTTCTCAAATGATGCAATCTTTTCGTGATTTTGAACATGTGAGAAGCCGTAAATAACTAGTTAAAGACATTACCTATTACTACCTAAAACCTCAATATAACCTTTAATTTGACTCAGTAGTGATCGCTATAAATTACTGTATTTCAAGCATTATTGTTATTAATGCCAAGGCTCTTTATTGAAACCATCCATACCAAAAAGTTAAATATAAATTATACTTTTTTTTAAACACATACGACACTAAAATATTTTTATAAATATCAGTGAAAGCCACAAACAGTTACACAGCTGTTCAGTTGTCAATTAAACATGGTGATCCAAAATGTACCGTGACGTCTCAGTATGTGCATAAAATCTTCAATACAATATTCATACATACAACACGCTTATAATCTTTAATCATATGCCGTTTTGGATGATTTGTTAGAACCTCAGATTAAGAATCATAGGTTCTAAACAGCCTGAACAAGGTATCGCCTAGATACTATTGCCTCAAAATCCATTATATACTCCAAATATACTATGAAACATAGCCTATATGACATAGTCATGAAAACTAGATAACTAGATATTTTCTCACTGTAGAAATTATATTGTAGCGTATTTTCCCGCAGTAGAAATTATAATATCGCGTATCAGGCATTCTATAGCATCTAAGGGTAACATATTTTTTAAATCGGTTCAGTAGTTTTTGAGTTTATTCATTATCAGAATTGAAGATTCCGATAGATACACGCTATTAAATTAGATATACAAGCAGCACTAATCGCGCTACTTTTATTTCTTTGACAAACTAAATATATTATATTTTGATCCGAAGTATCGACAGCCCTACATCAGTGTTAGAGGCATTGCATTTACAGCTAGCCAGCATTTCTTTTGTATTAACATCTGACTAGGGGTGTCACTTAAAAGTTTTTGCCTACATTTTATAGTCAGTTGAGTTGATAAGTTTTAGGTTCTTAGACAAGCACTAATACTAAGCCTGAAGAAGCAAGTATCTTCGGAAATCATCCAAAATATCAACAAACTTATCTGTATGATAAGATAGAACTTGCAATTTGCACTAACCATTTTTTTTATGAGATTTATGAGACGTTTTACCACTAAAATAAAAAAAAAAACCGCTAATCCTACTCATAGGTGATCTTCGTATCGGCACGAGTGCACCCAGGGGAGACTCCTTCGAGCTTCGTGTTCAACGGATTCCTAAACCTGCTACTAAACAGAAACGACCCTATCGCCATTCAGCTCAGGAAGCTGTATGTGTTCAAAATGATCCCTTTTCTAAACCCTGATGGCGTCGCAAGAGGCCACTACCGCACTGACACCAGAGGCGTCAACCTCAATAGGGTTTATTTGAACCCTTCGATAGTTTACCACCCGTCTGTCTACGCGGCAAGATCTTTGATTAGGTAAGGACAACTAATTATTAATTCGTCACCTATCAGATAATTCTTGTACTAGGGCAATTAGCAACCCATACCATACCAACATTTCATTTCAAATGTCATAATACGAATCAGAATGTCGCCTTGACGTTAGTAGTTATTGATTAAATATTATTTTTTACCTTTAAGCTCGTGTAAAGTAAACATGCTTTTGTATGCAGTTGTCTTAGTGATATAGTCTCTTATTGTAAGTAATACAAAAATCGATTTGAAAACATGATTGTAACTGAAATTTTAAAATATCTTTCCCAATAGTGACTATAAAATTTTACCATCATATACTAGGCAATTTAAATGCTGTAATAATTTTGCAATTTAATTAGCTTTACAATATTGACACATCGCGTGCTCATTACTTTAGCAACTTCGAGAAATATAGTAAACTCTTAATTTTATTACTCCTAAAATCGTATGTACTGTGGTGAATACAAATGTTGGACTGTAGTTTACTCATTTAAGTAAATAAATACTAATCTTGATGCATTTAAATTTGAAATGTACTATGCAGCGAATATCTTTACATGTTGACCTTAAAACAGCTCTTATTTCGTTCGTAATAGCGACGGTTTTTTGTAGTGCAAATTTAAGTTGCGGATCTTTAATATGATTTTACCTTGTTTTTCTCTACCAGATACTACCACTTTGGCTGTGAGAAAGAAGACAACTTTGACGATTGCAAAAGTTTTACGTCTCGAAGCATACAAAACATCAGCGAAAGCGCAGAGGTACAACCTGTTAATAAATATCAATATTATAAATACGTTAATGCTATAAATAAATACTTAGGAAGCCATTGCTTTCCGTGACACTTTTCATATATGATAAAGGTTATCTGCTACTGTTTTTAATCGATTCTGAAAAATAAGTAAAATAAATTGAAACTTAGCTGCTCGATTCAAAAAAGAAGAAGTCTACGAACACGACGAACCTCAAAAGCGAATTAAAGCGCGACAAGGTAACAAAGCCGATAGCGGGGAGCAAGCCGGCCACCGAGGCGAAGGCCACAAGTATGGGAGGAGAAGCTGCCCATCTAGCTGAGCAGGTTAGCACCATACGATTTCTCCTATTCTATTGATTAAAAACAGGCACAATTTATATTTCATTATAAAACAGCCTTGAGAGTATACAGTAACAGACACACGACAGGTTATTTGTAATATATATTTTGATGTTAGCTATACAGGTATATCTAGATCTATCAATATAGGCAAGGCTGTAACTATAACACACCTAGGAACTATATCATCATTCATTTATTAGGATATCGATAGGTATGTTACTATGAAATACGATATCTTATAAATTAATGTTACTTATGAATATTTACCATATCGAAGAATCTATACAAGTTATTATATTGTTGCAGTTTGCCGTATTTTTAATCACATTCTAACTATACATTTAGCCTCGTGTCTTTTGAATATTTCGGAGTATTGTCATACTACTTTATAAATCAAACTAATGCACAGTGGTTTAACAAATCCGTTCAAGTCGGTCGACCAATACAATACAACGCCATGGACTAAGTTTCTAACATGATTCTCTCTAACATGTAACCAAAAGTTTTTAAAGTTAAATCACAATGGCAACGATATAAAACATGTAATTTTCTTAAGGTCGACGCTTAAAGTAAGGATTAACGGTTCGTTGATTATTTGTAACACTACAATTGTAATTAACAATGTCCAAGTCTATTCGTAACCTACCACGTATTTAAGCCAAATCTAGAAATGATAGTTTTTGAAAATATTTATTAATAGTAAATAATGCGTACCTCGAGTTAACAAAATAAGGGATGAACAGTGCAGTTAAATTTTTGATTAGATCTAATTGGCAGTCGTTGGACGAATGAGTTAAGGCCGCAACACGGCATCTAAAAGACACGAGTTGAATTATCATCCGAGTAGTTATGCTATCTTTTTTCTTCATATTTATGAACTAGCAGTTTCTGGAAGACCCTTTTGTCACATCGATGCTTAAACCAAATTGAGTATTCAAACGTTCTTTTCAGATTAAAACAAAATATTGCGCAATGTAGCACTCTTTATTTCCCTGCAAGTCGTTAGTAAAATAAAAAGTGTACTTTTTCAAAAACAGTCGTCAAGAATGCAATGAAGTACTGAAATCGACTAAATATCGATTAACTTGGCGCCCAACGAGGGTCACAACGCCTTTAAAAGCAGTATAAAAGGGTGTTCTTATATTTCATGATTCTGCAGCATGCGTAACTATCTAATCGAGTTAATCCTTCGTGTATTAAACAAGCTTAATCTAATCAGCTTTTAATAAAAGCATTCATGCACACACTTTATCGAAAGTGCAACTTTTGTCGTTATCACCATTAGTTTCTTCGTGCTTATTACTTGTTCCTAATATGATGATTCATTTCTATTCAATGTTTTGTTAAATAGCGGATCGTGATCACTCATCTGCATAGACAACAATCATACATCTTTATGATTGTGGTATATATACATATATATTATACTCATATAATTTACCCGTTAAAATAATAAAAAATTATCACTCACAACATACAATAAACTGTTAATAAATACATTGCAAACTACTGAACCCAGATTGAGCACATGTCAAATAATATTCTTTATCACAATTGACACATGCTCAAACAGAGTCACATTCGCACTTAAATTTATATTCTCCAATCAGAAATTGGCATTGCGAATCTGTAATCCAAATTTATCGCAACTGGGTTACAAACAATATCGACTTCTATTATTTTAAAGAAGTAAAGTTTATAAAATATAATAAACTGGCCATATATATTACAATTACAAAAAAAAACATAATATTATTTGAATTCGTCAGACTTTGTCATTCTTGTGTTAATATTCATTATGTTAATCATTATCGCGCCAATCGATTGTCAACTATTTTTGTGATAATGAATTGAGGTGATAAAGAACAGAATCTCTGCGATTGCATTAAGAAATGTAGGAGCCAAATACCAATTTTTACCGAATTTTTGAAACAATAGAAACTAATTCGCATTCGAAATCGTGAGATTCGTATACGAATTACCGAATTCACTATTTCTGAACTTTCATTTCGTACGTTGTGCAACGAGTGGTTCAACCCACTCGTTTTTGATTTCTACTAGTAGAATATCCAACGCTGAAGTGACGTTGACAGTGATAAATATACTCCGGTTAATGTAAAGCTTGTAAATAAGTACATAATAATAAGTAAATATTGTTTAAGTACATATATTTTAATTTAAAGATAGTCGAATTATTTATATTATAATATGGTGAGCTTAGAAGAATACATTTTATTAAATTATAACCTTAGCGAAGATGAAGAGGAATTTTTTTAAAACTTTTAACAATTATAAAATGTTTTGACAGTTGAGTAACAGACAATTTTTTAATTTACATTCCGTTTCACGTGTGAATCATCGCCGGTTTTTTGTTTTTGTTGTTGTGATTTTTAATTTTTCTGCGTGAAACGGAATCTATTTAAGAATTTGTTTTTAATGACATCACTGAATTCGAGTGATTCAAAAATCTATTTACTAATGGTATGTAGTAGAAAATAATTTCGCGCACGATTTGTATTCGAATTCCAAATTCACGTCTAATGATTCAAAAATACGTGTCCTGGTCGTCCACATAGTGTTCATATGAGAAAATCGACCAAAGCACTTAAGGGAAGAATTCCTGTCAGAAAGCAAAAAAACTTATCTCGAGATGAACATAGTACTTAGAACCATTTTGCATATTTTTAAAAATGCATATTGTGGGGTGCTGGCTATGAAACAGTGGCGGAGCCTTATTTTTGTTGATAAGGTATCAAAATGTCGGCACAATGTATCAGGATATCATTTTTGAGAAGGTAGTTAAGCCCCTTAACAACACCATGTTTCATAATCAAGAATGTTCCTTTCAGCAAGACTCAGCGCATGGTCATAAAGCACGGTCCACCCAAGCTTGACTGGAAACGAACGTTGCTGACTTTATCAGAGCTGAAGGCTGACCGTTACCTAGACATGATCTTAATCTGCTGGTTTATGATTTATGAACAGTTTTCAGAGTTGATGAGTTGCTCTAAACAGCCATGATAATTTGGAGTCCTTAAAGCAATCAATAAGATTTTTAGTAATGAATTTTCCTATGGAATTAGTGCATTGATAATTGGACTTAATTATTAAAAGGACTATTACAGCTGTTCATTTCGAATAAGTTTAATATATTTTTCATGATTTTATATAATTATATTAAGTAACATCAAAGTATTCATTGTTATATGCAATAGAAAAAAATCCTTAATTCATAGCAATATGTATGGCAAGACTTGAGACTTATACTTGATGTTCACTTTTACAACAACTACATATCCAGATTTAGAGTAGTAGATTCCATAATTAAAGTATTCAGTAGTTAGACGGCTGTTTCTCTGCGGGATCTAATCAGAAATTATGAAATCAGCAAAAAAACCAAAATCACCGACACAGCATTACACAACAAATCAAAAAACCCTTAAGTAGCAAAGAATAGAGCACATTACTCGCTGGAGTAACGGTCCTTGGAGCGCAAAGGTCCTCAAATGGCAGGCATATATGTCAGGAAACGCGGCATCAATAAATCTTCCACAAGGTAGACCGAGGATTTCGTCAAGTTCGAAAGAAAGGCACTGGATACTAGCAGCGCACCGCGAGCGATCGATCTGGGTGATACGTATGAGAAGCTTATGTTAAGAAAGGGGGTGTGCGATTGAAATGACGATCATTCACTAGTTTTCCTTAATAACAAAAACATCCATCAAACTATTCGTCGTCACCTACTGATATTGTTTTTTTTTTAACCACACAGACATTTCTTTCTGCATTTATAGTAAAATGTCATTTATATGCCTGGGTCACAATAGTCCACCTAGCAGTCGAAGCGATACTGATACTTCACATCATTGACTTCACACTATTTACAGGTCTGTGACTTGAAGCTTCGAGAAATGCCAACCCAAACGTCCGACGATTTTTCGAAAGCGTCAAATTCGAATGTCCAAGATTCTTCGTCGCTACTAAACGACGACATACTGCGCTCTTGTCTCGGCTCCGACGTACACCTCAGTACCAGCGATGAACTCAACTTGCACGGCTCCAACCCTCTGAGGCCACTACGGGATACTCTCAAGAATAGCATCACCCTACTCATGGAGTCAAACTCCGTGGCTGGGTAAGTACCATAATATGCGATGGTAATTATGTAAAATATAAATATAGAGTGAATATAAGCTGGCATATTCATAATACTCATACTAATGCAATTTCGTTATACAATATGTTTGATAATAAACAAATTTTATTAAAATACAATAATTTTAAAATGTGCAGTAATAGTTAGTCTAATTTGGTTTTAGTAGGAATCTAATAAATAAAAACATTATATACTATGTCAATTGATTATCCTGTTAATGTTCTTTCTGAGCTAATTCTTATAATACATTTTATTCAAACCAAACGGACACATGTCTAACGCTAACGAACGAATGCAAAAAAGATCACTCAATATTTTTAAGCAATAAATCATGCGAAACAATAACTATCTCAGTGATACTCATAAGATTCACCGCGTGCGAGAGAGATAGATAGACTACTCTTGATGGCGGTGCAATTCAACGTTAGTCTAAGTTTTCATTCACAGACTACACGAACGAAATGTGTACGTGAGTAGACTATCGGCTGTATATATACACACATAATCTGAACCTCTTCATATGTCTAGGGGCGGTAAATTTAACAATACATCAAGGGTAACATTTGGAGTTCTTTACATAACTCCGGTTTTATGATTCGACATCAGAATCTTAGCGTATTCGAAGCGTCAATGATCTTCCTTTGTTTAAAGTGTATATGTTACACTACTGAACTGTATTTTACTATGTCTCATTATGCCATGTACTATTTTACAGAGATAGCGGTATAGACCCGCGTATAAGCAACGTTCGGATGAGTTGGTGTCGCGAATGTCGCCGTTCCGTGAACAGGCTAGAAGACACCATGCCTGGCATCGCCGCCATGGTGCCAGGATATAGCGCTAATGTTGTAAGTTATCACTCATATGGTCCTAACATTTTACAATACAACTGATTATATTTAATCAAGTTTAAAAAAACATAGTGGTTACAAAATAAATCACTTATCTTTCTTATTAGCTGACACAATGCTAAAATCGCTATTACTTATAACTAATTAGGCATGGACGCTTAAATGTCAGAAATATTGAAATCCAATATTATGTATATAATAAATATTGGAGGCATAAACCTTCGAAGAAGCTCAAAGGTGAAGACAACCAGCCCATACTGAGCGTTGTTGACTACGATATCCCAATTTAGGGCACCGAAGCAAACCCTTATGAGTAGCCAATGTTAAATTTAAATGCGATATTCTAAAACTAGTTTTTATACCACTGTTTGTTTCTAAATACATACTTTTACTACAACCACTATATAAATAAAACATTTTAATATTTTATTATAGAGAGATAATAATGCATTAACGTTGAATTTTATTTGAAACTAAACCATAATAAAGCTATTCCTTCCTGCGAGTCGATTAGTAATTATCATTTCGACACGAGGTGATTATTCTTACAGGAGTTTAGAGATTATTACCGAATGACTGGAGAGAAACTCTATACCCGGGTTGTCTGCTTGGATACCACTGCCTTTTTTATTTGTACTGCGAATTTCAAACAAACCACATGTACTAAAACCGACTGTAACCACTTACTATAACGTGGGAACTCTGCTTGTTTGCCAAAATATAGCCATAAAAATTTGTGTAGGAATTTACATTTTTTTTGTGTTAGACTAGACCGTAAATGTTATTAGAGACGGGTAGATTTTCGCTTAATTAGTAATAGTCATTGCCGGGGATAACCAATAAATATGATTAATTACAAATGTATTTATACATATAATGTCATGAAATTCGTGAACCCATGATACACTCTTCGTGTAAAAACTGTATATTGTAATATTAAATTATAAATTATCTTAGAAAAATTCAAATATGATAAATGAGTTACGAAACCAAAGTAAAATTAATATTCCACTTGTTTAAATATATTGGGCATAATCCGTTTTCGGTTGACGTCCGATTTTAATTGCAATTCGTACAAACTCCGTAGTTACGTCCCGACGTCCACAACAGCATTGAAGAGTACAGGGAGCATCAGAAACAGCAGATTGATGAACTATACTTAGTATGTAGCTGTTTACAACTGGTTACGTAAATTCAATAGTGTGAAATTAGTTTAAATTTTGTTCTTCTATCGCTGAGACGAAATTGACATGCAAATGTCAAGAGTGCGGTCCAAAATGTGCTATTAGCGTTTGGGTACTCTATTTGCACGCAGGCAGACAGGTCAATGATTACTCGTGTATAGATTTGTAAATTTCATGTACATTTTTGCGGTCTGAAGACCTTCGGTTTAATAATATTTATTAAACCCGCACCTTGATGCATGATTGAGTCGATCTTTTCTCAAAGATAAAAGACAGATTTAGTTTGTCAATCAACACCCAAAGTTTTTGAAGGAACAGTACAGTAGATATGTATTTTTAGATAGTTTTATAACGCCTACCTTATAACGTTGATCTTCTAAGATCGATCTATCTTATTACGTTTATCTTCTAAGATAAGAGATAACTAAAGTCTGTCAACAAAATATCTTCAATTGAATTATATACAATAAAAACTGTCAATTAATTACTGACCCAATGAACAGTGAATGAAACAATTCATACTGAAATTACGGGACCGAAAAAGATAGCATTACCTCATCCAAAGAAAGAATTATAACATGAAACGATGTCTTCTTTTTCTCGCTATGACTATGCCACTAAATGAAATAACACCAAATACCGAATTTGAATATCTAAGTTTCGACGCACAAGTGCGATATGTAGCACTTATTTCTATAGTCATTGGTCAATTCCTCCTCTTATCACTAGTTCAAGGCGTTGTTCATGGGGGAAAACTTGGTATATTGTAATTTTTTTATTATTTTGTAGATGATCGAATCTGAAACTGAGGATAAGGACGCAGTATATTTATGTACAAACTGCTTCAAGAAATACACGATAAAGGATAATCAAGAGGAAGCGGTAAGTTAGTTCAGTGTAGTTTATCAGACTCGCTGGAATGGTTTTAGCATCGCTTCAACTGTTGCATTTGTACTTTGAACACCGACGCTATTACGAGCAAGGTCACCATGTAATGGCTGACAATTTGCCATATGTAACTATATTTGTTTAAAGGACAATGCCCAAATTATAAAGAGCTGTGCCCCAGTCACATGCATATGCATGCCCACTAATGAGATTTTTTAATGTGTGCGAAATTAGCATAGATTTTTAAATGAAGCAGATATAAGTCAAAACTTCGTGCGAAAATAAAGATATTAAACAAATTAAATGAGCGCCTAATAATATTTATTAGCAAAGCTGTAAGACGAGGATCTGCATTTTGTTTGACATACATTTTTTTTTATAAAAAGAAAGGTATGTATAATGTACTTAGTTGGAATCACAGTATATTCCTAGCATTTTCTTTTATTTTTAGCAGTTTACACCATAGTGTAAAAAAGAAAACTTATTTTTACATAGCACATGTGCAATGTAAAAATAAGTTTATTAAATATACTTACTGAAATAAGAATGCTTGTTTATTTAGTTTGAATTACAGTATTTTTAGCCTTTTCATTGATTTTAAGTAACTTACATTATGTGCAGTTTAATAATAGAATTTTAATTAATTTAATGCGTCGTTTTAACTTTTGGCCATATTAATCGGCCATATTACTCTTTTTTTTTTTTTTTTTTTTTATTTATTATCAGTTACATAAAATAGTATTAACATTTTGATATAGTAAATATCACTTAAGCCACTAAAGCTTGAATGTGATACCCTTATGACAATTCTGTTCTCAATTTAGGTAGGTAATGAACGCTCATTATTATATTATTAAAACATAACAGCAGTAAACATAATATACACAACTTTTAACTACTTAGATATCCATACGATACAATAATGTTACAATCACAACTCAGACAAATAATACTTTTTTATTTGAACTTTTATGTTTTTGTTACTAATAATATTGCGGATGGAGGTAGGCAAAGAATTGATAAGCCGAGGAACAAGGAATGCATTCGTTCGTTCGCCATAGCAATTCCTTGCCTTTTTTGTAACAAGTTTGTTTTGAGCCATTCTCCGCGTATATACAGAATGTTCCACTTCAAACTGAATATTTTTATTAAAAAATTGTTCTTTTAATACGTTGTATTTTACTTTATCATGTATAGGAAGTGTTTGGCAATATCTGAATATTTCTGATTCACTTAACTGTTTTTTATATTTGTGTGGAATTATTAATTTTAGAATTCTGAGCTGTAAATTGTAGACAGAATCCAAGTACGTTTTGTAAGTTCTTCCATAGCTAGATAAACCGTAGGACACCACCGAATCGAAGAATGCATTGTATAACAATAATTTAGTTTTAAACGGGATACGATTATTTATTGTGTACATTTTGGCTAGGATTGCGCGTAGCCTTTCACAAATTCGATTAATATGATCTCCCCAATTGAATCTACTGTCTATCGTCAAACCCAAATACACATAGGTGTGAACTTGCTCGATGAATGGACACATGTTATTGCAATTTGATTGGTTGTTGTGTAGACAAGTATGAGTGTGTGATACTAATTTGTGTTCATTTTGCTGACATTTTAGATAAGGAGACTTTATATGCATTAATTTTGTTTTTTGAGCATTAAGTACGAGCCCCGCATCGTGACACCACATACTTAGTCTATCAAAGTCTTTCTGTAAAAATGACATAGCTCTTTTAGTATCATGACCTGTGATGAGCAGACATGTATCATCGGCAAATTGGTAAGACTTGCAGTACTGAAATATTGTATTCATATCATTGACATATACCAGAAAATGCAAAGGCCCACAGACAGATCCTTGGGCTGTTCCATGTGTCACGCTATGTACGTTACTGAGGTCGTCAGCTATTTTTACTGTGTATTTTCGGTTACTGAGATAGCTGACACACCATTCAAAAATTGGACCTCTTAAACCTGTCTGTTCCAACTTCGTCAAAAGTGTATTATGATTTAGAGTATCAAAGGCACGCGAGAAATCTATAAACAAAGCAAATACATGTTTTCGATCATTAAGTGCCGTATTAACGTAATCCGCAAAGTTTGTAAGAAGTGAAGTAGTGCTCTTATTACTTTGAAAACCATACTGTGAGCTGTTTATTATTGAAAACTTACGATAAAAGTCATGCACCTGACTGCAAATAAACTTTTCCGCTATTTTACCTATTGACGAAAGTAATGTTATCGGACGATAGTTACTTACGTCATCTTTTTTACCTTTCTTAAATACAGGCCTCACACAACCCACCTTTAACGCGTCCGGATACTGACCGGTACTAATGCTAACATTTATTAATTGGCAACAGTAGAGGATATGTTTTTACTTATTCCCTGTAAATGTGAAATACTAATGTTATCAAGACCAGGAGCTTTCCTATTACTTAGAGTGTTTATGAGTTTGTTAATTTTTACCGGTGTCGCTTTGTTAATCCTCATACTAACATTTGTCATTGTTTTAGTCTGGTCAGTGAGTAAGAGTGAGTTGCAATTGGGAATGATTGATTTTACAGAGTTATCAAAACCATCGGCAAATTTGTTAGATATTTCGAGAGGTGTTAAACTTTGTGTACTAAATGCATCTAAAACAAATTTGTCAACAGATTGAGTTATTTTACCACAAATGGAATTAATTATCTTCCAAAGCATTTTAGGGTTACTATAATTTGCTATAATTAGATTTTTTGTATATTTATTTCTGTAGAATTCTAAAGTTTTATGTGTTTTTATTTCTAATTTTATTGTATTCTAAATGTAAAACATGATTTTGTGGATCTTTCCTCCATTTTTTGAAAACAATCTCGGTTTCGTATTTATGTAATATTGCCATTTCCGTTTCTAAGAAACACTTTATTTTTTGGTTTTACTCTCGCACGCCTATTTGCGAAATAAATGCCACTAAAATTCGTAATTTTATTTTTTATATTTATTTGCATTTTGTTATAGCTTTGGACCAGTGGGGCAAATGATGTGTGGCATTCTCCTTTGTCACTTATATGAGATCTAATTCAAATTTATAAGACATGCTAATTTTATTTTATCAAATAAAAAATGCAATAACATTATTTTCGACTCGGACGGTACTGACACGATGTAATCATTCGGCCAGCAAGTACTATGAGCAAAAGTAGATTTTATTCCCTTTTAACAACTGCGCATCAACTTCCAACTTAGAAATGTGTATTTGCACATTTATTTTGCATATTTGATCAAGTCGACTAAACCGCAATAGTTATAGGGTTTATTCAAGAGTAGGCTCGAGTCTCTTTTAACGCATATAAGCTAATGGTGAAATGTCTTATAGATTTGTAGCGTCTCTCCTACGGGCAGCATATCTGTGCCAGCGGGAGACAGCGGCGAGCCGCACCCCAAGCAGGTCTCACTCCGGTCGCCGCCGTCCTCGAAAGCATCAAACACAGTAAGATACAGTGATGCCAATAACGACTGTTTTGTTATAACGAATAACACTGTTGTGTTATTTTCCTATAACTGTTATTGTAAACTGTTGTCTGTTATCCTGTTATATTGCTGTTTTGACAAATGTTGTTAAGTACGATTGTTATTATAGCTAGCTTAGTTATTACTAACTATGAACTTTTTTCATACTTTTTCAGGCTTAGGAGTGTCAGAATATTTAGGCAGTAATTTAAAACTAATTACCTAATCAATATAATTTTCTAGCGTATTTAAAAGTTCATTGATCTGTACATAATTTGTTATTTACATTCAATATTTACATTATTTACATTCAATGTTTACATTATTTACTTATTGCAACGAATAATTTAATTTGCATACGCACGATCGCACAACTGCAAATAATGCGTGACTAAAAAAATGACAACAGCTTATAGGCACCAGCAAGACAGCAACAGTTTACCTAATAATTTGGGAACCTGGTAATTTGGGATTCAAAATAAATCTATTCAAGTAGCCCTACCATAATCGCTGGAATAAAATCGCAGTACTAACAAGATGGCGCTATACGCTACTAAAGCGCTGTCTCTGTTTCAACATTGTTTTAACCCTACTCTAAGGATCGTATTCTAAAATCATGAGTACAGTTAGAAAGGAACGGTGCTATTGAATCCACATAGTGCCATCCTTTTCTAATCTTTCAAGCAGAGATTTGAGTTTGTGTTTCATTCTGTATTACGGACATACATGATAACGTCTTTCGTTATAAGGGAAAGGTATCGTTAGTAATAAAATTATTATTAATGTGTTCATAAATTAAGTAGACATTTCAAGATTGAAACGTTACCAAGTTGATAATTTCTTATCGATAACCATTACAGGTATAATATTTAGGTTCCAATGTGGAGCTAAAGTGGTTCAATCCTATAATCCTCGGAATATTAAACAAAATGATTAGTTTACGACGTTATGTTAAATTTAAATACCTATTTACTCCCTTCTCAAAGAACATGCACAATACAATACATATTGTATAGTGTATGAGAGGAAATTCCTTTATAGACAATACTCCAGAGACAAAATAGAATGTGGCCGTTGGCACCATGTCAAACTGCATACAACACTCATTATAACTTATCGACGATATTTGCTATGTAGCTAGCAATACGTCCGAGTTTATTATTACACTACGAATATTGCCATTATTACGAACGACACACGAGCTGTCTCAAACTTGATATGAAGAGTAAATCATCAATTAGTAATTCTTAACTGTTCGTTGATTAATTGTAGTCTCCATTGAAAAGACTAAACTAAGTCAGTCTATTTTTAATCAATAGTTATACTAATTACAGTAGTCTTAGTCGTCAATCGTACAAAATTTTTGCCATCACTTCAACAGACGTTGCCGACGCCGAAAGAGGACACCAAAATGAAGGCGCCTTTGATCAAATCAAAGAAAAAACCCGTTGCACAGACCACTCGGCAAACCTACCTAGAACCGGAGTCGGGGCTTTATCTCTACATAGACTTGCACGGACATGCATCTAAAAAAGGTAAGCCACCAATCGGCGAGTTGACGCTATGTTTAATTCTTATTTCTCTTCCGCTGTTCTCAGTTTTTGAAAGGGATGCTTGGGTGGTTTGGGCATGTGGAACGGATGGATGAAAGTAGACTGACCAAAATGATTTATGAAGCTGGAGTGAGTGGAGACACGGGACGAGGAAGACCTAGGCGAACATATTTCGAACAAATTGAAAGTGTCCTCAAAAAAGGCCAGGTTAGAAGTACCCGCAATCGTCGAGCATGTATGAGGAATGTTATGAAAGTAGATGAAGCGAAAGAGATATGTAAGGACCGTAGCAAGTGGAAGGACGTAATCTCTGCCTACCCCCGTGGGAAAAAGGCGTGAGTGTATGTATGTATGTATGTTCTCAATTTTATTTGGGGTCGACGCAACATATCTTCCTCTTCCATTCTTCTTTATCTTTTATATATTTTTTTTGCTCACGCTATGTTTAATTAATTAGAAATAATGATTGAATAAATCTATTTCAAAAGAACGTAAAATGTTTAATACAAATTTTGTCTTGAGCCCCGATTCTGAGATTTACTTTGACTAAAAACTCTGTTTTTTCTGTTTATTTTTTGTTCCGCTGAGGAAAATGTATTAAATTGCATACCCCGAGAATCGGTGGTTATGTGAGGCTCTCCTCCCCAGAAGAGGAAGGCCTACGCACTAAAAACCTCAACGATCTCCCTTTCTAAGCCTGAGCGCGAGCGCTCGATCCCGAAGGAGAGCTGCATCCGCCCTGAAGAGGCCGTGGGAACCCTTGGACACTACCATGACCCCGTCGGCGTATGGCCACAAGCGCCTACTCCACCCTACCACGAGAGTGGCCACCAGATACCTCCGGGCATCCACCGACCTAAAATAAGTCCACTGGAAGACAACCACCCCCTCTAGAAGGTTGGATCCGGCCATCCCACGCCCCCCTTCTCGGAGGGCCCTCTGTCAAAATATTTCTTACATTGTGAAAACTAAGCTAGTATGTTACTAGCATAGTCTTGGCTGGCTGGGTGTGCCTAGTTCCGAACCATGACTACACAGATCTCAATGATCAGACACCTCCATACGGTCCTATACTATAAAGACGATTGGCATCACATCAGAATGACCATTTACGTGCTTCTAGCCGTTAAAAAACTATTTACAAAATATCGGATACATTTCTTTGATTAAAAGGGATTTCTTATTATAGTTCCTAATAACTTATAACAATTAAGAGTGTATACAGGGTGTAACGGGCGTTACATCCTGTATATGAAGCTAATGTTTGAATGGTAATAATAAATCGCTTGTCAACGACCTCCATAGTCGAGTGGTGGTTAGTGCACCGGTTTCAAGGTGTCACAATCTCTGAGGTCCCGGCTTCAAGTCCCGGTGGGGGCAGATGTTTGTGTGATGAATGCGAAGTTTTGTACCTTAGTCATGGTTGTTGATATATATTTCTATAAAAAATATACATATATGTATAATATATATATGTCTATCCGTTACCCTAGATCCCATAGCACAAGCCATACAGAGCTTGTTTGGGCTAGGCTAATTGATGTAAGTGTAAGAAATAATAATAATAAACTGGGTATAGTCTTTAGTTGCATTTTTCAAAATGCAGATAGAGATTAGAACTAGTTGGTACATTCCACGCACGCTTTCATTAAATTTCGCTTAAATGGCGTCTACGCGTTGGATCTGTATCCCCGCGCACGCCCTATAAAGGACCGTGATTTAAGCTACAATAATAATAATAATTTGTATATCCGCCAGGTATATTCATGTACGGAAACCACTTTGAGGAGCTAGAGAGCGCAGTGGAGTGCATGCTGCTGCCGCGCATCATGTCGCTCAACAACACGCACTTCCACTTCTCCTCCTGCAACTTCACCGAAAGGAATATGTACCTCAAGTGAGTTACATGTGCTTAGAAATAAATATACTAGTGTAGATTGTAGTGTTACCCTAAATCGAGCTTGGTCTTGTACTTGCATCTTCGCAAGACTAGACCGGACTGTATAAACTAGAGATGTGTCAATCTTTACAGTAACGACTCAGTGAGTCGTTTCTTCCAAGTGATTCACTGATTCAAATCTCTAACAGCGCTTCAAATGAATCATTCGCTCAATTGCATCTCGGTTTCAATCGGCATGCGGCGCTAGCACGATTGAGATAAGTAAATAGTTCATAGTCGCAGCGCTTCGGATCACGGCGCTCGATTGCATCTCGGTTTCATTCGATACACGACGCTTACACGATTGACAATGTCAATTTGTGTCATTTGTATCAGTCAGAGTCACTGATACAAATAAAGCACTTTACTGATTCGAATCTTTGTATTGATTCAGATACAAATGATCCAATATCAACAAAGATACGTTTTTTCCATCATTAGTATAAATTGAACCAAGACTGGCCTTGCAAGATTTAAACAAGAATCTCTATATAATAGGACTTCGAGGTATACGCTTAAGAATTCTGAGACGCAAAATATTATTTAAAATTTGATTTATGTGCTCTACGAACAATACCATAAAAATACAAAACGAATAAAAATATCCTTTAACATGAGTGCATTCCTTCTTTTGACCATCGGCACTTTGATAGTGCGCTTTTGTCAGCATCATCAAAGGTCGAATACTGGCCTGTCAAAGAAATTTTGCAGTCTCGACTTGTTCTAGTATTTAAGCAACAATAGTGGACTGTAGTGATGATCAATAAAGCTACTGTTTTCTAGTTAGCTAGCTACTTCTATAATCAGTAATCTATTACTAAAGAGTTAACTTCGTCAAAAGTTAAAGCGTTATATTTTGGATTACACAAAATAAAGTTAATCTATTATTAAATAGAATTAAGGTGATTTTTATAGAGGCTTTCTACGTATTGGTTCAGGCGGCTAAACTGATACGCTTCTTGAAGTAAGGATGCGACTGATATTAAAGAGTCGACGTATGATTAGTTTGGTCATTCCTCAACCAACTTTGTTCCTTTCTCATTTCTAATGGCAGAGTTTAAATAGATACTTCAATCTTATCTATTTCTTACATATTTGCACCAAAATAATAGTGTCCACCTTGCTGTGTTCCGAAGTTAACGGTAAGATAGGCAGGGATATTTCTCGGTATCATCTCAGTTTCCACTTTTTTTTCCCCTGACGCATTAAATAACATACCCCGGCTGTGGCGAGCCGGCGGTTATATGATGCCTACCCACAAAAAACCTCAGGCATGTAGGGAGCCCTCGGGAACGCCAAGCGACTTCCGGGAACCCTTAGCCTCCGCTTCCCTGCCGATACAGGAAGCCCTCCTCGGGGGAAGCTACACTACCTCCCTCGATCTCCTCCACCGACGACGCCCCCCGGCTACGGAAGGGGCGTGGTCCATCCCGGGTTGCCGTATCCGCGGGCGCGACTTCCTCGCGCCCACCGGCGACCCGCGGCGGCGCTGCAGCTGTGCTACCGAGCCCGGCGCCGCCTTCTTTGAGCGGGATCGGCCATCTCCCGACCCCGCTCGGCGGCCTCTTTCTGGAGCATCACTGCTTCACAGAAGGAGGCCACAGCCCTCCAACCTCCCTCGTCCGCCAGCATTGCCGCAATCAATGCCGGCGGAGACTGATCTCGGCCGATCACTGCGACCAAGACTCCGCGCTCGCAAGCCCACGCGGGGCACTCCGCCAGCGTGTGCTGGGCCGATCGCATCCGAGATCGGATGCGCAGTGGTGGCAATGTGTCGATCCCTCCCGTCCTATTCGACACAGATACTCACCGAAGCAGCCGTGCCCGGTGAGTATCTGAGTCAATCGGTAGGTGACCTCCTCCTTCCCGCGGAGCCAAGCTTCGAGGTGCGGGAGTACGGCACCGACGGCCCGCTGGCGCGCGCAGATCCGTAATTCGAGCTGCGCACGCCAGGCCGCCACAATCCGTCGGTGCCACTCCCGATTAGGTACTTCATGCGCGGGTTCCAGGGCGCTCCCCCCATCGCTCCCCCGGTCGACACGCCGCGACGCATACGTCGCCACGTACATGTCGGCCAGTATGTCGAATGAGGGGGAGCATCCCAGAACTTCTATTTTAACCAGTTGGCTGCAACACATACATAACTAAGACGGGCGTTATGTTCAGGGATCGAAGAGACGGTATGTCTCGCGAAGGCTCCGGCCGAGTGGCTGTGCTGAAGGCGACTGGCCTAGTGCGCTCGTACACGCTGGAGTGCAACTACAACACGGGCCGGCTGGTCAACGTGCTGCCGCCGCCCGCCCACGCGCCGCCCGCCCACGCGCCGCCCCCGCCGCACGGCGCGCACGCCCCGCTGCCGCCCAAGTACACGCCGCACATCTACGAGGAGGTGACTACGCCGCCCCACTTGTGTTGTTGCATGTACACGCCTGGTTCGTCGTTAAGCATGTGTAACCGATATCACGTAAACTATCACATTGATTATTATTGTTTACATGGCAAGCAGAAAGTATTTATAGATTTTTTTTCTTCTTCGTGTGCACATACAACATTTTGTTTTTTCTTTTACATAAATATGCCTTGATGTCAATAAGCGTCTGTAAAGGTTATTTCTATTTTGACACTTCAATTCCTTTCCGTGTGGCTTCACGTGGGCGTGTGCTTGCATTGACATAATTTGGCCGTTATATTATTTAAAATTCATATTTTACGTAATATAGATAATATCTATATAAAAATAATAATATTAATTTTTATACATACATTTTGATGAACAAATAAACGTACTAGATTGTACTTTCTGTCAGTCACACCTACGTTATTGTATCTGTACATGTTACACACAAAGATTCGCACGCCAAGTTGTATTGATATATTTACAATGCAGTCTCCAGAACTGTCAGTTTTTTTAATATAGTTTTTTTTTCTCATAAATATATCTCCAATGAATACAAAAGTGATACCGCCTTATTCCAATTTTTCATTTCAAATAAAAGTAACTTATCAGTAACTATATTTGATCCAAAGTTGAATTTTACGCTTGCATCCTCATGTAGTGTAAAGTATTTGCAGACTATTAATTTGTATGCTTGCAAGCGTATACACTATCTGCCAATTTAAAGACCGCACCCATTACTTTTTGAAGATGTAACTTAACAAATACGCCAACCAACCGATCTGTCTACCGATTAGTACAAAAACTTTCGGCCTACCATGAAAATTTTACACGCAACATCAACCGGAGTCCACGCACATGCATTTGCATTCATTAAACAGTATTTATAAGAGACCGCCGGTGTAGTTCGATAATACACACTTGAGAAATCCTCCAAAATATACTCCGTAACGATCGAATAATAGGTGTAACGACTATGTAATTACCGTCTATTTCTCTACTACATAAACAACCACATGTCGTTAATAACTTTTATGTTACATAACTTATGGTATTTATTTGTTTGTTGTATAACATTTTGATCATATCTTACGAACCAAATTATAATTACAATACCAAGATTATGTTTATTTAAATTGAAAAAACAATAACCTTGAAAGTAACAATTATTTGTTCTAGGATTTTGTACTTTATTGGCTATGAGATAATGAAAAAAAATTCTTCATTTTGTTTTCTTAATATGTGTAAATGTTTAATAAAGTTTAGTTCATTTATTAAATAAATAAGGAAAACGTTAGTATAGAATAGGCAATATTCAAAAATTTCCATAAAACACCGCAATTTCATGGTTAAAAATCAGTTGTTGGATAGAAGTCTTGTATAGATAAATCTAGATTGGCATTGGAGATGTAACACTGTGCTTTACTCATGTATTTTAAGACGTGCTCTCATCGTTACACCTACTTTTTTTTAACACTATTTTGGTATTTCTAGGGACCCAATAACTCAAACAGAATATATACCTTTCAAACAAAAAAAAACGCATTAAAATCGGATCATCCGTTTGGGAGCTACGTTGCCTCAGACAGACACACACATACATTGACACACACACGCGCAGAGACCCGTGAAACTTATAACACTCCATCGTTTTTGCGTCGGGGGTTAAAAATATCCAATATCGTTCCTTAATAGATAAAAAGTCCATCTATGTACATACGTCCGCCCAAACATACACAGCACATTTCCGAACTTGTATACCTAAATTAGTATAATACAGGAAGCTGTAAACAAGTCAGAATATTTTTTAGAAGACAGGCGTATATTCCTTTTGCTAAGTTTAGAAGTTAATGTCGACTACTCGGTGTAACAAGAATAATAAAACTGTACAGAACTTATATACATACTCTATCGACGCTAAACACGTTTCAGATGAGACAGTGTCGCGCTAAGAACCCGGATGGTTCCGAAGATATAGAGCCCATGCAGGTTGGTCGTTCGCCCCTTTTTATCCACTTGTAAATATTATTGGGACCGTGCACCACAGTAGCGCCATCTCGCAAATGCAACTATAGGGGCTTATGTCAAATAGTGAATTACAAAAACAATCCAATAGTATAAAGTAAATAATTAATATAAGAACAATAGATAATATAATAATAATAATATTTATTTAATAACTTCTATAGTCAATATTACATTTTTTTAGCTTAACTTATATGTATACACGTATTATATAACTGTGAACATACCTGAACTAGGATTAACCTATATCTCAGGCTTGTAATTATAGTATATCTGATTAATAACTAAATTTAAACAAAGAGATAAAAATATAAATAAAAATACCAATTATTTGGTAACTATACTCTGTCCATTATATTATTTTCTTTTTGACAGTTTAAGATATTTTGAAATCAGTGATGAACTCGCAAGTTACCGATTCGATTAAAACAGAATATCGATTTTATTTAAGAAGAACTTTTAATCGATTTAATGCAGCGATATTATTCTTATTATAAATATTAAATTCGTTTATCTGGTTTTTTCAAATACATGAAATAAATTGTCATATATTGTCTATGGGGTTGTCTAGGCAACGGGAGTTGTGAGGAGTGACGTTAGATTGTATGTGTCATTAAATACGGCTACGCCGTTTGGTTGTCATTTGCCATACAACGCTTGTATCACATTCATTGCTTTCATTGTGTATTGTTTTACAATATAATAAGTTGAGTTGAGTATTTATATTCCTCCTTATCAATACGTACAGTCTACAGTAGAGCTTAATTAAGTTCTCAATATGCCGAAAGGAACTGTGTTAAAAGGGCAATCGAGGGAGTTTGTGAGACGCCTTCATGAATACTTTGAGAAGGAATGTCAAAATGGTGAACCGCTACTACCAATATCGCAGGTTCGCAACCGTGTTGCTGCCGCCTTAGGAATTAGTATTCCAACAGTCACAAAAATTGCTAAAGAAGCCTACGGCAGTAGTGGTATGCAGAGTAATAAACTGTCTTCACCGAAAAAAAAGCTCCGACTCTGTAAAGTTACAAACATTGATGATTTCGATGCCGATGCTATTCGTCGTCATATATACGCGTACTATCAACGTAAAGAAGAAAGTTGGGATCAACTGTAAGAAGAATGGTAATTTCACTGAGAGACAGTGGTTTGTACCGTGGCCAAAAATCTTCGCTAGGTAAAGTGCTAAGAAAAATTGGATTTTTTTACAGAAAGTCTGATAAGAGAAAAATTTTATTGGAACGCCATGATATAGCGCTGGCTCGCTGTGATTTTCTAAGGAAAGCTAAACAAATCGAAGACTGGTCGAATGTGGTTTTCACTGACGAAACTTGGCTCAATGCTAATCATACAATATCGAGATCGTGGACTGACGACACTGCAGCATCTACTTCGGCTGTGCCTATAGGCAAGGGCGAACGCCTTATAGTTTGCCACGCAGGCAGTGCAAAAGGATTTGTAACAGATGCTTTGCTAACTTTTAAATCCAAAAAATCTGGTGACTATCACGAAGAGATGAATGCAGAAGTATATGAAAGTTGGTTTAGGGAAATGTTGACGCTACTAGAAGAACCTTCAATTATATTTATAGACAACGCGCCCTATCATTCGCGGCAAATAAATAAAAAGCCAACGTAAAGCAGTACCAAAGACCAAATTGTTAACTGGCTTCGTGATAATGGTGAGGATGTGACTGATACATTGTTGAAAGCGGAGCTGATAAGAATTTTAAATTCGAAACGTATACCTAAAAGATACGTCGTCGATGAAATGGCTGCGGAATATGGACATACTGTCATTAGAATCCCACCGTATCACTGTCAGTATAATGCCATCGAATTGATATGGGCACAAATTAAAGGAAGGCAGCAAGAAATAACACAACGCCGCCGTTTACAGCAAATAAAATTTTGCAGTTATTAACTAGCGCGTGTGGTGATGTGACGCCTGAAAACTGGGCGAGTGTTGTACAGAGGACAAAAAAATTAATAATGTCTGATTGGGATCGAGATGTTGCAATTGATAACATGATGGCACAAGAATTGGTTATTTATGTAACAGAGGACTCAACTGACGAGTCTAGTGTAATTTACGAAGAAGAATCTGATGAATCTATGTAATAAATAATGTAAATAAATTTACTTGTTTAATTTTTATATTATATATTTGGCGAATTACCCAATTGGGGTAATTCTACACATGCCAAGTAAATTACCCAATTGGGGTAATTCTACACATGCCAAGTAAATTAGGCAAAATTTTATATTTTTGGCGAATTACCAATTACCTAGCTAGTTTGTTAAAAAAATGGTATGTATGTGATTTTCTAAGTATTCTTGATCATAATTCTTGATTTAAACTTGACGTAGATGTTATTAACTACATATGCGTTTTAATATTAAAATTCACATACCTATAAATAATGTAAGGTAGCTGTCGAGAAGGAAATAAATAAATTTACAAATATTTGATTTGAAGACAATTTATCGATTTATCTGATTTCAAGAACTGCTTATTGTCTGTGGTAGTTTGTTATGCACAGAGCACTTCACTATGTGGGCGTTACCCGTCTAGAAAGTATATTATTACTGTAGTACTATAATTTGAAAATAGAAAGAATATTTCATACGCGCGATCTGTCAAAAAGAAAATAACATAATGGACAGAGTATAGTAATAGTTTCTCTGTATCGTCATACGACATAACTTGAAGTGCTTCTTGAAGAAGTATTTTAGCTTTATGATAGGTACAATTAAACATACATAGCTTGGCGTTTAATCTATTATATAGAAAAGGTACCAGGAATACATAAAATCTGGGCAAGAAAGTATGCTTAATTCCTATATTTTGAGCGCAAACAATATCCCTTCGTCTTTTGTTAGTATATTCGGTGCTAAAGGCAAGTGTTGAGTGCTGTTTAAGGACTGTATTCATTACAAATAGTTGTCTCACTGTTAAGACTTACACAGATAGTCTTTTTGGAGACATTTGTTAAAAACAGTATTAGGCAAATCTGGTTTTGAAAGTGCAAAACACGAATAGTTTCTTGTATCAAACAACAGTACAGTACAGTGAAAGGAAATAAATTGGTTTTAGCAGAACACGTAAAGAATGTCGAAGAATTTGTTATTATTTAATATAATACGAATCAGCATCATTTGTCAAACAATGGTGATCTTAGAACCATAGAAAATAAGATTACATCCAAGTACTCCCCGAACCAAATACACTACAGTATGTAGAAGATATGTATATCATCTTAAATAATTATAATGATTCTACATTTTAATGAATTTATTGAAAGATAAATAATTCTCGGCTCCCTGGAGTGAGCGCAAATAAAAATAATTTAATAAATCATTATTGTTATTACTAGTGCTCGGAATAGGTAGCTTAATTTTATGTACTTGCAGAAAGAAAGTCACTGTAAGCGTAACATGGATAAACCTAAAATTTTCTGTTTTAATTTGCTATTCGTTTCTTTACGCTTTTATTGTAAAATTTTACAACTTATTATTACAACAATAAGCTGAAAGATGAAATACTATTTTGAAAGTTCAATATAATATTTTTACAATCTCTGAAAATAGTATCTTTCCAGGCATATCCATACTATTAATGTCACAAAATCGCAATTACATAAAATCAAACTACCTATTCCGATCACTAGCTATAAACATATCACTTACTTTTCCTTTTTACATTAATTTAAAACAGTTACCCATTTAAATGTTTGATCTAATCACCACCAGTCCGCTTTAGAAAAGGTATAAAATTTAAGCTAACTATTTCTGCTGCAACAAAAATAATGACCCATTTTCAACATTGACAAGTTTCAATAAGCCCCTTTTGTTGCTCATTTCTGCCACGGCGTGCGTTGCGATCGTTTCCTATATCCCCCACTAAACACTTCGCACGTTCCCAATAAATACTGCGTAGTAGTTGATAGAAATATACACTGTCATTTTTTTGGTCATTTTGTATTCTGGCAGGTCGATCCGCGTCGTGAAACACAACCGATAAATATCAACAAATATGCCTTTTAAACACTAGTCATTTCCGGTCTTAATCAGTAAACAATAAAAACAATAGTAGTACCTGCCAGTTTCGAACGCCATTTGCCGCACAAATCCCCTACCACCGGTTTCATTGACTACTTCACCCATTTATGATTTTTAATTCCGAATAGAATGCGCACGTAGTTATGAAAATAATTTGTAAATTAAAACGGCTGTTCACAAAATTCAGACAATCATAATTTGACGGTGTAAAAAATTGCTCAATGTTACATTTAGACAGTTCTATAAATTAAAAATGTATTCAATATTATGAATTGTGTATTTGCAAATTTACAAGTTTACTTATTGGGAACTATCCGGGTTTTTCGCAGGTATTTATTGTATCGGTACTTTTGTGTATGTATAAGTACCTGCTTAAGAAGGATACTCTTCATAGTAATTGAGATATATGAAAATGAATGAAAAGGGTCATTGAACATTTATTATTATAAAATGAATTCTAACAGTCTGACAGGTTTTCTTTAAAACGTATATTATATTGTACAGTTAATTATTGTTGTAGCTTAGATTATACAATTTTTCAGATATTTATTTTTATTTCGTAATTTGTATTTAACAACTAAACACAAATAAGTACTTATTTGTGTTTAGTTAACCTTACATTTATAAAGTATTAAATAATTGAATTGTATTTGAATACTAACATCATGTCAATTTATTCAACAGGTTACTTAATAACTAGAGATCGGATAATCGAATGCATATTTACCTAAAGTTAGTTTAAGACAAAGTATGGAAACGGATTTTTATTGTTTTGTTAAATAAAAATCCCGGGATTGCGGAATTGGATAGCCGGATGTTTATTTATTTACCTAATTTAGTTTTTGACAAAGTATGGAACTGTCTTTTTATTTTATTTCCATAAATAAAAATCCCGGAATTCCGGTACTGTAGAACATTATGGTAAATACGTACACATAGTTGTATAAATGAGTCTCGGTCTTTTGAAAATAAATACCACGTGCTAATTTAGTAATTTTTAAACAATATCACTACGTTAAATTTGCAGTCCCGTATTTTCCCGGGATTTTTATTTAACAAAATGTATTTTAAAAAGCCGCTTCCATAATTTGTGAGCCAAAAATTAACTTTAGACAAATATGCATCCGATTATCCGATCTCTATTAATAACGTTTCTCTGGCACATATTACTTTTTAAAATTATGATTCAATGTAATGTTTTAATTTACATTTTGTATTTTTTTAAAAGTGAACTATCACACCATGTTGTTCTGTCACGTATTACATATCATAAATCTAATTAATGTTTTAACTTTACTCATCTGCATCTTTTTTTTGTGTCTAATATTGACAAGCATGCGTCTACGCACTATAGTCGGAATTTTAATTCGATTCCAGATTCGACATTAGCTACTGTCATTTTGTGAAATAATGATACCATATATAATAGTGTAGTGATGTCACAAAAATCGGTAAACAATCGGTAATAATCGGTTTGCTGGAGTCTTACCAAAATTAAGACCAAACTCAATTGTGGTGATGGATAATGCACCTTACCACTCCCGAAAATTGGAAACTGCACCAAAAATGAGCTGGAAAAAAAGCTGCCATTCAAGATTGGCTTTTAAATAAAAATATTCCTTACGAACCAGATATGGTAAAAGCTACGCTTTTAGAACTAATTCCACATAATAACGAGTCTTTTAATAAGTACGCTGTAGACGAAATGGCAGCACAACATGGGATCACGGTTTTAAGACTCCCCCCTTACCATTGCGAGCTAAACCCTATCGAATTGATATGGCGCAGGTAAAAGGGCATGTAGCCCAAAACATTAAAACATTCAAATTGACAGACGTGAGAAATTTATTTCAAGAAGGCATTCAAAAAATTACTGCTACCGAATGGACTAAATGTGTATCCCATGTTGTCAAAGAAGAGGAAAAAATGAGTAGGCTAGATATGTTAATTGACTATATCACAGACTCATTTATGATAAATGTTACAGAAAGTGACAGCGATAGCGATGACAGCGACAATTTATAAAAAAAAAATTATCACCATAATACATCTGTTTTATTTGTCATGTTCCTTCATGATCACATTTTTTTATTTATTTCATACACATTTATAAAAGAAAAGTCTCAGATCGTGAATTAATCTTCAAAACTAAAAATACCACTCATTTTATATAACAAAAATTAAAATATAAACTCTTTAGATTCAATAAAGTACAAATTATAATTAAAAATGTACCATTGTATTAGAGAAACTACTGTAAGCGTTTGAAAACGCTCATAACTTAAAAGGACTATGCTTAACTACGTCCAATTATAAACGAGAAGAATCGATCCGGAAATATTCCATTTCCATATCGAATAATTTCGCAACGTCACTATTTAGTATTTGTCATAAGGTTGCAACACTGAAACTGTCAAATCTGGAATCTAATTAAAATTCTGACTATATTAAGTGATTATTACACTCACCTATTAATCTCTTCCCAAAAACTGCAGTGTATGTTGCCAACTTGTGGGATAAAATGTAAAATCACAGTATCCAGTAATCTTATCCATTCATAGCTTACACACTATCTATTTTAGGTTTTATGGCAAATACCAAATAGAACTTGTTAATATTAAAACACTGGCAAACAACGAACACTCAACGAATTTTACATCAGGCTCCGTAAAATTGATCAGTACTTACCTTTAGATTTGCTGGTTAGTTTCTCCCATAAAATCGTTTAACAGTAATATTTATAAGAATGTGTATCGATATTTTATATTTGTAAGAGACTGGCCCAGGAAATGCTTGTCTATATCATTTCGGGGCCATTACACAATTAAATGTCGGCAGTATTCACAAGTCTGTAAATAAAAATAATAAAAAAGACAGGTGCGGGAGAGAGTTGACAGAGACAATAGTCTGCGAAGCTGAATGACTCCAATTTTAAGTCAAAAGCTTGATGGCGCGCAATGCTACAATATGTATGCACTTAGAATAAAAAATATAAGACTAAATACATATTGATGGATTTGGGCATCGTCTTTTAAATTTGCTTCGATTTTCTTAAAAAATATAAAAATAAATATTTCTTACACTGACACCAATTAGCCTAGCCCAAACTAAGCTCTGTAAGGCTTGTGCCATGGGATCTAGGGTAACATACATGTATTATATATACATTTTTTTTTTATAGAAATATATATCAACAACCATGACTAGGGTACAAATGCTCGCATTCATCACACAAACATCTGCTTCCCCCGGGTCCTCAGAGATTAGTGACACGTTGAAACCGATGTACTTATCCACTCGACAATGGAGGTCGTCAAATCGTTAAAGAAATAATATTTTCTCAAACATGCTTGGAAATTTGAACATTATTTTGACAACCTTCTTCGAGATAAATCGAAATTGCTGTACTGGCCAAATACATGCGAGCAGTGGCCGGCAAAAAATGTATGAAAATCCATATCTGTCGTGTTTTAGCGGCCAAATAAATATACATGTAAATTCATATCTATCGTGTATTTTAAAAATGGAACGATTTGTTGCTCCGAAAAATGGCAAACCAAGGAGGCAACTTATCAGAGTTTTATTTAAATATCGAACTGGCTTGCAAAAAAAAACCTGTTTTATAATGAAAAAACTGTATTTTCAAATAAAAGTTCTGCTTGGTACTACTTAGTTTTAATTTCCGCGCATTATTTGAGAAAAGTACTATACAAGCCTTGGCCACAATTAGGCATCGATGGACTTACGTGTGTGTGGCTCGGTCGCTGCAGTAATGTAGTATATAACCGTCTCGTTAAGCGATACTATTAGACATTGTAAAGCTCGACGCGGTGCTCAGTGTGTATCTATTTGTGTGTTGCGCGGTAGGTGGGCCGCTCGCTGGGCGCGTCCATCCTGGACCTGACCGGGCAGCACCCGAACTCGCGCGTGCCCGCCTCCGAGCACCGCTCGCTGCCCGCGCTGCGCGACTGGCTGCGCGCGCACTCCGCCGCGCTGCGGCCCAAGGTACCACTACCACTACACGCCGCCACCACTGCCGCGACCACTACACGCCGCCACCACTACTACTACCACTACACGCCGCCACCACTACTACTACCACTACACGCCGCCACCACTACCACTACACGCCGCCACCACTGCCGCGACCACTACACGCCGCCACCACTGCCGCAACCACTACACGCCGCGACCACTGCCGCGACCACTACACGCCGCGACCACTGCCACTACACGCCGCCACCACTACCACCACACGCCGCCACCACTACCACTACACGCCGCGATCACTACACGCCGCCACCACTACCACTACACACCGCCACCACTACCACTACACGCCGCTACCACTACCACCACACGCCGCCACCACTACCACTACACGCCGCCACCACTACACGCCACCACAGCATGCTTGCCTTCGCTCCTTAAAATAACTACCAAATGTTTCCACCTACTTTTATTATTTTTTATACAGACGAAACATTGCTAAATGAAAAATATTATAATAGTACATTACGATATTCGTGCTTTATGATGATTATAACATGCGAGGCGGAATTTTAGTAATTGAGCCGAGCATGTTATAACCAATACGTAAATACAGACGGATAGACAGCTGAACAACGATAAGATCCTTTAAAGTTTCCGGTTTCTTAATGGAGTATGGAACCCTAAACAAATACAAATTAAGCTCCTTATGTTTCCGCTTGTACAAAAGTATTCACACAAAAACTTACGCTTTTGATTTCGTAGTAGCTACAATAAGTCTTCTAATCTAAGTTGAATCAGTTTTAATTGAGCAAACGCACTCTGCTATAAGTTATACAATAGCATAATAAGGCAAGATTATTGCAATGGAAATGCAAGCTTTGAGAGGAGTGGCTAGAGTGACGAACGACAAATTACAAAATAGTGTGATAAGAAAAACGTGCAATGTGAAAGAAGATTTAGTGACTAAAATCACGATGGAAATGCTTAGATGGTTTGTATGTGCAGAAAGAATGGATGAATCGTATGAGATTTATATTTTGTCTAGGATCTTTATAGTATACTAACACGTAATGTATGCCGTTTAACGATACGACATAAATTGACGTTTACAAACATTTTAAAGTAATCTCGTAGTACTCTCAAGTATCGACACACTTAAGAGTATTGCGAGACGTACACATACATACGCTATAAATAATCGTAAACAAGTTATTACACTTTTTATAGTGACCAGTTTGGTTTGTAACTATGTCCTGTTTGATTTTCAGTGCTAAACATACGTAATGCCAGCCTTAACCTAGTTGCTAACTCTCGGGGTAAGAAGACAGAGTGATAGTGTTGTCTGATAACACCATCAATAACACCATACATTCGGTTGATACTAAAATACGCGTGGAGTAGCGTTAGAGTCAACCCCGACCAAAGTAACATGTGATGAGTCGTTTTCGTTAAGGTTTATTGGAGCATGGTTACATATAGCACTATGAGAAGTTAAACAGCAGCCGCCTGTATAATGTAAAAAAGTAGGAGATTTGCTTGATTAAATATTTGTTTTCCATTTTAACTTTAGCAATGAACCAAGGTTTTGATTCTGGGGGACTTTGATATAATTAAAATTGTCAAAAATGTATATTTACAACCTAACGACATGTAAACCCTATTATACAAACTAATTACTAAAAAACGTATTAAGTGGGCTGCAACAAGTTGTCAGTAATACTTAACATTTGCGTTGAAAAAACCTTCACTTTCAAACTCCGTACAGAGTTGGCAAGTGGCAAGTTCTTTTACAAACATATATATCTGCATTACCATACATCGTGCTGCACATTTCGATCTTGACTCGAAAGCAAATCGTTTCACAATATGCACAAGTTATCCAGATTCATATGAATATTGTGGCCTATGCCATTTCTATACGTAATCTGTCGTTGTGTTAAAGAAAACGAATATCCATGTTACATTGGGTAGGGCGTTCGATGTGTTATGTAGTTAGCGATTACTTGCAACTGATCTCTCGTGTAAGAAAACTTCTATTTTTACAGTTGACGATGTCGAGACTCCGGCCGAAAGCGAGTTCGCCGACGCGCGTGCCGCTTTACGCCCGATCCAAGGGCAAGGTTACGGACGAACGGAAGGAGAACACGTACGCGGGCGCAAAGAGTGATTCGGAACGTCGCCGCAGCCCACCCATCCTCGCGCCGCGTTCCGGCCACGACATCGTCAACGTAGTCAAATACGTCAAGAAAAACGAACCGGTCAAGCCCTCCCGCGCGCGTTACCTCGGCGAGAACGAACCTAAACCGAAGACGCTCTCGACGAAACGACGTAACATTCTCGCGATACGCAAGCCTAACTCGAAGACTCAGGTGAGTAAGGCGAAGATCGCGCGGAGGTCGGGCGACGAGGAGAGCTCGAGGAGTTCGATGCTGTCGGCCAAGGTGAGTAAGCGCGGCTTCTCCCGCGTGCTCCGCGCCGGCTCGCGCCTCCGGCCCGCGGCGTCCTCGTCGGGCGAGGCGTCGTGGGACGAGGCGGGCGCCGCGCCCCCGCCCCCGCCCGCGCCCGCGCCCCCGCCCCCGCCCGCGCCCTCCAAGCGGCGCCCCTTCCCCAACCCTTCCCCGGCGCATCTCAAAAAGATCCGCCTTAAAACACCCTTGTAGCGAAAGCCGCGCGCCCGCCCGTCCCTCAACCCGCACTAATGTCGCAAACATAGCCACTGGACAGTCGCAATGGAGATTCAATTTATAAATTATTTGTTTATTATGCTGTTACTTCCATTGAAAATGTATATTAAGGGCCAGAGCGCACTAAGAGACTTTGTCGTCCAAAGTTTTGATCGAATTTAAATTATCTACCTTTTCATTTTGTGGCGCATGCACACTTCGCCAATTAGTGACTAATCAGTCGCCCATCTAAACCAAAAGCCGAGAGAAAATGATTTCTGAAACGATAATAGTTTGTAGAACTATAACTAGAGGGAATAGAATTTTTTCATCGGTCGATCATCCCGATGGATACTGATTCTCTGAACGATCAAACTATCAATCAACTAAAAGTCGATAATGTGGTCTGATATATCGTGACAACATTATGTTTTTAAGGGCTGCATTTTTTCATTAAATATGATTGCTTTTGTGTAGAAAATTTTTCAAGTCACTATATTTATTCAACAGTGAAGACATAAGTGTTATATGAAAATTAGAACTAAGTATGTTTCTTCAGTCGTTAACTAACCTTTAACGTAATTATCTTAACGTTTGAAATCTCTTATATGGAAAATCTGCATCGCCACCATTTTTATTTTATAGTTTACAAAGTAGTAATGATTGTAAATTCGACCCTTTGATCCAAATTTCCTATCAGTGTTTTTAGGCTCCTCATTTTTGCAGGAAGTTTAAAACATGTTTTCAAATAATGTTTCGCACGGTATGAAGTATTTGTATACTTCTATGCAAAATACTATGTAACCGGAAACGGACGGTTTAAATTACGCTTATATGTAAAGCAGCCCCTTATTTTAACATCTACTTTGTCATTGTATCAATTCCTTCCAACGCGACTGTCTACATATCCAGAAGACAACATCCCAGGTCCGTGGCAATCTTCAATGAATTAATCAAGAATAGACATTCACTTTACATTTTTCTGAACTATGTTTAGTATATCAACAAACATATGCTATGGATATGATGATGTATATATCAACAGGGCGGGTGCAGCTGAATCAAAATACTTTCATGTTCAAACTGTCCAGTCAATTTATGTTATGTCTAAGTTAGCAGCTTAAATCGTTTTTAAGTGAAGGTCACACCGGGTATTAAAGGAACTAATTTAATTTCCATAACATAACTTAGTGCAACTAGCACAATGCTTCATTTCTACTATAATATGTATAAACTTCGTAATTTCTTTGGTTTATTCTCAATTGATGGATGTAAACATACACTGAAATGTGTTCAGAACATGCGTTTGTTTGACATTTTAAGCACATATTTACATAATATACAATGTGAAACTACATTTTTGCTACAGCAATTCGTAGTTTCTTTTCGTTTTCCTCTTGGTGTGACCTGCGCCTGGTGCACTGAGCGTGACCTAATTTTGTAGGGTATCTTAGTGTTAAAATGTTCGCTTTAATGGAGATCAGTGTTGGGCTCTAACCTCGTAACTAATTTTATCAAATATGTTGTGTTATGTTAAAATAATTTCGGAAAAAAAATTATTCTGTTAGAGAATACATTACAGACTCTTCGTGTTATATTAACGCTTAAATTTTTACGTGTATAAAGTATAATTATGCTTTAAAAGACATTAAATATAGTGTTGTATTAAAATTTAATATGTGGTACAATAGGCTTGTTTCCACTAAGAATGAATCGGATGGCTTAGAGTTTCTAGTGATTAATCATGATATGTAGTAAACAAAAAAATAACTTTTTTATTAAAATAATATAAGATTACTAATATTTTTGGAAATTAAAATCGGCAAAATTACTTAATTAATCACGTGACATTAAACACCAATCAGAAAAGTGTGACGTCACACCTCGCGAAACACTACATCATCTATCTAATCTGTGCTGTCAGTGAACACTGAACAGGTTATTTTGATACACTTCGTTTTCAGAGACTATTGTTAAATTAATACAGTTTGTTTTAAGTTTAATCTTAAAAGATACGGACATTTGCCATGAAATCAGGATTTACCAAAGCAAACAACAATAATTTGCCCAAAATTGACGCCGTTATGCTTGGGAAATTTTTCGCAGCAAACACAGATTTTGTATATAAATAATTTGTTTGGCGTTTTTATCGTTGTGCTTTTACATTGGGGCACTATACAGTATTTATAATAAGAGGGATTCATTATTTATTATAATGATCTCGTCGACTGACATAAACAAACTCGATTGTTTCGCGAGGAGTGACGTCATTCAAGACGCCATGACAATCTTGGCCTTTTTCGAAGTCAATTATAAGTTCATTTCTAAAAAAGCAAAATATTTATGAAAAAGGCATATTTTTCTAAAAATAAAATATATTAGGGGTAAAATAGATACTAAACTATAGTTTGAAACGAATTTCCAAATTTTGTCAACTAGCCTATTAAACCGAGCGGCTAGAATTATGACGGATGGTGCTCAAGGAGCAATAGAATTATTGATCTCAGTTATAGCGAAGAGCCGAAGTTGCCCTTGTGCTAATTAAAGGCAGTTTTACATCACGTCAGTACCGAGTGCCAGTCTTTATTTTTTCTGCCTGTTGTCTGGTCATTGGGCTGTAAAAAAAGATTATGTTCTGCTTGAATATTTTAAGCAATGGCAACCTTAATTGCAATCTCACAGTAGCGGACCTGATTGACTTGATTGTCCGACTCATAATCTTTCAAATATCTGTCATTTTTGAGAGATAAAGCGCATTCGTTAAATTAAAGGCATGGTGTGCCACCAACCAAATGTGCACACAAAACTTTGTGTAAACACTTGTCCCACAGAACGCATAGTAATGTCAGTCTCTGACATCATTTATTTACATGCTCTTGTATAAAATTATGTCCGATTCTGTGAGTCACTTTGAGTATCCGATTAGCACAAATAAAATTTAAAAAAAATTGAGTTTAGGACATAAAAAATAATTGAAACACAAAAACAAATCATTATGTATACAAAAAGAAATATTTATAGATTCTAATATACATTAAAAGTAAGCACTATATTCAAATTTCTTTCCTTCGAGCGTTCGTGTTTCTAAGACAACTCTTTTCCTATAAATTCAAATCTAAATAAGGTAAGCTTCAAATTAAATAAGAGAACAGTTCTGCTTCTGTAGAAGGTCAATCAGTTTCGGATTAAGCCCTATTGATTTATTGAACTAAATAATATGTAACCAGAATTATTAAATCGATTTTATTACCAATTTGCTTATAAAATTATCCTCTGATCTGTATGGGATTTTAATAAATTATGTGTTGACCAATTAAATACATATTCCCTTGTGGTTTCGAAAGAGTAGGCAAACCTTCTAACCTGACACTCGATTCATTGTCGATGGAATCACTGGCGCTAATTTGGTACTCGCCTAATGTAAATCCGCCTAAGTCCGACTGGAAATTTCTGTGTTCATTTTGTTACATTACAGCAAACGTTAATTGTTAAGCAAAATTTACAAGTAGGTAATGTGAAAACAGAAATTACTCAGTAAGTGCAGTTTTCGTGTGATATCATAAATATGTTAATAAGATATAGTTGTTGAGGATTTTTTTTAGATTACATATTTACACTGTTAAATTTATCCGATAGGTCTAGGAACTACTCACAATATGTGAACACCCATTTCTAGTGCAATAATTTTATAGCCTACATTGTAAAGTGTATTTGTAACATGTTTTTTAGGAACTATATTGTATCACAAATTTAGATTACTGTATCGTATTAATGTTGTGTGTATCATAAGACATATTTATCGTAGAAAAATATAAGTGTGTATATTTCTAAATAGCGTCAAAATATTTATTTATGTGAAAATATTAATATATAATTCAAACTGTATTTGCTTTTACTTAACTCTCCCCTTCCATATAGGATCTATTATGAATACTGTAAATAGACTTACGAGTATTAATAAACATAAGTGTGGTAATACCCATAAGTATAGATGGTTGCGGGAAACATTGCTAAGCATGGAACATCAGTGCTATTTATTTTTAAAAGCTTTTATTCAACTTCACATGTATGTATGTCCTAGAATCTTGCAATCAATATTTCACCCACTTCCACTAAAGCTGTGGAGCTGTAATTTTACATACGTATTTAGTTTTGATGACAATACAAAATTCATAAATGCCGCCATTTTGAACCCAATACGGTACAAAACGGTGATTTATCATTTTCACGGGTACCCGGATACAATAAGGGTATAAGGGCTTAAAAAGAAAAAATACTTCATCAAAAATAAAATTAAACAAAATATTTAAAAAAATTAAGAATAGATATAAAATAAAATGTAGATACTATAAAGGGGAAAAGAAGTTTTTATTGAAATTAAATTATTACACATTTAACATATTTATTCACTGTATTTATATATAACAGATTTATACGCGCGAAAGTGCAATATTGTGAATTTGGTATTAGTAAAATTACTATAAGAAATAAACAAATAGGAACTTTATTTCCTTGTGAGAAAAGTTAATATTGTAAGAATAAGCAGTCAGGCAACAGAGCGAGCGCCTACGTCTACACAACGGTTTCAAGTGGCAACAACAACAATGCGACTAGGCGATTCTTTTGTCAACAGCATCAGCAGGAGAACAGTATAAGCCTGTGTTAAATAATGTGTTATTCGATATGGGAAAATAATTCATTATATGTTATTGAAATAACGACCATTAGGACATGTGTCTAACGGGGAGTTGCTAACAAGGCGGATCTCTTCCACAATGCGCGCGTCGTGTGAATACAGGATTTCTCGTCTTGCTGAAAGCGGCGAGCCCTACATTCGAAAGAGCACTCCTACGATAAACCCACTTTTTCTTTTAAGTAAGCAAATAGCCTATAAAAGCTTGTACCTAGATATATTAATCTCCTACAGGCTACTTTGAACCATTGAATAGTATCAATGAAGGAGTCTACTGTATCATCTATTTTGTACCTTATATTGAGATAATAAATAAGTCATAGAGTGGTAAATAAGGTGTTTTTGGGAGTATACAATGGATATCTATAATACTTAACAATCTGGAATATTCTTAATACTAAAGCATAGCTGAGGAGACGCTACATCTGTAGTAGTGCAGCCGAAATAATAGCTAGCTATCAAAAATAACCCCTCAAGAGTTAAGTTATGCATAAAATCTTGTAACTATTCAGAGAGAGTAATTAAAATTGCTGATAAAATCAAGCTAGTCAATCGTAAGCTACAAATCATTTAAATACTTCTGAACATAATTATGTAATGAAACATATCAGATAATCAATGTATACATTACAACTAGAAGAGACTCACGAGGTTTTCTCAGTCCCAGCTATTGTCGCTGCGAAGCAGCAGTGATCACATTATTGTGTTCACAATGCAGTGAAATTTCTGAATACTGTGACTACAACTTATATCACAATTGGCTATGAACACTATTGTGCAGATTTACAAGAAATCTTACACAGGAACCATAAGGTGGTGCCTTTTTTGTTTGTCAATAATAATATATTGTGATAAAAAAAAAGAAATCTTATAGGGATAGAAACCATTAGCTGTCTGTTTGTCGATAATAATATAATATGACAAAAAATGAAATCATATAACATAGGGATTAGTACATTGAAACCAGAAGGTGGTACCATAAACTTATTTAATTTAAGTCCATAGTATGCTTAAAACTAGTAAATTACAGCCTGCGACCACGTCTACCGCCCTTCCTGCGGGTCGAGTCAGATGGTACTGGTGTGACATCCTCAATGCGACCAATCTTCATGCTGGAGCGAGCCAATGCTCGGAGGGCTGACTGAGCTCCAGGCCCTGGGGTTTTGGTCTTGTTGCCGCCAGTAGCACGAAGTTTAATATGCAGAGCTGTGATACCAAGGGTTTTACACTTTTCAGCAACATCCTAAAATCAATACAAAACAAGAAAATTAGTTAACATTCAATAGGATACTGATTGGATATTGGATTGCAACTGTTTGGAGAGTTTATTATATTGTACTGATCACATATTTAACAAATTTCAATATCACATTTTCCCAAACTGACTGAATTTCAAAATCTGTTTATGAATGTCAGAAACATTTAATGTCCAATAAAGTAAGTACAATGAATGAAAATAATGTAAGCAAAATCTCCTATTATCTCATAATTACTATTTATTAATATGACGATTTAAGATAAAAATCTTTAATATGTTGTACCAATATTTTATAATTTTTTGTGCATAATATTTTAATGTAAAACGATCCTTCTCAATAAATCATACTCTACTATATGGCTGTACCAATCAGTGCTGAAAATTCGGCATCAATTGCACTGATTGCACAAAGATTTATCTTATCCATTTTAAACAAAACAATGCAATTTTTCTACAATTCAGAAAAATAATTCATTATCAATTACACTCCTAAGCTAGAAAGTAACATAGCATTTAATGAACAGGTGAGCAAATTTTGTGTTACGTTTATAATATTTGGTTCTAGTCTAATAAAAGTTTACCTAACTTAGCTAACTATACCACCAATTTGACAGCTTAACTTTAAATACTAAGTTATTTCAGAAATCAATCTAATATAAGAAACTATTGAAATAGACCACATCCAGATTTATACTGATGAGCTGTGGGTGTATATTATACTACTGAATTGTGTAAGTTTGGATAAATCTCATCTCAAATACCTTTTATAATCATGAGATAAGCTAATTTTCAGTATACTACACCATACATATTTCATAATTTATTTGATGTAATTCCTAATTTTTCAGCAGTTTCAAATATCTAGACTACATGATTAATTAAACTACTGATAGATATTATGTGACCCTTATACAATTAAATAATAGAAGCTGTGAACAAACTGTTTGTATGAACATAGTAAACACAAAACAATTAGCCTGGATTTTTAACTAAATATGAAATGGGTTTTCACCTAGCAAGAGAGCAAAAATCTACGTCGTTTTAACAATATTTTAAGCTGAAGGTAAGAAAAACAACACGGATACATAACCTCAAAAATTAAAACAAGTACAACTAATTATATTGAAATTAAATCTTTACCTGAGCAGCTAACATAGCAGCATATGGCGAAGCTTCATCACGGTCAGCCTTCACCTTCATACCACCAGTAACTCTAGCAATAGTTTCCCGGCCAGACAGATCGGTAACATGCACGAATGTGTCGTTAAACGAAGCGAAGATATGGGCAACGCCAAAAACTGTCTCACCAACCAAGTGTTGAGGACCAAGAGTTACTTGGACCTCTTCTTTCGCAACTTTGTTTTTCCTTGGTGCCATGATTCGGCCTGAAATAAACGACAATCACTTGTAAAGCACAGATATAACTTTAATAAATCACCACAATCCGACAACCGATCGTCAGGTCAGAATATGCATACACAGATTGTGGTTATTTCTTTCAATTGGTAGCTATATTTTGTGAAAATTACCAATATAAATTAATTTTTCATTGAAAATTATATGTACCTTTTGTTTTTGATATCTGTCAAAAACTAGAAAGAAATGGTAGACGTCGGTTCTACCATGTTCACAAAAATGCGCTGTCACTGTCACTTTTTTTATACAATCAACATAGAATGAAGAATGAATTCGTAAAATCAGCAAATGAATCGATTTTATTCAGAAAGATAGTTATTCACAGAAATGTCACGTTTATTAAATTCAATAAAGAAGAATAGAAAGTATTTTAGTGGTCACTTTACTATCAAGTAGAATGTTAATGCATGTTCGTACTTACGATTGAAAATTTATCTTTATTTTTAATCAATGATATACCTTGTTTATCCAACTTCATATAATCCATTCATCCAAAAATACATGTGAAGTGCCTCCGTGACCTCGGCTATCATAGCGGTAGTTTAATGATGTTGTTGCTCAGTATAAGCCACTAGTATATCATAATCTTACTACTATCCTATGAGTATAATCTTACTTACATTTTAAAAAGAAGTTGCTGCTCATTTATTCTATTTGTCACGCATATGTTTTTCGCAGTTTCGAGAGAGCTTGTGTTATACACACATATCTTATATTTGACCTAAGTTTAATATTGTTACCACATCAAACTGCTTACCAATTCACTAGAGTTATCTGATAAAAATGGCACGTAATTCTAGTCAATGTGCTTATTTTAACACAAACAACGATTAATTGCGCTGTAATAGCGAGTTTGTTTGGTCATTTTGTGTGACCGTAGTAGTATAGCGGGCATCGGTGCACAATGATTTACTGCCGTATAATTTGGTGTAGTTTACAAAAATTAAAATATATATTAACATCTATGCAGACTACAAATGGAGGTGCCAATTAACACCCACTTGTTGTTGTGACATTTTGTTGAACAGTACTCATCTACTGTTTTACTGTTTTAAGTCAATTTACCTTTGTGAATCGGCATCACTTTGAATAACATACATTAATTTATATAAGGTTATCCTAGCGTTACCACAAAATACTGTAAATTAAACATGTGATTAAGTTGTTCGATCTTCTTACTTTATGCTTTAAAAATAACGATTATATTAGGGAAACGTAATTTTATCAGCCAAATCATTAAAAAAAAACTGAATATACAAAATGAATTTGTCAGAAAAGAATCTAAAGTCTACGTAGAATTTAATGAATCAGACAAGTGTAAAAGTAGTACCAAAAAAATCAAACAAAATTTTCAACTCGTTTTGATCTCGATCTTGGCTTGAACCATTTTAACGTTTTAACTATGCGGTCACTAAACACTGTGTAACGGAATATTTCAACAGCATTTTTTACATTAAGTCGATGTAGAATTTATTCTCTGTTAATAATTGCCTGTCATGTAACTTAGATCTGTTCCGACTCTTAGTGAATCTTTAGTAGGTATCACATATTTCGAAACACAAACGGTTCTGTATAGTGCGACATACGTCTATGTATTCTGTGCCAAGTGTGACAACTTCCGGAAGTCGCGTACGTCATTGCCAACCAACAGATTCATTTTCATTACAGTTTTAGAGAACAATCGTCGATTTTATAGACGGAACATATTGCAATTAAGTGCGAAATATTGTGATAAAACTCTCCTAGTATTAGTATATCTAGTTCAAATTTATAAAGTAAGTAATAGTTTGATATAAGATAAAATTATTGTGCGAAGTTGATGATACAGTGAGAAAGAATGACGTTCTGTCATAAATGTTACTCAATTCAATATCGTATCATAATTCAATAAATTGTTGGTTTATAAAATAAAACCTGTTCAGAAGTGTGCCTGTGTATATAAGTAGATGTGTTATTATATAACTACCACACAATTATACTACGCAGTGAAATGTAATAGAATCCCGCAAGTCATTACAGATTGTGAATTCTTTGTGAAGAAGACAAAAGTAATAAATAACATTGAATTATTTTATTTCAGATTCAATATGTTTATCTTGGACTGGTTTACTGGTGTGCTTGGTTTCCTAGGTAAAATTATTAAATCTGAATTTGTTTGTGTCCGCAAAAAGTATTTTTTACTAATAACTATCAACTAATAGGTTTGTGGAAGAAATCTGGTAAACTCCTGTTTTTGGGACTGGATAATGCTGGCAAGACTACACTCCTTCACATGCTAAAGGACGATAGATTAGCACAGCATGTACCAACCTTGCATCCAAGTAAGTTTTATAAAATGTTTGAACAAAATTAGTTCCTAAATAATTAGATTGTTAGTAGTACAATTTGCTCTAGAGTCAATGTTGTAACAAATTATAAACAAAGTTGATTATCAAAAATTAAAGAAATATTTTTTAAAATATTCTTTACTTAACTGTAAAACCTCTGCAAACACTGATATTTCTAGAACTTTACGTACTTCTAATGATAAATCATTAATTATTATAAAGTTTTCTAATGTCATATGGTTAAATATAGATGAAATGTTATGATTATATGTAGTTTACCAATGTCATGTTACTATCTTAAAACATAAAAGCTATTAAACCTATAAAAGTTAACCAAGAAATAATTTAAAATTACAACCCAAGTTCACAATTGGCTGCAAAAAATCCCTAATTTTTTATAGTTTGCAGTGCCTTGTAATAAACTATGAAATAATAACTATAATTATAAACAGTTCTATCTATTTAATTATGTCATAATATTGTATTATTTAATGATTTAACATAAGAGAGATTTAAGTAGCTGTTCTAATTTTATATATATGAATAATGCATCCACCCTCAAGGCAGTTAATAAAATGTATTGTAACTGGATTGGACCATATTATTATTATGTACCTATTAAGAAAACATATTTGTTTTATTTTACTACTGGGCTCAGTATGTGCTTGCAAACAATATACATATATGTTTTTATACAACAATTTTGAAAAACAAGCAGATTGTAGTCACCTGTAATATATGCTGTTCTTGTGAGTTTCAAATCAAATCTACCAATAGAATTCCCAGTGTTTGTGATACTGATACTAGCAGTAACTATTGGCTTTGTTGATTGTTCAGTATCAGGTGATTGACATGCTTTTGCCATCTTTGTAGTATGAATAAAGATTTTTTTCTTGTCTTATTAGAAAGTTTTCATGGTAAATTAAAAACCACCCAGAGAGAATCTTTCATGTGAAGGTATCTGAAGAAAACTCAAAAAATCACAAGATAATAGCAAGTTTCATATTATTCTGTATACCTTATACACTTAAGACCTACGACGGGTAGATACAGTAATTACTGCTGACGATGATGACACAGCTACAATTTCCAGTAGTATATAAGTAAGTAGCATGAGCTGACCACAGATATTGAAGCAAGCTCGTGATACTATAATAATATGAAGAATCTCAGTTTGAGCTCTTCTGAAAAGGAAGAGATAAGGACTGTATATATGTAGCACAAAAACCTGCATTAGATTCTACTTTAAAATAGCAGTTATCATTAGATAACAAATAACAACTTAAACCAAGTTGTACATATGGCATTCACCTCTGGAGTACTTTAAGTAATTCAAATACTGCAATATTACAAAGAATGTATTATGTTAATAGCACATGTTCTGTGACTAAATAAATAATCCACACCTAAAATTCAGAGTTCCACAGAAGAAAATGACTAAAGCACCTAAAAAGATAACATTTATGGCATGTCTATTCACAAATACTTATAAAAAAGCCTTAATAGAAAAGAAATACTTTAGCTATAAATGTAAAGTGGTCCTTGCTGAAGGCTGCTGAAGGCTGAACTTAAAATCCAGAAACAATCATTTGATTACTATTGGTGATTATATCATATCATATCATAAAAACTTCCAAATCCAGAAATTAACATTTGATTCTTTCAGTATATGTACTACATATTAATTTTTTTATATTATTTTAATATTTATATCTACCTTGAAAATATTTGGACTTATGGAATAGAATTGCGGCGAAAAAAAAATAGGTCATAATTACCTGAGCTACACATCATCAATCAAGTCAATCCGGAAGAAAATTTGCAACATGGAGAAAATTGAGTTTCACGCAATCATCAAGTTCCTTACCAAAAAAGGAAAACCTCCCCAGACTATTTTGGAAGTGATATCTTCTGTTTACGGGGACTCTTACCCTGGTAAAACCATGGTCAAGCAAGGCAGGGATTCGATTGAAAATGATCCGAGACCAGGGTGGCTTGTTGAGGCAACCATGGCAGAAAAACTTGAAAAATCATATTGGAAGTTTAAAGAAGAAACAACTTGCAGAAATGATTTGAGTATCAGCTACAGCTATTTTTAACATCCTACACCACCATCTTGGCATGTCAAAGGTTAGTGCAAGATAGGTGCCATGAATGCTGACGCCACACCAGGAGCAGCGGCGAGTTGATTGCTGTCGCGAGTTATTAGCTCTCTGTGCTGAACAAAAGGATGAAGTTTTGAACCGAATTGTGACTGGAGATGAAACTTGGGCTCATAATTATGAGCCTGAGTCCAAATAAGACTCCATGCAGTGGCACAAAAAGGCCACACCACCTCCGAAGAAATTCAAAGTGTCTCCGTCGGCTGGAAAAATCATGGCTACTGTTTTCTGGGATTCAAAGGGAATCCTCCTTATTGATTATAAAGAAAAGGGTGTCTCTATCACTGGAGAGTACTACGCTGCACTATTAGAACGTCTGCGAGATGCTGTGAGAGAAAAAAGAAGGGGAAAATTGACTAAGGACTAATTTAACTCCTTTTGCACGACAATGCACCCGTGCATAAGGCGGAAGTTGCGATGGCTGTTGTTCAAAGTGATTTTCAGAGTGAAGCCCCAAGTGATTATTATTTGTTCCCAAACATGAAAAAAGAGCTTCGAGAGAAGAAATTTTCCAGTGATGAAGAAGTGTCTTCATTCTCGCAATTCGGTCTATTTTGACCACAAAAATAAATAATTTTTTTTTCAAAGGTTTTAATAAATGTGTTAGATTTAAGGAGGAATATATTGAGAAGTAAAAAATTTTGTATATTATATCTTACTTTTACCCTCCATTCCGCGAACTTTTTGACCCACCCTCGTAGATCAAAAGTTGATAAATATTTATCTCTTTAATCCTTTGTTAGTATACATTCCACTATAGAGGATGCACTTAACTGAGAAATCTTCACAAAATATTTGTACAAACAAAGACCACAATATAAATAAATAATATTTATAATAATGAAATATAAAATGTTTCATACATATCTATTATATTTTAGTATAACATTAAATAGACCTACAATAGCCTAATCATCTTTGTATGGAAAAAGCCAACCAAAACTAATTAATCATAAATTAGATAAATGAAGATATCTTTAAACTTTGTGTTATATATAGGTAAATATTATTGTTTATATATATAATGTTTATATTATACATATTTTTTTCAAAATTTATCAAGTGGTATAGCGGAAAAGCCTAATTAATGATAAATAAACTTGTGAACAAGTATCACAATTTTGAATAGTAATGTTAATGTAAGGCAGTGCAATTGGTATTGCAAACAAGTAATCTGCTCGATCCAGATATTATTCGATTCATAGATTAAAACAAAAAGGGAAGATACGGCATGCATGATAAAATATGGACCGCCTCAGCTACTACATTTACCACTTACGCTTTCAGTCACTTGTAAATAAAGCGACAATTGAGCAAACGAGACAGAGCAGTAAGTTTTAATGTCAGCGCGAGCAAGACAGAGACATATCAAGGTCATCGCTGGTCGCTTCACAGGAGAATGCTTTTCTCGCTCATACAAAAAAGTGCATTTTAGTCTTGTCCTTTTCTTGATAAATGAACGGCGAACTACATACTGTGTATTTAAGAAATAATTGTTTTAATGTATTCGCAAATGAAAAGTGATGTCTTGGGGTTTGTTTTAGGTTACGGAACTATTCGAATCCATTTTTTAAAAACACACGTAGGTACTGTTTAAATTGTATGCATGAGCCCAATTTTAGCGGTCCACTTTTGAGATGCTAACGGATAGATAAGATACGGCATCTTCCCATTTTGTTTTAATCTAAGATTCGATCCAAATAAAATTTGTTAAGAGTATTTATTAATGATATTTTTTTAGCATCGGAAGAACTGTCAATAGGCAGCATGCGGTTCACAACGTTTGATTTGGGCGGGCATCAACAGGCACGGCGTGTTTGGCGGGACTACTTCCCTGCTGTGGACGCGATCGTATTTCTGGTGGACGCGTGCGACCGCGCGCGCCTCCACGAATCCAAGGAGGAGCTTGACTCGTTGCTCACTGATGAGACACTTAGTAACTGTCCAGTGCTCATCCTTGGCAACAAAATTGATAAACCAGGAGCGGCTAGTGAAGATGAACTCCGCCAGTTCTTCAATCTTTATCAGCAAACTACAGGAAAGGTATGTTGATAGACATGAGTTAATTTTTCTCAATCATACTTGGAAATTTGAGCATTATTTTGACAACCTTCTCCGAGATAAATCGAAATTGCTGTACTGGCCAAATACATGCGAGCAGCGGCCGGCAAAAAATGTGTGAAAATCCATATCTGTCGTGTTTTAGCGGCCAAATAAATATACATGTAAATTCATATCTATCGTGTATTTAAAAAAAATGGAACGATTTGTTGCTCCGAAAACTGGCAAACCATGGAGGTAACTTATCAAAGTTTTATTTAAATATCGAACTGGCTTGCAAAAAAAACTATTTTATAATGAAAAAACTGTATTTTCAAATAAAAATTCTGCTTGGTACTACTTAGTTTTAATTTCCGCGCATTATTTGAGAAAAGTACTATACAAGCCTTGGCCACAACTAGGCATCGATGGACTTACGTATGTGTACATGTACACGTTCGGCCATCAATGCCTCTATTGCTGGCCGCTGCAGTAATGTACTATTTACTAACAACAAACCTGTTTTGAATTACTTGTGGAAGTCGGGAACTCATATCTTTCTTAATCTTAAATCTTTAACCTCTGTTTTCTGATTGGGTCATGCGTTTTTTATTTACTTTTATTTTGGATGCAATAGTTAATCTTTTATAAGGTTTCTATAATTTAAAATTATAATGTTATATGAGCTGTTTAGTAGTTCCAGTAAATTACCCTTTCTATTTGTTCATTCCTAATTTTTTTTTTAATGCTAGAGAGAGGTAATTTGGCTTAAACCCTACTTCTCTGCTTGAGTGCCTTCCTTTCTAAGTCCTTACTTAGGATAATTTTTACCACAGGAAAACATTTCTGTCGTATGAATAATCCGATATGTGATAAGATGAAATGTGAAATGTTCAGGGCAAGGTGTCGCGGTCGGAGCTGCCCGGGCGGCCACTAGAGCTGTTCATGTGCTCAGTGCTGAAGAGGCAAGGCTACGGCGAAGGCTTCCGTTGGCTCGCTCAGTACATCGACTGAGCGGTCACTTGCCTACTGTTCTGATAACGTAGCTGCTTAATGTATCACATCACACATTTCTTTTAATATCTTAAGCTGGGCTTAGTTCATATGTTTCTTATATATTTATAAATTTGACTTGAATTTCTTAGAATCAATAATTTTTTTTTTAATATGATCTGTAACTATTTATTTTGCTATTGAACTGTCTTGCATAATGTTTTAAGGCATTTTCATAGTTTTAACAATTATTAAGCAGCTATGTTGTAGATAAGTATTGAAAATGCGTTCAAACAGTTTTAACTCGCTTACTGGTAATGTACGGGTGAAGCTTATACACTCGAATCTTCCTATTTGTCGTTTTTTAAATGTTATTTCTTGTGCAATTAATGTCACTATTTATTATTGAAAATACTTTTGACAGTTTAAATGAATTATGTATAATGTAATGTACCTTTGTGGTAGTGAATTCTATATTTTCAAGGAAAGGGACGATTTGTTTTACAAAATTAAAGTGATTGACTATTGCCAGAAAACTATGATCGTACTTTATTACATTAAAGTACAAAGCTAAGGAACTATGTAATATATCCAGTATTGAGTTTAGCATTACTGGTATGCGAGATATAAAATTGCTACTAGTTGTAATAATCAGGGAGTTTTGTTTGGCTGTAAAATACCATTAAAACCTATTTTAATTTTACCAATGCTATGTTGGATGTTCGGGACGCGCCCTCAGCTACAGTCTTAGGTTTGTAAAACCACATAAATTCGTATCTATTATTAGTAAGGTAATGGTGCAAAGCATTGTGTTTGCTATTATAAGTTATCTTGGCCAATATATACATTGTGTTTTTCATACAGCTGTTCAATGATTTGTGTGAGTAATTAAAACTATATTTTTTTTTAGAATAATAGGTTATGTTCAACTTGTCTCTGTAAATTAAATATTTGTCTTTGTTGTGTAATAATGCCATTATAAATTCTTACTCATTCCAACTCTGTTGCGTGATAATTTTGACTTCTTATACAGTATCATATTAATAGTGCTCATTGTGTTATAATATAAGATTCAAAAGGCGTTGAGTGTATTTTATAAAAAAAATCTTCCCGTTTTTATTTTGCGGATTGTTCTATAGATATACAACATCGAGACGGCAAGTCTACTTGATTTCAAAAATTCTGTATTTATAAAAATTGTGTCAAAGTTAAAAATTCTCAATGTTATTATAACAACAATAGAACATTAACCTAAGGTCGCTAATAATCGGGCAGTATGTATAAGTTTTGGATCCGCTATCTGGTAATATTCATTCGCGTTTGCCTCGTACAACTCATAAAAAATTTCGACGAAATTATAAGTTTGGATAAGTAATTGAAATTACCTGGTTACGGGGTTTTGTAACCAAGAATGATTCCATGCACAAAAGAAAAAAATGATAGAGAATTTTACAGATGGGTTAATATCTACAATATTTGTAAATATAATGGAATTGAAAAGTATTGTAGGCAAGCTGTCTCCATATTGTTACGATCAATGCTGGCTTCCCAGCTCTAGACAATGTTATTTTGGTATATTATTTGCAATTTAAGTAATAAATATTTGTAATAAAATTTATATGAAATATTCCAAGAGTTTTAATTTTTTACTTCGTACCATACGCCTCTAGCAGCACCTATATTTGTTTATTATATGTCGCGACATGGGACTGTAACAGAACAGAACAGTGTATCAGGATTGGATGAGAAGAATACTCGGATGTCCAAATTTTTTCACTTTCATGTTCTTACTCTCACTTGTAACTTTGCGACCAGTATAAAATAAACGGCTCTTTGTAAAATACCGTAATTTATTTGAAAAATCAACAACAACATCATTCGTAACATTATACGTTTTACGTAATTAAACGTTTGGTTACTATGTGGTGACATGAAACCGTTCCCTTTCGCCTCGCGGCTGTCATAAGACCCAACTAATAAAATTTACCGCAATTATATCTGTGAAGTCGGAGTCATTAGCACCCAGACCCTATTACGCTTGGCCATAAATCATTGCGAGGCGTGGGAGTTAAATGATAGTAGGCATTACACGCAGATTATATAAACTTACACAAATAAAATATTAGAGAAAGTAATAAACTGAGTTCAAATATCCCTCGGAGAGATTTCTTCCAATCAAATCTAAGTAAGCATTATTAGAGCTTATATCATCATTCATTAAGGTCTTTTGTCCCCTAACTGAGGTAGAGGGCGTCCACAGTGAGTCTCCATCTCGTACGGTCTTGAGCTTCGCATTTGATTTCGCCCCAGGTTTTTCCAACGGCTGTCGCTTCGCCAATGACATTCCGCCGTTGATTTCGCTGTTTTGAACGACCACGTTTGCGCTTTCCTTGAGAATTCCAGTCTAGGGCTTGCCTCGGTATGTGGTTTGGATCTCTTCGGAGAGTGTGACCTATCCAACTCCATTTATGGCGTTTGATCTGCGGTCGATCCGGACTTCATCACAACGTTCCAAAAGATGCTCGTTGGAAATTTTTTTGGGCAGTAAATACCCAGGATGCTGCGAAGATATCGTTTGACGAAATCCTGGAGTCTATGCGAGATGTCGTTTGTGACCTTCCACGTCTCACACCCGTACAGTAACACGGATTTCAGCTTATATATATATCCCTACCGAAGGGCTCTTACCTATGTTAAAACGATTGGGCCTGTTCAGCGCACCACACTGACCCGGTAAGGATTAGTTGACTACTAGATGTATGCAGATTGCTTCATAATGTTTTCCTTCACGTTGGCCACTCTCCTACCCGCGGAGGTTTATTTTAGATTACATACTAATTGAGGAGTGGTCGGCAGGTTCCGCAAAATGATCCAACCATATAACAATGTTTTTAGAATTTCATATGTAGGTATATTTATTAGACGCCTTCACGGAGTAAGGCAACCTACATTCACCTGCGAAGAAATTCAAAGGTGTATTTTTAGGAACTCTCCCAATCCGCACTGGGTTGTCAGAAAATGATGAGTTATAATACAAAATGTATACATTTAACAAAATATCTTGGGTTTCAACCTAGCTTTGGTACGATATAGATTGTTTTTCTTTTTTAATTGGCTGTAACCTGTTTTGTACGTACAATTAAATATAATTAAAAAATCACATTTTAATTTTGACACGATATTACTATCTATGATTTCAGAACTTATAACCCGGTTGTGATTTACAAATCGTTTGACCGCTGTGCCGACATCACGTACATATTACGATCTGTGCCGAGGTACAATCTGCATTCTTGCTGATAAACGTGACAAAAACTGATATTACCTTAATAAAGTTGATAAATCTTTTAATATTATCTTCATATTAGATTATCTCTAGATTGATGTAAAGCTACTGTAATTCGAACTGAAGAAATTTAAAATTATACACTCGATTTTCTTATTCTCGTACTTACTAACATATGTTTAAACGAGTGAACTGTCACCAAGTTTGAACACTATTATTTTTTATTCGACCTTTTATTTAGATTTTTATTAATGCACTAATTAGTAAAAATGTAATATTTAATTTACTAATCATTATTATATTTATGAAATATATGAACAATGTACAAAAATACCAATTATACCTTACTAGCTTTGCCCGCGACTTCGTCCGCGTGGAATAGTGACTTCCGGCAGATTTTTGGTTTTTCCCACATAGTTCCCGTTCTTGCGGGATTTTTCGGAATGGTCGAGTTTCCGCAGAATTTTTAGTATTATTATGTTGATACAACTTAAACAAATTATTTCGACCCAAATTTGTGGCCATAAAAACGGTCATTGTGACTAAACCTTAAAAAGATAGACATATGCCGTCGCGGACTTTTTTTTTAGATCATGTATAGAGGAATAATTCTTTTCATACATATTTTTTTGTGTATCTTGAACCGTTTTCGCAGCGCACGCAAGAAAGCCTTCAAAAAATGAATAATTTTCCCCGTTTTTTACACATTTACCGCTCTGTCTTTTGCTCCTATTGGTCATAGCGTAATGTTATTTAGCCTATAGCCTTCCTCGATAAATGGACTATCCAACAAAAAAAGAATTATTCAAATCGCACCAGTAGTTTCGGAGATTAGCGCGTTCAAACAAACAAAACAAACAAACTCTTCAGCTTTATTATATTAGTATAGATTTTACTTAGTATGGAAAGATGCGGAAGCTTGTACTACTTTGCTTATCTTTGTAAACAATAGTACCTATATGTGCATTTATTTATCGCTCCTACGGTGGGAAAAACATCACGAGGCAGTCTCCTTCTACTTGTCTCCCAAGCACTTGCACGAGGCCATATTTAGACGGCGACGCGGGCAAATTGGCCGCGAACGATATGACTATGTTTATCACACATAGGGGAGAAGATTGTGGCGGTACGACATGATGTTGACTACTTAAATTATTTATTAGTTAGCAGACAGCAGCAAGCTAGTTCGTGGAGAACTGACCGCCCTCGTACGTTTGTTGTATTTCGTGGCACGGGCAGAGGTGGTCTTTATTTTTTTGCAGCAAAAAGACTGCACATCTCGTCAAAGCACTTAATTGATCTAATTATGTATTCAGTATTTCACTTTTAGCTTTCGGGACATTATGTGGCATATTTTCGGCTCATCTATCGCAGCGCCTCAAGACTAGTCTTTGATTCGTGCGTGTTGCCAATGTTGTTGTTAGGAGCCCAAAACTTGGCCACTCAAAATTGTGCCTTATAAGGAGGCGGATCTAAAGGGCAATAGAGAGGGCAGTTTGGAGTTCTCTGTGTGAGCGTATCAGAAATGACGAAATCTGCAGAAGAACCAAGAATCGCCGACATAGCAAATTGCAAACCTTAAGTAGCAGGGACCGGGCGAGCTGTGTCCAGCTGTGGGTGCTATTGGCTGAAATGGGTGATATGTACATAATTATGCAAGAACCAATTCATTAGTCCGGTAACTAAAGATTCCCACTTATGGAGCTATCGATCCATAGGTCGCTGGATCAAATTCGGCTCGAAGGACCAGATTGTAGTTGACTGTTGTAGATGCCGTGTACAGGATTAAGAGATGAGAAACTACAGGCGAATATTTTTGAAGCGCTTCGGAAATTTTGTATGGGTGCGGTAGTGTTCAATATTCCCAAAAGAACTCCTCCCGCACACCAATCAGCGAGCGTTTAATACATAACAGGAATCTACATACATCGGCAAGCATCAATCACGTTATGTTGTATATCTACTAGCGGACCCGATAGACTTTTCCCTGTCAAAAAGATTTGTAAAAGTGGCAGTTTTTTGTTCCTTCTCATTTTATAAAATGACATCGGATAGCCAACGAAATTACAAAAAGGTCCAAATGGTAGTTCATTTCTCATCAAAAAAATCGAAACACCTTGCAAGTTTACGTTTTTGTCAGGATTATCAGAAAAATGTGTACATTTAGGAATAAATGTTAAATGTCGTTAATAGTGAGTAATATGAGCTTATCAAATCTTAATGTTAATGTTCTAAATTAAATGAAATTTTTCATAGTTTTCGTATTTTGTTAAATGAGTCATTTTTATTCCGTATGGAGTATAAAGGAAAGGATAAAACAACACACGTAAATGAAAAAAAAAAGTTCTAAAAAATTCTAAAAAACGTTTATTTAATAACTTGTATTCCTCCCCGAGCTCTAATTACGCTTCCATACGGTTCTTCATCGATCGGATGAGAGTCACGATCACATGCTGTGGTATATTGTCCCATTCCTCTTGGATTGCATCTTGCAGCTGGCTAAAGTGTTTTGGGGCAGGATCTCTTGCTCGAATTCGTCTCTTTAATTCATCCCACAGATGTTCAATGGGATTCATGTCCGGGCTTCTTGCTGGCCATTCCCTAATTGAGATTTCGACTTCGTTAAGATAATCTCGTACAACGCCCGCGGTGTGAGCCCTAGCATTGTCGTGCATGAATATGAAGCCGTTGCCAATTGTTAGAAACATAAAAAAGGTTTGTGTTTGACTTAACGTGCTTTATGACCGTTGCTATGACAACGGTGGGAAAACAACGAGGCAGTCTCCTTCTACTTGTCTCCCAAGCACTTGCACGAGGCCATATTTAGACGGCGACGCGGGCAAATTGGCCGAGAACGATATGACTATGTTTATCACACATAGGGGAGAAGATTGTGGCGGTACGACATGATGTTGACTACTTAAATTATTTATTAGTTAGCAGACAGCAGCAAGCTAGTTCGTGGAGAACTGACCGCCCTCGTGCGTTTGTGTATTTCGTGGCACGGGCAGAGGTGGTCTTTATTTTTTTGCAGCCAAAAGACTGCACCATCTCGTCAAAGCACTTAATTGATCTAATTATGTATTCAGTATTTCACTTTTAGCTTTCGGGACATAATGCGGCATATTTTCGGCCTATCTATCGCAGCGCCTCAAGACTAGTCTTGATTCGTGCGTGTTGCCAATGATGATATTAGGAGCCCAAAACTTGGCCACTCAAAATTGTGCCTTATAAGGAGGCGCATCTAAAGGGCAATGGAGAGGGTAGTTTGGAATTTCTCTGTGTGAGCGTATCAGAAATGACGAAATCTGCAGAAGAACCAAGATGACCGACATAGCAAATTGCAATTAAGTAGCAGGGGCCGGGCGACGCTGTGTCCAGCTGTGGGTGCTACTGGCTGAAATGGTGATATGTAATTATGCAAGAACCAAATTCATTAGTCCGGTAACTAAAGATTCCCACACTCATGGAGCTATCGATCCATAGGTCGCTGGATCAAATTCGGCTCGAAGGACCAGATTGTAGATGCCGTGTACAGGATTAAGAGATGAGAAACTACAGGCGATATTTTTGAAGCGCTTCGGAAATTTTGTATGGGTGCGGTAGTGTTCAATATTCCCAAAAGAACTCCTCCCGCACACCAATCAGCGAGCGTTTAATACATAACAGGAATCTACATACATCGGCAAGCATCAATCACGTTATGTTACTAGCGGACCCGACAGACTTTTCCCTGTCAAAAAGATTTGTAAAGTGGCAGTTTTTTGTTCCTTCTCATTTTATAAATGACATCGGATAGCCAACGAAATTACAAAAAAGGTCCAAATGAACTATTACATTTTTTGACTATTCAATTTTGGAACGTGATACTAAATCGTCCAACGATGCATTCTGTGCTCCAACGCACACTGTTTTGATAGATATGATTTAATTTCAACTATATGTAGCGTTAATAAAGCGCAAATTGACTCTTTGATGTTAGGAACACACCTACATTGCTTAGACAACAGTGAGTGCTTGCAATACGAACTTTATACAATAACAATACAGCTCAAATTAACTGTACGTTCTAGTTAGAAAACTTACACGTTAGTTTGTATGGGAAAAAGGCCGTTTTTAGGGTTGAACTTCAACGAACATTTTAAAAATGAATTGGCCAAATTGGTCCAGGCGTTGTTGAGTTATGCCTTTATCAACACATTTTGCGATTCATTTTTATATAAGTATAAGAAGATTATTCACTTTGCAGGGCCACTCGCGATGGTGCTCTACAGCTGTAATAGATTCAAGCTGACGGCCATTGTTACTAGCACATAACTTAGTTACATATCTGAATGTGGTAATCCAACGGGAACAAATAAAACAAAATATTTTCTAATAATTTTTATTGATAGGAAAATAATGAAATAAAATACTAAATTTATAGAAATATCTAGAGTAATAACTTTATATAAAACATGTCAAAATTTCGTTTGTGAAAATAATATTGATTTGTTTTTTAATGCAGCTATCGTGCACCGGGATCTCGGCACGAAATGGATCGGCCATTTACACGGCTCACCCGAATAACTAATTCCCTTAACCAATCTCTGAACGACACTGAAACGTGGCGTCAGATTATGCAGTATTTACTATGAATGCTTAGACAATAATGATATAGTATAAAGTCAGCAAACAGTTCTATCATCCTGACGCACGGTGTATGGGAATGCTTCAATAAATAAGATGATTGGAACGCAACCCTAACAATTAACTATACAATAAAATGATATCTGCTTTGTCACACGCCTGATAATGGATTTATTTACAATCTGCACGAAATGATATTATTGCACATTAACACTTATAATTAAATATAATATTGCATGAATTCATAACATTCGTAGATGGCAACCTGTATATAATAAAGGAGAAATTCCGTGTGCTCGAAAAATAAATTTGGACGCCTACACTTGCAACACCCAGATTCGGCTCCCTTTTATATATATACCATATAAATTTCTTTAACAGCCGACCATTACAACATTCTTTTACATGCGAGTAATAAATCGTTCAATAATGACTGATATATCTAAGACTAACGAACTACGCGTAACACGAGATAGTATGTGAGGTAATATCACATTTGGGACTCTAACGTCGACAATAAATTACTCTAACTAAACTTCGAATGCAAGTTCACTATAAGGACTCGTTACCGCGGCGGCAGAGCGACCTCCGCGCGATAAAATAGTAAAAACTTCAGAGCTTCAGAACATGTATATAGCAGTAAATCTAGTCGATACATGTCTACATGTGAGCGCTCGCTTTCACAACACATTTCACTAACAACGTAAAGGCGTAAACGACCGAAGGCGCTGCGGTGTTCCGTACATCTAACCTAAGAGTTTAACTATACACACGTACAAAACGGCTCAGGCACAACGTGGCATCGTGTATATTCTCCGTCTCCAAACGTCAACACGTACTAAATGCAAAACCCATTTTTTTTGGTAACTTATTCTAATAATTCATCACCTTTGAGATTATCCATACTAAGTGATACGCTAATCGTATATGTTTAGAAATAAATAGGTACGTTTAATAAACATGTCCGTAATAAAATATTATCATTAAAACTTATAAAGAAACAAGAAAAACGAATATATTACATCAAGATACAGTTGTGAGAAAAATACATTGGTAAAAGTCGCACATCAAAACATTTAATACTACCTAGTATAACTTGGAAAAAATGTCACGTCTAAAACATTAAAAAAATATTTTGTAACAACAATGATTTATAAACTTCAATATTATTTACATATATGTTCAAGTTCACCTAATGCGCTCACTAAAACTAGAAAAATGTACAATGCATTGGAAACTATGAGTAAAAACTGGATATTGTCTTAATGATAGGTAATCACACGTCAGCTATATAAAGTCCATAGGGCTAATCGCTTTGGTACAACACGGCAGGGGCAGGTAGGGGTGGGGGGTAGGTTAGGGCCCCCTAGTTCTACTAGTTCATCCACTTGCGGCAGTTGGGCGCGCCGCACATGCACATGATCTTGTGCGCGTCGTCCTCGATGTCGAACTTGTAGTCGTACGCCAGCTGCGACATTTATGTTTGCCGTTAGTTACACCGGCCGGACATAGCCACTGTCTGCATACAGTGGAGACAAGCCTTTACAATTACATTTTACGAAGTTTCAAATTTTAAAAACAAATATTTTGTATATTAATTTAAAATTGTTTTCAGACAAAGAAAATACAACATTCCGACAAAAAAATTGCATCTGTTATACATGAATCTTATAATATTTTGAATATAAATATTATTCTTGCAATTCAAATTATTTTATTGTTACTATATTAGCACATGCAAGACAGTTTCCTCCGGATATTATATATTGCTAATAAAGAGTTTCCTAAATGAAAGATAACTGGGGCATGATTAATTTTTATAGAAACCGGCGACTATCAAGTAAACGATTATCTGTCGCAACTCGATGCAAAACGATAACTAATACCTTAGTCAACAGAGGCTGAAAGAAACAAGGAAAGCATCATATAAGCCACATCAACAGTGCACCCTTTACACACGGCCCCACTCGCCACTTACAATAGATGCCGGTTCTACCTCTGTCAGCGCGGTTTTACTACGAAAACTCGGAGCTAACTAAAAACCATTAAAACTATTCTCAAAAAAATTAAATAAAGCTCAACGAAAATACTCGATAGAGAATTAGCAATTTTCACAGATCATTGATATTTAGCTAGGCATTTATAAAAAAAAAACATATTGCTTTTTCATCTTTTTAAATTTAGTATTCGAAAACAAAAGAATGTTTTTAGATCGGTCAAATAGTTTTGTTGTACCCTCTATTCAAAGGCGACAAGTCGGTTGGAAAATGGAAATGTCCCTAAAGAATATTTACGTGCAATAATTTTCTACAACTTTCAAAAATTATCGCGACGTCAGTGCTTTGAAGAGATCACTTCTGTGTTTAGTGATGCAGCACTATGTCTTAGGACTATAGAACGTTGGTATTTGGAAATTCGACATGGGCAGTCTAGCGTCAGTGACGGTCGTCCAAAAACCGGCATGACGCAAGAGAATATGGAAGCCATGCGGCAACTAATCCTTGAAGATCGTGGGCATTTCAAAGACCACTGTTCAAAAAATCTTAAACGAAGAACTTAGCGTAAGAAAGTTGATCTTAAATTGATACCACATTTCTTTACCGACGACCAAAAAGCAAACCATGTTAGTTGGTGTCGCAAAAGACACAAGACAATGCTGACTGTTATACGGAATAATTTATACCATTGTCTGTTTGCCACAAGTCATCACCGAATTTCGAAAAAACAATCCAAAACGTCATATGATACTGCACCATGACAAAGGAAGTTCGCACACCGCCCGCCAAAAAGATGTTTTTGAGCACCCAAAATTCCGAAATTATAGACAACCCGCTTTATACAACCCTGAGTTAAGCTCTAACGATTATTTTACGTTCCCCAAAATTAAGCAGTCTTCGTGGTCAACGTTTCAGCTCACCCGAAGCAGCTGTCGATGCATACAAATTATTTTGACTACCTTTACTTCGGAGTGGATTAAATGTTGTAATAACCAGTTTGAACGCATGCAAAAGTGTGTTAAATATCGAGGAGAATTCTTTTGTTAAATATCGAGGAGAATTCTTTTAAATAAAATAAATGGTAATAATCCTTTAGATTGTCTATAGTTATTTCAAACGACACAACTTAAAAGGCAGCCCTCGTACGCCACGACGAATACGTGAATTTAATTTTATTACACAATATTGCACTCACATGCGGGCGTGATAATATTGCAGCAGATGCACTATCACATATTGAACAAATCGATATAGCACCAACGATTACCAATGCTGATTTAGCAACATACCAATATAATGACCAAGAATTGATAAGACTCCGTGACAATAAGAGTTAGACATTTAAAAATATAATGTTAACGGGTTCTACAAGAAGCATCAACTGCGACACGTCGACTGGGAAGAATCGTCCTTATTTACTGGAAAAATACGAAGAGGAGCTTTTGACATCATTCGTGGACTGAATCATCCTGGAAAGTGAACTACCTGATGAAATGATAGCGCAAAGATATAATTAAGATTAATATCTTGATCTACGTACTTAACCTAAGTTGTTAATACAACTCCATACTGTCATTTGTCGGCCATTTTATGCCAACGTTTCGAGCTTTTACACATCGATATAGTTGGTCCATTACCGATGTCTCGGGGAATGCGATGTTTAATTACCGAGATCGCAGTACTTCATGGCCTGAAGCGCATCCTGTGGAAGATATCATCGCCGAAACGGTAGCTAGCACACTATATGAAGAATGGAGATCACGATTCGAATGCTCGTTACGCATTAAGGTCGACAAAATTATAACGCCTTATCATCCATAATCAATTGGAATGATAGAGCTTGCACAGAACCTTAAAAGCAGCGTCACTGACACAGGAATCAAATGATAATTGGATAAAAGAAATTCCTTCAGTTTGCGCGAGGACACGAGATCCAGTACAGTAAAAATAACGCATTTATACGTCATCTTGGAGATTTTTATCAAACCATCACATCAATCTTCTACATATGAGAAATGTATTAAGAAGATTAAAAAGGACATCATTCAGATGACATTACAGCCATTACATCTTACAGCCCAAGCTCAAGAAATGCTCATACCTATTTGAGCAATACAGAATCAGAAAAACTGTAGACCACATTATGAAGGACCATTTTATAAAATATATTATTAGGATCAAAGATAAAGAAACATTGATATCAATAGATAGATTAAAACCAGCATTTGTCATCAACAACCAAGCAATGACCGTGACAAATTCGAAAAACAGTGCGAGATAAACAGACAGGCCGGTTCGTTATTGGCTGACGCAAGTAAACAATCGATTTAAATACTCAAGGTCTTAGATAAAATAATGAAAATCGTTGCAAGAAATATTTAGCACAAATGCAGTGGACAACATGACATTAGCCCGGGCAGCGCCGTCACAACAACCGTCAGCAATATTTATATTTTGCTGAGTTAGCAAGGTTACTAATGTTTATTGTGTTAGTGTGTCATACGATTGAGTATTGGCATCTCTTGTATTTTCTACGTAGCTACTGCATAAGTGCTGGAGACGTATTTTTGAATTATTATAATTGAATTTGGAATTCGAATACGAATACAAATAGTGCGCGAAATTATTTTCTACTGCTTACTATTTTATAGATTTTGATTTCTACTAGTAGAATATCCAACGCTGACGTGACCTTGACAGTGATCCGTGTCACGTGTGAGACATCGCCAGATTTTTGTTTTTGTTGTTGTGGTTTTGAATTTTTCTGCGTGAAACAGAATCTAATTGAGAATTTGTTTTTAATGACAACACTGATTTCGAGCGATTTAAAAATCTATAAAATTGTAAAATTCAATTCACACGTGTGCTGTGTCGAGGTCGAGGTGATGACGATGCGTACCTCCTCGCCGCGCGCGATGCGCCGCTTGGCGAAGATGATGATGCGCAGGTGGCGGTCCACCTCGACGGTCTCGGCCACGCAGTTGGGCTGGCACGAGTGGTTGATGTAGCGCGCCAGCCCGCCGCTCAGCGTCGCGTCCTGTCGAGGTCGAGGTGATGACGATGCGTACCTCCTCGCCGCGCGCGATGCGCCGCTTGGCGAAGATGATGATGCGCAGGTGGCGGTCCACCTCGACGGTCTCGGCCACGCAGTTGGGCTGGCACGAGTGGTTGATGTAGCGCGCCAGCCCGCCGCTCAGCGTCGCGTCCTGTCGAGGTCGAGGTGATGACGATGCGTACCTCCTCGCCGCGCGCGATGCGCCGCTTGGCGAAGATGATGATGCGCAGGTGGCGGTCCACCTCGACGGTCTCGGCCACGCAGTTGGGCTGGCACGAGTGGTTGATGTAGCGCGCCAGCCCGCCGCTCAGCGTCGCGTCCTGTCGAGGTCGAGGTGATGACGATGCGTACCTCCTCGCCGCGCGCGATGCGCCGCTTGGCGAAGATGATGATGCGCAGGTGGCGGTCCACCTCGACGGTCTCGGCCACGCAGTTGGGCTGGCACGAGTGGTTGATGTAGCGCGCCAGCCCGCCGCTCAGCGTCGCGTCCTGTCGAGGTGGAGGTGATGACGATGCGTACCTCCTCGCCGCGCGCGATGCGCCGCTTGGCGAAGATGATGATGCGCAGGTGGCGGTCCACCTCGACGGTCTCGGCCACGCAGTTGGGCTGGCACGAGTGGTTGATGTAGCGCGCCAGCCCGCCGCTCAGCGTCGCGTCCTGTCGAGGTCGAGGTGATGACGATGCTACCCCTCGCCGCGCGCCGTATGCGCCGCTTGGCGAAGATGATGATGCGCATTTTTTTTTTTTTTTTTTATATAATAGCAGGCAAACGAGCCAACGGGTCACCTGATGGTAAGTGATCACCGCCGCCCATAGCACAAACAACACCAGAGGTATCATCAGCGCGTTGCCGGCCTTTCAAAAATGTATACGCTCTTTTTTTGAAGCTTCCCATGTCGTAACTGTTCGGAAATACCGCGGCCGAAAGTTGGTTCCATAACTTTGTCGTTCGCGGGAAAAACGTACGCGAAAACCGCACTGTGGAGGACAGCCAACCATTAAGATGGTGGGGATGGAAAGCAAGTCCCCTCCGTGACACACGATACAGGAAATCGGTCGGCGGCAGTATCCCAAACAACTCGTCAGAGCACTCCCCATGGTATATGCGGTAGAGAACACAAAGAGACGCGACATCTCTCCGCAGCGCCAATGAGTCCATACGACCACAGAGCACCGGGTCGTCGACAATTCGAACCGCTCTACGCTGGATACGGTCAAATGGAAGGAGCTGGTACTGAGGAGCTCCGGCCCAGAGGTGAGAGCAGTATTCCATATGTGGCCTGACCTGTGCCTTGTAAAGTTGTAGGCGGTGGGTCGGCGTGAAATACTGTCTCGCCCTGCTTAGCACTCCCAGCTTTTTTGAGGCTAATTTAGCCTTGCCTTCCAGATGACAGCGAAATTGAACATCGCTCGATATGTCGACGCCCAGGATACCGATGGTTGACCCGGCATCAAGGGAAGCGCCTTCAAAGTTTATGGTTGCGACAAAAGGAGATTTCTTAGCGGTAAACGCGCAAACTTGTGTCTTAGAGGCGTTAAACTGGACTAGATTTAGTCGGCTCCAATTCGAGACATGGCTGAGTATGTCATCGATAACAGACACAAGCTTGTTTCGGTTCTCAATGACGTTCTGATGTGGAATATTTGCACTTCCGTGATATAGTGCGTCTCCAGTGCTATCGTCTGCATAGCAATGGATACCGCAATTATGCAGTAAATCATTGATATGCAGAAGAAACAAAGTGGGAGACAGCACGCATCCCTGCGGGACACCAGCGTTCACGGGCTGGAGTTCCGAGCATGAGCCATCAACTACGACTCTAATGCTACGCCCAGAAAGAAAACTGGTGACCCACGTGCAGAATTTCCCAGATAGTCCGTACTCTGGAAGTTTGCTAAGTAGAGCCCTATGCCACACTCGATCGAAGGCTTTCGCTATGTCCAGACCGACCGCAAGAGCTTCCCCCTTCCTCTCCACAGCCTCCGCCCAACGATGCGTAAGGTACACTAAAAGGTCACCAGCTGATCGCCTACTACGGAAACCGTATTGTCGGTCACTGATCAGCTGGTTTTCCTCCAGGTACGCTAGGAGCTGGCGGTTTGTGATATATTCCATTACTTTAGAGAGGATAGAGGTGATAGCTATTGGCCTATAATTGGACGGGTCGGAGCGTTCACCTTTTTTAGGGATCGGGTGTACTAGGGCTGTCTTCCAGGACTTCGGGACGACGCCAGTGGTGTAGGAGAGCCGAAAAAGGCGCGTGAGTACCGGTGCCAACTCAGGAGCGCAAACCTTTAGCACGATTGGTGGAATGCCGTCCGGCCCACTCGACTTATGGATGTCAAGGGAAAACAGTGCCTTCCGAACGGAACTTTGAAAGAACCGGACATCAGGCATTGAACTCGCACAAGGCGGTAGAGTAGGTGGTGATATTCCCATGTCATCCAGTGTCGAATTTGATGCAAAAAGATTACCAAGAAGTTCGGCTTTTTCCTTTGCAGTGTGGGCCAGAGAGTCATTATTTTTGTGCAAGGGTGGAATTGATGAGCGACCGAAGTTCCCTAGGACGGCTTTGGCAAGAGACCAGAATGAACGTGTACCAGACGGTAGGCGCACTAGTCTCTCGCCAATTCGCCCTATAAACGATGACTTTGCCTTGGCGATGCTCCTCTTGAAAGATCTCGCAGCGAAATTGTACTTCTTTTTATGGAATTTGGCGTTTGGATCGTCAGACGCCGCCATTCCCGCCCAGGTTCGATAACACTCCTGTTTTCGACGAGCTGCCGACTTGCAGGAATGACCGAACCAGGGTTGAGAACTACCGCCGATGGGAATCACAGAGTTTGGAATAAAAAGTTCCATTCCCTGAAGAATCACATCGGCGACAGATTCGGCAGTATCGTCCGTATCCTCCCGCGAGAAGCAAATTCGCTGCCATGGGTAGGATGCAAAGAAGCACCGCATTCCATCCCAATCTGCTGACTTGTAATGCCAGACCCGACGGGTAGCCACTGGCTGGGAGCTCATAGACTTGTTGAGAGGCACAGTGCTATGGATTAGGCAATGGTCCGAGGAGCCAAGAGGTGCATCAACAGAGACTATGTAACCGTCCGGGTGTGAAGTCAGCATAAGATCCAGTAAGGAGGGCGTATGGTCGTCTATGTCTGGAATTCGCGTGGGCGAGGCGACTAATTGAGACAGACCGTAAGCCAAAGCAAAGTCATGAACAGATTTTCCCATGTAGTCTGTGTTACGAGACTTGAGCCACTCGGTGTGATGGGCGTTGAAGTCACCCAACAACACGACTTCGGCTGAGGGAGTCTGTTTGAGTAGGGAATCGATCGCAGTTTGGCAGCACTCTATGAGTCGGTCCGATTCGGCGTTACCGCTGTGAGATCTGTACACGCACGCGTAAATGCGCGGGTGGTCGTCGCATTCTACGCGGAGCCATAAGGTGGACAGATCCCTGGCTTCAAAGTTTTTGAGGCGACGGACGCACATATCTTCCCTGACATAAGCACATACACCGGCTCGCGGGACGAATGAATGTTCCAGGGTGTAGCCGGGGTAGCGCAGATATGCGATGTCGAGGGGTTGGGATATTTGCGTCTCTGTGAGAAAAAATAAGGCCGGCTTTTCCGTTTCGAGATGGTGGTGAACGGAATTCAGGTTGGTATGTATACCCCTGATGTTGCAAAAATCCACGTGGAGCGTGGATTGGGGTATGGTTCGCCGCCTTTTTCCCCTGCCTCTTTTGAGCGGTATGTTGCCCTCCCCAGAATACGCAGGGCAGCCTGAGCTAAATAGCTCAGGGGGGGATTCTCCAACTACGGAGGAGTTGGTACCCCCCTGGGGTAAAAAACTATTCACTTCCGCTGCCATGATTGGTGAAAAGGAGGAGGGGTGTGTAGTGGGCTCCGGGACTCTCACTCACTGGGCGAAACACAGCAATGTCAAGCATTGCTGTTTCACGACCGTCTTCTGTGAGAGGGTGGTATTCACACCCGTCGAGCCTGCCCATTCGTGCTGTAATTGGGATCACAGCAAGGCTCTACCACCATAAAGGTGGCGGTCCACCTCGACGGTCTCGGCCACGCAGTGGGCTGGCACGAGTGGTTGATGTAGCGCGCCAGCCCGCCGCTCAGCGTCGCGTCCTGTCGAGGTCGAGGTGATGACGATGCGTACCTCCTCGCGCGCGCGATGCGCCGCTTGGCGAAGATGATGATGCGCAGGTGGCGGTCCACCTCGACGGTCTCGGCCACGCAGTTGGGCTGGCACGAGTGGTTGATGTAGCGCGCCAGCCCGCCGCTCAGCGTCGCGTCCTGTCGAGGTCGAGGTGATGACGATGCGTACCTCCTCGCCGCGCGCGATGCGCCGCTTGGCGAAGATGATGATGCGCAGGTGGCGGTCCACCTCGACGGTCTCGGCCACGCAGTTGGGCTGGCACGAGTGGTTGATGTAGCGCGCCAGCCCGCCGCTCAGCGTCGCGTCCTGTCGAGGTCGAGGTGATGACGATGCGTACCTCCTCGCCGCGCGCGATGCGCCGCTTGGCGAAGATGATGATGCGCAGGTGGCGGTCCACCTCGACGGTCTCGGCCACGCAGTTGGGCTGGCACGAGTGGTTGATGTAGCGCGCCAGCCCGCCGCTCAGCGTCGCGTCCTGTCGAGGTCGAGGTGATGACGATGCGTACCTCCTCGCCGCGCGCGATGCGCCGCTTGGCGAAGATGATGATGCGCAGGTGGCGGTCCACCTCGACGGTCTCGGCCACGCAGTTGGGCTGGCACGAGTGGTTGATGTAGCGCGCCAGCCCGCCGCTCAGCGTCGCGTCCACCACGCGCCGCTCGTCCAGCCGGAACATGTAGATGCCGCGGTTCTGCATGGCCCAAACCAAACCACACATAAGCACTCACTCACTTGTACATACATATACGTCACGCCTTGTTCCCAATGGGGTAGGCAGATACCACCTCTCTCCACTTCATCCGGCCTTTCTTTAGGACATCTTCGATTAAATCGAGATATGCCCGCCTAGGTCGACTTACACCGATTCGTCCTATCATTCTCGAGACGACCTCCATAGTCGAGTGAATAGTACACCGGTTTCAAGGTGACGCCATCTCTGAGGTCCCGGGTTCGAGTCCCGGTGGGGGCAGATGTTTGTGTGATGAATGCGAGCATTTGTACCTTAGTCATGGTTGTTAATATATATTTCAATAAAAATTATTTATATATGTATAATATATGTATGTCTATCCGTTACCCTAGATCCCATAGCACAAGCCTTACAGAGCTTAGTTTGGGCTAGGCTAATTGGTGTAAGTGTAACAAATATTTATTTATTTATTTATTCTTACCTTGTGTATCTCTTTCGTTAATCTTCATTCATTCACTCTCTCACTTGTATTAGTCCTATTCGCTCTCATTGCTCACTGCCGCACTTTAACGTGACAATTCAATGAGAATTTTTCAGAAGACAAAAAAACCAAAAAATAAAAATCTAATTTGTATAAATGCTTATTGATTAATCCACATAAGGTTTACATAATTTTGGGTTGGAATTAAGCATTATTATATGCTTGTGTCAGGTACCCCCGCTCCTTCGTAACTAATATTAGATGAAATGTGGTAGAACAGATCACAATCCTTAAGGAATCCTAAATAAAATTACAAGTTAGGATTAAGCTAATAAAATTTTTGAACTTATTATACATAAATTTTGTATGGGCGTGTGTGTATATCGTGTGCGTGTGTGTGTTGTGTATATGTGTCTGTATGTTTGATGTGTGTTTGTGTTTAATGTCTATTTCATGTTCACATTTACTATATATATTAACTAGATGGGTTTTATAGTGCATTTTTGGAACAGATCAGTTAAAAGAGATTCGATGTTATCATAAAGTATATTTTTTAGCCATTTAGTTACTATGATTTTACATTCATGGTATGATTTATTGTATATATTAAATATATTATTATTACATCCTATAAATAATAAATATTATATTCATAAAAATAGTTGCTAGGTGTCGGATGTTTTCGGCAGACTGATTTACTTCTGTGAATATTTCATTAAGACATTTTTATTGACATTGACTGCTTAGTAAATGTGGTTCCTGAGATGGTAAGATTTGCAGCAAACCCGCAACATCTACAAAATTCACAGAGTATGCTGCCAACATATTACATAAGACGTAGTCACAGTACCAATTAAATTCACTGTCTTAGAAACACAAAAGTTTGGCTAAAGGTCTCTTAAGGAGATAAACTCGCATATTTCAAACATTATTAGTGCATTTTAATTGTGTACAATAAAGAATATATAATACAAAAGTACCTGTGCATATAGCTGGATAAGTATCTGTATTTTTGATTATGTTTGATTGATTGTGCAGCTAGAGGTTAGCTAAAATGGTCTCTACTCCGCTTTGGATCTATATATCGCTTATATGTCTTGGGTGTATGTATGTGTCTGTACACTTAAAGAAACAAAAGTTTTGTTACTGTGAGCAGGTTAACAGGAAGTACTTAAACTTCTGCATAACGTGATAATTCTATTTTAAGATCATCCTTTTTAATCCAATCAATTGGACTACGGGTTTTTGATAGAGCTAGTAGTCCATTATAATGTTTGTTGGACAATAATTCGTACTAGTATTTGACAATAAATAAATCACCCTGGTACACTTAGATATGGATTTTAATTGTTAATGAATAAATTACTTAAATAGGCGTCTTTTTAAGTTGGAATGGTCCAATGGGTCAACTTGTGGGGTCTTCACAAACACATTCTATAAACAGGTTAGCGATGAGTAAGTTTTACGATAGGCTATTCTACAATTTTTTCAAATATGTTTTAAGATGTTCGTTTGCATGCGATAGTCAAGTGTTATTTTTATTTTCGCAAAATATTTATCCTGCAAGCAGAAAAAAAGATCAAAATATTATCGTAAAATAAAGGCGCCAAAATGCCGACCGCCATGTCTGTGACGTCAATTGTACTAAAATAAAGAAATGTCAAAGTTGTCAAACGCCGAAGATAGTAGTGATGTGCCAACACGGAAAAACAAAACTCGATTTAACGCGAGTTAAAATTCAAATAACTCGGGTTGAACTCGAGTTAACAAGATGGAAGAGTTAATGTTTTTTTTTTTATTTTTGCCAATTTATTCTTCACCTTCGCATTAATAGTAAAAAAATGAACAGACAAATAATATTTTTTTCTGTTTCAATTCTTTCATTTTTTATATTATTTGTTTATAATGTATTGGAAGAGTTATACTAACTAAAGTAAAAAGGAAATTATTTTTTGAAATCGAATCATTTAATTATGTATTTTTGGTCTGAATTTTAGTTTTTAAAAATATTTATTATTAATTAAACTATGTAATTGTACAGCAGTCTTTTCAAAATAACATCTAATTAATATTATGGTGCATTATGTACATAACATAGGCTCATGATTGTATTTTGATTACAAATTAATTTATAATCACAATATTTTCAAGAACAAGAAAATTAACTAAATACTATCATAAAGAATATTCTTGCAGTAGTTAAATTATATGTTGATATTTTAATTGTATTGTATTAAACTATTTATATAAAGGAAAACAAAACGAAAAATATTTTCCTTTCAATCAACTACCAAGTAGTGATTAACAAAAATATATAAAAATCTTAAGTAACTAAAACAAACTTCTTGTAAGTTTTAACAAAAGCAATATTCTTATTATTAAACCCGGCATTTTTCAAAATCAGAATTCAAAATACGAATAACTATGACAATAACCGGCACAGCAAGTTAATCTTAAATCTACATAATTGTGACACTTGTTTGTTATAAATGAGTCCCCTCTTAGAGGGAATAAACAGTAAGCAAAGCGATTCCGATTGTCGATTTAGGTACAAAATCACCCCACAGATAATAATCGATTGATTTCTATAATTTGTCCCAACCCTATAAACATGGCAGATTATGTCAATTTGCTGTAAAACGGAAGTTTATTACTGAAGAAAATTATTCCCAAAAGGAATGTTAAATAAACGGAAAAGACAAAATACTTAAAATATTATTGTTTAATTTTTGGTAAGAAAATCATTGAGACACAAAGTTTCTACAAAAAGTACTGGAATGGGCAATCTCCTTTCAACTTGACGCGTTGCTTACAAACATACTTTGTTTTAGTACTACTGACGTCATACCGAGAAAATCATAGCGGTCGGTGTTTTCGGTCACAAGATATATAGATAATAAAACTTCGATTTTAAATTAGAAATATAAAATTAATCTTACGTTTTTATGAAAAAGTAATATAATTTTTGCATTGCTCAGTACAAAAACTATATAAATAAAATTATTTCACATTTTTATGTTACAACTAGAGGTTGGATAATGGGATGCATATTTACCTAAAGTTAGTTTTAAAGTACGGAAACGGCTTTTTATTGTTTTGTTAAATAAAAATCCCGGGATTGCGGAATTGGATAGCCGGACGTTTATTTATTTACCTAATTTAGTTATTGACAAAGTATGGAACTGTCTTTTTATTTTATTTCCATAAATAAAAATTCCGGTACTGTAGAACATTTTGGTAATGCAAAACTAGTCGGTAATATGAGCTTAAAAACGACGTTACATGAAGGTTAGTTTCAGTTCCCCGTGTGATTTGTGAGTAGGTATATAGAGTTTTAGAGGAAGAAAGTGTTAAATAAGACAATAAGTACATACAAAACTTCAAATACGTATGCATAGTTGTATAAATGAACCCGGAGTCTCGGTCTTTTGAAAATAAATACCACGTGCTAATTTAGTAATTTTCAAACAATATCACTACGTTAAATTTGCAGTCCCGTATTTTCCCGGGATTTTTATTTAACAAAATGTATTTTAAAAAACCGCTTCCATAATTTGTGAGCCAAAAATTAACTTTAGGTAAATATGCATCCGATTATCCGATCTCTAGTTATAACATGAAAATAGCCTATTCGTCCAACAGGTGATGTAACCGGAAACCATCTGGGTAGGCCATACCCTTATCTTGTGCCTTAAAAGAATAAACAAGCAATGCAAATAATTACATTCTTACCTTAGCCTCGTATTGCTTCTCACGGATTTCGGACAGTTCGGAGCGGATGATCTCTCCGATGTACTCGATAACCATAGTGTGTTTCTCCAGATCACGAGCTGCATATAGACCTAAGCCTTGTATTTTTGATCTAAAAATAAAATGTTTCGTGGATCAGGTCACTTGTGTGTCTAAACTACTTGGCAAGCTATGTTTTTTCTAATAAAAAAAGAACTAAGTTTTTAATACAACAAATCTAAACTACTCACTACAAATGCAAAATATAATAAAAAGATATCTGTTGAAATAAACTGTTATTTCATTTTAACGTTTATCTTAATTCTGTTAACATAGAACAAGGTAAGGTTTTTGCGACTTGTATTATTTTATTTTAACTTTCGAGGTTAAATAAGATTAATTATTTAGAATCTAAAACAATAAACATTTTAAATCCAAGTAGTATATGACGTTGACACCTCCTTTATTTTTGAGTTTAGATTACTCAACAATGAAGGAGTTACCAACAACAGCCTTGAACACCCTCCACTTACATTTTTACTCTACAAGAAAGTTGGTCTAAAAATAATTTCGATCATAGCAATATAACTAGACATATCAGTGTCTGCGCAGATGTTTCTTCTTTACTTGCATAGTTCAAGCATGTATCCCAGTGTTTAGCGTGACACCCCGAAGTACACAGGAGCAATGTTTTGTAATTTTTATAATGAACCGAATGTGTTACCCTTTAAATTAGCACTGAAACTTAGCAACAAGGCCCCTTTTGAAGTCTTCGGCTGCGGCTAGGTCTTAAAACTCGCACTCGACCTGCGACCCCGATTTGATGGTTTGATCGTACTATTAACTGTTGTATACAGTTGTCGGCAAAACTAAGTATGTAAATACGTATTCGAAATGAAATGTGTATTTTTGTTTTTCTATATCGCGCATTCCGCCTTGGTACCAAAATATTTCGGAATATATGTCATGTCCCACACTAAAAATCAAGCCTGATACTAGAATCAAACCGCATGCAGTACAAGTATAGCGACATGATGATAGAAGTTGTCGATGTTTAGGGAAAAAATACTCTAAGAGAGAAAACTGGCGAGTACGTTTGTAGGACATGGGTATAGCGGGTGAAGGTGCAAATAAAAGGCGAGGCTAGCGCACCTGGCGAGGTAGACGTTGTTGCGCCACTCGAGCTTCATCTTCTTGTACTGGCTGCTCTTGGTGTGCACGAACTGCTTGGAGTAGGGGCAGTGCGCGTCGGGCGGCGCGGGCGGCGCGGGGCGCGCGGCGGGCGGCGCGGGCCGCGCGGGGTGCGGGCGGCGCCACGGCTGGCGGCCGCGCGGCTCGCCGCGCGCGCACCCCGACGGGTTCACCGCCAGCCCGCCCTCCAGCAGCGCCGACCGCCCCCACTTAAAGCGGTAGTCCGACAGCGTCTCCACGCCTGCGGAACGGAACGGAACGGAACGGTCCACATCACTCCGCTCGCCTGACGCCCGACTCTCTACGACCTAGGCCCTACGCGACACTCCCGCTGATACGGCGACACGGGAGGTGTCCGTCGTCGGTGGCGGAGATCGGGCGAGGTATTGTAGCCTCCCCCGAGGAGGGCTCCCCTGTATCGGCAGGGGAGCGGAAGCTGGGGGTTCCCGGAAGTCGCTTGGTGTTCCCGGGGGCTCTGTTACGGAGTGGGTCGCGAGTTTGTTTTTAAAAAAAACAATTTATTATATTAAACTTATATTTAAATAGAAATTAGGATGCTATGCCCGACGGAAGTCTGATCCAACTGACTGCGATTGTGACTGTCCCACAAGCGTTGAGCAACGGTTTCCTATTGCATTGACGTAAATGCAATGGGAAACTCGGCGATTTTATTTTATATAGCTATCAATGCTAAATACAATATAACAGCTCCCTACATGCCTGAGGAAGGCCATCCCTGAGGTTTTTAGTGGGTAGGCCTCCCCCTTCTGGGGGGGAGAGCCTCACATAACCGCTGGCTCTCCACAGCCGGGGTATGCAATTTAATGCATTTTCCTCAGGGGAACAAAAAAATGGCCCTACGCGACAAGACTGCACTCTGACTACAAACGGGAATGCCAGATGCCCATACTAAATTAACTCCGCGAAACACACGGTAAACCTTTTTTGATACTAGTAGTATAATAATATTATATTTATTAGACGAGTATCAAATGCTACAACAACTACACAATTGTAACATATTTTTGTTGAGATATATTAAATACTAATAATGATATAATGAATTTAACGGACACGTCAGTGTCTTTCATTATTTAATTTATCTATCTATATTTATCTATATATTTCATTATTATATTTATATCGAACTATTAAGCAATTACTAACTCATATATTAATATTAAATGATTTTAGGGAAGATGCAATATTTTTATTTTTGTGCTCATTTTGAAGAAGTCCACGTAGAATAGACCACAAGTATATTAAAATATAAAAAGACTTGTCAATTTGAAACTTTCCTAATAAATTGTTTTTGACTGGACCTTCTAACCCAAAACTGAGAAAAATGTGGTTTCAAGCGGCGAAGAGGAATGACATTTATTCCCCAAAGACTTTATTTATTTATTCGATGCTGTGACACTTTGACATAAGTCGGCGGATATATTTATTGTAAACTTAGTTAATCTGCTTGTACACAAAAGAAACAGTTACCTACCTAACACCTACCCAAACTTTTCAATGTCTTTTTGTTTAGTCCCTTTCATTTCTACACTTGAAAACTGCATTTTCCACAAAAAATGTCACTACCATGTCAACATTAACTTTTGGCAGAGTCCTAGAATGTGCTTTGACAAACCCAACTTCCATTTTTATTCAAAAAACGCAATTGATATTGGTTTAATTGTTCACTTTTACTACAATTTATAACCTCAAATAAGTTGTCATAACAGGAGTGACGTCACTGAACGTTGACTGGTGTTATAAATCCGTTCCGTTTCACGTTACTTTTGATTCGTAATTATTATTAGAAAACAACATTATTTTTAAATATAAACCTACTTTTATATTTTTTTAGCATTTTAATAACAAAATTTTCATAAATATTATAATTGCATGTTCCCCATTTTGGGTCTAAGTCTAGTATTCCTCATTTCAGTTGGGACTGCAATTTCTATTGTCATACGTTACAATTAGTGTGCAATCACAATAACTACAAGTTAGTAATCAGACAAGAATTGCACAGTCAATGTGCAATTTGATAGCCATCCTACGATTTGTATTTAAACTGTATCTTAACTGTATTTGAAGTGCAGTAAAATGCTTTCGGTCAGTCTAAAGACTACTTTTAAATACCAGCATCAGTCGACACTCATTACCCATATTTAATGACGGAGTAGAAATGTTACTTTTATCGAAATTATAAAGAATATTTATTTTACTTAGTAATTATATGTATATATTTCTATACTTTAACATAATTGTCATGAAGATACATAAATAAAGGATCAATAAAAATTTGTTCGGGAGTTTGCCATTGTTCTTAATATCTTCATGTGTCTTACCGATATTGAAAAACACAAAGAAAATGACAGATGACGAAATAATAGCTATTAGTTACTCCATACTCGCTATCACAGTCGAGGTTTAAAACAGTTGTTATGTTCAGATATACTTTATTCAGGGGCCGAAACAAATTTACGGTCCAAAATAATTATCTGATTCTGCTGACCCAAATTTTTAAAGTAACTGACATTATCTGACCATTGCCACAGATATTTTTGTAGGTGTAAGTAAAAAAAAAAGGTGTAAGGTAATATAAATATATATAAAAATACTATTAAATAATTGGCCTCCACCGTCTCAACATTGAGTCTGACACTTGCAAGATGCAATTGAGAAACTGACAACTTTACATTTCTCTTTATATTTTTGAGTTGATGCATGTCGCTAAATAGCTTCGTAACTATATCATGATGCATCAATATTATGCTCACAACATAATAGAGCATCATTGGTGGTTGCCCTCAAATCATCACTGGGCAAGTGGGCACTAATGATTACAATTTCAATAATTCAACCACCACCAATTATCAGATTGAACTAGGAAAACTTGTAAAAGCCATGCATAGAATTGAAGGACTCAATTTTTATCAAAATCAACAAGATTGAAAGAAAAATAGATCGCTTCACAATATCATGATGCATCAATATTATGTTGGTTATGCCTACATCATAATAGAGCATCCTAGGTGGTTGCCCTCAAACCATCACTGGGCACCTAATGATCAAAGCAATGTGCGCACTTGGGCGTGCATTATGTTCACACTAAAAGAAAACGACAGCTAGACAATGATTCATAAAAAAACCAGCTCGTCAAAAAATCTGACAAAACTGACCATTTTCCAAAAAAAACCTGACTTTAATTGACCAATCCGCAAAAATCTGACTTTGTCTGATTTTCTGACTAATTTCGGACCCTGACTTTATTTCAACGGTCTTCAGCTATTAGATCTTTTTTCGGACATCATCATTCTCTCGGCTTACCGTGGCAGCCGCGAAGCTTTGCGGCAAGCGTTCATCCGACGTGGCTCTCCCGTCGAAGCCCTGACTTTGATGTTAGCTTCGCTATCTGACAGTACTATGAAACAATATAACGTCACTTTTAAGTTTGCGTGCCCGTACTCTGCACATCAAAATGTTTCTTTTTGATTTTCCTCAATCATCAGTATCAATAATAGTTATCCTTTCAAGCACACTTCACAGACGGATGTTCGTACAATACACTGAACTCTCATCATTCAGTTCGAATGAATATATAGTACTACAGCTAAAGGGCGCTTACAAATTAAAGCCGGACGTCCAAATACTCTTTACAGGGAACCCACAAGAGTATTCTTTATACTCTAAGAATGGGTCTTCGAGAAAATACCAAAAATATTTGCTATTTGTCTCGCTATATTCACTGCACATCTCAGGCAGACACTATCTCTTACCAAATTATGTATTTAAAATAATAATAAAAACAAATTAAAATAATATAATTTTGAAGTATATACGATATCATATTATATATACTATAAAATTATTTTCCAGGATAAATACAGAACATAAGAAAACTAGAAGTATTTATCAATAACAATTGACTTTATAAACATTATACAATGTAGCGACTGTCAGATAGCGGAGTTAACACAAAGATGATCCAATACATTTGCTAAATATTATAACCATACCATTGGTGAAGATTTTACTACAACGTTTTGAAATCAATAAGAATGAAGAGAGAAACATAGTTACTTTGGTTTAGCTACACAATTATTTAATGGTTAAGAAAAAAAAAACAACTTTATTATTTTTTTAAGTCCAAGGATAGAGCACCCTTAGTGGCACCCCCAGGTATGAAGGATATCCAGTACATAGTACAAGGACATAAATACATAATTTTTTTGTTACTAAACACTCATGAGTTGCACTTTCATGCAATGTAACAATTATTTATTAGTTACTTTATTGTTTAGTTACAAAAATTTTTAACATATAAAGTTCTATGTGTTTTTAAAAATGTAGTAATTAAGGCTTGTATATGTTGCAGCCAACTGGTTAAAATAGCCGTTCAATGAAACAGCTAGTCCTTTGACTGAAAAAGGCCATTCAACCATACGTCTAGCTTAATAATTGAATATTTGAGTCGCTCAAAACGTTCAACACTACAGCTGATTCAAAAGCTGCCGTCAAATTGAATTAGTTCAGCGCTCACCACCGCAGCGCTAGGTGCGTTTTGGTTTCAATATGGCGTCAACTAGCCGTGGTTTGTGATTGTTTCAAGATATTTTTCGGAATGTAAGTAGTAAATATACGTTACACGTGTCATTGGCACAGAAATTATGAGGTCACGGTCAGGTTACGAGTGAATCAAAATTTAAACAAATATTCGAGGAGAAATTACGGGATTATGAAATGATTCTTGCTTCGTAAATTTTCGAGTTTGTAATTTTTTGCTTGGTGCAATAAACAATATTATGATTAATAATTTGTTTTTCATTTTTACTTATTTCATCAAACTTTTTGGTACCTCTTAAACTTAATTCAAGAATAACCTCCCAAGAAATTACAAACAGTCTTCCTATTCTCTCAAATTAAGTACTAAACTAATGGTCACCTTATTTAATTTGCCATTTAACCAGTTGGCTAAGCGTCGTCTAGCTGTAATGTTGAACGTCGCAATCAACGAGTCGGCTAAACGACGTATAGCTGTGTGATTGAATGACGTTGTTCAGTCAAAGGGCTAGCTGTTTGATTGAATGGCTATTTTAACCAGTTGGCTGCGACATATACAGTACGAAGGTATAAATAATAAAATAAGTAATAACAAATACTTAAACATTTAGCATAAGTGCCATAGATTTTTACCTCCAAATAATTAATCTTACTTGCCTGTTTTGGTTTTCGATTAGTTAACAACGAAATTAGGTTTAAAAACAATAAAATGAAATCAGTGTCACTATAATTTTCCACCTCCATATTTAAGAAAACTGAATTCAGTTAATGAAGTTTATTATGTACTATCGAAAGCAGAGTGAAGAAATGTTGCAACCTACATAGGGCACATAAAGTCATCTATTTAGATTTTCAATAAAAAGTTAAAATTTTAATTCTAATTCACTACATTACATTATTACTGTAAATTTTATTATTTTCAATTTTGGAAAGTCGATTTATTTGAAGTATAAAAGTGCAACTTATATTGAGCAAGAATTTGTTTTGAATATCCCAGCATTCAAGGTAGACAAAGATTATTCCACGATTATAATTTTGTGCCTTAGACATAAATTTACATTTTTAAATAATTGATATTATGAAAAAATGGACCAAAAACGCAATAACAGTATTTAATACCTGGTAAGCTCTCTAATACTCTGACGACAGCGGGCTCCGTGAGTCCGAACAAATCTTCGCCGGTCACGTAGTTTGGCCATAGTTTTAATACGCCGTCTTCATCACGGTTGTCACGTAATGCTGCTACTGCGTCCAATATCTACAATAAAAAAAGTTGTATTTATCATTCAGTCGGAAAATTATTTTTCCCTCAGGTGAACTACTTTGAAGCGGACGCAGGCAGCACACTGACCGTGGCCCAGGCGGCGCGCGGCGTGAGCACGTGGGCCGTTACCAGCAGACGCAGCAGCACTGACCGTGGCCCAGGCGGCGCGCGGCGTGGCGGCCACCTGCTCGTCCTGAGCGCGCACGGGCAGCACGTGGGCCGTTACCAGCAGACGCAGCAGCACTGACCGTGGCCCAGGCGGCGCGCGGCGTGGCGGCCACCTGCTCGTCCTGAGCGCGCACGGGCAGCACGTGGGCCGTTACCAGCAGACGCAGCAGCACTGACCGTGGCCCAGGCGGCGCGCGGCGTGGCGGCCACCTGCTCGTCCTGAGCGCGCACGGGCAGCACGTGGGCCGTTACCAGCAGACGCAGCAGCACTGACCGTGGCCCAGGCGGCGCGCGGCGTGAGCACGTGGGCCGTTACCAGCAGACGCAGCAGCACTGACTGTGGCCCAGGCGGCGCGCGGCGTGGCGGCCACCTGCTCGTCCTGAGCGCGCACGGGCAGCACGTGGGCCGTTACCAGCAGACGCAGCAGCACTGACCGTGGCCCAGGCGGCGCGCGGCGTGGCGGCCACCTGCTCGTCCTGAGCGCGCACGGGCAGCACGTGGGCGGTTACCAGCAGACGCAGCAGCACTGACCGTGGCCCGGGCGGCGCGCGGCGTGGCGGCCACCTGCTCGTCCTGAGCGCGCACGGGCAGCACGTGGGCCGTTACCAGCAGACGCAGCAGCACTGACCGTGGCCCAGGCGGCGCGCGGCGTGGCGGCCACCTGCTCGTCCTGAGCGCGCACGGGCAGCACGTGGGCCGTTACCAGCAGACGCAGCAGCACTGACCGTGGCCCAGGCGGCGCGCGGCGTGGCGGCCACCTGCTCGTCCTGAGCGCGCACGGGCAGCACGTGGGCGGTTACCAGCAGACGCAGCAGCACTGACCGTGGCCCGGGCGGCGCGCGGCGTGGCGGCCACCTGCTCGTCCTGAGCGCGCACGGGCAGCACGTGGGCCGTTACCAGCAGACGCAGCAGCACTGACCGTGGCCCAGGCGGCGCGCGGCGTGGCGGCCACCTGCTCGTCCTGAGCGCGCACGGGCAGCACGTGGGCCGTTACCAGCAGACGCAGCAGCACTGACCGTGGCCCAGGCGGCGCGCGGCGTGGCGGCCACCTGCTCGTCCTGAGCGCGCACGGGCAGCACGTGGGCCGTTACCAGCAGACGCAGCAGCACTGACCGTGGCCCAGGCGCGCGCGGCGTGGCGGCCACCTGCTCGTCCTGAGCGCGCACGGGCAGCACGTGGGCCGTTACCAGCAGACGCAGCAGCACTGACCGTGGCCCAGGCGGCGCGCGGCGTGGCGGCCACCTGCTCGTCCTGAGCGCGCACGGGCAGCACGTGGGCGGTTACCAGCAGACGCAGCAGCACTGACCGTGGCCCGGGCGGCGCGCGGCGTGGCGGCCACCTGCTCGTCCTGAGCGCGCACGGGCAGCACGTGGGCCGTTACCAGCAGACGCAGCAGCACTGACCGTGGCCCAGGCGGCGCGCGGCGTGGCGGCCACCTGCTCGTCCTGAGCGCGCACGGGCAGCACGTGGGCCGTTACCAGCAGACGCAGCAGCACTGACCGTGGCCCAGGCGGCGCGCGGCGTGGCGGCCACCTGCTCGTCCTGAGCGCGCACGGGCAGCACGTGGGCGTTACCAGCAGACGCAGCAGCACTGACCGTGGCCCGGGCGGCGCGCGGCGTGGCGGCCACCTGCTCGTCCTGAGCGCGCACGGGCAGCACGTGGGCCGTTACCAGCAGACGCAGCAGCACTGACCGTGGCCCAGGCGGCGCGCGGCGTGGCGGCCACCTGCTCGTCCTGAGCGCGCACGGGCAGCACGTGGGCCGTTACCAGCAGACGCAGCAGCACTGACCGTGGCCCAGGCGGCGCGCGGCGTGGCGGCCACCTGCTCGTCCTGAGCGCGCACGGGCAGCACGTGGGCCGTTACCAGCAGACGCAGCAGCACTGACCGTGGCCCAGGCGGCGCGCGGCGTGGCGGCCACCTGCTCGTCCTGAGCGCGCACGGGCAGCACGTGGGCGGTTACCAGCAGACGCAGCAGCACTGACCGTGGCCCAGGCGCGCGCGGCGTGGCGGCCACCTGCTCGTCCTGAGCGCGCACGGGCAGCACGTGGGCCGTTACCAGCAGACGCAGCAGCACTGACCGTGGCCCAGGCGGCGCGCGGCGTGGCGGCCACCTGCTCGTCCTGAGCGCGCACGGGCAGCACGTGGGCGGTTACCAGCAGACGCAGCAGCACTGACCGTGGCCCGGGCGGCGCGCGGCGTGGCGGCCACCTGCTCGTCCTGAGCGCGCACGGGCAGCACGTGGGCCGTTACCAGCAGACGCAGCAGCACTGACCGTGGCCCAGGCGGCGCGCGGCGTGGCGGCCACCTGCTCGTCCTGAGCGCGCACGGGCAGCACGTGGGCCGTTACCAGCAGACGCAGCAGCACTGACCGTGGCCCAGGCGGCGCGCGGCGTGGCGGCCACCTGCTCGTCCTGAGCGCGCACGGGCAGCACGTGGGCGGTTACCAGCAGACGCAGCAGCACTGACCGTGGCCCGGGCGGCGCGCGGCGTGGCGGCCACCTGCTCGTCCTGAGCGCGCACGGGCAGCACGTGGGCCGTTACCAGCAGACGCAGCAGCACTGACCGTGGCCCAGGCGGCGCGCGGCGTGGCGGCCACCTGCTCGTCCTGAGCGCGCACGGGCAGCACGTGGGCCGTTACCAGCAGACGCAGCAGCACTGACCGTGGCCCAGGCGGCGCGCGGCGTGGCGGCCACCTGCTCGTCCTGAGCGCGCACGGGCAGCACGTGGGCCGTTACCAGCAGACGCAGCAGCACTGACCGTGGCCCAGGCGGCGCGCGGCGTGGCGGCCACCTGCTCGTCCTGAGCGCGCACGGGCAGCACGTGGGCGGTTACCAGCAGACGCAGCAGCACTGACCGTGGCCCAGGCGGCGCGCGGCGTGGCGGCCACCTGCTCGTCCTGAGCGCGCACGGGCAGCACGTGGGCCGTTACCAGCAGACGCAGCAGCACTGACCGTGGCCCAGGCGGCGCGCGGCGTGGCGGCCACCTGCTCGTCCTGAGCGCGCACGGGCAGCACGTGGGCCGTTACCAGCAGACGCAGCAGCACTGACCGTGGCCCAGGCGGCGCGCGGCGTGGCGGCCACCTGCTCGTCCTGAGCGCGCACGGGCAGCACGTGGGCCGTTACCAGCAGACGCAGCAGCACTGACCGTGGCCCAGGCGGCGCGCGGCGTGGCGGCCACCTGCTCGTCCTGAGCGCGCACGGGCAGCACGTGGGCCGTTACCAGCAGACGCAGCAGCACTGACCGTGGCCCAGGCGGCGCGCGGCGTGGCGGCCACCTGCTCGTCCTGAGCGCGCACGGGCAGCACGTGGGCCGTTACCAGCAGACGCAGCAGCACTGACCGTGGCCCAGGCGGCGCGCGGCGTGGCGGCCACCTGCTCGGAGCGCGGCTCGTCCTGCGCGCGCACGTGGAAGCGCGGCCGGCCCTCCTCCTCCGAGATCCAGCACAGGTAACGGCAGCGGCTGTTCGCGCGGCACATTGACCAGTAGAAACGCACCTGAATACAATTTACTTAAGTATGCATGAAAATATATTTTTCATGCCACTTATTACATATTTATAATTTAAACACGGGTTGATAGGTTAGCAAACCTCGCGCGCCATGAAAAACTATCTTCCTTTCACGGGGGATGCCCATTATTGAACTGACACTTAGTAAAAATTGACAGCAGAAATATTTATAGTATTAAGTTCATATCCAGTACACCTTTATTTTATTTCATAAAACTGCTAAACTATGCACTTACAATCTTGTATCCGATAGGGTAGATGTAGTTGTTGGTATGGAAGGCGGGCAACTGGTGTGGCAGCAAATGGCCGGGGCTGAGGAAGATGAGTCCGCCTACTCGGATGAGGTGGTTGGTGTCGGAGTGCAGCATCACGGACGCCACTTGCCGCTGCTCATCTCGCGACACCCACACTGGCCGCTGCACGCTTAACGTGGTCAGCTCGTTGTCTTTTTCGTTCTGTGCAACACAATTCAAATATAATTGACATGATGAATCAAAACATAGAAATAGTAAGAGTAAATTATTTCACTCATTTTTGCGCTTAAACAGTGACTAGTCTTTTATGTTTTCGTACATGAGTGTTTTTATTACTTTGTTGAGACAAATGTTTCCGTCTTAGTGAACATTAACTCTTAAATTCTATTACTAATTTATTTTGCAATATCTAATATTTTTTTGTAAGACCACCAGCTTTCGAATACATAGCATTTTTCCCAGTGATATTATATAAGAACAAGAGACAGGTATCGCAATAGTCAATGAATTTTACTATATTATTGTTTGCGAATTTAATTAATAATTTGCTGTACACTACCGCTCAAAAGTATTTGGCCACCTAGTAAAATATATTTTGTAAAAGTGTGATTAAATGAAACTACATACTTCATAAATATTTTAACTGTTTATTAGCATTTTTTTTGACATAACAATAACACATTTTTAAAATTTTGGACTCGTTACAATGAAACCTAATAAATGTTTTATTTTTAATGTATTGTTTATAACTTATACAAAATGCAGGTGGCCAAATACTTTTGGGCGGTAGTGTTCATAATCGTAATATAATGACAAAATAATTTTACGGAAATAAATTTATTTTCCAATAAACCTAAACGTATATACAACATGAAGCATTGGCATTGATATAAAAAAACATAGACCAACCTTTGGGGCGTGTGAAGCGCAGAAGGCGGTCTTGTTCTTGTAGAAGACACAACTATCTTTGACTGCGCAACCCAGGTGGTAGACGCTGCCGCAGCGCACCTTGAAGCAGCGCACGGTGGCGCCGAGCCGCCGACACACCGCGCAGGTGGCGCTCGATCCATTGGCTAGAGCTGTTTCGACATTCATCAACGCCCCACTTACAGTCTCATAAACACCTTCTGACCATAGCGCGCAATTTAAATGCACCCATCTGTCAACATCACAGTTTAACAGTCTAGACACCCCGTCCGCCACGCCGTCGCCTTGAATCCCACACAGCTCGCACTTCCGCGTATCCTCGTTCGTAACCGGCATTATCGCGACTCCAGTCCGAAAAACCAGCTCCGTCAACTCCCTGTCGGTTGGCCGTTTGTATTTTGCGGGCGGTCCTATGCAGCCCGGTGACCAGTACTTGTATCTAATCCCTTTGAATTTTTCAGGTTCAGCACTCTGATTACTTTTCTCGTCCTGTTCACTCTTCAGATCTTCGTCAAGAGCACTCACGTCGTCGCCCACTTCTTTCATCAGTTCGTCATTATCTAAGGAGTCCATAAACGAGAGATCCATTTTCTCATCTTTGATGTCGGGCTTGATATCCAAATCGTCGGTTTCCATACTCTCCGTCGACGCAGTATCAAAATCATCTCGTTCCTTAGAATGATTTGTATCTGCATCTGATTTATTGTCTTCCTTGATGGAACTTTTCGATTTACCATCGAGTATTATATTCGTCGGTCGCCATGCGAACCTCTGATAGCATTGCGTACTGCAGAAAAATAGTTCAGAATCACTATCACAGAGAATTTCTTCAGCATTACCTTTGTTGGCAGATAATAAAGGGAATTCTGAAGCTTTCGCTCTTACAACTGAATCTAATATTACAACATCACAGTGACGACAAAATTTTGCTGCTCCATTTAATATACTCTGAATGTCGATTGGCGTACCTTCTTTGCCGTCTTTACCTTTCGATCTGTACAAACCTAATTTATGTGACGGGGGTGTAGCGGTTCTCTCCACTATTTGGTACGATGTCGGCGGGGGTATATGTAAAATTCCAGCAAGTTCTTTTAATACCCCAAGTATATCTTCTGCAGCACCAGATGTTAATGTAAGTGTTACAGTGACATTTTCATTTCCTTCCGCATTACATGGTGAATCTTCCGTTTTAGGTTTGACCGGCAAACTTATGTCTTGGCATTTAAGAGGTTTAAATAAATCGTCTTCCTCTTTAAGTAGACTTATAGGCTTTATTCTGAGAGCCACTGGTGCGATAATGGGTATTGCAGGAGAGACACGCCCAGACGCAGAATCACTGTCTTCATCTTCTTCTTCATCTTCTATTAGTTTGAGACCTGGAAATCTATTGATGCATTCTACATCAAAGTCCTCAGGACTAGAGCAACTGACAATACTATCTGGTGTATCCGTATCTCTTTCTTTACAGATGAATTCCAATTTCTTTTCTTCTGGATCTTCTTCAAACATTATTGGTTGGAATTCTTGGTCATAAAATCCTCTCTGGGTGGAGGCGGCTGGCTTTTCCGGCAGTGGTTCTTCATCTCCAAAAGGTTTGGTATTATAATAATCACCCACATTTGGTATTTTAGCATTTCCGAAATCTCCCAATAAATCGCCTTTTAAAATATCGTAATCTTTATTCTTTAACTTGGTTAATTCACCAGAACCAAAAAGAGGGCATACTGCAAAGTTTGTAGTCAAAGCAGGTTCTTGAATTTGCATTTGCGGAAGTAAACGTAATTGAGCCATGAGATTATCGATGAATGTATCATAATCTTCTTCATAACGAGAGCCCTTTCGTGGTCTCTTTTTAGCGTTGATAGTACTCAAATTGTTTTCCGCGGCGGCCTTCATTTGACTTTGTTTCCGTTTTTTCTGTTGATATTCTCTCCTCTTACGTTTCTTAGCTTCAGATGGAGTTTCTGGGGCATTAATTTCAGACGTCGGATCAATATTCACACTTTCAGGGAATTCTTCTTTCATTGGTTGATCCATTTTACCTTGATCAGAGGCAGTGGATACACCTGACGTTGCAGACTGTTGGGAACTTTCGTCTAATAATTCTTTTTTTACATCTAAAGGGGTAAAAGGTCTATGCACTGGACTTTGCTGTGGTGGTACAATTTCCTTTTTTATTCCTTGCTGTAGTTGTTGATTTTCTAATCCCATTGGATACATGGGTATATTTTTAATTGTGGGCGAGCTTTCAGGTACTGGCGTAGTTTCTTCTTTGGTATTAATAATTTTCATAGGCGGTTGTTTTCTTACATCCATCAAAGAGTGTGTGGAAGTTTGAATTAAAGGTGATATAGTTGATGTTGGAATACATGTCTGCACAGGTCTCGCAGTAAATGGAGAAGAATTCACTGCTGTAATGTGACGAGGAGAATTTTTAGGTATTTCTATTTCTTGAGTTAACGCTAAAGTTGGTGGTGGTATTGCGGGTCGAGCTAATTGCGCTTCAAGGGATGGAATTGTACCCAATGCTGGTGCAGTTCTCTGTATCGTCATAGTTCGTTGAGGAACCACGCTCGAGGCAGTGGTCGTAGTTTGCAATAATTGCTTTAACAATACATTTTGAGATTCGTCATTCCTTTGATTGCCTGATAATTGAGATAAAATTTTACTGTTCGAAGAGTCTGAGTTAGCCCCAGATGCAACTGGTTCGTCTGTTTCCATGGGTTCCGATTTAACTACAACCGATTCTACACTATGTCTCTTAGTTGGTTGTATATGTCCAACTATGATTTCACTTTTTGGTTCATCGGTTGATTTAGATCTTTTCAAAGGCGATGTAAGTTGCGTGTGTAATAATTTGGATGACGTTATAAAATTTATTGCTCCTGTGCTAGTTTTACCTTGCATCTGTGCTATACCAGGACTGACAATGCTGTGAGTTCTTACTGTAACATTAGGCGGTGGTTCTTTGTTGCCAATCGGCGCTCTTGAAGTCATCACTAAGGCCGGCGGCTGACTAGAACTAATACTTTGTTGGTTAAAAGATAGGTTTGATGTATTTATTTGCCTACTAGGTTGTAATAAAGTATGACCTAATATACTTGTCGGTAATGTTTGTCCTTTCTGGAAACTACTAACGGTGGTTGTGATACTGGAGCTATTACTGGAATGTATAATGGAAGACGGCGTACTACTATGTATTTTGGAGAGAGCGGGCATTTGTATAATTTGTGACGCGACTGATGTCGTAATTAAATCATCCGATGCACTGAATGATTGATGAGCAATCAACGGCGATTGCGCTGGTGACTTTATAATTGGACTTTGCATGCTTACTGGTGAATTGATTGGCGATACTGTGGGCGACTTTCGTAACTGATTTATGGAAGACAGAGTATTTACGCGAGTGCCGACTACCTGCGCAGCGCTGATGGGCATTGGGTCCGAGCACGGCACCGACGCGACTGGTTTATTTTCAATTCTTTGAACTGGCGATGGCCTAGACGTGCTCACTTCTACTTTTGAGGACGGTAACAAGTTCTCAAAATTAACCTGTGTAGGCGTAGTCGCATCGTTAACTTTTCTCATAATGGAGGTTACAGTCTGAGTTTCTACTTTAGAAGTATTCGTGTTCAAAGACGACATAATTGTGCGAAGTTGTTGTGACACATTAGCCATATTGGACGTTAGTTCGGCAGGTTGTGAGAGTGGCGACAACTGAGGAATCGTCGCGCATTGTAAATTTAATCTTTCTGGTTCTCTTTTTGGAAAAGACGTTGGTTCTTGAGTAGTTTCTTTACTGTCATTTTTAATATTCATATTTATGTTTGGGTTTGGAGGTTTATGACTTGGCTGTTTCATGGTATTATATGGTTTAGGTTCTTCAGCTATGTTTTCCAGAATACAAAGCATATCTTCGAATGATTCGACATGTTTCTGATTTCCTTCCACAGTTTCTGGATGTTCTTGCATTGTAATATCATTTAAATATCTCTCTTGAGATGGCGTCGGCGAGGGAATCGATATTTGTACAGATTCTTGAGCCATATCTGGAGCGACCTGCATATTTGAATCTATCACTTGGTTAGCGATAGCTTTGATAGTTTTGACAACATCTTCATCTGGTTTATTTTCTGTGGTTGTTGAAGGAGTTTGAGAATTTTGTTCTGCCATAGCCTTGTTGTAAGATAGTAATATATTCCGTTGAATATCTTCTTCAGGTTTATCTTCATCATCCCCTTCCATGATATTATCAGGAATTTTCTCAGGTATTGGATCTGGACTTTTTATATCGGCTTTCCCCAACAATAAAGGTGTACGATCGGTTATGCATAATGTGTGTGGCAATTCTGTCTGTTGGCTAATTTCTGTTTCTATATCAATGTCTTTGTTCGTTTCTTTAATAACATGACGGTGGTCATGATGCGATGATATACTTAAAATATGATGAGACGATGAAGGTGTTGTTACTGGACTTAGTACATCTTTATCTGGATTATTATCAGACGGCACTGTACTATCCGGAGAAGCAGCTTCGTCTTGAAATATCTTTGCAGGTAGGGTCACGTCATGAGTGACAGATAAGCTCGACAATTTAGTGTTAGATAGTGATAACGCCATCGGTTTTTCGATTGTTTTAACGATTTTCTGTTTGACTTGATGTTGCGTGAGTATTGACACGGGTACTCTAGAGGGGCCAGGTGACGAATTGGACGTTGCCAAACTAATAACAGGGTTAGCATTAGGCACTTTCGTTACGTTTGAGGAGATCACGCTGATTACTGGGCTCATAGGTTTAGAGAGCGGCGGCGTCGACATGTTGATGGCGAGCGGTGAATTTGCGATATTGAGAGGCACTTTTTTCATTTGCTGTTTGGTAACCCCGCTCGCGATGGGCACCGAGAGGCTCTTTAGAACCGGAACGGATATGGTTTGGTTAGCAATAGAGACGGACGCGACAGTTGCTTGGGAAACCTCGTTTAGGATTTTGGCATTGGTGTGTTGAGAGAGGACGGTTGCACTGAGTACCGGCAACCGTGATAGCGAGCCTTGCGCGGGACTCATGATTTTGTACTGTTGCACGCTGGCCGAAGGCTGCGTACCAGTCGACAGGCTAATGACCGCGACAGTTTTCGCGGCGGGTTCACAGTTAGCTTCCTCGTCTTCGGGCTTGCCTCCGTCGATGAGTTGCTCGAAGTCTTCCTCGGTGGCAATGCGTTCTTCGGGCGAGGCTTGCGCAGGATCGGGCTCGACGAGGACGATGTCGTCGTCATCTAGATGTTCTACAATGTCGGCGTCGTCATCCGGCGGAGCTTCGTCGGGGGTGTAGAGCACGTACGAGTCGTCCTGGGCTTGGGCGTGCGGCAGGAGGCGCGGGCGCGGCGGAGTGTTGCGCTTCAGGATGGAGACTTTGGCGAGGTGGTGGCGGGCGTCCTTGGGCCAGACGGGCGCGCCGCCGAGCAGGCCGGGCCGCGCGTACCGGTAGCCGGGCGGGAAGGGCGTGGGGTGGTGCAGGTGCAGCGCGCCGCCGCCGCCGCCGCCGTGCTCGGGCGCGGGCGAGGCGGCGGGCGACGCGTGCGGCGTGGGCGTGCGCGCCACGTGCGGCGACCGCGCCACGGACGGCGACGCCGGCGCGCCGCCCATCGGGCTGTACTGCTGCCGTTGCAGCATCTGCTGACGCTATAAACACACGACGTGCACGGAGATTAATCACATTTTCTCTATTAGTTAATAAACTTTTTTTTCTATAGTTATTTATGCATCTGTTGTATGGGTTTATCACACGAGGCGTAGCGGAGTGTGATAATAGTATCACATGAGTGTTTCAATACCTAATTATAACAGTTGCATACAAGACTTTATCTACAATCATGATGTGAATCCTCTATAAAAGAATTCCAATATTAGAGTGAAAAAATGGCGGGAAATAACACGATAAGACGAGAATCCGAAATTACGAATTAGTGTACAATTTATTGTTCTTTTTTTCAAAATTCTAGCGATCTGGTGGTGAAAATGTTGCATGAGAATGTTCTTTTTTAGAAATTCATAATATATCACGCGTTTGGATAATATAAATAATGATCATAATATCATTGAGTGTTTTAATGTTGGCAATATTCTAATTGTTATAAGTTCTTTTATAGAGGATTAATAGCATGATAGTAGATAAAATTCTTAGCTCTCTTTAGTACCTAACTGTTTGTGGTTTTATATGACTTATTTTCCAAACCCTGGCAGTAATGAGCACAAAATTGGAATTTTAGATCTAACTTGTGATTTTTTTTATTAATCCTATATTTCCAAACGTATTTTGAAATCAATACCTATTATCAACATTTATTTAATACATTTTTAGAAGTTTAGTGTAATATTTGAAATATTTCATAAATTACCAATTTAACGATTACATATACTATGATCCCTTAATACTTTATTTTTGAAGTATCAGGATCTCACATATATAATTTTTTCATAATTTCAATTCTATATTTTTCTGAATTTGTCCCGGTTTAGAGACAACAAATTTCAATCCATATTATTATTATTTTTTATTCGTGTCTGATCAAACCCGTGAGCAGCTGCGCAGGAACCAATCACTATATATATAAACAATATTTAAATTATATCTGAAAGAACTTACAGCCAATTCCGATGTAGGATTGCCAGGTGACGGCATCGGTTGTGGACTACCGAGTGGTGATGTTTGCTGGCGGCTTCCAAAAGGTACGCCCACTCTCATTCCTACAAGCATGAATATCCAAATAAACTCTAAACTACTCTAAAGCTTTTAAATAGTTAAGCTGAATATAAGAATACTTGTAATGCAAGTTTATCAGATTTTAAGTATCGATAAAAAACTTAATTTTATTTTTAAGTACGGATTTTCCAATCACATTTAATATCATTTCAGCAGGCGTGAGTATTGACAAATTAATGAGATAATTTTAAGTAATAGGTAATAAGATAGAGATTCAACACTGTCAATCCACAAAATGATTTGTGGTGGTCCTTGACTCATTATAGGTCGGGGAAAAAAGTCGAACGAACATACATGTTATATATTAGATAGTTCCTATGTATTTGCATAACACCTAATTCTTTCTACGTTAACTAAGTTCAATGTGAAAGTAAAATCTTTCAAATTCCCTAACCAGCTATAAAAGAAATGCCAAATAAACTCTTTTGCAAAAAAAACGGGCACATTAGATTTTTTTCTCTACTCTAATGAAGAAGGACAAAAAATAGGTTTTGTTAATTTGACGATGTATTGGCATGTTTTTGAAGCATCCTGGCATGATTCTTTACGTTACAAATTTAAAATTTGAATTATTGACAGAAAAATAATGATTATTGTGGATTATTCTAAAATTGCTTTACTAATGGCGCGAATTGTTGAATCGATTTTTAACTAAATACGATATTTTTTAAAACTTTTTGGATATTTTCTGCAAATTATACAATTTAATCTTTCTTTTTACATTAAATACTGCTTTTTTGATATGAGTGATAAAGCGATAAGGGCCGGTAAAATTATAGCCCTACTTGAAGAAGGTTGTTCGCAAACTTACGTGTCTCAGCGGCTAAATGTGAGTCGTTCAACTGTCCAGAGGACTTGGCAACGGTATCAAGAGACTGATTCGGTCAAAAGAAGACCCGGTTCGGGAAGAAAACGATGCACAGAAACAAGAGATGACCGCTTTTTGGTGAGTAAGGCGTTGCGTAATCGGAAGGCGTCAATAATAGCAAATAGTTCACAATTCAATTAGGTTTATTTTAGTAAGCTCTTGTGGCTTGTAAATATGGAGCTTTTTTCAATGAGTCAAAACTTTTTAAGAGATAGATAACTGGAGATGACATATGGACGGCGTAGGACAATAGCGTGTGAAAAAGGTCGTCATTCAACGTAGATATGTTTGCACAAACTGTGGCAAAGCTCGATCTAAGACACAACAGTGCATGATAGCACTGCAAACCTTTGGCAGCGGGGTAGACCTATCTATTCGAATCTCTACTGTGCCACTGATAAGATTAAGGCAGGAAGCAGTCGCATTTTTGAGTAACAGAAATGATTACAATTTTCATCATGATAACACTAGACTACACATATCTTTAACCACTCAGAAATATTAAGATTTTGAATGGGAGTTATTAATGCATCCGACTATGCTATACATTGACATTTCTAACAATTTCGGCCTCTTCAGAATGCTTTAGGCAATGATTGATATATGTCAAGAGAACTGCTAAAACAATTGCCACTCTTTTTCATTAAAAGTTCCAATAATTTCTACAGCAACTAGACCAAGTCGCTGTATAATAAATGACAAACTCATCAAACAAATTAGCACATATCTACTATATAAAAATAAGTCGGGTTTAACTTCCTGACGCTATAACTCCAGAATACACCAACCGATTTCCACGGTTTTGCATTCATTGGAAAGGTCTCGGACTCAAGTCCCTGTATAATAAATGACAAACTCATCGAACAAAATAGCACATATCTACTATATAAAAATAAGTCGGGTTTTCCTTCCTGACGCTATAACTTCAGAACACACCAACCGATTTCCACGGTTTTGCATTCATTGGAAAGGTCTCGGACTCAAGTCCCTGTATAATAAATGACAAACTCATCGAACAAAATAGCACATATCTACTATATAAAAATAAGTCGGGTTTTCCTTCCTGACGCTATAACTCCAGAACGCACCAACCGATTTCTACGGTTTTGCAATCATTGGAAAGGTCTCGGACTCCGTGAGGTTTATAGCAAAGAAAATTCTGAAAAAATTCAACAGAAAAGCGGGTTTTTTTTTGTAACGAAATGTTACTTAAAACGAAGCCATCAGGTGGAGAAACGGAGTTCGCCGGGTTTGCTAGTATTGTATATAAATGTAAATGAAGCAAATGTAAATAAATGTTTTGTGTAAAACTTTTCCCCAACCTAATATTACAACGTCATGCCCACCTTGCTGATGATGCGGAGGTCGCGCAAACCTCGTTGGCAGCGGTGAACAACCAGGTGCTGGGCGAGAAAATCGACCAACACCGTAATCAGTCTGCAGACAAACATATAAATATTTGTTCACGTTTCATTTGTAAAACAGAAAATGACAATCGTACAAAGGTAATGCTGCTTACGGTTTGCATTTGCGGTGAATGAGACGTCACTGGGCTTTGAATTTGGGATTGTTGATATATCTGAAAGGTTAAATATACAATAAATCTACAATGTTATACCTTTTATAGAAAAAAATATAGAAAATAATCATTGAAGATACCTGAGGACTTCGACTAGGAGTAGGTAATTGTGGACTGGTCCTCTGCGCTTGGAATTGCTGCAGGAAATGCTGTGGCGACATCGACGACTGCATCGGTGACTGTTGTGTGTGCATCGGGGACTGTTGTATGTGCAGCGGCGACTGTTGCGAGTGCATCGGACTCTGCTGCGGATGCATCGGCGAATGTTGCGTCGACATCTGGCCTTGTTGGGTGTGAAGCGGCGACTGTTGGGCGTGCATCGGCGATTGTTGAGGATGCATCGGCGATTGCTGGGGATGCATTGGAGATTGTTGCGGATGCATCGGCGATTGCTGGGGATGCATGGGCGATTGTTGCGAGTGCATCGGCGATTGTTGCGAATGCATTGACGACTGTTGCTGATGCATTGGTGACTGTTGCGGATGCATTGGCGATTGTTGTGGATGCATTGGCGATTGTTGCGGATGCATTGAAGACTGTTGCGAATGCATCGACGATTGTTGTTGATGCATCGGCGATTGTTGCGGATGGATGGGCGACTGTTGCGGATGCATTGGCGATTGTTGCGAATGCATCGACGATTGCTGCGGCAAATTTGTTTGCTGTACGTGCATCGGAGACTGTTGCGAGTGAAGAGGCGATTGCTGAGTGTGATGTGGAGATTGAGTAGACTGATGTAAAGGAGACTGCGACGTATGGTGAAGAGGAGACTGTTGAGAATGCAGTGGTGACTGCATAGGAGAAGTTAGGTGGTGAAGAGGAGATTGAGGTGCAAGAGAATGTAGAGGAGACTGTGAATGTGGAGACTGCACGTGCAGAGGCGACATCGCAGGACGAGCCCCTTGCGGCCGCTGGGGTTGGTTTGCCGATTGCATCGCATTCCTCACGCCGCTAATTTGTTGCTGCCCAAATTGGACAATTCCAGTTACAGATTGTGACCTTTCTTGTACGCCAGATAGCTGTCTTACGAGCTGTTGTTGCGGTGTTCCCGCTTGTTCGATCACTAAAGTGCGTCCACCTTGTAAAATTCGTCCTTGAGTGTTCAGAGGTGATGTCACCAAACCTATTCTTTGCTGGGTCATGGGTTGACCGTCGGAACCTATTACGGTCTGTTGGGTTCTGATGAGCGTTTGTTGTTGTTGCAGATTGGCGCCCTGAAGTCCTAACTGCATCGGTCGATTTATTGTGGTCTGTTGCATTTGTGAGTTTTGACCGATATTTTGATTTTGGCTGAATACTGTCTGGTTCGGTAACTGTTGCTGATTAATAACACCCTGCTGAACAAGCTGAGGATTCTGTTGACGTTGTTTCGTTTCATATTCCTGTAAATTAAAATTTCAATTAGAACCGTAAAAGTTATCGTGAGGCTCTCACACAACCATGAATAATAAATAAGTACTTGTATAAGCATCGTGTGCTGACGAGCTTGCTTTCGAGCCGCATCCAGATGCTTCTGCAAAGCTTGCTGCTCGGTCGACACACGCTGCAGCTCGGCGGCGTCGTTCGGCTGGAGTTCATTTCCAGATTTGCGCAGCTGCCTCTGCTTGCTGTTCAACGACTGGAAAATGGACAAATCGGGGTCGAGGACGACGTCAAAATCTTAGCGTGTAAGCGTGTCGGGAAGGTTAGGCTTCGAGGCTAACTACAAGCGCACGTTCACAGAAGCGGCAGCGCTCACCTTGCGTATCTTGCGGAGCTTCTGCACCTCGACTTCGTAGTAGGTCTGTTGGTCGGCGGCGAAGGCGGCGAACTGCTTGAGCCACTGCTCGTAGAGCAGCCGCGCGTGGTGGTCGGCCTCGGAGTGCGCGCGGTCCGGCGGCAGCGGCGGCTGCGCGGGCGCCACGCCGGCGTACAGCGGCAGCGACGGCGCGGGCGGCGGCGCCGGCGCGGCCGCCGCGTGCCCGGCGCCGGCCGCCGCCAGGGCCACGCCTACGCCCACGCCCACGCCCACGCCCACGGTCACGCCGCCGGCGCCCGACGCGCCCACGCCCACGCTCCACTCGCCTCCCTCCCGCTCCTGCTCACGCTTCTCTTGCTCCAGGAGCTCCTCCAGAAGCAACGGTTGCTCCTGGTTTACGTTCTGACGGTTAAATTGGGTATGTGACGGATTAGTTATCCTGTCTGTCGTGCCTCTATTTATTAAAATTTGCCTATCACGACTACTCGTCTACAATAAATGTGCTGTAGAATCACTATCTAGGTGAGGTTGCCAATTAAAAACGAATAGAAGAAAAAAGGGCAACACGATGCCCAGAAATAAAGAAAGTAATGACTCCAGTATCAAATACCCAATTTATCCGTTAGCCGTTCTATTTACGCTCTCTACGTATCATAATAATTAATGGAGATCTCCTTGTGGCAAAACTTAAACACTAATCATAATAATGAGTTGCCGCATAAAAAGAATATTATACCTGCCTCATCTTGATTAAAAAATCCAATCTTGGAGAACATTTTAAGTTAAATTGATAGCCGGAAGAAAATCACATTACTCACAAAATCTGTTTACCGAATAAGCCCTGTCAAACCAAATACTGTTGACAGTGAACAAAAAACGAGGTCCAACTAATAGAAATGCTAACTACTTACTTCTAACAACAAACTACATTATATTAAAATAAATAAGTTCTATGTGCTAGTACTACATATGATCATTTTTTTATAAATTAAATAACATCAATTTGTACTTGCTGAAAGTACAGTTACTTCGAATTCTACTCTAACTACTTCAACTGAAAGCAATAATAAAAGAATGCAGTAAGAGTACAGTCTAATCCTTCAACAAAGTCGACTGGGTTACTAATATTTTTTATAGTGTATAATTATATTGTCTAGCTAGATGTTATATGCATTTAAACAAGAAATCCAATTGGGAAAAAATATATTCTCATTTGTATCTCTTGTAGTTAATAAAATTATGTTTCTTTTTATATCTAAAATTGTTTTTTTTTTGTTTTCGTTTAACCCAAAACCAATGCAAGGTTTACTATAAAATACCACCACCATGTACAAGATGAGACAGGCAAAAAGGGAATACAATAAACCATTATTGAATCAACTTTAACATTAGTATAATAGACAGTATGTCCGGGTAAACAGCTTTAATTGCGTTGGGAATAAACGGTCGCAAAGTTAAAGTGTGACTTTCAGCCGTGTGTACAACAATGTTATCTATATTAGTATTGTTGTGTTAGGAAGAAAGCTGAAAAGGTTCAATGATTAGTAGAGCATGCGTGCGAAGCAAGCGAAATAATAAGCTAGAACAGACTACCAAGGTGGTCAGCAGTGACTAGGCTCCGAGATTGTGTAGGTCCTATTGACTATGGGTGTAGTGATAGACAAGAAGGGAAGGAACAATGTAAAGGGTATTTTTTATTTTTACCTATACTATACTTACAAATATTTAAAAAATAAGTATGATGAAAGCAATAATCAGAGTAACAACTGTTTCGAGTTGAAATATTCTTTTAATTTGAGATAACCTATTTGTCAAAGATCGTTATATAAAACCATGTTACGATCTATAAGAGCAGAGTATCAGCATGAAAAATATGTCCATGTGAATGAAACCACTGGCAGACAACTTATCTGATAAAAATATTTATGTATAACTAATTTGATTTATTATTATTGAAATAAGAAATATTTAAAAGTTATATATTTAAAAGATGACGGTCAAACAATAAGTAATATACAGCAAAAAATTTGGTAACTTCGATGTTGCCAAGTAATAAAACTAAAAAAACTATCGCATTTCTTAAGAGTTTATTGCCATCTGATTATGCAACTAGACAAAAGTGCAATAATAATATATCTTGAGTGGTTAAAAAGTGTTTATCTACTATCATGCTATTAATCCTCTATAAAAGAACCTATAACAATTAGCTTATTGCCAACATTAAAACACTCAATGATATTATGATCATTATATCATCCAAACGCGTGATATATTGAATTTAAAAAAAGAACATTCTCATGCAATGACATTTTCACCACCAGATCGCTAAAATTTTGAAAAAAAGAACAATAAATTGTAGACTTTTTTTTACTGGAATATTGGATATCGCAAACAAACAATTACTGTGTGCGTTGTTTACAAAAATGAGTGATTCTAGCTTTAATAAATAATTCTTTTACTTATCAAGGTTTGTTTATTTTACATGCTTCGCAATTAGACTTTTCTTAAATTTACATAGTACAACACCCTATGGTATGAGAATCTTTTATAGAGGATTCACATCATGACTGTAGATAAAGTCTTGTATGCAACTGTAATAATTAGGTATTAAAACACTCATGTGATAAAAACCCACATTCGTATTTTAATACCCCTGATTATACAACAGTTGCATAAATAACTAATATTCATAGTAAAGGAAGTTGTCATAAGATTTAAAAGCTTAGAATTTTCAATGATTAGAAGGTAGGGTTCGGATTGTAGGAGCGTGTGGTTGTAAGGTGAGGTGTGTGGGTGTGGAGGGAGGGGCGGGGCGGGGGGGAGAAGAGTCTGACCTGTAGCAGCAGCGGGCGGCGATGCATCCAGTCGCCCCACGCGTCCGCGTCATAGGCCTGCCTCGCCAACAACCATCAATCACCGACATGCAAACAACACGCCTGTGTACTCTGTTTTCCTTTAGTCGTCCTCTTTGAAAATCTCGTTTCTTAATTTTATAACAAAATATATGCTTTTATTAAATAGCTATTTCCATACAAGATGGTTCAAAACAGGACAACTAACAGAAAATAAAGTAAACTGCGCATACGCCACACAACCTACGACGTCCTCCGAAGTTCGTGCGAACCTACGCTCCGCCTATTTGTCGAAACCAGACTAACTCAACAGGCTTTACACACGTGACAGGGCATATATTAAAATTTGCAACATAAGACAGTACATTTATTATGATTAGTTAAATGACAGGGTTTATTCAACAAGACTGACGCATTTTCATACTGATCTGGACACCGTGTATTGACAACTCTTCATTCTGTCGAATTATTTTTGTTTATCTACATTTACCATTTTATCTGATAAAAATATTTGAAAAATCTACTTAACTGAATAGTTTACATTCTGTGTTAAAGATTTAATCATGATTTAATATTTGTATATTGATGACAGTAATCAGTACGTCAGTCATTTGCGAGTTCTATCGGGCATAGTTATATGACTATTTTTGGCAACAATGGACCGCTTGGACTTGAGTAATATGTGGTTCCAACAAGGCAGTGTGACTGGTCACACTACAAGCGAACCCATCACTGTACTGATAAAGAAATTCCATGACAGGGTCAGCCTCCTGATATAGCCTATTTAATTAGCCACTCTATACTTCTTTCTTTGGAGTTATGTCAAGTCATCGATCTATGGCAACACCACAAACGAACCAAGCTCAAGGACAATATTTCAATATTAACTATAACAATAATAATAAGCTTAAGGACATGTAATTGCTAGCCAAAATGTGTTAAAGAGTGCCTAAAAATTGGCTCAATTTTTGTCGCTTGTTTGTGGCGGTCACTCCAAGGATTTGGAATTATATACATTTTTTTTATTTATCAATAAAATAAAATGCGTCACGCTTAATGAAACCCCTTCATAACAATGATTGCAACTTATATGACCCAAATTATATTATTGTATGTAGAGAATATTCAGTTAGTCAGTAATAAATAAAAAACTCGCACAAACTACGGGCAGGCGTGTCCATAAGCCCATGCAATATTAGTCTTCACGAGTTTTTAATGAAGATTGATTTTTATTCTATACATATGAATGAAACCCTCCACCGTAAATAATAATATTGGCATGGTTATGGTCATGTCACTTTGTCGATGCGATCGAATATAAGCGTTCTTATTAACATTATATTTATGGTTCGTGCTTTTGAACACCAACAAAAGAGGATGTCTCGTTTCAAAAACTTGGACCAAAGCTTTACGGCAAACATTTAAAGCTGGAGTATGCACTTCCAACGCTTTCCAACAGCATAGCGAATTCTCATAAAAAACATCGACAATAACAACAAAAATAACGATATACAATACTGCATGCAAAATTATTGATAGAAAAATTCTCCAAGACGTATTAATTATAAGTATTTTTGTAAATTAATAATGCAATTTAGTAAGCTTACTGTTTGATGTTACTCTAGCTGTTACATTTCAATGAGAATTTTTATTCTCCTAATATTTATATTATACAAGTTATTTAAAACGCATAAATTTGTTATGAAACTATGACTTAAATCTATCAATATTTTATCTTACACTTATTTGAGGTGTCATGTATCTTTTACATATCTAACCTTAAATTTACATATATTTCGTTAGTTATAGCACTTTGGTATTTAAGTCTTTTTAATTTAATTGGTGTTCTACAAAGTTAATATTTAGATTGTGTTGTAAACAAGAAAATTTATTTTTAAAACATTATATATGATGATGATTTTCTTTTTAAAGTTGGTAAAATATCAAAAAGTCTAGTGTAGCGACAGATGTGTTCATAAGTACAACGCCGAAAATCTGATAAAATATACATAAAGGTAAATGTCCTTATGTTATAATATAAACATTATTCAGAAGTTTATTCTATAACTTTGTTTTGAAAGTAAAATAATTAGGTAAATAATTAAACTGATTATTGTCGCACTAATATAGATTATTATTCTGATGAAGTGACGGCGATGTACTTTCAGCAGCTGTGACGCTAAATTAGGTTGGAATCGTTAATCAGAATTGTAGTTTAAAGCCGAATCGTCTCTATCCGCTTTGGCATACGAAACATCGAAACATTACATTTGTCTTGTTGTTCACTTTCCATAATGTTAAATTTTGGACTAAGAATTAAATATAGTTGTGGTAGTTTTCTATAAAGGAAACAATTAACAGCTTACAATACTGAGACAAAACAGTCCTGTTCTTATATATACGTCTATGGTAGCCAAATGGAAGTCAAGCCGTATGTATTATGATCCGCTAGGAAGGTTTAATTGATTAAGATACCTGCTATCTTTACTTTCCCTGTTATTATAATACAGTTTGATTACCTTAATAAGCCAGGGTTAGATTGAAGCTGATTTTTTTTTTATTTTGCTAAATGTAAAATTGAGTATTTAGTGATTTGGTAGCTCAGGTTGTATACTAAATATTGTCAAAAAATGCCAAAATATTTATTTTACCCGAATCTGTTATTTTTTTTTTGTATTAATAGCGGTGTATAAATTATTTACTAATTAATTGTAGCTGCTACTCTATCGAGTTATAAATAAACGTTTACTTATTTTATTTATTGCAACAATCTATGTTCTTTATCACGGTACACAAGAAATAGTAATGTTTAGATATTTCGGTTAACAGACGCGAGAGAGCCGGCGAGGAGAACGTGTGGGATGTACCTGCGGGTAGGGCGGCGGCGGCTGCGCGGGCGGCGCGTGCGCGTGCGCGAGCTGCGCGTGCCCGTGCGGCGCCAGCGCGTGCGCGTGCGCGTGCCCGTGCCCGTGCCCGTGCGCCGGCAGCGCGGGCGCCGGCGCGGGCGCGCGCAGCGTCCCCGGGTACGGCGGCGGCGGCGGCGCGCGGTGCGCCACGCTCGCTGCTGCCGGACACATGCACACGCTCATTACTTACCTCGCACGACTACATATACATACACGACCGATCTCCTATTAGTATACATGGATATTTTTTTCAGATTTAAACATTAATACAACTAGAAGTTAAATATGTTTCAAGTGTAAATTGCACTTGTAACTATGGAACTGATTGGCGGCCCCATCAGAATCGGGGGTCCGAGGTGAGTCGTGCCATATACCAAAGTGAAAGAAATGAAATTCAAAGGTGTATGTGAAGACCAATCTATACTCGAGCAGCATGGTTGAATAAGGGCTAGTCGCCCTCCCATAAACAGTTATTAGGGTGCGAGGTGTGATGGTAGGCGAAGGCGGGCACACGCAAACGCGGTGTTGCCTGTCTAGTGGCTCTACCGGGAGGCTGCGTGCACGTCCGGCTAGGCACGCACGCCGTGGTGAAGTCTCTCTGTCTGGGGGACTGTCCAGGGGTTCTCGGACAGTCCCTCCAGTCCCCTTTGGCGGTGGCTTGACCAGCTTGGTCGAACCGGCCCCGGGACACATTGCGGTCGAATTGCGAAAGCAAATCCCGCCATGTGCCCCGCATGGGCCTAGAGAACTCCGGGTTTAGTGGGTAGGCCGGTCTTCGTTTCTATGACCGGAGGACCCCACACGGCCGCGCCTTGCCAGCGCGGTCGCATTTCCACCACTCAAAAAAAAAGGGGGTACGAGGGGGTGATGATGAGATTCAAGTGGGATTGGAATAGATCGTGGAGGGCGCAGTTACCGGCGTGCTGCGGAGGACGCGAGGGCAGCGAGGGCAGCGCGGGCAGCGACGGCAGCGAGGGCAGCGCGGCCAGCGCCACGGTGCGGTCGGGCCGCACCACGCCCACGGCGCCGTCGAGCCCCACGAGGCGGGTGCCGGGCGCGTAGCTGCGGCCCGCCGCCAGCGCCGCGTTCACCTGCGCCGTCATCGCGTTCACGATGCTCTGAGTGTGCGCATTCGTCGCCACGCTCTGCGGCATTGCATTATTCCCATATTAACACCGATAACGTAAACAGGCAAAAATTGCGTACACATCTTGTAGAAAATAATGAAATTATGTAATAAAACAAAAATTGTCACAAAATTGCGATTCACCAAACGATAGTGAATCACTGCGATCACGATATTTTTTTATAGGATAGGGCAGCAAACGGATCACCTGATGGCTCTTTTCTTGAAGGTTTCGATATCGTATCGGTTCGGAACTACTGCAGGCGACAATTCATTCCACAGTTTAGTGATACGTGACAGAAAATTCCTGGAAAACCGCACTGTGGTGGACTGCCAAGCGTCTAGACAATGAGGATGAATGTTGTGTCGCGTAGAACGGTGACGGAAACTAGCAGCAGGAATTAATCCGAACAATTCCTCGGAGCACTCCGCGTAATATAAACGATAGGGGATACATCTCTACGCAGCACCTTGTCTAGCCGACATGAAATATCCGGGCAGTCGACGATTTGAGTCGCCCTCAGTTGGATGCGGTCCAGGTGGAGAAGCTAGTACTGGGGAGACCCTGCCCAAAGATGAGAGCAGTATTCCAATGTGGCCGAACTTGCGCCTTATGCGCCGAGATGCATTCGGTGGGCGGTGTGAAGGCCCGGCATTTAGATAAATACTGGCTGACTACAGTACGGCATATATAATGGCAGAAATGTTTTCCCCTCAATATACTGTTATCACCCACATAAGGCCGTATAGAACACCCTTACAATCGCAATAGCTAACAAACATACCTGCGTGAAGTGTATGTGCTGGTGCTGTGAGAACTGCGGCTGCGGCCGAGGCACCTGCCCCAAAGTAGGTCCAAACTGCGCCCCGCGTGCACCCTGCACATTGACATTAATAAGAAAAGTTCGACAAAACATGTAGTCCCACTACATAGACAGGGAGAAGAAACAAGAATTTAATGTTAATGTATTTTGGATGTGTGTTGGCAATCAAACTTCAATTATGAATCGTAGGAACTACATTTATTAAAATAGCAATTTATCAAGATTTAAAGAAAACAAATAACTGTTCTGCTCGTTGATCATAAATTAATCCTCTCACTACAACGAAGAAAATCTCTATCTACTAATAAAGTTGGCATACAGATTGAAAACCGTATTAATACATTTACAGTGATCTAGCGTTAAACTTATATTCTTTTCAATTATAATTATAAAACAGAAGTGGTTTTAAAGAAAAAATATGTGTATCCATCATATCACATATCATCCATGTGCCAGGGAGGTGAAAGACATTATGTTATCGCATTTTGTGTTTTAAAGGTGAGCTGTGTGCTGTTACCTGGACTGTGTGCTGCGGCCGCTGTTGCAGGAAGTGCGACCGCGGCGGCATTTGACCGCGCCACTGTTCACTTTTGTCATCTCCTTCTAACTTCACTTCTGACTTGATTGCCTGGATCGCCGACTGGATGGAGAATAAAGTTCATTGATACCTCTCTTCACAATACGGGTAGCTTGGAACTTTGTTTATCGATCAAACAATAAAGTCGACATAATTTATCATTGTCATTTATATGTCGCAGCCAACTGGTTGAACGTTGTTCAGTCAAAGGGCTAGCTGTTTGATTGAACGGCTATTTGAACCAATTGGCTGCGACATATATATTTCGATTAACCCGGAACATGATTTTCACAGAAAATATAGAGAAATATAGATAATTTAATCGTCTTTATACTGTCTCCGTCTATTGTTTTGGTGTCGATACGATTAATTAATTATTGAGTTTTCTATTTTTATAACCATGAATAGGCTGACACTGACACAACACTGCTAGCTACACTACACTAACCTGAAGCGCCATCTGTTGCGACGGCGGGAACATCGACACCACCCCAGCGCCCTCCGGCTTTGTGTCTACGTTCTCTGTCTTCACCTCGCCCAGATCGGACTTAACATCGGATTTAGTGCATTCTATACTCTTTACGGCTTTCTGGAGCTCAGTGTCCATCTTATTTTCACATTTCTGCTCGGATTCATCTCTGTAAATGAATAAAATGTATGTTGTTGTAGTAATTTTTTTTCCATGTTAGAGAGGTATGTGATCAGTAGCATTTATAACATAACGCAATGCCGCAGAGCCACATATGGGACCAAACTGTGAGTTGTCTCAAGCAAGGACGTACATTATGTATTGACGATAAATTCAATTTGTTTTGTTATTAAGTCTTTGACTTAAATCAAACGTCGTTAAATAATTGAAATAGTTACAAACGTGATTATTGATTTCCCGGGATCCTTAAAAAAAATTAATAGGTAAAAACCGACTATCAAGACCATGTACAGTAGATTTAACTTCTCTCTCGGGTCTCGGCGTCGTTGAGCGCGGCCAGCTCGGGGTCCGCGTACTCCAGGATGTTGACCTGCTCGCCGATCTCGGCCGTCAGGGACTGACTGACCTGTGGCGGTCCACGTCGTCGGCCAGCTCGAGCCCGTCCAGCAAGGTCTCGGCGTCGTTGAGCGCGGCCAGCTCGGGGTCCGCGTACTCCAGGATGTTGACCTGCTCGCCGATCTCGGCCGTCAGGGACTGACTGACCTGTGGCGGTCCACGTCGTCGGCCAGCTCGAGCCCGTCCAGCAAGGTCTCGGCGTCGTTGAGCGCGGCCAGCTCGGGGTCCGCGTACTCCAGGATGTTGACCTGCTCGCCGATCTCGGCCGTCAGGGACTGACTGACCTGTGGCGGTCCACGTCGTCGGCCAGCTCGAGCCCGTCCAGCAAGGTCTCGGCGTCGTTGAGCGCGGCCAGCTCGGGGTCCGCGTACTCCAGGATGTTGACCTGCTCGCCGATTCTCGGCCGTCAGGGACTGACTGACCTGTGGCGGTCCACGTCGTCGGCCAGCTCGAGCCCGTCCAGCAAGGTCTCGGCGTCGTTGAGCGCGGCCAGCTCGGGGTCCGCGTACTCCAGGATGTTGACCTGCTCGCCGATCTCGGCCGTCAGGGACTGACTGACCTGTGGCGGTCCACGTCGTCGGCCAGCTCGAGCCCGTCCAGCAAGGTCTCGGCGTCGTTGAGCGCGGCCAGCTCGGGGTCCGCGTACTCCAGGATGTTGACCTGCTCGCCGATCTCGGCCGTCAGGGACTGACTGACCTGTGGCGGTCCACGTCGTCGGCCAGCTCGAGCCCGTCCAGCAAGGTCTCGGCGTCGTTGAGCGCGGCCAGCTCGGGGTCCGCGTACTCCAGGATGTTGAACTGCTCGCCGATCTCGGCCGTCAGAGACTCGAGCAGCTCCTCGTCGTCCTCGCCGCCCAGGCCCGTCAGAATGTCCACCTGGTGGTCAGTTACCGTCCCATGAGTTCGCTCTAGGGATTGCAATCCGGAAATACGGATCCGGTGCTAGCAGTTAGTAATCGTGATGGTGTCTGTCATAATCATAAATACCTACAAGACTTGTTTGTTAGCATTCTCAAATACTTTAATAATGATTTTGATCTCATTGCAGTTAATTACGTAAGGTTAATTGTATCTATTAGATATTATAGTTATTTGATTATTTAAAATGTTACTTATAAATTGATCTATCTGTGAAAGTGAAATCTAGAAAGACTGAGCTACTCGTTACGTCGTAAAATTATTACTAGTTACTTACACTACTAAAATTTAATTGTTTTCTTGTTGTATATTTGTCTTAACATTGGTTAGGAAATAAAGTCGATTTTATATATTTGTGATTTATTTTTTTTGTGACACTATTTTGTACTAAATGTGAAAACCATCTAGATTTAATCAATCCAGTCGGATTGATTCGAATCCGGTTGTATCCGGCCGGACTGAAAATGACGCCGGATCGCAATCACTATTTCGGTCGTATCTAGGCAAATTTTGATGGATCTATAATACATTTAAGGTTTTCAACGCGCAGACTTATTACTGCGGAGTGTGTGATAAGCATGGCGAGGAAAATCCGTGAAAAAGAATAAGAAATACGTGGCGTTTAACTGTAGCCCAGATGGTGCCTTACACTTGATTTAATTTATTTAACTATAAAAAAGTTACGACGACTGAAAGGCCGTAATTTCGGCTTCTAAGAATGAACAATCTAGCTTTTATATTATATGATGGTGGTAACCCTACCACATATCATCACAGTAAAAATGTAGTGTAATAAGGGGAATACTACATTATATTGATCTATTAGTGTTACTAATTTCACAATCATTTTATTTAGTAATATTTGAATAACAAGTATGTATGTGTTATTAAGATAATCGCAAACTTTACGAAAACAAAGTTGTATCTTTTAATAAAATAAACAAAATTTAATACATGTTTGACTAAAAAATAAATTAATATAACCTGATTAAACAATATTTATAAATAAAAAATAATTATTTTGTAATGTATTAATTTAACAGTTAAATTCCAATTAAAATACTAATATCGTCTTCACACAAAGTTGTTAAACATATTCCAAACCACTATCAATTTGGGACTTTAGTTAATCATTGGTTTTGGATAATTTTTAGGTAATAACTTACTTCGCCAATATTCCCTGTATCTTGTTCCAATTTATCCATGTCACCAATATCCATTTCATCAGTGCCGTGATCATGGCCCGAATCATGTTTACTTTCTCCCGTGGGATCTACAAAGACAAGAGTAGCTTGTTACGCGGAAATTTATACACAGAAGGTAGGTAAATCAGTATATTACAAAAAAAAATTGATGTTGAGAACATTTCCATCAACCTGAGTCACGTAAACAAAAATATTTGTTAGACACAAGCAATATAATTGTTGCTCACATATACTATTCTCCACACTAAAATCAAACTAGTGATGCCTTGAATTAGTTTGAAGAACGAATGTGGAGGTAAAATAATACTTATCAAAACTGTCACAACTCACGAGTAGTTTGAGCAATTAGATTTTGTTTCTGTTCAATTGTTTGCTGTGAGGCACCTTGACTTGGCGCATTTTGTTGGATTTGTGAAGATTCCGATGTCACTATACGCTGTTGCATCAATACTGAAACAGATAATAGTTATTTATGCAACTGTTGTATAATCAGGGGTATTAAAACACGAATGTGGGTTTATTAAATTCATAATATCACGCGTTTGGATGATATAATGATCATTGAGTGTTTTAATGTTGGCAATAAGCTAATTGTTATAGGTTCTTTTATAGAGGATTAATAGCATGATAGTAGATAATAGTTATTTATGCAACTATGGTATAATCAGTTTTAATACTTAATTATAACAGTTGCATACAAGACTTTATCTACAATTGGGTAGACGACAATTTTTTAAATTCAGTATATAATAAGAGTACTCTTTTAAGTGAGAAATATTGCAGAACCAACAGTACACCTGCACCTATTACTTTTGAAGATACATCGCCATGTTTGCGGCGCTGTCGCGGGTCGCTCAAAAACGCTCCATACTAAAAACACTGCAGCTGTGACGTCATAACTCAGTAAACTCGCCTAATTTGTATGAGCGTATAAATAAATTTTAAAATAACTTTGTTATTTGTACGTTTATAGGTATACTTTCTATATAAAAAATGTTACATTTAATGTGAGAATGCTAGAAATGTGTTTGTTTCATTAGAATTACGTAAATAATAATTGCTCATTTTTTAGAAATCTAAAAATAATATAAATTAATAAATTAACTGAAATTTCTATATTGGCATACTTTCGTAAGATATAAATTGCTCAAATCAGATAATTATAGTATAAAAATAGCCATAATCAGTTGTAGTCGTCTACCCTATCATGATGTGAATCCTCTATAAAAGTTCTCATACCATAGGGTGTTGTACAGTCTAATTGCGAAGCATGTAAAATAAACAAACCTTAATAAGTAAAAGAATTATTTATTGTAATAATTATTCACATTTTGGATCATACAATTATTGAAATGCACTTGAACATTTGCACTTTGTTGAACGTTGGCAGATCCTGATGTACTTGGAATATTTATATTCACCAGTTCATTATTTATATTTTCTATAGAACTTGAAATTTGAATTGACACGTGGATTTTGTTGGATATGTCATTGCATGAGAATGTTCTTTTTTTGAAATTCATAATATCACGCGTTTGGATAATATAATTAATGATCATAATATCATTGAGTGTTTTAATGTTGGCAATAAGCTACTTGTTATAGGTTCTTTTATAGAGGATTAATAGCATGATAGTAGATAAAATAACATTATAGTCTATGGAGGTTATAAGCTATTTCACTTACTTCCTCTTACTTTTATAACTTTTCAATGAAATATTTAAATTCGATAGTGATATAATGCTAGCATGGGAGTTGATACGTACGTTGCTGTTCAGGTCTTTGGCCGGGTTGCATTGGCATGCGTGGGCGGAAGCCGACAGGCAAGGGATGCCTAAACTGCTGTCCCTCTATGTTAACGTTCTGGATTATTCCTTCTTCATTGGCCGCTTCTGTTGCACAACATCATTATGTTTATAATCTATTTAAGTCAGGGGTGGCCGACTTGATCAGACCCGAGATCTGCTGTTATCTGGCGAAACCCTGTGCGATTTACCAATTACATAATTGAAAACTTAAATGGAACTGCATAGTTTTTTACAGAAATAATGTAATAGTTTATATTTTGTTAAAAGAAAATAAAAAATAATTATTTTTAATTAGTTATTTATATATTATTAGTGTGAGCATTGCTCTAGAGTATCTTCTGCTAGATTAGCAAAATCAGGTATGTAGTGTTTCCTACTTATGTAGTGTTTTAAGTAGGAAAATGCCGACTCATATAAATATGTTGAACCAAAACACGAATGCAGTTGTTCAACACATTTCTTCAAATTTGGATATTTCTGATAGGAAACCAATGCCCAGAAATCAAGACCTGAGGATGACCTTGCTTTTACAAATATGTCGCAGTCGTGTTGAAGTATAATGTGGTCCATTTGAAATGTATCTGCAAATTTTAGAGCCATTTCGTTGATACTACTATGCGCCCCCGCGTTCCACACGCTTTCCGTCCCGCTTATTGTTCATGCTTGCCAAAAACTAAACTAAACAAAAGAGCTAGCTATAATGCGTAGAATAGAGGATATAATTTACTTGATGGAATGGCGATTGACAATACAATGATACAATACAAGATGATGTGTGCAGCAGTTGGTGATTGTGATTATATTGTGCAGTCTGTTCTACGTATTAATATTTTTTGCCTAGTCAAGATCGACTGGACTAATGGTCGTGATCGACCGGTTGGCCACCCCTGATTTATGTGATTGTTTATAGTAATATATATCAATTACATTTTAATACATGATTCAGTACTTGTTTTGCTGTTTTTGAAAATGTTGCGAGTTATGTACGAGTACCATACAATCGCTATTCTATGATCATGACCACACTCGAGTGTGTTTACGTTGGGAGCGTGTATATTGTTGTATTTCGTTGATTAAATGCGTACATCGTCGCAATTATTGTATGTACATTGTGGCGAATAGCGCAAAACGTTTTCGTCATAGCGATTAGCGTGTATACCTTGGTAATATGTACGATATTGCTATTAGCGTTAAAAATTTGTAGGAAAAGTTCGTCGAAAAATTAGGAACAAAAATGTTTTGTATTAATTTTCTTTATTAAAGTTTAGTTTTAATTTACAATATAATCGCCGTCAGAACTAGACAGTGCTCCATCTATTAGGAAGGTGGCCGAGGTATCGGTATCGGTAGCCCAAAACTGTGGAAGTATAGAATCAAAAAAACTTACGTCACTTCTGGCATTTAAATCTTAGAAATTTTTATTATGTATCTAGAAAATGTTTTAAATTCTTGAATACGTGATAATGTGAAGGTGCCAAGTCGGGTGAATAAGGGGGATGTGGTACGGTTCCCCAACCGAGTTCCTCTAATTTTATTTGAGTTTTTTGGCTATTTGTGGTCGTGCGTTGTCTTCAGAGCACAATATATATAGGCCTCGTATGAATGCACCGAGAGTTCTAGAATGTTATTACTGTATATTTTGGAGCTTCGAGATTGTTCCAGGAAAGAAAAGAATCTTCGAATTTGTTTCAAGGAACTTTTCCTACAAGCTAGTAATTACTTGATCGCGATGAACGGTTTAGTGTGGAAGGACAAGAGTGTTGTAGACTCACGCGGCGGCCACATCTTGTCCGGGTGCCGCTGCAGCAGGTCGCGCAGCTGCCGGTTGATGTCGTCGCCGGCACCGGCTCCGGCGCCGGCGCCGGCCGCGGCCGCGGCGGCGTAGTGCAGCGGGAAGCGCTGCGCCGGGAACGCCGTGCGCGGCGCCTCGCCCGCCGGCGGCGCGCCCCCCTCCGGCACGCGCAGCCTCTGGATGGCTGCTTTCGAATATAACCACCGGTTCAAATGACTACGTCACACATACCCCCCCCCCCCCGCCCGCCTCGCCTACCCCGGCGATCCCCGCTAGTGGACACCACAACCATTCACATATTATACTTTCACGTGTTAATCTTCTTATATATAAAAATGAATCGCAAAATGTGTTGGTAAGCTCATAACTCAACAACGCCTGGACCAATTTGGCCAATTCTTGTTTGTTAATGTTCGTTGAAGTTCAAGGAGGGTTTTTACAATGAAATTCGAATAATTATCGGAAATCCTACCTAAAAACAGCCCTTTTATTTTCCCATGCAAACGTTTTCTAACTAAAACGTACAGTCGAATTGAGCTTTATTGTTATTGTATAAAGTTCATATTGCATGCACTCACTGTTGTCTAAGCAATGAAGGTGTGTTCCTAACATCAAAGAGTCAATTTGCGCTTTATTAACACTATATAGAGTTGAATATCACAAAGCACTACAATGAAAATCAAACTGATTTTTGTTAATTGATTCACACGATTAACTATAAAGCGATTGTTTACTTTTAAATGCTTTTATATGTTTTATTTAATTATTATTTATTCACAACGCCCTACCACCAGGGTGACGGTTCTGTACAGGAGAATTTTTTGCCCTGACTATAAAATAAGTAGGAACAAAACTTTGTAAAACTGCCACTTTATAAATCTTTTTGACAGGACAAAGTCTGTCGGGTCCGCTAGTACTAAATAAATTTTTATTCGCGTTTTTGCTAGTGAATGAATTCTGATTTAATTAATTTAATCAATGCAGTTGAATTTTTATATTACCTACATAAAAATGATAATAACGCCTTTTGCAACAGAATCCGGAGATGAGGATTTAATCGTGGTTTTTACCATTACTTCAAGTCGACTATTTGAAGTAATGATAAAAGCCACAATAAACTTACTTATAACAGACAAACAAGTATTTTTCGTTCTGTGTACATCAAATTTTTTGACACCTATACATAATATAAAGTATACATTATTTACCTATACATAAATAAGGAAGACTCATTGCCACTGTTACAAATCACAAGTTTCAGAGGCACAAGTACAACATGAATACTGTACCTTGCATCCGTTGGTCGTGTATGATCTGCTGCTGCTGCTGCGTCTGCTGCTGGCGCTGCTGCTGCAGGTGCTTCCACTGGCGCAAGTACACCATGAATACTGTACCTTGCATCCGTTGGTCGTGTATGATCTGCTGCTGCTGCTGCGTCTGCTGCTGGCGCTGCTGCTGCAGGTGCTTCCACTGGCGCAAGTACACCATGAATACTGTACCTTGCATCCGTTGGTCGTGTATGATCTGCTGCTGCTGCTGCGTCTGCTGCTGGCGCTGCTGCTGCAGGTGCTTCCACTGGCGCAAGTACACCATGAATACTGTACCTTGCATCCGTTGGTCGTGTATGATCTGCTGCTGCTGCTGCGTCTGCTGCTGGCGCTGCTGCTGCAGGTGCTTCCACTGGCGCAAGTACACCATGAATACTGTACCTTGCATCCGTTGGTCGTGTATGATCTGCTGCTGCTGCTGCGTCTGCTGCTGGCGCTGCTGCTGCAGGTGCTTCCACTGGCGCAAGTACACCATGAATACTGTACCTTGCATCCGTTGGTCGTGTATGATCTGCTGCTGCTGCTGCGTCTGCTGCTGGCGCTGCTGCTGCAGGTGCTTCCACTGGCGCAAGTACACCATGAATACTGTACCTTGCATCCGTTGGTCGTGTATGATCTGCTGCTGCTGCTGCGTCTGCTGCTGGCGCTGCTGCTGCAGGTGCTTCCACTGGCGCAAGTACACCATGAATACTGTACCTTGCATCCGTTGGTCGTGTATGATCTGCTGCTGCTGCTGCGTCTGCTGCTGGCGCTGCTGCTGCAGGTGCTTCCACTGGCGCTCCTGCTCGGCCTCGCGCGCGCTGCGCTGCTGCCCGCACGACCGCTCTTGTTCCTGGCCGCACATTTCATACGTCATTTACGTCACATCGCCGAGCTAATTGCCAAGAATCCCATTTTTGAATCATCATCAGATATCAAACACTATGTCAATTTTCACTCGACATGAGAAAATACTCTATATTTCGGATGAAAATGCCATGAATTAGACGCTAACAAACATTTTCAACCACTTATCGACAAACAAGTTTTGGCGTTGAGCATTAACACACATAACGTGTGAAATTTATCAATAGAGCGATTCAAAAATAGGACCCGTAAGCACTACTTTGGCCTAAGTTATTCAATTTGAACTGTTACCGGATTTTCATCAACATTACCAGTTATGTTGGTAAATGACAACAATCATATTTACGTCGTTCTTTTAACTTTCTCTACTTCGCAAAACATATAGAAATTACTTAATTTAAATGTTCAACGTTTTAAGATCTTGAAACATACAACACATTTATTTTAATGTTGTCATAAAGCAATAACTGTAAATTAAGCTACGACCAGGCCAAAGTAACGCGTAGTATTAATTTTTATAAGCATGCTCTAACTCCAGGCATTAATATACACAACAAATACCATTCAGCTGCGTCTATAGAATTAAAAATACGGCATTGTCACAGTGGAAGTCCCTAATAAGTCAATTGAGAAAGATTCTGACCTGTGAAATAAATACTAAGTAATCCTTGGTCAATTTAATACAAAAACTATTTCATATCAAGTGTATAAACACTACCTTGAAGTTTTCACAAATATCTAAAATCTATTTACATAATTTCAAAACAGAAACAGTGCACATGTCTACTTACTATATTTGTTTTATGACTAAATAATTATTTAAAAGCATTGTTAAATTTTTCTAACATTTAATCACATTTTAAAATGATCAATATTTCTTAAGCTTCATAAAAAGTATCTTAGATTATTCAATAGCGTACACAAATAGCTATTGTTAATTATTTCCTGGTAATGTATGTAATTTGTCTAAGTATTTTACTATTGAAAATATATATTGTTTCTTTAAGCAATATCAATATGAAAAACAAAAAAAATAAATTGCTGTGACTATAATCCATGCGGTAAATTGTTACGTGTACTATATATACGTGTATCTTTACTGTTATTCTTATATACAATGGTTACATGATAGCTTTGGAGTTTTATAATTAATTTAAGTTTATTATAATATTTTTAAAGGAAATAGTTATGTTACCTTATAGTAAATTGTTAATAACTTAAGGAATACAGTTACTCAACGGTGAATGGTTATTTGGCAGAATGCCACATTAAACGGTTGTATACTCTAGCTCTAGACAAAATAATACTTCTGTTTACAAGTTTTATGGCCGTTTTCACCAACCTTGTCTTAGCTTAGGTGACTCCTAAGTGACATGCTGTCACTTTTTATATTAACTGAAAAGAGTGAGACAGCATGTCTCTTAGGAGTCACCTAAGCTAAGACAAGGTTGGTGAAAACGGCCATTAGTTACACAAAATTTTTAAATAAACTTCATTTTTCAAAATATAAAGTTATTCAATGAATGTGATTTATTTATGGCTTATGCAACTTACAATAATAAATACCCTTAAACTTAACAACATCAAAAGCCGAGTAAACACTATAGCGTACGTTGCAAATGAACCACCAACGCTTTGTTAGAACTGTTAGCACTTCACGTCCAGCCACCACCGCGTCGAATGTTAAAGCCAACACTACCAAGGCAAAGCGTCAAATAAAAAAAAATAATTCAACATTACGGACACAGCGGACGCGAGTCCGGGAGGCGCTCAGTACTTATCGAATGACCTCGACAATAAGAAGCTAAAAGAAAACGAAAAATAAATCACACAGCTTACAATGCCATCGAACAACCAAACTTTGTCGGGTGATTGAAATTTAGGAGCGATAGGGGGCGCGCGGTATCACCCGACAACCAACATCGACATAATGGGCCTCGCGTACACACCACAACACACGCAGGCAAATCTGCAGTTTTGCAAAAAACACCTTCTCCAACTACCATTAAAATAAAAACGAAAAATTAAAATAAAATTATATCGAACTTTAATAGAAAAAATGTACTCTGTGTCTAGTGTTAGAAAAAAAAAACATCACTCAAATATGTTTAATGAATATGTTGAATTTAATATTTTTAATACTCGTTCATTTTGACAGATAAACTGTGGGTATGACACCTATCAAAACGGACTTCTTAGATTGTGAAGACTTTAGTGATAGTTAATTTACATTGACTATTACTAAAGTTGACACTAACATTGTGTAGAATGATCTAAACGTTACTTTTTGACTTAAAAGAGCTTGACAAATCGCCGGTTATGAAAGACAAGGGTAATGAAAATAGACATAAGTAACTTTTCACAGGGAGTCTCGACGCACGGTCGAATGCCACTGATCTGGCTAATGCTCCTACCATTACTTGCACAAAACGCGCATCTTTATTTTTTGACCTCTGGGGTAGATTCTATTCAAGAGTTAGGCCATTTAAGAAAAGAACAGAATAATACTTTCTCCACCCGTCTATATTATTCAACATTTCCATAAACTCATGGATAATATGATATGATTACTTTTTCAAATTAGTGTTTTAAAATATAATTTGTTATTAAAAAAATACTAAATGAAAAATGTATTTAAGCTTCGTATGTCTTGTGATGAGCTTTTTGCAATCAGATTTTCGACCAAGGCTAAATTTGAAAATATATTATTAGTTCTGATTTTATTTCCATTTAGAATTAATTCTACATAAAATGATCGAATCTCACTGTTATCGAGTGTAGGAGAAATAGACAACGCATGCATAAACTGTTTATACCGTTTCAACAGAGCTCCGGAATGTATAGTGTACGTTTCCACAAGCGGAGGTGTCGTTCGCAGTGTGTAGGCGAGGTGGGGCAATGCGCGAGGTGCGCGAGGTGCGCGGGAGTGCGCGGGTACCGTGGGTCGTGCGGGTGGGTGCGCGAGGCGCGGCAGCGTGCGCATGATCTCGGAGGGGGTGAGCACGCGGATGTGCGCGTCCGCCTCCAGGAGCCCGCCCGCCGTCACCGTCACGTTGGGCGCGCGCACCACCGCCACGGCCACCGCCGCCGACGTCGCCGTCACCGCCGCGCTTGCTGCGCTCGTTGCGCTCGGTGCACTTGGCGCACTTGCGCTTGTCACGCTTGCCGCACTTGTTGCGCTTGCCGCGACGACACTCTGAGCGCTGCCCTCGGCATCGCCCGGCGCCGCGCCGCCGCTCGTGCTCTGTCGCCCTCAATTTCTTACATCCCGTCCGCTCGCGAGCCGACACGAGACGACACCATCACAAAATTAATACATACAGAAGGCCGACTCTAGTTGTCTTAGCTATTGACGACTACGTTTACCTACAAGATAAATCACCGGGAGATCGCATAAAAAGAAAAATAATGTAGGATTTTTTGGCCATCTGTATATATTTTCTTTGTGACGCCAGTTCGTGGCTTTAGAGTTTCAATTGCAAAATGCAGTAAACGATGACAACTTGCCGCAGATAGTATTTTCGAATTTAGCTCGCCTCGGCTCAGCTATGCTTAGTTCCGTGTTGATTTTTCAACCAAATCATATGCCACAAAGCTCAGATAGTGTGTGGATTCACTCATATAACCTGCATTAACTAATAATCGTGCGAGTGCCTAAAAAACTATTCGCAAGATATTCTGCGACTATTTGTCACTCATATTTGCTAACATGAAATTACTCATTTAAGACCATAAGAATTAAGTAATGTTTGACCTAAGAATAATTAAGTATTTTAACATGTAAATTATATATAATAGTTAGGAGTAACTTTTGAGAACTTTTACTAATCGTTTTGGCACAACAAAACTTCCAACAAAAAAATCAGTGATTCAGCCGGTTCAATCAACAGATCAAGGTGGCTCCGTTTACCTTCTGTCAAACCGCATGCGACAAGAGAATGCTGATAGTGAATACCACACCAACATATAAATACGTTATTACGGAGTTATAATTATGTTATTAAGTCGAAAAAATGATGTGTGATGGATCAACCAATTTCGAAGAACGATCGTCGATGGCTCAGCAAACGGATCTCCGAAGTCCGACTCACGATATACGCCTATTTAATACGGAACGCATTAAGCAAACCATAAAGCAATGAAAGCTCGAAAGTGTTCACAAGAGATCTGTCACACTGACAGAGACAGCTGACGGAACTGCATTTTGCGTTCTGACTAGGGCTTATTGCTGAGATCAAAAGTTTCTTATTCAATCTCAGATCCAACTCAGCTTGGCGAAATTCGGGAAGCTATGCTGCATATTCTCCGGCCATTTACCGTAACTGCCTGAAGACGAGTTTTGATATCTGCATGTTGCTAGTAATAACACATGGAATCAAAACCTGGCCACTTACAAGGGACTTTATAGGGAAACTTAAATCAGACAATCAGCAAATCAAAAAATCTAACAGCAATGGACTGGGCTATGCTCAAAGGTTCTCAGCGTGATCGAATCAGAATTAATAAAATCCTCAAAAGACCTGCTTAAATCCTAAAAATTGCGAGACTTAAGTATTAGGTGGCAGGGTATATTGCTCATATGACTGACGTCCGTTAGGGTGGAAGCCTCTTGAGTGCCAGGCAAGACTGGCAGGTAGGCAGGCAGAAAAATACTACATGAAACTACAAGGTGAACTGACTATTGGGTGAAGATCGTATGCAGTGTTAAGCGGAAGAAACTGCTCGATATAAAACTTCACTTAGGCAGAGACCGACAAATTACGAAAAGTCTCTTGTTCACAGCCTCTTTCCTCGCTTGACAAAAAAGGCATGGCGCTTAGTTGTTCAACGATCTCAAAGTACAACTTGAGGATGCCGAAAGTCGTGGAATTGTATGTCGCCCGCAATTTGATGAGGATGAGTTGAGGAAACAACTTTGACTTCTGTAATTTGTACGAATCACTGACATCTGTGTTGGAAATTTTGCTTTATACCTTTTTGTTAACAATTACACAATATTTTTTAATGTAGTATTTTCTACCCGTACATTCACATTAACAACTTCCTAACATATCCAATTGTGAAATTATAGATTAACCACAAGTTATTTCTATTACGCAATTTGGCTAAATTGTATTAACATCATATAAATATTTCCTGCCAAAACCCCAAGAAATCATGTGCGAGAGCGTGCTTGCAATCTTATACCACGTCTCGTGCGTGACAGCGTGGCAGCGTGGCGCGTGACGTTACCTGTTACCTGCATGAGGCTAGCAAATGTTTACATCACACGATAAACGCCCTGCACTGTGAACCCGTCCAAAGACAACACAACAAAACATAGAGCTCTGAAAGTCTGCGGAATTGAAAGGAAGAAACGGAAATATGAACACAGTGGTAAGTGAGTTGGGTTAGCACACACCACATTTGGCAAAAGGTAACACGCTTACCTGCTGAGCTTTCTTCATGCGTATGGCGCTCCTGTTGTCTCTCGCCCGTTGTAGATATGGCATCTTCTGTTCCGACGGTAGTGCACGCCATTTCTTCAGGATTTGTTTGCATCTGTCAACCCAGTTCGGAAATTCCGTTTTCCATTCTGGATGGTTCGTGTTAGCGTATAATACTGCAGATATGGTAGCCGCTGAGCCTAAGCCTGAATATAAATCGTCATTTAAACATTTCTAAAGAAAGACTCTTTATTCTATTTAATCGGAACGCTATGCGTTAGTTTGCCGACAAAAGAGGTACTGACGGACGAACGTGTAAATGTGGGCCAAAGTGAAGCCCACTTACGTAAGTCTACTTGTGGCCAAAGCTTATAATAATTTTCTGAAATAATTTACGGAAATTAAAATTAACTAGACTAAAGAACTAGACTTTTATACAAAGGTTGTTAAATGCTCAATTTTTTATTTTTCTTTTAACAAAGCATGTTTGAATATAATAATAATAAAAAATTGATAATAAGTCAATTAAATGAAATACACATACGTAAAGAAAGATATTGTTGCAAGTGTAATATTTGCAGAAAATATATAGTTAACAACGATGTTTAAAACAAAAACAAATACAACAAATACTGTGTATTGAGGGTAAAATAGAAAATAGTATTGTGTGTGCACAGTGACTTTTTTGTACTGTAGTCATCAAGAAAACTTTACGAAAATAAAGTATCTTATTTTTTCTTTTCGTCTATTTGCGATCGATAAGAGTGAAAATAATCAGATGTAGATGTATTTAATTTGGTAGCTTGAATGTTGTAAATAATGCATGTATTATTAAATAGATTTTTCAGGTATGCTATTTTATAAATATATTATTGTGTATTTTTTTTTTTGTTTTCTTATAGTCTAGTTTTACTTCCTTCCAGGATTACACTTTATATAGAATCACGCTATATACAGTTCATTCAAAACAATTACACCATGATTCTGTTGTCAGCTAGCTCGAAGTGGATTATCCTTACTAATATTATAAATCGAAAAGTGAGTTTGTTTGTTTGTTCCGCTTTCACGCCGTAACTACTGAACCGATTGCTTTGAAATTTTGCAAACGTAAAGGTAAAAGTCCGGATTAAATAATAGGGTACTTTTTATCCCGAAAAAATCGTCAGATCCCACGGAATGCGCAATAAACGCTTCGCTTAAAAACTACTGCACAGATTTTCATGCGGTTTTCATCAATAGGTAGAGTGATTCTTGAGCAAGGTTTTGCGGTATTTTTATCTCGGAAAAACGTATAGTCCCACGGGAAGCGCGATAAAACCTTCGCGCCATGAACCGACTTTCGCGCATACGTAGCCGTGAGCAAAAGCTATGACCCTTAACCCTCTATAGACCCAATCCCGACATCCACGCGGGCGAAGCCGCGGGCAGAAAGCTAGTAATCATCAATACATAGTATAAAACAAAGTCGCTTTCGCTGTATGTCCGTATGTATGCTTAGATCTTTAAAACTACGCAACGGATTTTGACGCGGTTTTTTTTAATAGATAGAGTGATTCTTAAGGAAGGTTTGTATGTATAATAAATGCATAATATAGTAGAGAAACACTGATAAATTTAAAGGTTTCTAATGTGATGTCGTAAATAAGCACGTTTTTTTGCGCTTATATTGCAAACGCTGGCTGAACCTTACGAGATAGACCAAAATAATGTACTACAGTATTGTACAACTTACAAAAATCCACAAAAAAGTCCGCGATGGTATATGTCTATCTCTTAGGGATAACCCACCATAACCATTTTTTCACTGCACCCGTGCGAAGCCGGGGCGGGTCGCTAGTTGATAATAAGAGGTGCGGTACTTACTCTCGTCAGCGCGCATTTTGTCGGTGCTGCGCTGGTTGTAGGAGGGAGGCGGCGCGGGCGGCTGGTCGGGCCAGGCGCCAGCGCCGGCGCCGGCACCGGCGGGGCCCGCGGCTGCGGCGGCGGCAGCGGCGGCGGCGGCGGTGACGCCGGCTCCCGCCCCGCCGGGCCCGGCGCCGGCCGGGTTGCCGCCGCCGCCCGAGCCCTCCGAGTACATCGGGCTCAGCGCGCTGTTGCTGCTGTACGTATCACATTATTATCTATTGCTGTTGATGCTTCATTGTCGACTGGAGGAAGACTGTATACAAGGTTGTTCGACTTTAATATCTCGCATCTGACCTGTTACCGCCGCAAAGCAGAACTACTGACATTGTTTTGCTACAGTTTAGCCTACATGGCCGTGAAATTACAAAATCATGTCTTTACATTTTATGTCACAAGCGCAAAAAAATGACATAAATCTTAATATATATATTTCTTGTGTGCGTGTGTATGTGACTGAACTCCTCCTAAACGACTGGACCAATTTTGATGAAATTTTTTGTGTGTATTCCAGGGGGCTTGAGAATGGTTTAGATTCACAATACGGTCATATAGATATTGTTTTTCAGCTAAATTATTTATTTAAAAACATTTGAGACAACGTGAGACAACGTGACATTTGAGACATTTGACAGGACAACGTCTGTTGGGCCAGCTAGTCTATATATGTATTTCTAATCCATATCTATCCATTGTAAGTGAACACATGAAATCAAAAATTCATTGTTCTAATTAAATTTCACAATCACATTTGTACGTCAAGAACATTTTACGTGTAAAATTTGAAACTTACACCATCAACCAATGAATCTTATGTCCTTTACATTCAAATATCAGAAACATACAACATTCAAAACTAGGTATAATCAACGATGAATTGAAGAAAATTCGTGGTTCGGATCGGGAATATTCTAATACAGACTTCAGAGCCCCCTAGCGGGAAAATGACACGTTTACTTTTTCTAAAAGTTGAATATTCTGAATCAGCTCGTCAAGGAGAACAACATATCCAAAAATCTGCTGATTCTGCCGAAAACCACGATTTTCTAATATAGACTTCAGAGCCCCCTAGCGGGAAAATGGGTCGTTAACTGTTTTTGCGACCATTACATTTTTTGCTTAGCTCAATCAGGAGAACAACATATCCAAAATTTCGACCTGGGTCCCCAAAACCACTTGGCCATATGTTAGATTCGTACACCTTTGAAATATCTTTACAGGTGTATGTATGTTATCTCACAATGTTTTTATTCACTGTAAGAGTATTGGATAAATGTACACTTGAAATCGGAATAACTAAAAAATACTCGTAAATTACAGTAAAACCTGGGCCTTCAAATTAAAAGGTCAATGCTGAGATCACAGCACCATGATATTGCAATTGTTTTATTATGCATAAATTATACACTAATTTCTCTCAAACGTCTTTGGTCTTCTATTAAAAAATTATCAAAACATTTGACATTTCAATATTCCAAAAATAAATATATATCGGATAATCGGATGCATATTTACCTAAAGTTAATTTTTGGCTCACAAATTATGGAAGCGGCTTTTTAAAATACATTTTGTTAAATGAAAATCCCGGGAAAATACGGTAGTGATATTGTTTGAAAATTACTAAATTAGCACGTGGTATTTGTTTTCCAAAGACCGAGACTCCGGGTTCATTTATACAACTATGCATACGTATTTGTATCAAAATGTTCTTCTTCTTCCTGCCCTTTTCCCACCTTAAGTAGGGTCGGCACAACATGTTTTCCTCTTCCATTCTCCTCTGTCACTCGTCAGCTCAACATCCACTTCCTTTACTCTCATATCAGAATTCACACATTCAATCCATCGCTTTCTTGGTCTACCTCTCATCCTAGGTCCATCTATATTCATATCCATCATTCTTCTTGTTATATGGCTTTCAACCCTCCTCATTACATGCCCAAACCATGCTAACCTACTGCTCCTTACCTTCCCAGTCACTGGCGCTACTTTCAAACTTCCTCTTTCAAACTTTCAAATTTACCAAAATGTTCTACAGTACCGGAATTCCGGGATTTTATTTATGGAAATAAAATAAAAAGACAGTTCCATACTTTTTAAAAAACTAAATTAGGTAAATAAATAAACATCCGGCTATCCAATTCCGCAATCCCGGGATTTTATTTAACAAAACAATAAAAAGCCGTTTCCATACTTTGTCTTAAACTAACTTTAGTTAAATATGCATCCGATAATCCGATCTCTAGTGATAATGCGGGCAAAAATATACAACAATTCGAGACATGACACTATCAAAAGTTGCAAATTATTACATTCTGTGTAGCGTTTAAACTATCATTATCACTATAGTTTGTAGTGTTAGAGGATATATATTTCTATTTCAAATGCTACAGCGTGAAATTAAAAAAAAATATTTCAAGATATTTTTTTGTATATGTCAGAATATTATGTATTCATGTAATGCAAAATTTAATAATCAGTTGTGTAATACAATGTAAATTTTAAATATATATGCAAAAACATGGTAAGAGTTCCTGTTATCCTTTTTATTTAAATTACATAATACTATGGTTTTACTGATACACTTCTGATCTATAGAATGTTAATATGATAATAGCGTGTAATTTTTATGAGATAAATTGCCCTTACCTGCTGCCGAACTCATTGTGGTACGGAGAAGTGTATTCCATGGGACTTTGCAGCTGCTGTCGTTGTTGGGAATACGGTGTGCCCGCCATTGAATTTACGTACGATACTGACGATTCCTGCGATTCCTGATCCGAGAAGAATAACGCTATTTTAACTACAAAATATTAAAAAAGAAATGGATGCTACATACATATTAACTTTATATTACATACCTGAGAGTCGTCAGTGAGCACGCCCTTGAATATTTCGTCAACATCATTGCTGTCCATGTCTGGTAGGGTATCCCGCACCATAGCGTCCAAGTTCACGCCCAACAACGACAAATCATCTTTGGGTGATATTGTCGACGCTTGCGATGACCCTCCTGTTTCTGATAATCAAACATTTGTTTACTACTTTGTGTTTAAAATTAAATCAACAATATTAAAATGGAACATCGAAATATTGAATTTGTAAATGATTCCGCTAGAAACAAAACAAAGTTTAAAGGAAAGCATAGCTCAAATAATAGTTTGATTTTAGACTGCAGTTAAACATGTGTGCTTTTATGAATGAGAAGTATCTAGAGCTCTCTCACAGAAAGGTCAGGATTAAGATAGTAAAGTAAGGACTAGCACAATATAAGGAGAAGTCCTACAAGTGGTATCTTAATGTGTCGAATTGTAAATATTTTATTTATTGTCTATATATGTGTCGCAGCCAACTGGTTAAAATAGCCGTTCAATCAAACAGCTAGCCCTTTGACTGAACAACGTCGTTCAATCACACAGCTATACGTCGTTTAGCCGACTTGTTGATTGCAACGTTCAACATTACAGCTAGACGACGCTTAGCCAACTGGTTCAATGGCAAATATATATATATATATATAGTAATATGTCACATGTTCGTCAAGAAATGACACATTTGTACTAACCACTGCTAACATTTTCAGTCTTGGTGCTGTGCACAGTGGGAATACTGTCAGTGGCCACCGTGGGCGGGGGGTCCGTCTCCGCTGGCTGGGGGCCCAATATGGCATTCTTGAGGGCAGTTGAATCCTCCGTGTGTTTGAGGTTGCCATCATCATTTTCAGTTTTGATTTTAACACCATCACCATTAGTGCTTGAGGATTCGTCTTTCTCCTCTTTAGGTCTTAGTGATTTCATTATTTCAAGTTCATCCTGTGAATAAATCATAAGAAATGGAATCAGTTTGTAAATATACTTAATTTATTATAATTGAACTACAAACAAAATATGTTAAAATGATATACTCAATAACTATTAATTAAATGATACAAAAGACTAACAGTGTTCAGTGTGATGACAATGGATTGATCATTTTCATTGAGAACATTAAGGGAAGAGAGGAAGTCTTCTTCATCTGTGTCTGAATTGTCGAAGTCGACTTTTAAATCACGTAATTCCCGGTAGCCTTCCGGAGTGCTGCCACGGATAGAGCCACCTGGACTTTCCAATGGATTCCCTGGAATAAACATATTACATGAATTTTTATACCAATGTAATTAAAAAAGCCACAAAATAAACTCAACTGTCTTACCGGTTGAGCTAACTGCCTGCTTGCTAGGCTCCAACAGTTCCTTCCCAAAAAAAGCCTCCTGCATATAAGACGGAAATTGCTCCATGAGCTTTGATCGCGGCTTTCGCCGCGGTTTGCGCTTATTGCTCGGTGATTCTATAAAAATCGTCATATAAAAATTTACCAAGGGTCCATTGATTAATTGCCAATACAGTAGAGAGAAGTGGAGAGAGCTGATGCTTAAAAATCGTAATGTGTAGTATAAAAGCATAAAAATAAGTATATGGACCGTTTATTTTGAAAGTGGTGCAAGTCCATTTTTGAGAAAAATGATCTATCATGTAATTCATGCTTAATTTAATGTAATTTTTTTTATATATAACTAGTCCGTGTTTAACCATTTGAGTGCTAAGCAATTTTTGTAAAAGTCTATTGGAAGAAATTATGGTGTCAAATAAAACACTCTCATTTAGACAAATATTAATCAATTTTAATAAATCTTTTAGGGTTATGTAGAAAAAAATGTGTCGCACTTTTCGATATAAATCGCCGCAGCGCAAAATCGCTGCTTAGCACTCTAACGGCTAATTTCTCGAAAAAAACCCATGTTTAGTACAACTTAAAACAATAGAAACAATACCAGACCTCATGTGATTTGCCTGTATTTTTAAATCAACAAATATTTACCTTTAATTTTCTCAAAACAAAAGAAAATTGACTTACACTACTTTTAAAATAAACGATCCATATAACAAAAAGCATATAATAAGTTTTACCTCCAGCTTGAGAACCATCCCCTTCCTTGTCATCCTCGGCCTGAGCTTTCAGCGTAGCCTGTCTCTGTCTAACAACAAAACCACCGATGCCGAGTTTGTTCAAGTTTCTTTGTCTCTTCCTCTTGAGTATCGTTAAGCCAGTGTCATTGGTGCATATTGTAAAGCCTTCGGGAGGCGGGCCGTCTGTCGTGATGTTCCACATAATGCCTTCCTTCAAACTTGCGTTTGAGAACACGCCTAGATAATAACAAAATTGTTCAGTGAAGCAATTAAATAAGCACAAATTAAGTTTTATATGCTATTTTAAATAAATATTTATACATTTTAACAGATATGTTTGATCTAGCAGAATATCAAAATCAATTTTATTCAAATATGACTTTATAGAAAACTCTTTTGTATCGTCCAATTTTTTTTCCCTACCACCCATTCAGGACGTATTTTTTGCTGATAACAACATTTACAATAAATTATGTTGTTATCATACATTATACGTAGTAATAACAACATTTACAATAAATTATGTTGTTATCATAATTACGTGTTTACAATTTATACTGGAAAACTAATATTTACAATTTAGAATGTAATATCTTCAAATCAACACCAAGCATTGGCATCATTTAAATAATCATTGACTTTGTAATAGCCCTTACTCATTAGCATCTTTCTAACATGTACCTTGAAGAAAAGGCAATTCAGCTACACTATGTAGAGTCTAGTTATAAAAATTTATACATTTGCCCACAAACGGATCTCTAGTTTTTTGTAGTCTGTACGTTGGAACGGCAAGTTTATATTTTTATTTCTTGTGTTTAAATTATGTATTTGAAAATTAGTATGAAAAAAATATATATTAAACATACCTGGCTCCTCTTTAACATCAGCTGTACTGTCAGGTTTCGAATCGTCGCCCATTTCAACATCGGCGTTCTGATTCACTATGTAACAAGAAAAATAAAATTTTAACACGTCATTATGGTTACCTTCAAAAGTAAAAACTTTTATAGAATAGCTTGTAACATTGTTTTTTACATACAATTCATGATTGGCATATAAATGCTTATCCCATAATTCCATAACATTAGTACATTGTTTTCTTAATTGATTTCAACTAAAATATTAAACTGCATTTGACAAATTATTTGTTATTGTTGTACATGAAAGGTGGATTGACATTGACATTTGCCCTCACATATTACCGACGCGGTTAGCAGAAGGGATGCACCTACATTCAGACACTTCTTTCTGTACTGGATGATTGAGACAGTGCAATATGTAAATCTGTCTTACTTAATTAACTGTTTATTAACAATGGCAAACAGATGTTAATATGCTTTGAATTCCTAAAGGAATGCAACTGTAATTCTTGAAAGAATTTATCTCAAAATAAGCTATCTCAAAATATTTATCAAAATTTTAACAATTAAAAACTGATTGTCAGCATGGTAACAATAGAATTGCAAATACTAAAATTTTTTAATGAATTGATATGTCACCTCTGATATATAGTATATAGCGATGTGCCGAGTACGGTTTGACTCGAGTCAGACTCGATTCCTGCTTTGGACTCGCCTACTCGAATGCCAATTTATGTTGATTCAAATACGTCGGTCTCGATTCCGGTACTCGAGTCAGCAAGAATCGGTTCGTACTCGCTAACTCAATTCTATTTATACGAGTCCTATTGACTCGAGTCTAGTATTCGAGTTTGGTTGACTCGCAAACTGTTTACATAAGATCCTATGCTCTATGTCTCGATTCAATGTTTATTATCTTTTAATAAAAATTGTAGTATTATTATTTTTGTGTAATTGTGCTTAAAACTAACCTACATAATTGTAGCTAAGTAGTTTTGTATTTTTCCTTTTTGTTCTAGAATCGAACTAGAGTCGGAAATTCTTTTCCAGACTCGAATTTCTAGACTCGAGTCTAGAAATATTGGAATACCAAACATAGAACTCGAGTATTAGGCTCGAATCAGGGAATCAAGTCCTGATTCGAATACCGTATAAACATACTCGAATTGACTCGATCCACTAAAACGGCGTCTCGGCACATCACTAATAGTATATTTGATACACTACACACATTCCCTATTGTGAAAGAAATCAAAGAGGCGACTGGTGCGACACCCACCGGGGCCGTCCTTGTCGGGCTGCTCGTGCTTGAAGCGGCGCTTGCGGCGCGTGTGCGTGACGCCGAGGTCGGCCTCGAGCAGCTTGATGAACTGCGCGCCGCGCTGCGACAGGCACACGTCGTCCACGTAGTACTCGCCGCCGAGCCCCAGCGCCAGCGGCGAGGGCCGCGCGGGCCGCGCGCCGCCCGCCCCCACACCCGCCGCCGCCGCCCCCACACCCGCCGCCCCCGCGCCCGCACCCGCCGCGCTGTGCGCCGCCTGCGCCGCGCGCGCCACGTGCGGCGGCGGCACGTCCCGCCCGCGGCACGACCCGCACTTGTACCTGCACACGCGCCACTCTCACATCTCGCGACCACTTAAGCCCAAAATACACACAAGCGACGTAAGGCGAAGGCGCGGGGCAGACGCAGCGCAGGTTTGGGATAGATACGGCGCAGATACGATTTAAATTATATTAGAAGAGGCGTGGAACAGGCAAGAAACGTTCAGATGCGGCATTATACAGGCTGACTTTGGTGCGATAAGATCACAAGCGACGTGCTTCTTGCGTGACTCGCGAAAACCGACTGCTAGCGACGTGACGCAGGCAACGAAACGGCGTGTCTGCGCCGTGGCGCTTCAGTATAATTCAAAAACGTCGCCTGCACACATTTTGTATGAAATCGTTGTGAAGCTGCACACACCTGCACCACGCTTGTACCAAGCCTGCTGCCTTACGTCGCTTGTGTAGTTTTAGGCCTCATGGACGCTTATGGCGTAATCGCACATAATACGTAAATTGTATCTCAAAATAAATGTTAATTTCTCCATACTAAATAATAGCTCTGATTTTGAGTTATCTGAAGTTACATTTAAATATTAGCTTTGAGCAAATACTGATTGTGACAAACTTCACCAAATCACTTCACGGACCATATAATTATTTAGTTGTATAATTATTTAATACACTTTTTAAAGATATAAAAGGCCTGGAGTAGACATGCGCAAAACGGTACCCGAAGTAGTGATGCAACATCACACATCACTTTAGTTAGAGTGATATCACTTTGTGATATTACCATCACCCTAAACATCACTCGAGATTTTGGCATTACAGGCTACTCTGAGTACCGACAATAGTACTGGTATCTATCGATTATCTATGTGCAAAACAGTGCACTGACAAGTGATGCAACATCTCACATTACTTTCGCAAAAATAATATTACGCATAAGCATCACGCATCACACCAAACATCACCCGACATGTATTACGCATAGGTACCTATTACTATACATCACTTTGTAATACACGACACCGACAGAAACATTACTTATAATTTGTAACTATCACGCGTGATGTGTGCGTAATGAAATTTTATTTTGATTATTATTTTGTTTTTGATTTAGTAAGAATATTATTAGGTATTAATTATTATGTATTGGTTAACTATTTAAAAATGTCGGTAAATAAAAGGTACTTTCTCTTTCACTCACTTTACGTTACTATATCACTCACTCTCATTGGCGAGTGAATCGAGCAACGGACGACACAAATGAAACGGTACGGCTGAGTAATGTTTCGCGTGATTTGTGATGCGCGTGATGTCGTATCACTTGAGAAGTAATGCAACAAAACAAGCGCCGGACCGCCGGAGTGCCGGGTCGCAGCGCGACGTTTTTCGTTTCGAGTGATGTGTAATGGTTGGATTTGACGCGTAATGAGTAATGTTGCATCACTTCTCCGAGTAATATTACTCGCGTAATATTACACGCATTACTTACCCATGTCTAACCTGGAGACGTATTTTTGAATCATTAGACGTGAATTTGGAATTCGAATACGAATGCAAATCGTGCGTGAAATTATTTTCTGCTGCTTATTTAATTTTATAGATTTTTGAATCACTCGAATTCAGTGTTGTCATTAAGAACAAATTCTTAATTAAATTCCGTTTCACGCAGAAAAATTCAAAACCACAACAACAAAAACAAAAATCCGGCAATGACTCACACGTGAAACGGATCACTGTCAAGCTCACGTCAGCGTTAGATATTCTACTAGTAGAAATCAAAAACGAGTAGGTGGAACCACTCGTTACACAACGCACGAAATGAAAATTCAGACATAGTGATTTCAGCAATTCGTAGACGAATCTCACGATTTCGATTTTTTTTTTTTTTAAATATTTGTTACACTTACACCAATTAGCCTAGCCCAAACTAAGCTCTATAAGGCTTGTGCAATGGGATCTAGGGTAACGGATAGACTTACATATATTATACATATATAAATAATTTTTTATGAAATATATATCAACAACCATGACTAAGGTACAAATGCTCGCATTCATCACACAAATATCTGCCCCCACCGGGATTCGAACCCGGGACCTCAGAGATGGCGACACCTTGAAACCGGTGTATTATCCACTCGACTATGGAGGTCGTCAAAAAAAAAAATTGGTTTTCTATTGTTTCAAAAATTCGTTTCCTGTCGTTTTTTGTATATTCTATTATTCATAAAGACACCTCAAGTCCAAAAAGTCTCATATTATGAAATAAAAAAGGTATGAATGCTTCTAGGTGATCAAACGCGACCCCACCTCAATTCTTACTCTGTAGGAACGGATGGCGGCCGGCTCCGTGACGTGACTCACCCGGCGCGGCAGCAGGTCTCGGCGTCGCCCTCGCTGCGAATGGCGTCGCACGCGGCATGCAGCCAGCGGCGGCACGCCTCGCACTGGATGATGAGCTCGCCGTCGCTGTACGGTTCCGCGCACACGCAGCACACCACCAGCGACACGCAAGGAGCGCACTCTGTACACACAACACAACAAAGCTGTATTATTACTACTACTTAATAGTAGTACGTTAGTAGGTTAGCACATGAATACTTTGAATGACACTTTTTAAAATGTTTTGGTTTTTATATTTTACACTCGTATAACAAATCTTAAACAAATAATAAATAAATGTACGGCGGCGGTTCGCATGCTATAGACACCGCCGACAGCGCTCGCAGCGCCGCACTACACTGACCTGTGTAGTTGTCGCACCAGGCAGCGGCGGCCCGCGTGCCGCACACGAGACAGCGCCGACAGCGCTCGCACCGCCACACTACACTGACCTGTGTAGTTGTCGCACCAGGCAGCGGCGGCCCGCGTGCCGCACACGAGACAGCGCCGACAGCGCTCGCAGCGCCACGGACCGCGCGGCACCTCCTCTAGCGCCGGCCGCGCGCAGTACGTGTGCCACGTGGTGTCGCAGTCGTCACACAGCAGCAGCCGTGTCTCGTCGCCGCGGCTGCCGCAGCCCTCACACACAGTGCACTCCAGGCACCGCCAACCAAGCGTCACTATCACTTGAGACACCTACCGACCGTGACACGTTCATCAGCACACCAGATTGTAATATAATAAAAAAAACGGATATCATGATTTAAAAAAACAACTAACGTCTAACACACATATATTTGAATTTGGCGCTTCCTTTGTTATACTATCCAAATGATACAAACAAAGGTATATATATGACGCAAAAAAGTAAGCTCTTCCAGCTTACCCTCGAACCTGTATGAAATGATATTGCCTGGAAGAGTGTACATTTACATTAAATAAAAAATTATAAAAGATGGTTTTTATACAAATAAAATATTATTTAATCCTTAGTACCATTGTCATTTCTATCACGTAAGTGTCTCTAATCAGTTCTATTGCATAATAGTACATAAAATATGATTGTTACCTTAATGTTAACGCAGTAAGGATGATAAGTTTGCCCACATTGAGAGCAGGCGATAAGGCACCCTTCCGAATCAGTTCCTATAGCACCGCATGTTACACACAGGTCTTGTGTGAGTACAAATTTGTCTTTACTTGAACACAACACGAGTTTATTCTCCATTCCTAAAAATTTTACGACTTGTCAGTCATTTATCTTTTTTATCAATAAGCATATTGTACGGGTCATGCCAAAATTTAAAATTTCTCATTTTATTGATTCTACATAATTATGTTAAGGAGGCTGGTTCACTAAGAACCCGTAAATTAATATATATACTATAAAATAAAATAAATAATAATCTGATTGAATCTTACAGGAAAATACAGTAATGATGGAACTTAAGTTTACTTGTTTTCGGATTACAATTTATTATTGCTTATTCATTTAAATTTTGCAGCACTCAAAATACATGCTTGAACGGGAACACCCTTCTACTAAAATACTCAATTATTATAATTCGAAAAACGTCACTCCAACACCCACCACATTCTCCTGACCTGACACCCTAATTCTGAAAGTAAATAAAGGCACATTGAAAGTAAAGCTGCGTCTATAAGATTTCCAAGGTTGGGAACCTTGGAAAAGTCATTGCAAGTTTCCAGGTGTATGGTGAGTGTTTAAAAAAAACTGAATTATATTTGTAATTTTATTTGGCATGACCCTCATAATAATTAAATGATAAGGTACCTGGAGTATCTTCCGTAGCTTTATTATCAGGTGCCTGGGGCCTCTGTAAACCAAGACCAGGCACCCCAAATACTCCTCTCATTTTAGGTTTACTGCCCCTCTTCCGTCCAAATTCTAAAACCGAGCGCTGCCTCTTCTTGAATCCTAGTTTACCGGCAGGCGGATATCCACCCTTCAACTTGTACCCAGCAATTTTCTTTTTCGCTATTTTAGATGATACTGAGTATGGTTTTCCTTTGCCAAGACCGACATCGGATTGCTGGAAAGAAAACAAATTAATTAAATACTGATAATCATACATTTTTGAAAACAAATAAGAAAAATATGGTTGTATTTACCTTTGCTGGTTCTATAGCAAGAGGATCCTGATCTTGTTGGGAATTCTCATCCCCAAACGAAGAATCTTGCGACGTCGACGCCGTATTATCATCTTCAAAAGCTGAGTGAAAATAATAAATATCAAATAACACATTAATGTTAGGTGCAAATTTAATATTACTATTGAATGTCAACTTACACCCACTCTTGGAGGTTATCAATGGCATCTGGGTTTTGCAAATGGGACACATATAGTCATACATTGGGTTTGAATCCTTCTTCAGTTTGTATTGCTGTGGATCAGCGTCAGGATCACACATGCCGTGCACGTACCTACAAAAAGCACATAGTTTTGTTATTTTTATCAACATTTTGTCAGCTACACTACTACCAGTATAGGATTAGTAGTACATATAACATCCTAAGCACAAGAGTTATTGTTAAAAAAAAAAACAATATTATTGCATTAATGCTCCCTCATCTACTTCATCTCTAATACTTCAACCCTTAAAATTTTAATATATGACTATAACCATGTTATGCGCCCCGGACTATGCGAGTAAAGTACATGTATAAATAGTATATAGTGGACAAGGCAGTTATTTGGTAGGGTCAGCACAACTTCCCTTTTAATATATTACCTTATTCGCTTCAGTCACTTCTAAGATTTTGGAAAAGACTAGTGCTCTGATACAATACAGATATGTAACAGGACAATACTCAACAGCACAAGTTTTAAGCACTACCAAAAGGAAGAAATCTGAGCCACTGACCATATTCACATTCATTTCCCACAGTGTTGGGAGAATCCCCATTTGATGAACTGATGAAATGAGGCGGCGGCGCGGTAGGCGCGGCGGCACAGCGGGCAGCACGAGCCCTTGTTGCGCTGCTGGTAGCACGAGTCGCACACGGTGTAGTGGCGTATAGTGTGAGCTAGTGAGCTTGGTGCGGGAGCGGGGAGCGGGGAGCAGTGAGTGCGGGGAGAGCGGCGCGGTCACCTCTTGCACAGCGTGCAGCGGATCATGTCGCGGTAGGCGGCGGCGCGGTAGGCGCGGCGGCACAGCGGGCAGCACGAGCCCTTGTTGCGCTGCTGGTAGCACGAGTCGCACACGGTGTAGTGGCGTATAGTGTGAGCTAGTGAGCTTGGTGCGGGAGCGGGGAGCGGGGAGCAGTGAGTGCGGGGAGAGCGGCGCGGTCACCTCTTGCACAGCGTGCAGCGGATCATGTCGCGGTAGGCGGCGGCGCGGTAGGCGCGGCGCACAGCGGGCAGCACGAGCCCTTGTTGCGCTGCTGGTAGCACGAGTCGCACACGGTGTAGTGGCGTATAGTGTGAGCTAGTGAGCTTGGTGCGGGAGCGGGGAGCGGGGAGCAGTGAGTGCGGGGAGAGCGGCGCGGTCACCTCTTGCACAGCGTGCAGCGGATCATGTCGCGGTAGGCGGCGGCGCGGTAGGCGCGGCGGCACAGCGGGCAGCACGAGCCCTTGTTGCGCTGCTGGTAGCACGAGTCGCACACGGTGTAGTGGCGTATAGTGTGAGCTAGTGAGCTTGGTGCGGGAGCGGGGAGCGGGGAGCAGTGAGTGCGGGGAGAGCGGCGCGGTCACCTCTTGCACAGCGTGCAGCGGATCATGTCGCGGTAGGCGGCGGCGCGGTAGGCGCGGCGGCACAGCGGCAGCACGAGCCCTTGTTGCGCTGCTGGTAGCACGAGTCGCACACGGTGTAGTGGCGTATAGTGTGAGCTAGTGAGCTTGGTGCGGGAGCGGGGAGCGGGGAGCAGTGAGTGCGGGGAGAGCGGCGCGGTCACCTCTTGCACAGCGTGCAGCGGATCATGTCGCGGTAGGCGCGGCGCGGTAGGCGCGGCGGCACAGCGGGCAGCACGAGCCCTTGTTGCGCTGCTGGTAGCACGAGTCGCACACGGTGTAGTGGCGTATAGTGTGAGCTAGTGAGCTTGGTGCGGGAGCGGGGAGCGGGGAGCAGTGAGTGCGGGGAGAGCGGCGCGGTCACCTCTTGCACAGCGTGCAGCGGATCATGTCGCGGTAGGCGGCGGCGCGGTAGGCGCGGCGGCACAGCGGGCAGCACGAGCCCTTGTTGCGCTGCTGGTAGCACGAGTCGCACACGGTGTAGTGGCATATAGTGTGAGCTAGTGAGCTTGGTGCGGGAGCGGGGAGCGGGGAGCAGTGAGTGCGGGGAGAGCGGCGCGGTCACCTCTTGCACAGCGTGCAGCGGATCATGTCGCGGTAGGCGGCGGCGCGGTAGGCGCGCGGCACAGCGGGCAGCACGAGCCCTTGTTGCGCTGCTGGTAGCACGAGTCGCACACGGTGTAGTGGCATATAGTGTGAGCTAGTGAGCTTGGTGCGGGAGCGGGGAGCGGGGAGCAGTGAGTGCGGGGAGAGCGGCGCGGTCACCTCTTGCACAGCGTGCAGCGGATCATGTCGCGGTAGGCGGCGGCGCGGTAGGCGCGGCGGCACAGCGGGCAGCACGAGCCCTTGTTGCGCTGCTGGTAGCACGAGTCGCACACGGTGTAGTGGCATATAGTGTGAGCTAGTGAGCTTGGTGCGGGAGCGGGGAGCGGGGAGCAGTGAGTGCGGGGAGAGCGGCACGGTTACCTCTTGCACAGCGTGCAGCGGATCATGTCGCGGTAGGCGGCGGCGCGGTAGGCGCGGCGGCACAGCGGGCAGCACGAGCCCTTGTTGCGCTGCTGGTAGCACGAGTCGCACACGGTGTAGTGGCATATAGTGTGAGCTAGTGAGCTTGGTGCGGGAGCGGGGAGCGGGGAGCAGTGAGTGCGGGGAGAGCGGCACGGTTACCTCTTGCACAGCGTGCAGCGGATCATGTCGCGGTAGGCGGCGGCGCGGTAGGCGCGGCGGCACAGCGGGCAGCACGAGCCCTTGTTGCGCTGCTGGTAGCACGAGTCGCACACGGTGTAGTGCGCGTGCCAGCGCGACGACGGCCCGGCGCCCGGCGACCGCGCGCCGCAGTCCGAGCACACGCGGCAGCACTGTGCAAACGAACGACCGAACATTCACTTCTACATCAGGCGACGTATTTTGAATCATTGGACGTGAATTTGGAATTCGAATACGAATACAAATCGTGTGCGAAATTATTTTCTACTGCTTACAATTTTATAGATTTTTGAATCACACGAATTCAGTGTTGTCAGTAAAAACAAATTCTTAATCAAATTCCGTTTCTAGCAGAAAAATTAAAAATCACAACAACAAAAACCGGCGATGACCCACACGTGAAACGGATCACTGTCAAGGTCACTTCAGCGTTGGATATTCTACTAGTAGAAATACAAAACGAGTGGTTTGAACCACTCGTTGCACAACGCACGAAATGAAAGTTCAGAAATAGTGAATTCGGTAATTCGTATACGAATCTCACGATTTCGAATGCGAATTGGTTTTCTATAGTTTCAAAAATTCGTCTCCAGTACCTGACCCGCCGACCTTGGTACCGCCTAATACTCAACTGAAATATATTTTTTTAATCTATATATATCTTTATATATATAATCTTCTGTACGTGTGTTAGTGATTGAACTCCTCCTAAACGGCTGGACTGATTTTTATGAAATTTTATGTGTAAAAATAGATAGGTATTTTAATAATTATATTTTAAATTTAAATAATTTAAGAAAAATATTGATGGGTTTGAGGATGGTTTAGATTCACAATATGGTCATCTAGATATTGTTTTATGACATTTGAGACGTGGGACAGGACAACATCTGTATGATCAGCTAGTACATAAAACAAATGGCCGAATCGAAAAGCAAAGAAATATCAAAACTTTTTAGTTTTTTGTTTATAGTAAATTGGGCGCGATTCGAAAACTGATATTATAATTAATGATTACTTTTCTGCATTATTTATTGCCTTTATCTATACCTGCTCTATTCAATAGATTCAACCATTCTTAACCTATAAATGATGTTACTAAAATGATTTTGTTTTATGTAAATAAATACAAATGTGTTTACTGCTGTGAAGGATGCAGGTGCTTTCAAATTAATCAAGCTGCGGTGTGGAATGCACAACAGATACGCGATTAACCTGTGAATATGTATACATAAACTCATTGGTACAAATATCAGTGAACAGTAAGAAACATTATGTATATTGTCGCAGCCAACTGGTTATAATAGCCGTTCAATCAAATAGCTAGTTGACGTTGTTCAGTCAAAGGCTAGTTGGCTAGCTGTTTGGTTGAACGGCTATTTTAACCAGTTGTCTACGATATATGCAAAACACAATTTAAATGAAATTACAGAAGCAACATAATTTAAACTGTGTTGTACTTTCTACGTGTGTGTGTGTATGTAATGCAGCACACTTACCTTGCACTTCCAGCCATATTTGGGAACGGTTGCCATAACAGGTCGTAGACACAGCGCGTGGTATAGTTTATCGCAGTGCTCACAGGCCACAGCCCTCGCGTCTCCGCCAGCCGTCTCGCCGCGGCACACCTGGCACACGCGGCACGAACGACATGACCATCCCGAACGCACTCCTACAACGCAAATTGCAATCATCATCATCAGCACATGTCATAATCGTCCCCACCGAAAGCACGAGCCTAAGTTTGGGCACCTTCAAAGACTCCGGCACTGATGCAATCTATGCAGATTGTCTCACGATATACGCGATAACGAATTTCTATGCGTAACATTAATCTTCTTTTTTATAGGATAGAGCAGCAAACGAGCAAACGGATCACCTGATGGTAAGCGAGAACCGTTGCCCATGGATACCCGCAACACCACAGATGCGTTGCCGGCCTGTTAAAAGGGAGGAAGGGGGGGGGGGGGGGCTCCGGTACCCTCTCTCACTGTGAGAGGCCGTGGTATCACTCCGGTCGAGCCGGCCCAATCCGAGCGAAGCATGGCTTTCCCTCAGTAAAAACATAGTAACATTAGATTCTAGATCCTAACAGAATTTTGACTATAGATAGAGAAAAGCAATACTTATTGATATTACATTACTATTACTGTCATTTTATAGGAAAATGTGTCAGATCTGGAATTGAGGATTTATCAACTTTTCCAATATAACAAATCTGTGTGCCATATTTTAACATTGTACTAGTAGAATAATTCACGTCTAGTTCTTACAATTTCGTCAACCTGACTAAATATTCTAAACTTTTACCTGGTAACTGTGCCAGCCCCACACATGTTCCATGGTAATGGGCACCACAGGTTACACAAGTCATTAGATTTGCTATGTCTCCAATGGTTCTGCACGTCCGACATTCAATATCAACCGAACCTGAAATTAAACATACATATTTATTTTAATTTATACCACAAAATACAAGAACATGCATAAACATAATACTTACAAATAAGGGGTACTTGGTACAAGTGATCTTTACAGAAGGAAGATTTAGTGTGAAAGTCTATATAGCCACCAGATGCGAGGACACAGGGCAGATGAAAGTATTTACTACAGCTCATCTGAAAAATAAAAGAGTATTAATATTCTTACATATACAACCAGGATGTTCTATCATTATTTCACTTAAGAGTAGCTATAAAGGTGAAAGCGAGCATCACCTGGACTCAACAACTGTCACCTCATTAATAATGACACCTCATCAACTGTCACCTAATTGTTAGAACAAAACAATACTATTAACAATGTCACATGGCGACAATCGTATGTGAGAAGGTAGGCAGACTCAGAAGCCTACCTATCAAAAAATTATACAGGTTTTAAAGAACACTTAAGTGTACCAACACAATTACACATAATATTAAAGTTTCCTTACTTTACAAGGAATGCTAGCACCATGCCTCTGACAGAAAGCACACTTTCTAGATAGAGCAACAGACACAATCCCTTTGACTCTTGCTTCTTCCAACTGTTCTTTGTCTTGTTCTGTATTAGCAGCTGCAGCCACCTGTTCTTGAAATGGAGGGCTAAATTCAAGGCAGCATCGATGAACATAAATTGTACTTGATGAAACTACATTGCTTAAATCCAATACTTCTACATATCCAATAATTGATAGTTCGTCAGTATGTTCCAAGTTGTAAATTGGTGTCCTAAAACAATAATAAGACATGAATGTCATGTGACAGAGGTCAATTAATATAAAATAATTTCTTAATATATATACTAACTTGCATTTACTAAAAGCCTTTTGCCGTCTACTGAGAGGCACAGCTACTTGTAGTTGGCTGGTGTCCATAAATTCAGGAGGTGGGGAGGCCAAGCCTGGTGGGACTGGTGTTGTGGGTGTACTAGTGGGTGTGGCACCAGTGGGTGTTGCTCCACCAGAGCTAGAGATACCAGGTGTAGAGCTTCTGTCTAATTCTCCAACGACACATACAATCTGTCTCATCTCTCCTTGACCCAATTGACTTTTCTCACTTAAGTTACATAGAGCACATACTTTGCCAGGATATTTTTCTGGGGTATAAGGAGGTTCTTCTGGAGCTGGCATTGTAAAATCATCTTCATCCATTACATCATCAAGCAAATCATCCCTACTACTACGGTGTCTTTTTGTTCCCCTTACAGATCCGGGATTTCTATATCTGTAAATTCAACAAGAATGTATTAATATTATATTAATAAAATATAAATTTAATAATAATATATATTAAATTATAAACCAAATTATATATTTTCGTAATATATGTTTAATAAAAGTAAATGTTTTTTAATATTCTTGTAATAACAATATTCTTTTAGATGCTTTATAAAGAATTAAAATAGTTAAATTGAATTGAAAAATAATAAAATTTACTCTGATATTTTTAACCATGCAGTGATACTTAGATTTTATATTATAATTTATAACATAAAAATAGTATAGGTACTGTTCTGTGGCCTGATTAGAATCAGGAGGCCCAGTGATATATTAAATAAAAGAATATGCAACCTAGAATACTAAACATCCAATCAAACCAATTCTGTAGTTAAAGACCACCCTAATCCATAACCACCATATTCTTGAGACTACATGCTCCCAACCTTATTAGAGAACAATTTCATGACCAAGGAATTTACTTGAACAAAAAGAGTATTCTTCATCCCCTTTTATTGGTATGCACAACAGGTTTTTGAATAGGTGCACTCTATGCCAGATAAAGCTAAGCATATTCTACGAATTAATCAGAATTAAAAATAATAATAAGTGTTTTTTGAATTACGATGATGTTTCAAGAATCAGTTCTAGACTATTCTTTACAGAATTACAAATAACTTACAACAAATACTTATTGCTGCTATTAATAAATGAATGAAATACACAAACATTAAAACATCTAAACAGTTAAGGAAAAAATAACAAACAACATCTATAACAGCACAACTTGAAAATATTCTAATCACTTGTACTGCCACTTTTTGGACTTTATAACAGGTCAGATGAATTTGACACATCTTCTCAGTATCTCAGTATTCTCAGGACTCGTAGGAAAATAGATACTAGAATTCTAAGGATTAGCACATCTACTTTTATAACAAAAAAATTCAGTGTATAAGTATAAGCAGTGGGTGTATTGCCACTGTCCTGGCACATTGAAGGGTACTGCCCTTACTTGGCTCTTACAATATTCATGGAAAGATAAGGTGCGAGACTATCACCACATTTGAAATCACAATAATACTAAGAAAATAACCTGTGATATTGATATTCTAGGCAATATTATTTTTTGTAAGAATCAATAAAATCACTTCTGTGTTACAACCTAATTTCTCATAAACACATAGAGGTATCAAGTAGAAATTAACATTAAATAATATGTCTAGGGCCCTTTTTACCTCTATAAAAATGAAACTTCTAAATTAATGCAATGGCCACAGGAGAATCAAAATTATAATAGAGTGTTTCAGACTTATAATCATGAAATTTGGAAAAACATTAAAACTAATAGAAAACGTCTGAAACATATCAAATGAATCTGAAAAATTAAGAGGTCCGTCATAAATTCAGATCTTAAAAACTTAAATTGATTATGTGCAGATGTTTGTGTGATGAATACAAGTATTTGTGTTTTAGTCATGGTTTTATATAATATATATATATATAGTACTAATGAAAATGAATGAAGTACTAATGAAGACAAAAATAACAGTTTTATGTAAACTGTTCTTATTATAATAAAATAGTGACAGCAATTAAATATACATTGAGTCAAAATTCTGCTTTAGACTTAATTCTGGTGGGTGAAATATTTAAGCAATAATATATGTAAAAAGAAATACCTTCTGACAATTTTGCCTTCCTTAACCATTTTTGGGCCTTCTTTGCGTGGTCGACCTGGACCACGTCGCGCTGATGTGAAAAATGGTCGAGCATAAGGTTGATGGTGAAAGAACGTTGGCTGTGGAACCATAGCATGTGGAGATGCTGGTTCTTCACCTCGTGGAGATGAAGCACATGATGTTGGTGTTGAGCCTGGACCTGCATAGAAATCTATCTTATATGGTTAACAATAATAGTAAAAATAACAAGAAAATACTATTGTATTCTATCTGAAGATCATATATGAGAACATCCTAAGCTTAGTTATTTTAGTACTTGAACATTGAGTTTAAAGCACTTGTTATTATCATTTTGAGATGTGAGAAAAGTAGTAGATGGTTTTTAATAGTATTTAATTATTTATTAGGAGTATTAGAAACTGTTAAAATAAAGTCTTATCTCTAAACTTTTGGAGCAGACAGTTTACATGTGACATTCCTGAAGTATGTGTTCATAATAAATTCGTTATAGTAAAAAAATGAAACATTTTTTTTTATAAAAGGTAGATAAATTACCTGAAGACGGTGGAGCTTCGCCTTCTTCCTCAGAGCCATCGTCGCCCAAAAGTTCTGCATCCAAAACACCCTCGTCAGGTACGTCCATCTAAAACACCCACCAGAAATTATGAAACTGGGAAAACAAACGTCTGAATATAACTTTGTAGAAGATAGGCCGCAATGATTTGAAATTGCATCCAATTACAATGCAATGTAAATGAAAGACCGCCATAGTGAACAAGTGAATACAAACCAAACCTACAACTTACCGCAAAGGTATGCGACGGACACTGAACGAGTTTATCTTCAAGAGATACAATAAATCAAGCGACAAAACATTCTAGTAATTAATCTTACTCTAGAACACAAAAACATAGAAAAATAACGCAACATTCGCTGATTGCGAACGAAGCGTACATCATTAACTACAGATAGTAAATAGAAGCATACAGATTAATGAAAGTGCATAAACTGTAGACTATATAAATTATTTAATAATATCTGTGTTCATTTTTATTCAGTACACAAACTACATAAAACGTCATTTTATTCTAATTAAAGTCTGAAACGTGGTATTACATACTCTTCGATGCAGTCACGCAGACCATGACATAATCTCTATTTATTACGCTCTAAGACTGTTTTCATCGTGGGCTTTACTGTCAAATGGAATTGGTAAAAATAGTGTTTGTCTTCGGCCGAATAGTTCGGTTACATTGCCGAATAATTACCGAATAAACAAAGTAAATAACGAGTGTAGGTTGTTTCATAATTTGTCGGATTGACATCCTATACCAGCATTCTCAGTACGCAACAAACAAAAAGGGATAAATATGCATCAAAATGTAAATATAATACATATATTTACATTTTGTAATATAATACATTATCTAATAAATATTTTGCAATAAACCGTAGCTTAAGTAAGAAAAACCAAAATTGTTTTATTTAAGTAAGTTTTATTAATCATTAATCTGCATCAATTTGCATGCTCTACTCTAAATGATAGGAACATTAGGATTAGGAACGATAGGCAACGTAAGTAACTATTAAATTAATAATCATTCTAAAGTTTTAAACTCAACATCAGCTGTAAACATATAATCTAAATTACGAGTAACAGTCGTCTATCAATAAAGAAATAAATTAAATAAAAAGTGGTGTTTCTTCTTTCACTAAAATAAAACAATCTCTTTTTAATCGATCGAAAAGTATTTAAATTGAAAAAGCTACCAAAATTTTAGTCCTATTTATTTATAATTATAATTTATAAGAGGTAGATTATGGTGGAGAAAAACCAAACTTTCAGCGCGATCAGGCGAGTATATTTTAGTTATGTTTGACATTAAGGGATATTTTATTTTATCACCAAAGGACTTTTATCTCGCTGTAAAAGGTTCTCCTGTAAATATTTCTCCAGTTCAGTTGGAACAGGACTTTTTGAATTATCGGTCGGTATCGCTGGTAGCTTGGTTGACGCAACTTCTTCAAAAGCTTCTTCAGCTCCAAAAATCTGCATGAGTAGAATTTGAAACAGTCTGAACCACCCTATTATTGTTATCGTCTTCGTCAGTACTCTCATCATCACCGTTTCTTAATGCCTCGGCTAAAAATGGCTGAGGGCGAACCTGTATAAACCTGTTTATACAGGTTCGCGCGAACCGAATATTCGGTTCGGTAAGAGCTGAACCGAATGTTCGGCCGAATATTCGTATTCGGCAAAGTCCGTATTCGGCCACTCTCTAAAAAATACTAGTAACCGGAGTGAGTCGGTAATGGGTCTCTCTAACCGGGTTGTTTTTGGAAAGCACGAATCTTGTCTTATTTATTTGTAAAGAAATATAAAATTTCTGTTGTTATTATGGTTCGTTATAATTAGAGATGAAACGGATATCCGGTAACTATCCGGTATCCGGCATATACGGGCTTGTTTTCACTATCCGGCCGGATTTCGGTTATAAAATTAAAAATACATTAGTTTACACAAAGCAAATGATACGACAATAGGATAAGAACAACTTTTATTTTTTTAACTGCAAAGTAATTGGTTAAATATTAATTAGTTCGTTTAGTACTCAAAATTAACAAGTGGCAAATTGTGCTGAATGAATACCAAATTTTCCGCATTTGTTGGTAACAGGCGACTCTAAAACTATGACCACAAATGAAAAAACAATGACAGAAACAAACACAAATCACCCGCGCGACAACACTCGAACGCCTCGAACTTCGCTCACGTGCGATAACACCCGAACGCGCTCGAATATTTCCGAAACGGCCGAATATTCGGTGGCCGGATATCCGGCGCTCCGGCCTTGTAGCTTGCCGAATATCCGGTATCCGGCCAAACCACTATCCGTTTCAACTCTAGTTATAATCCATAGATGATATACAAAGTCAAGCTCAAAGAAGTCGTATCTTTGTGTCATTAAAATGAATGAAGAAGAGAATGATGGAAGATTGTTGCTCATTGGAATTTCAACTCATAATATTTACAAAGCACCTTCGTAGAGAGAAACTGATACTCACTACGATTTATAAATATTCAATTTATAAATATTCAATTTATAAATATAACACTTCAGATGATTCGCCTCAGGCTTATAAAGCACTGGACGTCGATTAGAGCCTTCCCTTACCTTTTTTTTGTTCCCCTGAGGCAAATGCATTAAATTGCATACTCCGGCTGTGGCGAACCGGCGGTTATGTGGGGCTCTCCTCCCAAGAAGGGAGAGGCCTACCCACTAAAAACCTCAGGGATGGCCTTCTTCAGGCATGTAGGGAGCCCCGGGAACGCGAAGCGACTTCCAGGAACCCCCAGCCTCCGCTCCCCTGCTTAGGGAAGCCCTCCTCGGGGGAGGCTACTACTTCCCCCAATCTCCTCCACCGACGAAGCCTCCCGGCCACGGAAGGGGCGTGGTCCATCCCGGGTGGCCTTCCCTTACCTAACAAAATCATTACGAATGTTTAGTCATTCCTCTGCATACTTACTTGCATATGACATTATGGCTTATACCGGATTCATTTTGCACACAATTTTAGAGTGGTTAAGTTAAAATTCCCGTCAAAGTCATTCAAGTAATCATTTCAGTAAAATTACACCTTGCTTGTTTACGCTGGTGAGATTCCTTTCAATCGAGTGCACTGCCGAATGTTCTCGGACACGCCTCTTCAAAATTCTCGAGACCGTCTGAAATGTTCTCGTACGGACGTTAATTTGAATGTACTCTGAAAACGTTTTCGAACGCAGTCAAGTCGCTGAGAAAAAACGATTCTGAGTGTTATGTTGAAACAAAATACGAGACATTTGACGTTGAGAGGCGTAACGTTAGCTTACATTATAGTATAAAATAAATGGTAGCAATTTAACATAAACGTTATCTGCTATTAGATATCCTAATAAATGAAACATGACTAAAATAAAAAGTGTAATTCGAGTACCAAGTTTGACAGTATAAGGGTTACCAATTTATGACGAAATTATATAGTGACACATGTCTAATATCGATAATCAAACCGATATCTATGATAAAATAATTTGCTAAATCGTAATCGTAATTATGGAAATTGGCGAATATTATTATTGTAATTATTATTTCCATTTTTCATTGTAGACAAATCCTTACAAGAAAAATATTAAAATTTTCTTAAAGTACTAAAGTAGGAAAAAAAAAGTAAGCTAAAAATAATAAGGTTTTATTTTTAGCAGAAGAAAGTAAGAAGATCAAAAAGATTCCCCTGAGGAAATATGATACTAGGCTATTTGACGACTTCCAGAATAACATCCAACATTCTTTTGGAAATCCATAAGAACAGCTAGAGGTAAAACAGTGATCTCACAGCTATTAAAAGTCAGAAGCCAGAGTAGATACGTATTTAAAGATACAGATTGCGTGCTAAGGAGATGGGAAATAAAATTTTCAAAGATGGTTTAATAGGAATGAGCCAGGGTTAAATAAAAATTCTAAATTATTCCACAAATCCATCTTGAGCAAAAAAAGTAAGTAGATGGAGAGAATTCACATTAGAGGAGGTAGTAAAAGGGGAAAGATCTATGATAAGATATGTGCTAAAATGCAAAAACGCGTGTCAAAATAAAAACTGGACTGATCTGAGTAGCAACTATTCTGTACCATTTATTCCAACTTTGTTAATAAAAAAGTCAAGTATCGGTATAAGTCCGTGATTGTACCATTGTACAAAAGTAAAAGGTGCTATTGTTAGAATATATAAATTACTAGAGCATTAACCTACTCAGCATTATGAGTGAATTGATCGATGAAACTGATAAGAAAATTTGGGCCAATTTTCTTATCAGTTTTATCTTATTACACTTGTATGTACCCGCTTGTGGGTTGTGACGAAATAGAGCTGACTAATTGGTATCTTACGAGTGTATAAACCCTCATAACATACCAATTTTCACTAGATATAAATTATAAGATGACATGATAGACATAAATTGTGAGATTGCTGTATGAAAATCAATCATGTGGATGCTGTTCATTTGGGAAAATTACCGAGATCTACATAAGCATTTACATAAAAACAAATATTATTTTATGTTTATTATTATGGATGTATATATTTAACATTATTTATATTAAAACACATCAACAATTAGTATTGTAATATATTACGAGTATTATTTGACTTCATTCCATATTCTAGCACTAAACGCCTACAATAATTTTATAGCAAAAGTGTATGTTTTTGTCTTGCCGTCAATCTAATAGAAATAATTTACCGAATGTTTTATATGAAAGGACGAGTTCTTGGTAATTATTTTATAGTACCGACCCACTTGGGCTTCGCACGAGCGCAAATTAATGTGCTTGTCTCTACTATAATAGATATATTGTATACATATTAACTTACATTATCAATTAAAATTGCTATTATTACTAAAAACTAAATTCATAGTTTAAAAGATTTCAACGTATAAATAATAAGAGTCACTTTGTTGTAATACTATATAAAAATATAATAAAATTCTAATTTTTAAGAACACAAAACAATGAAATAAGGCTAAATGACCACACAGTTTAACCTTAAAGAAGTTTGGTGTGCTCGTACTCTATTGAGTACAATCTATTGATTGAAGCGGTATTTAGCCGCCTGTAATTTTATAAGGGGCAAGATCGTCCATATTTGGAATACTGTTCTACAATGATGTTTGATGATGCAGATCATCATCTTAATAAATTAGCAATGTAACTTCACAGTCAGTAAATTTTAAATCAAAATTTCAAATCAAAACAGAGTTACATAATCAGTCTATTGGTTATACTGTCACTTGGAGTCACATCTTAATATATAAACCTTCGAAGATATAAACAGATTTTGTTTAAATTATTAAATTTTTACTTTAAATCTTCAATAGACGAATGCATCATCGCTATCTATTACTTATTAATAGAGTATTAATAAAGAAAGCGGTCTGTTTCAGTAGATTATTTAAGAAAATTATTATTATGATTTAAACAAAAAATCTGTCTTGCTTCGCAACGCTCCCCGTTAGTAAGTACCACCACTGGCGCTGCCGCAGTTTGAATGTGAGAGTTAGGTATCAATTCAAATAAAAGAAAAATTATATTTAATGAACATAAGCGTTTCAGGCATTTATTGACATAAATATATTTAAAAAATAATAGAATATAGAGAGCTTCTATTCTTTGTACCAACACACATACAAAACCTATTCGGAAATTAGTAGAGCTTTCTCGCGAAGAACAGGTATAAAATTTTGTAGTTATAATTATAATTTTAGTATTTTCTCTTTTCAATTGCCGTTTGGTGTCGTTCTCCTCATGATGTTCTCCGCAGTGAAGTGGTTGATACACCGGTTTCAAGGTATCGCCATCGCCGAGGTCCCGGGTTCGAGGGCTAGGCTATCGGTGTAAGTGTAAATATATATACTTAGCTGACCCAGCCACGCGTTGCTGTGGCTCAGTAATCACGATACATTGAATCAATCTTTTACCAATTCTTTGGTACAATCAAATTAATATTAAAAAAAAAAAAGATTTATTCATATGCGATTGAAAATAAAACGTTTCGCCAAAATTTAAACGTGATAGGTAAAGTATCAAAATGTTGAAATTAAGCACTAACCAACATATACATTCTGAATTTACATTTTATTCATCTCATATTAAATTATAATTTGTAATCAGTGACTTACTTACAAAATATACTATATAAAAGTAAATTAAACACATAAAAACATATTGTTATAAATGAGGCAGTTATCGAATTATTATTTTTCCATTTTTAAATTATTAAATCTAAAAATTAGGTAAGTACTACTTTGTGTACAGTATGCCTAGTTAACCTGTCTTTCGCTAACACGAAGAGATTTGATGGTTTACCTTTACGTGAGTAGGAAACATAAAGCTGTCCATATGAAAAACATGTATTTTCCAAAACCAAACCGCAATGAGACATTGTTTGGCCTTGAGATTTATTTACGGTGATTGAATTTTATTTTATTTTCTATAATATTAATAATATTCAAACTGAACACTGCAGAATAATAACACAATACAAAGTATAATTATAAAAATGATTCACGAAAAATTGTTATAATATGCTTATGTTGAGATATGAACAAAAATAAAATGACTTGGAATCAACGCCATATAGACGTTAACCGCTATCTATTAGGGATTAATAGCACTAACTGATAAATATGCACTAATTTCATGCTATATAAACATTTAATTTGCAACAATATTAAAATTAAAACTATTCTATCTTTTAAGTTGGCCCATATTACACAAAATAATCCAAGTTTCATTAAAATCCGTTCAGTAGTTACAGAGTTTATCGTAAACATACATCGTGACAATTTTATATATATACTAGCTTTCCGCCCGCGGCTTCGCCCGCGTTATATTCGAATTTCCCACAGGAAGGATATGTTTTAACAATACTGCCATACAACCTTTCACCCCCTCCTTTCAACCTTTTACAACCCTTTTCTGCTTTAAAAGGTAGCCTCTGTCCTTTCTCAGCCTCTAGACTATCTGTGTACCAAATTTCATTTAAATCGGTTCAGTAGTTTTAACAATATTTCCATACAACCAATAATCCCTCCTTTCAACCTTTTACAACCCTTTACAACCTTTTTTGCATGAAAAAGTAGCCTATGTCCTTTCTCAGGCTCCAGACTATCTGTGTACCAAATTTCATTTAAATCGGTTCAGTAGTTTTGGTGTGAAAGCGGAACAGACAGACAGACAGACAGAGTTACTTTCGCATTTATAATATTAGTATGTATGTATGTATAGTATGGCACAAAACAATGAGCTTTTCCACAAATACTATTTTCACAGTACTTTTGATTAAAATTTCACCGTCTTCAATTTTCACAGATGACACTCCAGTTTTATTTATTTGAGTTCATTAAAATGACGATAACTTTTTTTTTAATGAACCGATTTTGATGAAACAAAGTTTAGATATTATTCTGAGTTAAAACAAAGCAAATAGTGAAAGTTTCAAGCAAATCGGTTCAGTACTTTCGGAGATAAACGTGAACATACATACAGACAGACAGACAAAAAATTCCAAAAAATTTTTTTTGCTTTCTAATAATCTATTTAAGTGCCCCTCTATCCATTTCAGTCAAAAATACTAAATGTACAGACAAAATATTTTTACTGTTTTATTATATGTATATATATATATATAATATATATATATAATATATATATATATATATATATATATATATATATATATATATATATATAGATATATATATATATAGATATATATATATATATATAGATATATATATATATATATATGTATATGTATATATATAAATTACATAAGTATGTATACGAGCATTATTGTTACATACATCTATATACTCACGACTCTTTCCCATGTGGGAATTGATATTTTCATGCAAGCTTATCGGTTACGGACACTCTTGACCGGACCTTCCTTAAATAACTGTAATACCACTACCACATTGAATCCGGTAGGTCTGACCCCACCGTCACCGGCAAAAAAGTCGACGTCATACGAGGCACCCCCACAGACACTGTTGCGCCTTCAATATCAGGATAGCTGACATCAGCATCCCCAGTAAGCATAGTGTTTTGTGGAAGCCCACTCGGTTCGCTCTGCTAAAGCTTAGAGGGGCCCGTAGAGGGAATACCAAGACGAACAGCCATAGGATTTTCCACGGCAGTCTCATCAACAGGCGCTCCCGCAAGCACTGAAACATTTGAAAGTATTGATAGCAATGAAACATGAATCCAATATGCGACAGCAGTTACATCACCACCATACTCGTGGCTCCCTACACCCCGCTCTTTCGAATAATAAGTCTGGCTTTTCCAATGGTCGCTACCTGGGTCTATGGAAAGGACCAACAGCCCAGAGTGAAAGCCGGGTGGTGAACAGGGATCCAGCACGTTGAGTGACTAATCAGACCCCGCTCTGTTGTCCTGATATGTCTGGGTAAGGGATACATTCCCCAAGAAAAAAACCGCCAGAGAAAAAAAAATTGCGGAACTAACAGTAAACGTCGCGAAGCAATTTGCATAATCATCGAACAAAAGATGGTTGGTGTAGATATTGTCTATAAGTCATATTGAGCATTAATGCCTTGTTTAATATGGTGAAACATCTTGGATGGAATTTAAAAAAAGAACAATAAGAAGCAATATAGAAAACATGACATAACTATTATAAATTCATAGCATGAGTCACGAAAAGACAATATTTTCGACTTCTACGTTACCTTTGCATAAAGCACATTGAGATTTGTTTTTGTTCATAGAATAAAGTATTTGGCCTTATCAGTGTGAAAAACTAATCCATTATTATCAAACCACACCTTGAAACTATTAAGTTCCTCATTTACTACCTTATTTACAACTGCACGGAAGTCATTTACACTCCCCGATTATTAAAGCTGTAAATCGTTAGCCACTAAATGATATCTACAATAACTGATATCATCATTATCAACTGCATTACATAAGATAAATAGATAATGAACTTAATATCCTTAATAGAATATATTTCTGTGAGATACGAGTATTTAACTAAAGTCAAAATCAACAGTTAGATGCAAAATCACGAGAGAATTAACATATTCCTGACACTGTTCCGTTTTGTTATGTGATCATCGGCTTGCTATCTTCAAAAATAGAAAATCGAACTGATCACTGTAAAAAGCGAACATTAAATTCTCAATACCGGACAAAATAGCTTTTATAGACAAACTAGCTTCCCCCGCGGCTTCGCCCGCGTGAAATTAGTTTTTGTCAATCCTGGTCCCTTACGTCTAAGAGACTCATACAGGGGCCAGCCTCACGTTGTGTACAAAAATATTTTGTTTGTTTTGTTTCTTATGACGTGATATTTGACGAACTTGCATACTAACTTTCAACCCTTATTTCACCCCCTAGCTGGTCAAAATTTCAAAAATGTTAGAACCAATGTTTTATGATTTCTTATCAAGTGCTTAAATATAAAGTTTCATGGTTTTATCTTTTAAAATTAAGAAATCCCATACAAACTTTCAATCTTTATTTCAACCCCTTCATCCCATTTTTCGAAATAAAAAGTAGCCTATGTTCTGTCTCAGGGTCTAAAGATTGTCTGTACCAAATTTCATCAAAATCGGTTGCGAGGTTTAAGCGGGAAAGCGTATCAGACAGACAGAGTTACTTTCGCATTTATAATATTACTAGCTTTCCGCCTCTGTCCTTTCTCAGCCTCTAGACTATCTGTGTACCAAATTTCAATTAAATCGGTTCAGTGGTTTTAACAATATTTTCATACAATCTATTATCCCTCCTTTCAACCTTTTACAACCCTTTACAACCTTTTTTATATAAAAAAGTAGCCAATTATTCACATATTACACTCACAACTGCCATCACAGCACGGCAGTTGTGAGTGTAATATGTGAATAATTGGCTGGACGGCACAGTAAAAAGCCGAACAGGTTAAATTATATTAGCTACATTATATTAGCACATACGTTATAACCATAAAGAAGACTAAATCGTGATCGAAATCGGCTTCATTATCGTCATACGATAAATAGTAGTTATATGATACGTTTATTTACCGTCTCATTACAGCTTTGCTTTCCCGTTTCTAATACTTTTAATGATTTTAGGTAGTACATACGACTGCAAACAATGATGTTATATGTAAGTAGAGTAACGCATCGAATCTAAAGCGTTCGAAATCGGACAATTGGTGTAGTTTTGTTTATCTTAGATGCAGTGTAATAATAACTAATAGCTAAAGAGTAAAGACGTCATTTTTTTCACTCAAGTGAGGAGAGCCTATAATCCTCATGGATATAATATGACCTACTGACTAAACTCAGACTAAAGCTTTGGTCTAATGACCTCATGGTTCATAGTGAGAGGCACCGATCCTCAGTAAAGGGTGCGGTGCAGTGTCGCTCCTATACTATTTGGCTATTGCAGCACTGTCTTTTTTCGTTCTGTACTTTCTTTTCAAAGCAGATTGGTTTGTAATATTACAAGAGCAGATATATTGTATTAAGTATGATAATGGAATTGAAGTTATGGTATTTACTTGCATAGTGAAAATATTACTGTATTGTTAAAAAATAATTCGAGAAACGCAATTATAAAATCGGTTATGTAATTTAATAATATTAACTGCACACTTGTTTTCTGGTAGAAAAAATACGATAAGGTCGATAAAAAAAATATTATCAATAACAAATTACGGTACAAGGTCAATTGTTTTCAAGAACCTAATCTCTTAGCGCAAATTTCGGTACCTAATTTTGATAACAACAGTGTCGTCTACCATATAAATACAAAGGTTGATAATTATTTCCTAAAAAGTAAGTACTTACAATATCCTTAATTATTTTTTAGATTATATCTAATTCCCATACTCAAATCTATATTTCTTACTACTACTGTGTGTAGGCGCGTGAACTGTAATTTGAGTTTAAAAACTTTAAGTAGTTTGATAGAACGTGTATTCTAACTAACATCACAAACAAAAAGACGGCAGCATCCAACATAAAAAACAATGTTGCCAGCGTAATATTAATACATAAAATGTTAGTATTACCAACACTGTTTAAAAAATTGATAAAATAAATAAAATATAGGCTAACGGGAACGGATAAAAAATTATATACAACTAGCTTTCCGCCTGCGGCTTCGCCCGCGTTATATTCGAATTTCCCACAGGAAGGATATGTTTTCCGTCGGTAAAATTATCTTATGTCCTTTCTCGGGCCTTAGACTATCTGTGTACCAAATTTCATTTAAATCGGTTCAGTAGTTTTAACAATATTTCCATACAACCTATTATCCCTCCTTTCAACCTTTTACAACCCTTTACAACCTTTTTTGCATGAAAAAGTAGCCTATGTCCTTTCTCAGGCTCTAGGCTTCATTTAAATCGGTTCAGTAGTTTTGGCGTGAAAGCGGAACAGACAGACAGACAGAGTTACTTTCGCATTTATAATATTAGTATGGATGAATATTCATCCCCACCTTGAGACTCGAACCTAATCTAATTTCTCAGTAGATATAAGTATCCAAGTTACCTAAGAAGTTTTACTTCAGTGAACGAACTTTAGAGAAATTCTAAAAACAATAGACGAGACGACAATAGAGAATTGGTCCATGGCATAATCAAACCTCGGGTTCCCGATTCGATGACCGTTGCCGAAATATAAAATACTAGCTTTCTGCCCGCGGCTTCGCCTGCGTGGATTTCGGGGTTGTGTCTATAGAGGATTAAGGGTCATAGCTTTTGCCCACGGCTACATGTGCGCGGAAGTCGGCTTATGGCGCGAAGGTTTTACTGCGCTTCCCGTGGGACTATCCGTTTTTCCGAGAAAAAAAATACCGCAAAACCTTGCTCAAGAATCACTCTATCTATTGATGAAAACCGCATGAAAATTTGTGCAGTAATTTTTGAGCGAAGCCTTTATTGCGCATCCCGTGGGATATGTCGATTTTTCCGGGATAAAAAGTAGCCTATGTTACTCGGGGATAATGTAGCTTTCCAAAGGTGAAAGAATTTTTGAAATCGGTCTAGTAGTTTCGGAGCCTATTCATTACAAACAAACAAACAAACAAATCTTTCCTCTTTATAATATTAGTATAGAAAAAGAATATAAATTCTGAATATTTATTCCATATATTTTGAGTTGTCAAAATGTAATTTACAAATTACATTTTGACATAATTACAAAGATTAGAAAGAAAATAAGAAATGTCTTATTGATAAGAAATAACACGTGGCTATGAAAATTAAAAACATCTATGAATGAGATACTTATAACTTTACTAGCTGACCCGCGCCCACTTCGTTGGGCATAATATTAATAATCCCCGAAGCGAGCACGAAAGCGAACTGAATTAAACCCGAAGCCATCGCGCGCCGTCCGCTGATGATGATGATGATGATGATGATGATGATGATGATGATGATGATGACACTCCGCAATAATGTGGCTTTCTATTGGTGAAAGAATTTTTAAAATTGATGATGATGATGACACTGAGATTTAAACTATCCTATCTCTCAAGTTGGATCGAACTGCACATGGTGTGCGAATTTTATTATAATCGGTTAAGTAGTTTAGGAGTTCATTGAGCACAAACATTGTGACATGAGATTTATATATATTAGATAGATAGATTATAGTTATTATAGTTCGATCTAGAAATATAACGTATATCGACTGTATGTGCCGTGTCTAGTAGTTATCAGACTAATCTTTGCTACCGAGTTTTACTAATTCAATATGCACTGCTCGATAAACACACGTGTAGATACATATTTTTTTATAACGAACTAGACAAATCTATTTCTATTACTGCAAAGGTAGATGACAACTTTATTTTATCGTTTACTGATATCGAGATGCAATAGAGACTAGACTTTTACATACAATATAATGAAATAACACTATTTCAGAATGAGGGCTAATAGGTATTAGCCATAAAGCAGCTGACTGCTTTCCTATGGCGGCTAGTGGAGACCATAGTTGCCTCTCGTCGCCTCTGCCCTCGCACATCGCTCCCTCTCTTCAGAGGGCGGGCGCCATCACGATTTGCCTACACGGTTCTTAGAACTTAGACATAAGACTTAGTCTAGGCGGTCATACCGATCGGACCGCTCCGGCTGATATGGAATCTGACATAATCACCATGGCACTTGCCGTCTTATCCTCAGTACCTTTCATACTCCTTGTGAGGATTCTCAGCTTCTACTGAGAAAAAAAAATATATAAAAGCGTTTATCGTGCGATATAACAGCCATCTTGAATTACATTTTTTCAGTACAACGTGATAATTGGCTCTACCGTATTGTTTCCGTGGTGATGCTATAGGGGCTGATAATATTAGTTATCTACTCAAGGATTGCTTTAAAAATTAAATACATTTGATGACATATAAAACGGTACCGATAAGCGTTAGGTACCTATATAATTTATTTTATTATTTTACTCGGTTAATGCAAAATGATAACTTTGGAGGCAACAATTTAATACATTTATATAAATATATAATCAGCTTTCACCTTCGGCCTTATCGTCAGTTAGAGCTACGTATTTAATAAGTATATTATTTACGATTTTTTCTGCTCTCTGATTTCTGCTTGACGATTAGATAAAATTTATTCCTGGATATTTTGCAATAAATTTATTATTGCATAAACAAAATTGGGCTTTGTATTGCAGATTCGTATTCCTTAGGAAGATCCAAGATAATATTTAGACAGATATCTCACGAACTTCCTTAAACTGAGGTAAATTTTTGCAATATCCTTGCCACATATTAATGTACTAAAAAACTACATACTAAGTTCGTAATTCCCAATTGTACAACAAAATACTTAAAATATGCACATCAAGTAATGAAACCTAAAATTAAATACGCCTAGAATTTTACAGTAAGTTTAGTGACCCCATAGGTCTTACTTTCATACCTGGAACTAAACTTTTCGTCTATATACCTTACGTTTTACTGTATATTTTCACGGGTCAGGATACTTTTTAATAAAATAATAAATCTATAACAATATAATTTTCATTGTTAAAATTTATTTTCCATTCCAGGGCCCTCTTAACAGCTCTTCGCAGCGTTTAAGTCGAGAAATAAAATTACTTCTTCCATTTTATTGCGAGCGCCATGGCATTTAGTTTAAGGTCGTTAGTTAGTTTAAGCTTATCATAGCATATCTTAGCTAGGTTTAATTTAATTCTAAGTTTGGTATTATTTTAGTCTAGGTGTAGTCAGCAACAGGTTAAGCTTACATTTGCACTTTGAAAACCGCTGCTATTGTTGTGTGTTCGTAATTCTGTTCCTAAGGAAAAAAAAAGTGATTTGTGGAAATTATAGCTGCGTGCAAATAGTAATAAAACTATATCAACAAATAACTGTGTCCGCCTATCATTTAAAAGCTATTTCGAGAGACATAAGAACAGATCATTTTTTTTTCTGGGTGTCGCGCGACTTGTAGTCATTATCGTTTCTCTGTTTTTTCTAGTATTATTGATTTACTAGTAATATGTACATTTTGTATAACTGTCATTACGAAGTCAAATGAATCCTGAGATTCATAACTATTCCCACATCAAATGAAGAAGTACGATTACGTTAATTCGAAACAAGGGAGATTGGAAGAGAGGAAGGTGTTCATTATGAGCTTTTACTAACAGAAAGAACCTTCAATTTGCAGTCAAAGCTATGAAATTAAAGCTATAAGTTGAAAGAAAACAGCGGGAATAATTAATCACTATAAAGGTGTAAAATCACTATTAACTAATATAACTGAAGACGTATTTATCATGTTGTTCTCTCGTTCCACATTTATGTTACACATAAGAAAATTAAGTTAGAATGAGAAAAACCATATATTAACTAGCTAGAAACTTATAAGAATTTATTATTACGCATCATAATCTGACTGTAGATTGTTTGCGACATCCTTAAAAAATGAACTACGCTATATGATATGTGTGGATGTCTCTAAACATTCATTCGAATTTAAAATCGTTCATTCGTTCGATATCACTTTAATAGAACCATGTCGCATTTAAAATCTGAACAGAGATTATTAGCTCTTTGGTGGAGATATATAGTACTTATTTTTTATATCAATCATTCACGAGCTACATAGCTCTAGTGCTATATAATTTGTGATCTACTGGTGATTAGTTATTATACACTCTTTGGTGGTGATGGCCTAATTCAGGTATCAGTGCAGTATAACAGTGTTGGTGTCACCAATAATATTAGGTAAAGTTTAAACTATGAGATAGTAAATAATGAAGTATTACTAATTAGGGGTAATTTAGAAATCATTAATTAAATATTGTTAGAAATTATTGATTATATATTATTAATATATAAAATAGAGTATTTCTACCAATAAAAGTACTAGAATACACCCACATTTTCTACAATTTGTACTAAGAGCTTACAGATTTTGTTTTATAATTAAAATTTTGACCTTTATTTTTAGAAAGGAAAAAGAAAATTTAAGTGATTATTAGACATTTCCTAGCTCTAAGATGATATATAGACATTTCCGTGGAATTTTACCTCTGGTGCCTAGGGCGATTTGTCGAGATGTATCAACAACACCAAGGACTTCATACAGACTTATATCGGTACTAAAAAAAAAAGGTAGGCGAATACAATTTAATTAGAGAATATATTTATTACTTAATAAATAACCACACTAATCAAAATTTACTTGAAATTTTAGATAATGATATTTGTGTTCAACATTTGAAGTTACCTTCTCGGACTTTTAGTTCACAAAATACCCAAGAAACAAGTATTGTTGATTATGAATATGTGAAAAATGCTTTATCAAACAAGGACATTTATTTAATTGATGTAAGGGAGCCTAATGAAATTAAAGAAAACGGAAAGATTCCCAACAGTTTCAACATACCTAGTAAGCAGATCGGATTGTATCTCACTAAAATAAGTTATATTTATTCATTGCTTGATGGTATATTTTATTTACAGTTACTGAAGTGGAAAATGCGCTTGGTTCAATGAGTGAAAAGGAATTTGAAAGTAAATATAAACGGACTAAACCTTCTCACGATACTCCCATTATTTTTTATTGTAAGATTGGTAGAAGATCAGGAATGGCATATGAAACGGCATTGAATTTGGGATACGAACAGTAAGTGATTTTCTTTATAACAAAATAGATATGTTAGTTTTTATCAATTATTAATTAGAATATTGTTAGACAATCAAAAATAAAGGTCTTCGTAAATGTTTTATTTTTAGACTGAAGAATTACGTAGGAAGCTGGACAGATTGGGTGTCAAAAACCAAATAATTTAATTTTAGTGAAACTTTGGTAAGTATCTTCTAGTGTCAATCAAACATCATATTTCATGTATTATTTTTAACATGATAGAAAATCAAAGTCAATAAAAAAATTCGAAAGTTATTGTGTTTATTTAAAACCATTTCCAAATAATTATGCAAAACACACAAAACCACTTCTGACTACTTTTGTTGTGCAATTATTTAAGGATTGTAACATACTATAAAATTTGTCTTCAAGGAAAGTTCAGTTCTAAAATATGTTTTAGAACTGAAAAATAAAATATGTATGCAAAAAAATTTGTGTGTGATCTTATGTTTTTATAGATAGTCATCTAAGGGGTTTCACAATATGAAATATAATTATAAAACCTGCAAAATCATTATGTCATTAAAGTGTAATGACTTAACAAACTACTTTACACATAGGCAATTTTATTATTTCAGTCTTGTAAAGCCAGCCATGACAAAATACATACCTACTTAGAGTATACAAGATTTAATGATGTATGCAATATTATTGTAAGGCTTTATGAAAGCTTTTGAAGACCAAATAGACAATAGATGATATAATAATTATGTTGAAGAGTTTTACTTCTGTAATCCATAGAATTCACACTAAAACATTGAAACTGTACTGTCTCTTATTAAAACTTGGCTATAATATAATAAATTAACCCCTCGTTTATATTTTTAAAACAATTGTGTACCTATCTTCAGGTGATATAGATTAAAACTACTAGAAGGAACCTGTTTAGTAAATTTAAATCCCTTTAATAATAGGAAATCTACATTTCAATAACAATATAGCAAATATTTTTATAAAGGAATTTTCTCTTTTTTATGTATCTTACTTTGTGGATTAAATAAAGTTGAATGACACGTAAAACTTGTGTTTGTATTTACAACGATGACTATTATTTGCATACATCACTGATACTACCAAATTTTTTAGATTTTTGCAAATTTCCTTTTTCTTGAAAATACCCCATAAACACAGTACATAATGAATATATTAAATTAGTTGTACATTTAATATGTGGGTGTTTTTAAGTGGTTAGACGTGTAGCAAGAGGAAGTCGAACAAAAGATGGATGGACTGTGTGAATGATGATGAAGAAGGGAGCAAGTGTCAAAGTCGCGAGTGATAGAAAGTGTAATATTGTTGTATTTTCTGTTTATTAAAATAAAAGATTTAATGAATGATTACTTTGATTTATTGTGGAACACATTTTTATCCGTCTATAGATACTTATATAGTCATTTATTTGAAAAATATTTTCATTTGTTTGAATTCTGTTAATTTGTGTTTATAAATATGTCTATCATAATGGAAAGTGACTTCATGAATTATCGATATTGAAGTCATTTTCCAAATTGACGATTCTGTATCTCTTTAATACAAGGAGAAAAAAACAGCCCTTGCTAAGTTTCTTGCCGGTTCTTTTCAGTACAAGGTCTCCCGCCGTAGATTTGCGAACCTATGGCATATCTTTTCGACTTTCACAGGTGCTTGTAACAGCATAGACTGAATAAATGATTTTGAATTTTTTGAATATCTATGCTACCCAAAGTAACGAACATTTTCCAAATAAGTTATGACTTAAAGGTCTACGTTACCAGGTCATAAAATTAAAAAAATATATCTATGCTATGACTACCTTTATGGCTATGACTATGAATTTAAAAAATTTGCATTTTAATTTTTAATGTCTATAGAATGGAATGTTCTGTCTATGATCAGGAAAAAGCGCGGGAGCACTTGAACATATCAGGCGCCTTTTTCATTATTTGTCGAATTTGTTTAATTTTCCTGATAAATAGGATTAAATTTGTATAATATTGTAAAATTTATTGTAAGTTTGTATATATAATCAGTTAATTGTCCCATTGTAACAATCTTCTGGTGAGTTTTTCTTATCTTTTAACTCGATTCAAAATGCCGAAGAAAAGGAAAAAAGCAGACACTACTGGCACACCTACGCTAGTAGAATCAGACACCAGTGATTCCGAATATATGTCACCAGACGTCGACGACGAGACTGACAAATATAAAACATATATGGTGAATGATTATAGTAGAAGATACCCGGAAGACAGTCCAAATGGTAGAGAATTTATCGTCTTCATTGAAAGCTCGAATGAAACTCCACTAAGCTCAAGAAATATCATGTATCTCAGTAGTTGTTTCACTAGATTCATAAAGGGTACTAAATATTTAAAAAAAATTAATAAATTTAAAGTTGGTGTAGTGTTCGATAGGCCGAATTTCGCAAACGCGTTTTTAGACAACTTCACATTTCTTAAGGAGCAAAACTTAAAAGCCACCATCCCCGCAGCGAGTACTGAATTAACTGGAGTTATCAATTCCGTCCCAACTGATATGTCAAATAAAAAAATATTTAAGGCTATTTCTAGTTCTAAAAAAATTATCTGCGTAAGACGTATAATGCGCAAATCCAAAATTGACAACAAATTCCAATTGCTTCCGACTCAGTCTGTTGCAATTACTTTTGCAACATCCACATCATTGCCAGACCATGTCTTTATAAAAATGTGGCGAATCCCGGTTCGACCATATATCCCACCTATTAAGCAATGTTTTAAATGTCTAAGATTTGGGCATCTTGCTAAATACTGCCATAACAATCAGAGGTGTTCCATCTGCTCACTAGATCATTGCTACAAAGACTGTACCACATCAACTGATAAAGCTATCTGTGTTCACTGCTCAGGAAATCATATATCAATTTCAGCACAATGCCCTATTAAAAGGAAAAAAATACAGGAAAACAAAAATAAATATAGCCAAACTGCATTCTCAAATTTATTCAATAATAGTGAACAATTTCCGAGATTAAATAAAGTTGAGGATAGTCAAAATTAATAAATATGATTCTATCTAATGAGCAAGCACTTAGCGTACTTACAGAAACCTTAACTAAAATAATAACATTAAATAAAACTGAAAATATAAAAATTAATACACAAAATATAACTAATTATTTAAAAGAAACTGTACAGCATAAAAATAAAATTCTTTCAGATTCACTCACTACCTAAATATATTACAGTGGAATGCACAAAGTTTGTTAAGCAATCAACAAGAATTCAAAAAGTTTCTTTATGATAATTGTATCCACATAGTATTAATTTCCGAAACTTGGTTAAGACCTCATCACAAATTTACAATAAAAGGGTATCATGTTTTAAGAAATGACTGTGGAAATGACCACAATGGAGTTGCTATTATAATTCATCATAGTTTAAGTTACAAAAAATTAGATACATTCTTTGATGATTCCATACAAAATATTGCTATCCAACTAAAAATCTACAACAAAATGATTTCAATAGTCAGTTTTTATAGTCCTAAGAATTGTACACCTAGGTTTGAAAAAAATAAACTAAATAATCTGCTGCAGTCAATCCCAACACCATTGATATTAGCTGGAGATTTCAATGCATTACATTCTTCCTGGGGCTGTCATTGTACAGATGGTCGTGGAAAAGACATTCTAGATATAATAGATGATAATAATATGATTCTTCTAAATAACACTCAACCTACGACAGTAGGTTCGGATATCTGGAGACCTAATGCACTAGATTTAACAATGGTATCGGCATCCATAGCTCTCAATTGTGATTGGCAGGTTTTTTCTTCACCTTTAGGCAGTTATCACCTTCCCACTCTGACAAAATATAACTTCGATTCTATTGTATACTCTTCTTTTGAATACTCCAACATCAGTCCTCACGCCAACCTGAAATTAGTTGATTGGAAATTTTACCAAAAGAATGCAGATGAAATGTTATCAGGTTTTGTAATTAATTGTTTAGATCCAATATCAAGTTACAACAACTTTTGTAGTATTATTTTAGAAGCTGTAAATAAATCAATTACATATAAAGCAAAATTACCCACTGTTCAACATGCTTGTGACAACAACATTGATTGTTTTTGTCACAAGCATGTTACAATAAATAAAAATGTTTCTAATTTAAGAAAAAGAAAGCCTTTAGCATGGTGGAATGATAAATGTGCAAAAGCAGTAGACACATGTAAACAATCATATATTGTATTCAAATCAAACCCTACTACAGAAAACTTTATTAACTTCAAGCGCAGTCAGGCCTTAAAAAAAAGAACATTAAAATATGAACAAAGACTCTCATGGGAAAAATTTTCTTCTTCTATATCAAGATTAACACCTATGAGTTATATCTGGACGAACATGCGAAAATTCCATTCAAAATACTCATTATCTCAGTCTATCAATGATGAATTAGTTAGTAAATTTTTATGTAAATTAAATATACACCAGATACAGTAAGTAACAAACAAATATCACAGTCAAATACTGTCTCTTCCCAGCATTCTTATTTAATTAATAATTACACAATAGTTGAACTCAAAGCAGCATTAAAATCTAGAAAAGATACAGCTACTGGTCTGGATTGGATTTCATACAAAATGATAAAACTACTGAACAACACTAGCTTATCAAAGTTCCTAGAATTAGTTAATCGACTTTGGTCAGAGTTTTTAATCCCTGAACAGTGGAAAACTGATTGCATTATCCCCATCCTCAAGCCAGGCAAAGATGCTAATATTGTGGATTCTTACAGACCAATTACACTGTCTTCATGTATTGGTAAAATTCTCGAACAATTGATCAAACAAAGATTAGAGTTTTATATAGAACATAATAATATCTTACCATCCAATCAGTTCGGTTTTCGGCGAGGTCGTTCTGCTAGAGAAAGTCTGAGTCATTTTTGTCTAGATATACACAATACTTTATCAGAAAAACAGTACATGGTATCAGTTTTCTTTGATGTTGTTGGTGCCTTTAATAATGTTAATTTGAATACCCTTTCTTCTATTCTACTAAGCTTACAGATTCCAGGAAAATTAGTAAATTGGATCTATAGTTTTCTTCATAGCAGGAAACTGTTTGTGAAACATAACAATCAGCTTTATGGTCCAAGATACTCTTATAAGGGTGTTTCACAAGGCGGAATTTTGAGTCCTCTGCTTTACATTCTATATATCTATAAGATGAATTTAATACTTGGCACTCATGTACAAAATCTCCAATTTGCAGATGATCTGGTTATATATTGTTCTGGAAAAAATGTATCAACTCTGGTTACAAAAATAAACTCAAGCTTACAGTCATTAAATGAGTATTTTGAAAGTCTCGATTTAGATATAAATTCAGAAAAAAGTAAAGTTGTAATTTTTTCAAAAAAATCTGTTCATATGTCAAATATTCGTGTAATCTATAACAGGAATCTTTTATCAGTTGTAAATAGTGTTCGATTTTTAGGTGTATTGTTTCAAAACAATTACAAATTCAATAATTATGTTGATTGTTTAATAAACCGTGCATTAAAAGCTGTTAATATACTTAAGGCCTTAACAGGAGTATACTGGGGTGCTGATCCCAAAATTCTGTTGACACTTTATAAGTCTCTTGTGAGAAGTCATTTTGAATATGGATTTCATTGTTTTGCACACTCGCAGTACCTAGTCGATAAACTAGATAAAATACAAAAAAATGCTTACGAATTATCACAGGAGCAATGTGTTCTACACCAATTATTTCATTACAAATTGAATGCAATATTCCTCCTTTGTCACTTCGTTTTAAATATTTAGCATACAGATTTATTCTTAAAATGTCATCCAATCAAAGCAACCTCCTTCTAAAGAAATTAAAGCATCAATCTACATTGGCAAATAGATCACAAACCTTCTTCTTACTTAAATATCTATCTGCAAACATAGATTTACAGTCCCAAAATAACATGTTTTCTTCAGTTAACTGGCCTTGTTATCAACATGAATATCATTCCAAATTTTGTGATATGCAAGTTTGTATAGATTCTTCTCTGAAATATAAGGAAGATGTTTATAACTTAATAAGTAAGTGGAGAGAATATAACCAAGTCTATACGGATGGAGCTAAAAACTCCAACTCTGTATCATCATCTCTCTATGATAATATGTCTAAAACAGGTATTGGAGTTAGGCTCCCCAACAATGCCAGTATTTTTACTGCAGAGTGTTATGCTTTATCAATGAGCTTAGATTTTATTCAAAAACAAAATAATCATTATAAATGGCTTATCATATCAGACAGTATGAGTGCACTCAAAGCATTAGACAACCCAAAATTTTCAACCTCCACTAATTATATTTTATATAGTATTCGTGAAAAATACTACTCACTAAAATCAAAACACTATGATATAATTTTTGTTTGGACGCCATCTCATATTGGCGTTAAAGGCAACGAAGAGGCAGATTATTTAGCAAGTACCATTGTCAACAATTCAATACAACCTCCACCCAAAAATATTCCTCTCCCCGATTCAGATATTCTATACCAGTAAAAATTTGTTTAGTTAAAGAACTTCAACAGCTATGGCAAAAATAACTCAAACTAAAGGAAAATGGTACTCTGATATAAATAACAAAATTTCCAAGCCATGGTTTGCTAAGAGTTCTTCATACTTTGGAAGAAAGTATTATTCTATCATCTGCCGGCTTAGATTTGGTCACTGTCGCTTTAACTCTCATCTAAATAAAATTAACATAGTTTCTTCTCCAGTTTGCAATTTCTGTAACGATAAACATAACCAAACACTACACCACTTATTTTTTGACTGCCCACATTTTAATATTCAAAGAATAATATTTATAGACTCTCTGTTAGAAATTTATAAAAATCCTGATGCAATCCCGCGCTCCATTCAAATTTTATTGAGAAAAACAGACTGCTTTAGACCAATTTATAATTTTATCATTTCTACCGTTGGTGACATTTGAACAAATGAGTTTGATATTGAGCAATTTGAGCAATAAACAACCCAATAAGAAGACAGATCAAGAGAAGAGATCAAGTTATAATATTTGAGCAACAAAACATTGAGATATATCATCAGTAATATATCACAGAGAAGACGATGGCTGCATGGGCTTAGTACCCTTTGCCTTACCCTAAAAGGGGATAATTTACCAAAAAAAAATGTCTATAGAATGACTACATTAATATTATTTTGGTAAAGTACGGCCATTTTAATAGGCCACATTTGACACTTCATTTAAATTCAACAATGTGTACTTGTAACGGCGGGTACTCAATTATTTGTTTTTGCAAAAGTGAGATTTAATTAATTTTTTAAGCATTTTCTGTTTAATTCATAAATTATTGTATAGTGATGACAGAAAACGGTATTATTACCATTTGTTTCTATTAAAGAGTCATTCATTTTGAATGTATGTAAAATACAAAGCTATTTTTTTAATGAAATCTAAACGTCACTACAAAGTCAGCTCGATTAACGCTTTTACTTTTTTATCACTGGAGATGTACCACAAAAAAAACCGACAAAACCGAATTAGTTGAATCGATATAATGATTTATGTATGTGTAATGACTTACCTAGGTGTGTACGAAAAAATATAAAACCATAAATTGTTTATTTGTGAAATATGTTTAATTACAATTATACTGGAATACTTAAGCAATAACTTTATATTAAAATATTTAATAATATTTAGTATAAACTCATACAGCGTTATTCATAAACGGTGCTTAACTTTTAACCAACACTTTAAATAACTTTTAATTTTTTTATGCATTCATAAACACTGATTAAAGTTAATAGTCTGTTTAAACAGATAGTTAAGCAGCTGTCAAATTAAACAACCTCCGACGCTTGTTTAACTTCGCTAATCAACAAAATGGCGGACAAAATAAAATCAGCTGTTGCATGGCTGGCGCACGATTTTTGTTATATTGCGACAGTTTTAAATATTCGAATAAAATTGGATTACTTTGATTTTGGTGATGACCTGCTTAATTTTTAATAAGATCTAGCCGATATTATTCAATTTTGATAACCTTGCAAAAATATAATTATCTAGATTGGAGTGCATTTAATGAAACAGAATTCAGAGAGAAGTACGGGTTTTCCAAGAAAAAGATTTTAAATAAATTCTACTATCTAGGTATATCTGTATAACTATAATATAACATAATGCTCCGTGATTTTCCATTCAATTAAAAAAATTCGAGATCCTTTGTCCAGTGGGAATAGGCTTGTATCCACTATGAACAAATCTGATGCATTAGGTTGCATAACTATTAAGATGATCATTTAATTATGAAAAAACAAAGTTTTATAAAATAATAACTTTTGATTATTTATATTTTTATAAAATAAAATTGCACAAAATAAGCCATAAGTCACGTGACAGCAAACACCAATTAAAAAGTGTTACGTCACGCCGTGCGAAACGTCAAAGTCAAAATGTTATTCCCAAGTGTCTTGTGGAAGTGCGAAAAAGAATGGGCATCATTCCTTCTCGCGAGTGTTATGGCCGTTTTCACCAACCTTGTCTTAGCTTAGGTGACTCCTAAGTGACATGCTGTCACTTTTTATATTAACTGAACAGAGTGAGACAGCATGTCTCTTAGGAGTCGCCTAAGCTAAGACAAAGTTGGTGAAAACGGCCATTAGCCACTTTTTACGTATCTGCTGATTGTTTGGCACGTATATAAATAATTTTTTTGGTGTTTTTATACTTGTGCTTGTACACTGGGGCACTATGCAGTACTTGTAATACGATGAATCCATTTTTTATTAAAATAACTTCACAATACCGAATATTCCGATACTAAAACAGCTGTGTTTTGCACGGCGTGACGTCATTCAAGACGCTATGACAGTCATGAGCGTTTTTGATGACTAATGTCAAATATTTAATTAAATGCAAAATTATTCTTATAAATACGCATTTTTTTTCAAAAATAATAATTATTTTGTATAGAATAGGCATCAAGGTATATTAGTCTCTAACTACTGAAATTTAGGCAACAAGCCTATTGAAGTAAAAGTCAAAAAGGCGAGGCGAGGCGAGACAGACTGACAGTGACAGATTCATTTTTTAAATATGGCTTGTGTCACGAAATCATGACTGACAGGCACATACAGACATGATCCTACCATTTCTACCAAACCATTGCCAGCGTAAAAAAATGTTAAGCGGTGTTTAACTAAGCAATGTCAAAATATCGTTTATGAATACTAAATTTTTAATCACTGTGTAAAGCTTAAGTCATTGATTAGTTAAATAATGTTTAGAACGTTAGTTAACCAAATATTATGAATAATGCTGATAGTATTTAGTATAACTTATTCCTGGCAACACTTAAACCTACAGTGACGCCACGACGCCATTGCGTGTTGCACTAGAGTAAATATATTCTTTGGTGTTGCAGTCTTTTGTTGTAGTGCGAAGTGACTGTGCGATTTCCGTGTATCCCTTATTATCTTTTGAACTGGCTTTTCTTACTGATCGGATCTTCCGCAAACGTTTACCTGGCTATCATTTGGACTCCGATTGCTTATTATTTGGACTTTGTTCTGGTTTAACCATGTCTAAACGAGGAATAACCTTAAACAGCCAAGCTCGCGAACAAGTGGTAAAATTATACACTTATTTCGAACGTGAGTCGGCCAACGGTGGGCCTCTTTTGCCTGTGACACAAACGAGGGATCGCGTTGCTGATGCATTAGGAATAGGGAAGAAGACTGTAACGCAAATTCTCATCGAGAAATATGGACCCTCAGGCTTGGAAGAAAATAGATTACGAACACCGAAAAAAAGAAAGAGAGAGAAGAAAGTTGTCGGTATTGATAATTTTGATGCTGCTGCAATTCGCAACCACATTTATGGATATTACTTAAAATGGCCTCACTTTAGTTAATTTCATTTCAAAATTAATGTGCAATCAAGCATTTTAAAATCTAGTCAACAGTTTTTCATTTTTAATATATATTGCAATTAAATAGTTATCAACTTTTTAAATATACTCGACATTTTTTGCAGCGACTTACACGTAAGTTGACCCATGCGCAGAACCGATTTTTAGGCGCAACTGGTGGTAGGGTATGAGGTGCGGGGACACGCGCACCCGTAACCATAGCAACGCGGCCCGTGACCATAGCAACGCGGCCACGTCAACTCGGATCTCCCACTCAGTGCCGTTCCGTCTCTCTCAGTTCGCGCACGCAGTACAGGCCCGTACAATAGTTTTCAATACGATAAAAGATTGTTGGTTGTTTTGTTATTGAGTATTTGTTGAAGTTTTTTGTTATTTGTTATCGTTGGAAAGTTATTTGTTATCGTTGTTTATAATTGTAAGTTTTTAAAATGCCACGTCAACGCGGCAGTGTTTTAAAAAGACAAGCTAGAAAAATGGTTTACGATGTTTTTCAATACTTTTTAAAAGATCATAACATTACTGAAGCTCAAAAAAAGACAGCTGAGGCAACGAAAACTTCCATACCAACGTTAAAAAGGATTTTGAGAGACGCCAAGTCTTCGGAATTTATGGTAGTTTTCAGAACCCCGGGAAAAAAAAGACAACGTGCCAAACCGATCACTGATGTCGATGACTTTGACAAAGGGGTTATAAGACGATGCATCCATAACTTTCACATTACTGAAAAAGAGTTGCCCACGCTTGGAAAGTTGCGTGAAAAATTGCGTGCAGACATAAATTTTCAAGGCTGTGCAAGAAGTTTGAGTCGCATAATTAAGAACCTCGGTTTCGGCACAGGAGTGGTTTAAGACCTGGGGAAGGAAATAAGATAATTTTACTGAGGGAAAAAAAATCTCTTTCCTGTGGGAAATTCAAATAATTACATAATAAATGTGTGTCTCTAAATATTTTATTTCAAAACCCAGATTTTTAATCGACATTACTAATCCCTTAAGATATAACAAACCTATTCTATTATATTCATTTATTGAATAATAATGAATATTAAATATCAAATGACTTTTCTTCTCGAAAGTACCTGCGCAGACGACCGCCATTTTGGGTCAACTTACGTGTCCCGATCTGTACAACTTTTTGACTTTTTGAGGAACATCACTAACGTTTGGACTTCACTGAACGCAACATTGTAACAACGGTCATTTATGCATTTCAAAACTAAAAAAATATTGAATATTTTATGTCCGCCATTACAAGGTTAGTTGAGGAATTTTAATGAAATTTCAAATGTGGTTTATTAAATTGACTCGACTGTAGATTGTTTAATAACCGTATGTATATCAAATTGTTCCCACCATTCTTCTATTAATAAGTTTTATTGACATTGGTGTATGTATCAAGGCGGCTATTATTTAAGTAACATTGACCACTTGTTGCTTCTAAATATGCTTATTTTCAAAGTGTTATGTTTATATAGACAAAATCTAAATATTATCCTAAATTAATGCAATATACATTTGTATTTTCTTTATTATTTACTTTATAACTTATCTTATTTCTACTATTGATCAGACCTATTGACTATATTATTATCCTAATAATAAACTAGGTACCCATAAATAAACTGCATACCTAAACATCAAAGCTTATAGCACTATACTTAGCTCAAAACAATTCTATTTGTTCATTGTGACACCTGAGCTATAGAAGTCTAACAAAACTACTTGCTAGCAATTCATAGAACCCATCAAGTTTGCAATTAATCAAACTAATTGTAAATGTAACATTGTAATGTTATCTGCAGCTAACAGTAAGAGATCATTAAATAAAAGTACATAGTATAGTTATCAAATATAAAATTTAAAATTGCTGCAAGCAACTTTGTAGAATGTTTAATACCTACTAAGTTATTAAAAAGTCTTTAAAACGGAATAGACATTTTATCTTACACATCAACTCACTGCTCTGTGATTCAGTGTGTAGCATAAACTACCATGGAGGTGAAATACTAATGTTGTACAGATCAGAGCTAAGTTGAATTGGGTTGCATATCTAACATTAAGAATCACCAAACATCATTCAAGCTTATACCCATATCTCGATACACCCTGTTGAATAAGTAAAAGCAATATTGGAGATATTTCTTAGGTAACTGAAGCAAAGCAAATTCTCACAGCACTGTTATCATGGAAGGTTTCAATGCAAAGCTGCACAAATAGTATGATGGTGATTTGAAGGCGGGACATTTTAGAATCTGGAAATACCTTGGTGAAGTTCTAGCCAATTACATGGTGAGAGAAGAATTGTATGATGAAATATATTTTGTTTAAAATGTGGCTGCATCAAATTTTCATGCCGTAATTAAAAATGAGCCAAGATATTACCTCATCCTCTATTATGCCCTCTAGTGGTAGGCATATGTGTGAAAATGAAGGGTTAGTAGACTTCTTACTAAGTAGACCGATGATTAAGTAAACGTGGAGGGAAGTTACTGTAATCTAGCAGCATAGCTCTGATCAATGTACATGCCTACTCATGGCTAAGCAGAAGGCTGCTAAGAAGGGGGCTGCAAGATATACAGAGGCTTAGACGCCGCTGCAAGCAGGTCTTGAAGGTCCTGCATTAATTGTTGAGAGGGTGTTGGGATGATAGTCTTCGACTTAGAAGAACCATTCTGTACAGGAGCAAAAATGTTGTATGGTGAGGAAATCAAAACCCGGTAGAGATAATGACCAACATAATAATCGATCATTTGTTGCTAAAGTTTGCTCTAAATGACCTGAATGGGTTCTAATAATGCCTGGCATCATAAGATCTCTCTCTTCATAAGATCGTTAAAGTGCTCTTAAAGTGAAATTTGTAATTTATTTGCATATATGTAGCCTTATTAAATAGACAGTAATAACAGAAACAGGCCTGCACCTGCCCCTATATACTATAGGGGAGCCTTTCTGATATGCTAAACTACAATGAAGACGTATTGCAGTATTCTATGTTTGTAATGTATCATGCTGAGTTTTTAATAACCATTTAAATTGTTAAAACACTATGCCGAAAGTACGCATCTGAAGTACTAATAGTGGCAAGAGTAATGTGGCAAAAATTCGTTTGCGAAACTTTGCGTAAATTCTGTGTCTGACGCTTTGTTGTTGTATGGTTTCATATTATATATCTATCGGAAAGACAGACGTAAAACAAAGTGATTCCGGTTTCTGATTTTCATTTTAAAATTCCAAGCGAGATATTCGATTTATCTACATTTCCATAAAAAGAGGAAAGATTTAATTGTATTTTTGATTGTTTGTTTGCATTGAATAAACTCCGAAACTACTTGTCCGATTTGAAAAATTCTTTCACTGTTAAGTAGCTTCACTATCTCCAGTGAACATAGACTATGTAAAATTTTCAGTAAATTCGAGATCCATACTAAAACTTCAATAATGTAACCCAAGGTGTGAAAAAATTACTATTGATTGAATAAACTATTGATTATGGATAAAATAATGTACTACGTCTTTGAACGAACATGTAATTATATGTTCTGCAAATTTATAATTTCTACAAAAAATATCGCGACCGCATATGTCTAAGTATTATAGTTATGTCATATAAGTGTTTATTATTTTAAAAATATTTATAAATGCCACCGCTATGAAAGTTCTTTTATATTTTGGAATCAATATTTATTAAAATAAATAACTTCATATTTAAGTCTACTTCAATACAATTATATAACTTTTTGAGTTATTCAATTTGGATATTTGTACGTACAACGAATTTTCCTATGTCATCACATTTTTGTATTGACCTCAATTAGCACAGCTGCACGAAATTATATTGCACAATTTTCAGTTCGCATTAATCAACCATACCAGTCGCGCGTACTTAAACCACATTTATTTTAATTAATCAGTTAATTTTAGTTTTTATATAATATACCAGTTACCACATTAATACAAATTTAATTTTTCGGGACAACCCGAACATTGGTCCTTCGAGCCGGATATATCAATTCGAAAAATATCCAACTTTAAAAATTTAAGATATTTCAAAAATGTCGCGTCGTTGCCGCTCACGCCGTTCGGTTAGATCATAATAATAATAGTATAGAAGCGATGACATGAAGCTGTTCGAGATATACAAAAGGAGCAGAGAAAGTAAAGTATATAATAAAGGCCTTTTTACAAAAATAAAAAATAATAATACAGAAAAAAAATTGATTTCATTCAACTTTCATTTTACTCTATTTTAATGACTCCATGCAAAAATGAGAAAGTGTGTATGGGATTGTGTGTCTGTGTGTATGTAAAAAATAATAAGGACTGGCTGTTACTTTAACAGTAATAGCAATTACTTAACCGAACTGAGCTAACGCCTGAATGAAGTTTAACTAGGTATACACTACAAATCGACATAATTTCATCAAGATGTGACATCAATAATTACATCATTGCAGACCGAACATGGTATATGCGGAACTTTGGTCGCAAATTTTCGGCATAGATACTGTGTTTATACAATGACTCCTATTTTCTTGGCTCTTACAGATTCAGTGGTAAAACCACAGTCACAAGGAGGAGTAGATATTTCAACTCAATACTATTCTAAAATGGTAGATCCACAGAGAGTAGTTAGTTATGAAGAGATGCTCAAAGTAATACATCAAGCAGAGAAAGTTATCATAGATGTTCGTAATCCTGATGAAGTAAATGCAACAGGGAAGATTCCTTCAAGTATCAACATTCCATGTATGTCATTCTGTTTTTATTTTATTAATCCATGTGTAATTATTAGTATTTATTGGAGATAGTGCCATTGCACAGGATGCAGCCATAACTGCTATGAATGAATCCTGGACTCTCACATAGAACTAGATTCCTCATTATAAAGATCACCCGCCATTATTTGATTTCACAAATCGGCACCCTAGAAATGTCACTTTTTCAATTCTGTTGACAGTAAAGTACCACACAGTTCCTTAAAATACTTTAAGCACGATTTTGTTCATATATGATCATATTGTTTTATACATTTACATAGCATTATTAAGGATTGCTAGAAATGTGACGTTTTTGATGAAGTCATAGTCTTAAGCCCTAAGCTTATAGTATCCGAGTTATTTCAGATTTTGTCTCTTACTATAAATATAGATTTGACGCCTTAGAATGCTGGTTTGTATGTTTTAATTTCAGAATAGATCTTTAGTGAAATTTACTTGGGTTTTATTTCTTGTAACGTGATCTTGGGTTCTCGGGATTTCAAATCTAACCGCTTTAAGTATAACTGGGATCCTATTATGACCTTTCAGCCGGTCCAGCTACCACACCACATGTGTAACAGGTCTCCGATGGTTTTCTTCAAACGCACCAAGTGACACTCATTAAAAAAAATCGCCTGGAAGGCTTTCAGATAAAATTTCAGTAGTGCTTGCAGCCAAACATTTAGTTTTTTATAAAGCCAACGGGATACAGAATTAACCCAATATTATTTAGTCATTTTATATTACAGTTAATTTTTAAAATTATTTGAGATGTAACACCTATTTACCGACCCAATAAATCAACAGCTTGTAATTGTTTTATAAAATTATTCGTACCAATATTTAGAAGATTATTTTAAAGCAAACAAAGCCTTAGTCAATAAAACTTGTCCTGGAAGACATCATAAATTTTTGGGAAATATTGCGAACATATCTTTTCTGATGTTATGATAAATGCACCGCTTATGAAATGGAAAGTCACAACATTAATACTTTATACTTTACACGTTCTAACTCCACAATGCCTATATTCACGAAATGTACACCTTAGTCCAAATATTTGAAAGTGCGAATCACATGTTCTCATTATTTTTGGTCGGATTTCATTTACTTACATTCTCATACTAATTCTAGGGGATGAGGGTTGGGGGATAGTAGTTACAAGTTTTATTTATGTTTTGTTGATTTGTACTTATACATACATATGATACAAGTTTACACACTGAATTTCAGCATTTTAGAGCCTTAGGAAACACCCTAAGAATTTTGACAATCATCAGTGAGTCAGTGACGAAATCAAGGTTTTTAACATGTCACTAAAAGTATAAGCTATGCAATTAAAACCTTATCTTTAATTATTCAGCTATATTGACAATATATATCGCGAATTTTATTTTTTATTTGGTATAATCCAAACTCAGATTACAAGGGTTCAAAATAATTACAAAGCGTTTCGAGATAAGGTAGGTAGTGCTTTGCGCTTCGTCGCATATTAGTGGGGGTCCTACTGTTCTTTTATCTACATTCAAAGGGTTCACAGTTTATCTCTATGTAGGTACTGTTTAGTGTACTAAACAGTACCTTTATTTTTGTTCCGCTGAGAAAAATGCATTAAATTGCACACCCTGGCTGCGGAGAGCCGGCGGTTTTGTGGGGCTCTCCTCAATAGAAAGGGGAGGCCTACCCACTAAAAACCTCAGAGATGGCCTTCCTCGGACATGTAGGGAGCCTTCGGGAAAGTTAACGACTTCCGGGAACTCCCAGCCTCCGCTCCCCCGCCGATGCAGGGGAGCCCTCCTCGGAGGTGGCAAATACCTACCTCCATACTAAACAGTACATACATTTTTGTATCTAAGGTGTACCTTAGATACAAATCTTTAGAATATATTACATCAAGATATAGACGCTTGCATATACATGCATACATATATGTCACGCTTTGTTCCCAATGGGGTAGGCAGAGACCACCTCAGACATAGGTACAGAAAGTGCTACACTAATGTTTACATTTACACTAAATTCTATATTGTTAGGAGTGACAGAAGAGCTGTTCATGGGTCAATCAGTATAGTTTGATACAGTACATTTGTACATACGTTTTATGAAACAGAAAAATTGAGTCATATTAAACAGGGGCCAGATTTTGATGATATAATAATGATTGATTTATATATACATTCCATAATTAACCTTTTCTTCTACAGTAAAAACTGTCCACGATGCACTAACCTCAATGTCTCAGGATGAATTCCAAAAGCATTACAACAGAAATAAACCTTCTGCAACAGATGAAATTATCTTCTATTGTCAATCTGGCCGTCGTTCATCAGAAGCTTTGGATAAAGCATTAAAACTTGGATACTCTAAGTAAGTGTTTATTTTGTAAAGGCTAGGCTTAACATGTGTGGTTTGGAATACTCAAGCTTTTGGATGCGTACGGAGTTGTTTATTTAAAAATGATACTTTAAAAAGATTATAATTTTGTTAGCCCTGTATGAGTATTTACAAAATGGGTTGGCACTATGTTCAATAACACCATTCTTTTCTAACTGTATCCAAGCCGAGGTTTGAGTGGCATTTTAGAATATTAAAGAATACTTGAAAGTTATAAATATAACTCGCCAGAATGACCAGTCATAAATGTAATATAATGTATTCTTGTGATAATAACTTCTTTTGATAATATTTTCTTTTTCAGTTCTAAAACATATCTTGGCAGTTGGGAGGACTGGTCCAGAAGACAAGATAAATAATGTTTCAATGCTGAAAATAATTACAGCAAAATAATTGTTGGAGTCGGTTTTGGGTCTTTAGTAGGTAATATTTCTTAATGGCTTTAAATAAATATACAAAGCATATGTATTTTTAATTTTATTGACTGTGATCATGTATCTGCTTAAAAACAAAGCTGCCTGAGAATAACATTTATTTAGGTTTTTAAAACAGAAGCGCTTTTGTGGCCATGGTGTTACAGGCGGCCATAGGCTTCGATGACTGCTTACAGGCATGAATGCAGACCGTAAGTCAGGGCTTCCCAACCTTTACTTCACTGAGCCTCCCCAATTCAAAAATAATATTCTCATGCCCCCTTAAGTTTAAAAACATTAAAAACACATAATTTTTTTTTACAACTAAATTATTTCTTTGAATTAAAATTAAAATACAGATATTTGTAGATATTTATGTTTTAAGAATAAGAGAAGTTATATGTATCTACACTTGAAAACCATTAATTACTTTAGGTAAATATCCTAGTTTTATTTTAATTATTAAATACTAATGAGATACTTGAGCTTGCATCTTCTGTACCAGTGTGTCGATTCTGGGTTCAGTCTTTGCTAGAGCGCTTAAGTACTCGATTACGCCCCCCAAGGGGGGCATGCCCCCCCCTGGTTGGGAACTCCTGCCGTAAGTCATTTTGCTACAATCGTAATATAAAAAATAACTAGGTCATGTATAATTTAAACCCCATAATATAAGTAAAAAAGTGTCAAACCGTATGTCTAACGAATTCTCCAATAGTCTATCAGCGTATCATTAACTGCTGATTAAGCTGTTTTTGGGGTTAGCAGGATATTCTGCTTTGTTTCAAAATGTATATGATAAAAAAGATATAAAGGTTCAACATCATAAAAATGGTCAGATTTTCCAATGTGTTCAAACATCCAAAAAACTTTGTTTCCGATTATTATTTCAAAAGAGCAAAATATAGGGATACAGTCAAAGATATTCTTGATGTACCTATTTTTCTAGTCGTCTTCGAAAGCTTTTGGTTGAATAGTTTAGAGGAAACATAGATGTCTTTTGACGTGGACTACAACAAACAAATTTTAGGCGAATGTGTATATAAAATAAGTACAGAGACACAATTATATCCTCCCTGATTTTGATTGGAAACATTATTTTAATCGGTTTACTTTTGAAGGAATAAACAGAGAATAACGAAACTTTGATTTTATCTTAAAGGTATTTTCTATCGGAACTGCAGTTGTCCCTCTCACAAACAACGGGTTAAAGCTCGAGGTTTACGAGGCCGATTAAATTACATACTACTCTGAATGTTGAAATATACATACCTATAGTTGTTAATTATCGATACTGTAATATTGTTTCATGATATCGATAGTTTTAACAGATTTTATCTTCTGCGTCATTTATCAGATGCTGCCAATACTCTAACCACGCTATAATTCAATCAATATAATTTGGAAAAGAACTTCAGTAATGTTACACAAATTCAAAGTTTTTTTCCGGCTAAATTTAAATCAAGATATCCTGTTTAAATTATTTTCAGCATAAACATTATTGATACACATAGACGTAAAACCCGGACGTAAGTCATTAGATATTTGCTCGATCAACGGGATTTAAAAAAGCTTCAAATGTAATGCTGTTTAATTTTTAATAATATATACTAGTGATGCAACGGAAGTGTCTTAGCGGAACCAGAAACGGAAACAGATGTCAAAAGCAAATTTTAGCAGAAACGGAAGTGTAAATAGTATGAAAAAAAAAAACAAATATAATTCTTTATTAAGTATCAAATACACCAAATCTAGATTAGAAATCTACTATCAGTGATGGCAATAACGACTGTTTTGTAATAATGAATAACACTGTTATGTTATTTTCCTATAACTGTTATTGTAAACTGTTGTCTGTTATCCTGTTATATTGCTGTTTCGACAAATGTTGTTGAGTACGATTGTTATTGTTATTATAGCTAGCTTAGTTATTCTTAACAACGATATGGCTTAGGACTATTAGAATATTAGGCAGTAATTTAAATAATTTAAAACTAATTACCTAATCAATATCTATCTGTCGTATTTAAAAGTTAATTGATATGTACATAATTTGTTATTTACATTCAATGTTTACATTATTTACGATACGATGAGATTCAATGTTTATTTATTAACGAATAATTTAATTTGCATACGCGCTATCGCACCACAGCAAATAATGCGTGATTAAAAAAATGACAACAGCTTAGGCACCAGCAAGCCAGCAACAGTTTACCTAATTGTTATTTCAAATCACACTGGAAATAAAAATGAGTCTAATTGTCATACGTGCGAAGGTACAAAATTGTGAATTTGGGATTAGTAAAATTACTGTAAGAAATAAACAAATAGGAACTGTATTTCCTTGTGAGCAAGGTTAATATTATAAGAATAGGCAGTCAGGCAACAGAGCGAGCGCCTACGCCTACACAACGGTTTGCGTTTTCTAGCTCATACTTGTAGCTTGTTGCACAGTCGTAATCGCTCGCTTTGTGCCGCACACACGCAAGTGGCAACAACAACAATGCGACTAGGCGATAATTTTGTCAATAGCAATATCATGATAACAGTATAAACCGTTGTTAAATAACGTGTTATTAATTACGGGAAAATAATTATATTATCTGTTATTGAAATAATGACCATTACTATCTACTATAGAAAACAATATTGCAACTGAATATTTTATCAATATTCAAAATTTAGTAATGGCAAGTTATATTTTATAAATATTTGAACGTGACAACGTCTATTACATGGTAATTTTTTCTGGGTGTAATGAAACTATTTAAAACTAGCTTTCTGCCCGCGGCTTCGCCCGCGTGGATTTCGGGATTGGGTGTATAGAGGGTTAAGGGTCATAGCTTTTGCCCACGGCTACATATACGCGGAAGTCGGTTTATGGTGCGAAGATTTTATCGCGCTTCCCGTGGGACTATCCGTTTTTCCGAGATAAAAAATGCCGCAAAACTCCTCAAGAATCACTCTATCTATTGATGAAAACCGCATAAAAATCTGTGCAGTAGTTTTTGAGCGAAGCCTTTATTGCGCATCCCGTGGGATCTGTCGATTTTTCCGGGATAAAAAGTAGCCTATGTTACTCGGGGAGAATGTAGCTTTCCAAAGGTGAAAGAATTTTTGAAATCGGTCCAGTAGTTTAAGCGTGAAGAGATAACAAACAAACAAACAAATAAACAAACAAACACACTTTCGCATTTATAATATTAGTTGGGATAAAGTAATGTATAACATTTATATTTTTATTTAATAGTTTGTTTAAATTTTCTGCTTCTGAAGTTATACATAAATTAATTATTATGAGTAATGGCTCCGTGTGGCGTCAGATTCGGCCGTTACGGTGTTTTCGAGAATGACTCCACGCCGTACCAATTTAATAGACGTTGTCACGTCAAAAGTAATTTGGTTGCATTTATACCTAATAGGCTGCCCAATGATTCGCACGCGCATGCATAACTCTCAGCCATCGGTTGTAAACATCCGTTTAAGTCTCCGTTATAAAAGTTGCGGTAACAGAAGCAGAAACGGACGTTGAAAAGCGCGTGGAACTTCCGCACTTGCGGAAACAAACAGAGATCTGCTGGGTGATTTTGAAACGTCGGAAACTTTTCGAATCCGAATGACATTCAATCCGATTCGAATCCGTTCGACTCGAAAAATGCTATTCTAAAACACGTCGGAAAGGCCACGGAAACTTTCCGTTCGGAAGTCAACCATAGTGTTCTGATCTTGAGTTATTATTTTATTGTGATTAGTGCCTGGATTGTAAATATAAACTAATTTTTAGAGTATAACGCAGTTTTATTAATCACAAGACTCGGCGGAAGAGAGAGCATAGATATAACAAATCAATCATTTTTTTTTTTACGCCACAGATTATCTAGACATTTTTACTTAACACCCTCTCCTAATTTTCAAAAATTAACAATTTATTATACTTGAAGATAACTAAAAAGATAACTAAACAATTTTTGAAAATTACACATCAGTAAATTTTACATATTTTTTTTTTTTTTAACTACAATATTCAAACACAAATTTAACAATTTTTTTAATTATCTAATCTTATACATTACTTATATTTTAATCCAAACTTGAACTCAAAAAAAATGTTACTTGTATTATTTTTAAGTTTATAAAGAACATTATAATACCCGCTTACTTATTTAAACTAAACATGTTTTCTTTTTATAAAAAAAATAATTACAAAATTAAATCAATTTTTTTTAATTTGCAATTTTAAGTTACAGTTACATACAAAATACAATTTTTTTTTTTTTTTTATAGTGTAATAAGAATGAATAGTTTATTACAACATATTTTTAGCTTTACTTCTACATTTTAAATATAACAAACAATGAAACTCACAATCACAATTACAATTTTTTTACTAAGCAATTCTTATGTTTATTAAATTTAATTTTATCTAATGATTTCGTTAACAAATCTGCTGTTTGACAATCTGTAGGACAATACTGTATAGTAAATTCATTTTTAAGGTACAAATCATGAATATAGTGAAATCTGACATCTATATGCTTTGATCTTTTATTAAATACACCATTTTTAATTAAATGAATGGCACTTTGGTTGTCAATTCTGTATACAACATCGATTTTAGTGCTGAGGTCGAGAAGCAAGGATTTCAGGAACATAGTTTCTTTGCAGCATTCAGCAGCAGATATAAACTCAGCCTCCGTTGAGGATAAAGCAATAATAGGTTGCTTCCTGGAACACCAAGCTACTGGTCCTCTCCCAACATGATCACGTATCCTGTTGTACTGCGTCTGGTCTCTTGATCACCGGCATAATCTGCATCACAAAAGACTGACATTTTTAAATCAATGTTTTTCTTGTAATATAGACCCTCTCCTAAGGTTCCCTTTAAATATCTAAAGATCCTCTTCACAGCTATTACATCCTTGTATTCTGGATTTTCCATTTTCCGACTAGCAATACTTACTGCATATGCTATGTCAGGGCGCGTTCTAGTTGATAAATAAAGTAGACTTCCTATCGCTTCTCTATAAGGATACTTAAGTTTTTCTTGTTCTTTAGAATGATTTTCATCTTGGCTTTGACACGGTGTTAGAACTGGTTTGCAATTTTCCATGTTATACTTTTGTAAAATAAATTTTGTATATGCTGTTTGAGTTAAATATATTCCTTCACTGTTTTCTTTTATTTCCATTCCTAAAAATGAACTTGGTTTTTCAGTAATTTTAACTTGAAATACGTCATTTAATTTTAACAAGAACTTTCTTATATCTTCTCTATTCTTCCCTATTATCAAACCGTCATCAACGTATATAGCCAATATTATAGAACAATCTTCGTTCTTGAGAATACATGGTTCATTACGTGTTTGAGTCAAACCACATTGTAACATTATACTTAAAAACTTCTCATTCCATCTTTTTGGTGATTGTTTTAATCCATACATTGATTTTATTAATTTGCATACTTTATTCTTCTCTTCTTTTACTCCTAATGGTATTTGCATGTAAATTTCTTCATTTTCTTGTAACTGTCCATAAAGAAATGCAGTCTTGATGTCAAATGTCATAATATTATAATTTTTAGCAGCAGCCAAAGCAAATAATGATTTTATAGCACTTTGAGATGCTACTGGACTGAATATTTCATCAAAGTCTGTTTCAGATTGCTCGTTACCACGTACTACCAATCTCGCTTTATGTGTTCCATCATCCTTAACACGAAACACCCATCTATTTGACAATATTCTATGACCATCGGCTTCACTTTTATTTACCAATTTCCACACTTTATTTTCTTTCATTGATTCCAACTCTTCATTTATTGCTTTCTTCCATTTTTCTTTTTCAGGTGTCAAAATTACTTCTTCATAGGTAAGTAGCCCATAGTCTTTATACTTCTCTGGTAGCTTAACCATTCTGCCGCTTCTAGTTCTACAATTATCTGTAAGTATATTTTCTGCCACATCTAATGTACTATTTTCACTGCAACTTTGTGTTAATTCTTCTCTTTCTGTTTCAGGTTCTTCACACTGGAGTTCAAAAGTATCTTCAGCATCAATCTCCAAGGACTCCTGAAGTTCTTCATCACTTTCCATACTGTAGTTAGAGTTTTCATCTACTGTAATGTCTTTTTTAGTACTAATCAATTTTTCACATTGAATATCTTGTGTTTTATTTTGAAATATTACATCACGCATAACTACAACTTTCCTTTTTACATAATCCCACAATCTATAACCGTTATTGGCATATCCGATCATTAAATATTTTCTACTTCTTGAATCAAGTTTTTGTAATGGCGTTAATACTTTGGAATAAGCATAACAACCAAATTCTTGTACATTTGATAGATTAGGCTTCCTTTGATTCCATAACTCGAAAGGAGTTTTATTATTTATACTTTCACTTGGTAATCTATTTATTAGATAAACACTGCAATACAAGGCTTCACCCCACATTTCCTTGTGCATATCTGCATTATAAAGTAAACATCTGACCTTTTCCATTATAGTTCGGTTAAGGCGCTCAGCCTTACCGTTATGTTGAGGTGTATATGGTACACTATAATCAAATCTAATTCCTTTTTGTTCACACCAAGACCTGAACGTGTTGCTGGTATATTCACCACCGTTATCACACCTAATCATTGAAACTTTATGATTCTTTTCTCTCTCTGCTTCTTCCACAAAACATTTTATATGGTACGGCACCTCATTTTTATTTTTTAGTGGGTAAACTTTTGTGTAATGACTATAATCATCCATAACTGTGAGAAAATAGTACTTGCCGTCCCATGTTGCCACCTCTAAAGGTCCACATACGTCTGTGTGTATAATTTCTAACAATCTATTGGCTCTCTTTCTCTCACTTTTAAATGGTAGTCTTGTCTGCTTTGCTTTAATACATATTTCACAACAATCGAGTAACTTTATTTCTTCCTCACTCATATTTTCTATTTTTATGCCATCTGCGACTGTTGTTATTATCTTCATAACATGTTTTCCAGGATGACCTAACTTTTTATGCCACATAGCAGCTGAACAATCTTTATTTTTATGAGTAAGCAACGACTCTTCATTCTCACTATTTAACAATTTTATTGTATATAACCCGGTTGATTCTTTGTTTCCTTTTATTACTGTTCCCTTGCTACAGACCTCAACACTATCACCTTTGAAGTACACAGAACCTCCATTATTAGTTATTGCTGAAACAGATAACAAATTACGTGTTAGATCTGGTACACACAGTATATCTTTTACTGTACAACTAGTTCCTATGAAATCGCCTTTACATTTTGCAATCATATTGTTATTTTGTTTAGCTATACCTATTTTAGTGCAATCACTTTGAATGTTTGTTAAAATATTTTCATTGTTTACCATGTGCACTGTGCACCCAGAATCAATAACAAATGTTTCCGATTTTAATTTTGCATCATGTAAAGATAAAAGTGCTACAGTATTTTTATTTTTTACAGTATTACTTGACTTATTTTTAAAGAAACAATTTTTATCTCTATGGTTACTTTTTTTACAAATCGAACAACAGTTTCTACAATCTCTTGCATAATGACCAGGTTTATTACATATAAAACAAACAAAAGAACTTTTAGTATTCTTAGTAAAGTTTTTAAATTGTTTACCGACTTTATTCACTGATGGTGCAGCTAGAGCGACTGGTACTGAAGTAACCTTCCTTCTATCTTCCTCGCTGATCAATCTAATCTGCAAGTTTTTCAATGTCCTATCTGTCAATGAAGTGGACTCCCATGCTGTAATGAAACTTTGATAGCTTTCATCAAGAGATGTCATTATTTTCGACTCGATCATTTTGTCATCAAATTTTATATCCAACTTCTTTAACCTGTACACTATATTTTCTAGTTTAGTGAAATTTTCTGACATTGTACAATCTTTTGTGAATTTGTAGTTGTAATATTCTTGCATCAAATGCATTTTATTCCGTTCTTCGTTTCCCTCAAACAAATCACATAATTTGTCAAACATTTCTTTTGCATTTTGGCAATTATAAAGCATTGGAATGTATTTTTTATTTATTGTTTGTAGGATAATGTTTTTTGTCATGGCGTCTTTGCGAGTTTTATCGCCATCATTTTTTTCATCAAAATTACCATTTATTATACTGGATAATCCTTTTGCATCAAACAATATAAGTAATTGAAATTTCCACATTTGAAATGACGCATTTTCGTCCAAAATCTCTATTTTGGACAATGATTCTTTGAATTCGTCGGCCATTATCCACGCGTCTTACTTTTTTTTGCTCAACACGCCTAACAATTTTTATGGCACTTTTACTAATTTTTATGGTTATCTTACCTACTTTTCTTATGGCAAAGCTCCTGGGCCCATAACCTCTGATCTTGAGTTATTATTTTATTGTGATTAGTGCCTGGATTGTAAATATAAACTAATTTTTAGAGTATAACGCAGTTTTATTAATCACAAGACTCGGCGGAAGAGAGAGCATAGATATAACAAATCAATCATTTTTTTTTTTACGCCACAGATTATCTAGACATTTTTACTTAACAAGTGTAACACATGCATTTAATATTTAACATAAGATTTAACATGACAAAATAAAACAAACTTATTACATTAATATTTCCATCATTCCTTATCAAATCTTTTTTTTACCTGATTCAATTTATTAATTACCTCTAAATGTGTTACAAAAGGCTGAAAAGCGTTGAAAATACACTCTTTTAGCCAAAACTCGAGATTCGACAAAAGTTTCCGACAGCAAAAACCTCACGGAATAGTTTCCGTAAGCTAATGTTATTCGTTTCGAATCCTAATGTCGATCCGACATTTCAAAATAACTCGCCTTCGGAAAGTTTTCGAATCCGAACGGAAAGTGGGCTTCCGACGTTTCAAAATAACCCTACAGTTGCATTACTAATATAGCAAGCAAATGATTGGAATCGCTTACTTAGAATTGACTCCGCGGCGATCTTGAGTACTCAATTACTATTTAAGAATAATAAAAAAATAAAATTTTCAGGGTTAAATAGTTACTTTATATTGATAACGATTTTATTTACAACACACCAATATGTTGGGAGCTAGGTTTAGGATTAAGTGAAGAGTTAAAAAAACAAGGACATCTAATAAATAAGGAAAACAAATTCATAATTCTTTTTGGCCTGTAATTAAGTTTCAATACTTGTTTCCTAGATGATTCTTTATTTACCTAATCAGCCTATGAATTGATTCTTGCGGCATACCTTCTATCAAACTCCTACCACTCCTCTATCAAAGCCAATTTCAGCTTATTCACACTTCTGAAAAAACAGGATTTCTGGAACAAACACTACGTTCATGCCAATAGGATTCAAGTCGTGATCGGTGATGTAGCTAGATTTTTTTACGCCAATTTCAGATTGTGTCCGCTATAAATAGGTTCGACGAGACAACAAAAAATGTTCGCGCTGGGAGCATACTTAGAAGGCCCGGCATGCATAATTTTTTTAATAGCATATTCGCAGACTGCTTTTTCGCGCCGGCGAAAAATTTGGTTCTGCAACGAACCCACTAGCACTGTTTTTTGCAAGAAAACAGCCCTGTTTTGTGCAAAAGTTTTATTTGTATATGTTTTTTTTTTATGTTTCTCGAGTGTATACTTTTTAAATATAGGTTATATATATTAATTATTATTATACGTAACAGGTGATGTCACAGCGTGTTATTGTGGATACCTATTTTACGTCAAGTAGCAATGCCAAACAAATGTTATTACAATCATGATAGATATTTTCTTTTGATTTTTTATTCTTCTTTTCTTAGTCTCAATCTTGTAGAATGCTTTTTGTAACTTCGTAGCCCTCTACTCTCATAGGGTGATGGCTGAAAATCAGTGTTTTGCTGTTCTAAGGTAAAAATCCCCACTGAGCCTTGGCCCTTTCAGGCACTGCAACACACATGCTTACCGTTTTTTATTAGATTTTTATTTTTGTGTATACGTTGTGTTTAGTGTGTTTTTGCCTGAATAAACGTTTTATCTATCTATCAAATGCATACCCCGGCTGCGGAGAGCCGTCGATTATGTGGGGCTCTCCTCCCCAGAAAGGGGAGGCCTACCCACTGAGGCCCTCGGGAACGCTAAGCGACTTCCGGGAACCCCCAGCCTCCGCTCCCCTGCGATGCTCATGATGATGGGAACTACCTCCCCCGATCTCCTACAACGCCCCCCGCCCATAGAAGGTACGTGGTCCCTCCCGGGTCGCCGTATCCGGGGCGCGACTTACTCGCGCCCGCCGGCGACCCACGGCGGCGCCGCAGCTTTGCTGCCGAGCCTGAGGCCGCCTCCTTCGAGCGGGATCGGCCATCTCCCGACCCCGCTCGGCGGCCTCCTGGAGCATCATCTGCTTCACAGAAGGAGGCCACAGCTCTCCAACCTCCCTCGTCCGCCAGCATTGCCGGCGGAGACAGATCTCGCCCGATCTCTGCGACCAAGACTCGACGCTCGGAGGCCCACGCGGGGCACTCCGCCAGCGTGTGCTGGGACGAGACGAGGTCGGATGCGCAGTGGTAGCATCGTGTCGATCCCTCCCGGCCCGGCCGACGTCGAGCATGGCAACAGGCCACGTACGTATTGCCCGATCGAGGATCCAGTTCGAACGCAGTGCGACAGTATCAGATTTAATTTATACCTATTGTTTAATCCTCTGGCCCGCTGTGTCTCTCTTAAGAATTTGGTATACTTAGTAAGATTGCTGTTCAAAATCCTTTGATGTGTGTACCTAAACTAATCGGTTGGCTGGTCAACGTTGGCATTGACTACACTCTCTTTGGGTCAATGTGTACAACCCACTTAAGAATGTTGCCAACTTCCTCTAATAACAATTGAAACGAATGATACTTTCAATATATTTAATACATAAAAATATATAAAATTAATATCTGTCATTATTAACAATATCAGTCTTGACATTAAGTTCATTATTTTATGATCAATGTGATTGTGGATGAAGCAGCACAATTTATAAAATAAACTCTAGACCAGAGACGTTTTAAGTAAATGCATCACATGGAGTTAGGCTGGCTTTCAACCATGGGATTTAATATATATGAAGTCCTGACAAATTGCCATATTATAACACAAAACATAGAATTAAACAGAATGGAAAAAAAGGATAATAAACATAGAATTAAAATTCATATTGTTGTATAAATTATTAAACTAGCCATATTTTATAATTTAGTGGTAATGGTTTATAACCGAATTGGCTATATGGTAAATACTGAGTTCTGCAGTATTTTACAGAAGTGTGTGAAGTCTTAAACTTTTCATTAAATTTTGCATCAAACAGTGTAATATAGCATAAATTGAAAGAAAAATTCTGAATACAGTAATTATTAGATGCATCACAAATAAAAATGGTGATTAGAAACTAATTTACAGAACTCTTGGTGCATGACTCTTACTTGCACTTTGCCTGATGATTTTAATATATATTCAATTGTAATATTATAGAAAATTTCATAGGTTAAAATCTATTAAAATATATCCCATAGAGAAATGCCAGTCTTAATGATAAAAATATTAATGCTTATATAACAAAAATACCATTTAGAATATATAGTGCTAATTTTAAACAATAATCATTAAAAATCATGTTTCTCAAAATATTTCCTCTTTTCATCAGGATTTGGTATAATCTGAAAGGAAAAAGGATTTTGATAAGTATTAAGTGGAATATAATTTTAATCTCTTCACATTTTTGGTCATGCATTCCAAATCATAATTAGTTTGTTGCAGTGTTCTACCATACATATTTCGTTCTTCATAGAGAAGTAATAAAAACTAAGGAAGATTGCCTTTATTAACAATTATGTACCATTATAATCATATAGTTTCTTACAATTCTATATTTGTACATTTTTGTTTGCAAATGACCTTATTATTGAAGGTGCTAGGCACTAATCTTGTATTTTGAATTAATATACGGCATAAATTATTAATAAGATTATGGTTTTAGTTTTCCAAATTTCAAAGATTTCATTATTGCTACTTTTTTAAATTCAGATATGTGTAATTCCACACAGCACAATTAAGATCACACCATCAGTTGTGTTGGTCTCGGTACTGAGATGAACTCATTGGGAGTTCACATCTGTCAGTGCGATGTCATTTAAAGAAAGAACCCGCTGCATTTAACACTGCGAGTTATAGACAGATGAAAGACTTCTGGTACTGACGATGACACCCTGGAGAGTGTCATTGTACTGACTTTCTAATTTGACACTCTTTCAGATATAGAAAACATGATAAGGCATGTATCTATATAGATTGCATACACTAAAGATGTTTAAAGGGATTAATCTATACTGAACCAGCTTAGTAGACTTGGTCTTACATCCCTAATTTAGTTTGGGTAGGTTTGTGCCTCTCAGTGGAAACATCTTTGATCGGAATTCTTTGTGTAACTATGATAAATGGTTTAAAATAAGAAAAAGTTACTTACTGTGTCTTGACCTGGTTTCCATCCAGCAGGGCATACTTCACCGTGCTTGTCTGTATATTGGAAGGCTTGAACTAATCTTAGGGTTTCATCTACTGAACGACCAACTGGTAAATCATTCATTGTTATTTGTCTTAAAATGCCTTTATCATCAATGATAAATAGACCTCTCAAAGTATGTCCTACATCTTCTAAGTAAACTCCATAATCTTTAGCTATTGAGTGAGTTAAATCACTTAAGAGAGGTATTTTAATTTTCCCCAGACCACCTTCCTTTCTTGGAGTATTAATCCATGCAAGATGAGTAAAGTGTGAATCAACTGAGCATGCTACAACTTCAGCATTTATTTTTTTAAACTCTTCAATCCGCTCTGAAAATGCCAATATTTCCGTAGGGCAAACAAATGTACTGAAAAAAAAAATCTCTGTATTAATATACAGCTCGCATGTATGTAATATACAAATACATACACTTGTGAATTGACATAAAAATATTCTTAATAGTTTTGTCCACCAATTGTCAATAACTATTATTTACTAAATAATTTCTTAAAGAAAATTTGTGTTTGTTTAATGAAATAAAGATGATGTTAGAAATAGACAATAACTACCATTGTATTGTTTACTTACAAATCTAAAGGATAAAAGAAGAAGACTAAATATTTTCCTTTGTAGCTAGACAGTGCAAGTTGTTGAATTTCGCCATTTACAACTGCAGTTGCCTCCCAATCTGGAGCAGGTTTCGAAACTGAAAAGAAACGATTATACCTATTATAAGAAAATGTTTTCATATAACTATATCTATTTTCTTAATTATACTCAATACTTACTCATAGCCTTAGTAAATTGCAGTTTATGATCTATTTTTCTAGCACCACCAGGAAACACATTCCCACTTCCAAATGAGTAACATGAGTCGCTTTCAAATAAAGCTGCTTTGGAAAAACTTCCCAGTAACGTTAAAAAACACAGTGTTAACGATGGATATTTCATGACTGATAGGGCTAATCAAAAAGTTATATATAATATAAAAACGCTGAAAACTTTAGAAAGAAACACATAAATCTAATATAACCGGCATTTGATTTAGACTTGACAAACAAATTTGATAAGATCGATTTCGTTTGAAGTTGATAAAAACAAAGTACTCTGTGTCGATAACTGACAGATGAATGAATGTAACCGATAAGCCGACTACTTCATCGATAAATATTCTACCGTTTTTCTAAAATTTCCTTCGTTCACTATTGTGATTTTATAGATTTATTATATTTACAAAATCTCTTCTTTCATGTCTATTGAGTTTGAATAACACACCACACTATCTAATAATGTCGTGGAAAAATGTTATAAGTAAGTAATTTTAATAATGGCAAATTAATGTAATTGTAAATTTATGTCATTTTAATAATGGTTTTTAGCAAAAAATCCGAACCTGAAACTAAGGAAAAATATTGTTACTACCTAAACTAGTACTAAATATAATAAGATGAACGAAACAACACTACTTATACTGTATATTTATTATTATTTATAGAGAAATATAACAAAAAGAAAACTGCCAACTTTAAATTTTTATATTATTAATGACTATAAAAGAACTAAGTTAATGGTTTTGAAATCAAAATTACCAAAAATAGTATTTATATTTGTAGGTAGTGGATATTTATATTTAATTAATGATTCTAAGAGAAATGTTATGAGATGAGTTACTAGAGTCCACGACATTATTTACAATCAAAATTGTAAATAATGTCATGGATGTCATACAAAATTGTCAATCTAGTCAATCATATTAAAATAAAAAGTTGAATGAAGTACATTCAACTTTTTATTTTTGATACTCGGTCGTTATTGATAACCGTTATTGCCAATCTCAAATGTTGGGTAGTCAACCTAGTTTAATGGCTAAAGTGAAACAATTTATCAAACAAGCTATTTTACAATGCAGATAAAATAAATGTACCAAAAAAGAGCAAATTTTCTTTGACTGGTCACATTTTGATAGAACACGTCACTATAGATTAGAAAGAACACGTCAGCATTCTTTCAAGCCTTTCAATTTCTTGTAAAGGTAGAAACATACTACTCTAATTGTTGCGTTGTAACACGCCATAAGATAATATATTTTCCACGACCACATCACACCATCTAGTGTTTGGTGTTTATACAGTCCCGTAGGACGGACACTCGATATGATAGATATTATAAAGATTTGTAACAATAAATTTGGTATTTGTATTTCAATACTTTTGTAAGTATATAGCCGACAGTTAACATATCTTGAAAAGTTTTTATAACTTTTCTTTTGTAAGAATAACTTTTTTACCGTCCGTCTTGACTTGTTTAAAGGTACTTTCAAAGTACATATTGGCAATTTTAATAGCTGATGTCAATTCCTATAATAGGATTTGATTCAGTATTCGAAACAGTATTTTTGGAATTAATTACATGTAATAGAATTAAACGTAACATAATTGCTGGCGCACTCAATTTTTTTTTAATGTTGGCAACTGAAAAGTGAAGCGTTGCACCTAATCTGTGCGTTGCACTATGGAAAATGGTAGAACAACCGCATATCAAAAATAATTTTTATATGTTGTAACTGATGCACATTTTTTTTTAATAGTATAAGAGTGAATTTTTAATATAATTTAGTAATTTGGCTTGAATAATATTTAGAATATATATTTTTTAATACGATAATATGTCAATTCTAAAAAATGTATATTTCAGATCTGCTTGCTTCAATATTTTAAAATTGATTACTTGCAAAAATTTTCAGGAGTAGATATGAGGTATTATACATTTCTAAAAACGCCCATTATTGTAGATTTTAAAGCAATTATAATGTTGTAGATTATATTATTAAATTTTTATAAAAAAAAAACTTACCTTTTAGTTATCGATGTCTCCCGAACTCCCGATGCTTTACATTTGATGTCGTTTTGAAGCCTGAATATTCATAAATGACATTTATAAAAATAAGCTGCGGTACGTGCGGTCTCCGATGTTATTGTTAACAGAATGACACGAGTTAGGGAACAGGAAACCTCTGTCATTTGCGGTTGGTAATATCAATAGTTCACTGATAAGTTTTCAGTACTTATATTTTATTTGAATATGAATTATTTATTGATAATATGACATTCTATCTCTACAGTTTGCACTCATTTTGCGATACAACTTTAATCAACAAAATGCACACTACTAACTATATATATAACAAGTGAATTCACTTAATATCACTATTACAAATTCGTAATAAAAGTAAACAGACGTTTGATTGTTACATATTATTTCGCTGAATTTCAAAATGACTACAGTTTTCAAGTGTTTTAAGTTGACATACATACCTCGAGAAACAAAAAAAACTTGAAGCTTTAACAACAATTTTAAAAGAAAACTATCACGTTTCTGAAGACAATATTCGTTTGATTATCAGTGATATTCAATGGAATCTTATTATACTATTAATACGGACTGTCGCGAAATGCGCGATGGATGTAAATATTGCAAATAGCAACACTTAAGTCCAGAAATAAATGAGAGGAGACAGAATGCACTGTCTATGGTAAGGGGAAATTTTTTCCTATTGTAAGTTAACGGCGGCGGTCAAATTAAGCACTTGCTTAATTCTCTGAGAACAAAGTTGAGACCAGCGTTAGCGGCCCGAGTATTCCAATTTCATGAACACAAGCTAAGTATTTATAGTAATTGGCATTTGAATTTAGTAACAAAATTACATACAAAAAATTATACGAGGTGTTAAAATGGTTACTTTAGACACAAACACCTTGGGCTATTTCTCGGCATGTAGGTGCAGCTTACCTCATGGCAATAAGGGCCTCTAATAATAAGAATAGAGTTGAACGGTCTTAAATCGGTAACTGTCCCAGTTTGGCGAGCCCCAGCAGAATTAGGACAGTTCCAGTGGTTGGCGTGCCCCACCATTTGGAAGTAGAGTTGAACGGTCTTGGTGAAGACTGTGTCATAAGTATTTGGCGAGGTAAATGTCCCAGTGTGGCGAGCCCTACCAGAATTAGGACAGTTCCAGTGTTGGCGTGCCCCACCATCTGGAAGTAGAGTAGAATGGTCTTGGTGAAGACTGTATCATAAGTGTTTAGCGAAGTAAATGTTGTCCCAGTGAGGCGAGCCCCACCAGAATTGGGACAGTCCCACAATTATATAATACAGCAGTAAATAAGAATGGATATAACTATACTCACTACCACCTTAGGAACAACTCCAATAGGTAACTAATATGTTACATACTTAGTGATTCAAGAAGAATCAGTGTATTCATTTCTGTACAGGTTTTGGAGTAATGTATGGCCTCCCCTGCTAGTGGTAACCGAGGAGTGCTTGATCAATGGCCCTGTATAGGAAGTCTTGATAAGGTAAAGATAATCACATTTACTCATTGTCAGGATCCTTTGATTGTTCTCACTATGCTCCTTGTGTTCATCAATTAGATTACAGTAAATAAGTTATGCGAAGCAGATAATTTACTGGGTTATATTTAGGGAACTCAGGTCAGGTTCGTACTAAAGGGATCTTAAGGAATCTATTACTAATAATCATAATTAAATATGTGCTAATTCTATCCCTGTTGGTACACGGACTTTCTACATTGCATGCCTGGATTCGTTGTATGGAAATTATATTACATATTTCATACAATCTCTCTTTTCAAACATCAGGTGAAGCATCACAAGTGAAGAAAAGAAACGGCAAAAGTTAGAAAAGAAAACTCTGGTTCAAAAACGTTTTCGTGAGGAGCTAGGATTGATTATCGACAAGCCACGACAAGTAACTGGCAATACCAATGACGGTAACACAGCTAGAAAATTTTTTTACAATGCAGAATCTTCTGCTGAAATCACAAAAGTGGATGTAATTTTGATTAAACGGCTTTACATAATTTTACAAGCTCTTTCATCTGGTATAATGGTGAATGTTGAAAAATTTGGCAATTATGCCATGGAAACTGCTAGAATATATGTGAACAATTATCATTGGTACTACATGCCGTCCTCAGTAGGTACATGAAATTTTAATTCATGGTGAAAATGTCATTAAACATATTGCTGTGCTTCCTATTGGTCAACTTTTAGAAGATGCCCTAGAATCCCGCAATAAGGATTATAAAAAATTTCCGATACATCATGCCGGAAGTGATTTCGTATGGCTACTAATGATAGAGGTGCGCAAAATACTTCACTGAAGTGCACAGACTAATTAGAATACTTGCTGAAGTGTAAATAATGATATACTTCAACTGGACTAGATGAAGTATATCACTCATTTAGTTCACTTAGTTCTTTTAGTTCACATGGCTCAGTACTTCAGTAGTCCATTTGAGTCACCTTATCGCTTAGTTCATTCACGTCACTTCATTCGTATAGTCCATCTGTATCGTAGTTCTTTTAAGTAGGTATGAGACGTTATGTCAATTTGACTACATAATTAAACACATGTATGATACACAATGTAGGAGTAATTAAAAGTTACTAAAAACTATTGAAATGTTTACACTATTTTTCAGATATTACATACGAATTTAGATTAGTATACGCCACACTCGTATATATTATGCACATGCAAACTAGAACTTAAGCAATGAATATGAAATTATTCATAAACAAATTATTCCTTCAACTAATTATTCAAGTAAAACTAAACATAATGTTTGCGCCATAAGACATGAAATTGTGTGCGGGCAGACTCCGACCGGCCGGTGATTCTAGATTCTATATTCCACAAACAAATCACAGCCGAACCGTTACTTTTAACCAATAGAATCGCATAGATTGTTAGATGACGTGATATTCTAGCATTCGGATTGGATAAGCGGCATGGTTCGGTTCATTTTGATAGTGGAATTGACCCACAGGATGCCAAGCCAATCAACTGTCTCGCTCTCGCACGCTATGTTTGTAATCTATCCGTTCGCTTTACTCTCCTTCAGTGAAAGAAGTGTTTTGGGAACTAAATAAAGTACTGAACTAGTTGGGACCAGAATGAATGAGTGAAGGAGATATAATTGCGAAGTGGACTAGTTCAATTGAAGCATTCATTTACGAACGACTCAACTCTAACTAATGAGGATGTATTTCATACTCTTCTCTACATACCAAATCCATATATTTAATGTCTTAAAAAAATATTTACCAGAAATGTGAAATCAATTGATGAAGATACCCTAGATCTTTTGAAAGTGAACGGACTCATTTTCGGAGCGGTGGTCGGTGGCGCTGTGGTCTCGGCACTGGTTTGTGTGCCGTTTGTGGTGCGCCGCATAGAATCGGGAGGCCCGCGATCTAATCCCCACCGAGTACCAATGTGTTTTTCGTTCCAAATTTCATATGTGCATTTATCCGACGCTCCTACGGTGAAGGAAAACCTGCGTACATCTGCGAAGCGATTCAAAGGTGTACGTAGTCAACCAACCCGCACTGGGCCAGCGTGGTTGACTAAGGCCTAATCGCCCTAACGTAATTAGGGTAGGCTCGAGCCCCTCGGTGGGGACGTATATGAGCTGTGATGATGAACTCATTTTGGGTCCCGAAGTTCACCAACTATTTAAACCACTTGTGGAAATGTTATCTGTGTTTTGTTTGATTTTACAGTCTATATATACAATATACATATATTATAGTATATTATAATAACCGGCAGCGGCTACATTCTGCGTGGAACCGAACTCTTACATGGAAAATGCTCCTTATTCACCTTGACGCCGCGCTGGCTAGGCGCGGCCGTGTGTGGGGCTCTCCGGCAGAGTGCCGGCCTACCCACTAAAAACCCCCCAGGTTCTCTGGGCCCATGCAGGGCACATGGCGGGGTGCGCTTTCGCGATTCGACCGCCATGTGTCCCGGGACCGGCTCGACCAGCAGAATGGTCAAGCCACCGCCAAAGGAGGGACTGTCCGAGAACCTCTGGACAGTCCCCCAGACAGAGAGACCTACACCTTGGCGTGCGCGCGTAGCCAGGCGCGCACGCGGCCTCCCGGATGTTGGCAGCTCTGCGCTCGACTTTAAAAAATTGGATAATCCGTGACACAGATCAAGTGACTCCGAAATCGCATTCGTAATTCAAAAATAGCTCTCCAGGAAAAGAAATTACAAAAAGTTAATAACAACAACACATCAAAAGAAAGGAATAATCGTACAAGTCATCGCTAGAGCTTTTTGTAGCTCGGATTGCTTGTTCTTTTGAAGCAATATTTAATAAATCATATGACGATTTTAGAATGTAAACTAATTATGTAAATCGGTCACCATTCAATTAATTTTCAAGTACATACTTTGATATAAATTTCATTAAATAAAATCGAATAAAAGACAAATGAAATTTCGATGGAAAATATTTTTCTGTAATTAAGAATCTAAGTCAGAGTTAAGAAATATATAGTGGCAGAGGTTCTGCAGCTCTGATTTATTGAAAAGAAAATAGTACATACATATTAGCAAATATAACTTTACGATGTTTTAAAATAAACGTGTGAGTTGCGTAGTAGAACTCATGTAGGCCAACGTGTAGAGCAGTATTTGGCGGTATGTAGTAGTGACGGTGTTCCATCTACATATCTAAGGATTTTTTTTTTCTCTCAGAAAAAGGCAGAGAATCTTCACAAGGAGTACGAAACGTGACCAGGAAACCACCGCAAGTGTCACTGTGATTATGTCGGACAGCATGCCGGCCAGAGCGGTCTGACTAGCACGACTTACCGACTAAACTCAGCCTTAGCCTTGACCACAAGGGCCCTACGGCTGGAATAGAGGACTAAGGATATTAAACAGCAACCTTTTTATTGGCCCAACGCAGAAAGCCTGCTGTGTTTTAATCGCTTTCCTATAGTTCCAATTACTATATCTAGATGGTATTACTATATCAACAATTTTTATCTACAAATTAATATAGCGTCATCTGGCGAGTGTTCTTATATATAATGTAACAAAAGCACAGATTAGATACGAATCTTGATATTGGTTTGTTAAAAAAAACGTTTATTATTAATTAAAGTAGATACAAGACTTATAAGGGTAGTCTGTTTGGGTACCAACCTCCGTCTTACATATTTGTGTCGCGCATTGCTGCCAAGAGTTGGAAGGTAACTTGTTAACTTTTGTCTCCAATGACTGACGACATAAGCTGTAGGTTGTTGTTGTCGCATGTCATTCTTATCATTTTTAGATGTTATAATATGGTAATTTCAATATTCTCAATACACATTATTAGGTATGAGACTACAATATAATTTTGTGGTTACAAATTCATAGGTAACATGTTTAGTTAATCAGAACTGAAACATGTGTTAAAAGGTAAGAGGGCCAGTCTAGAAGACAAATTAAATATTGTAGTAGTCGCAATCTGTAGCTGTCTGTACTAATTTAATGTGCCCATTACAATTGACTAGCTAAAGAGTATTAGTGGCAGAGCAAGATATCAGCGACAATTGTACTCAAGGCGTGGACAGACGATTTGGTTCGATGTAGCCTGGTGAGCAGTGTGAACAACTTATTACAAGGGCGCCATCACACTAACTCAATCAGAGTTTCAGATGGATGCAAAATAAAACCACAAAGAATTTACCAAAATGAGCATGCATGTATTCCTTTTATTTAAAATATTGATTAAGATTTAATTCTTAAGCTGTAGACAAATCATGTAAATATATACTATTATTAAAATCTTTGTCACTGGTATATATTAACAACAAGAATAATATTAGCAATTACAAAGTAGCATAAAAATGTAACATACTAAGTAATTCACAACGCAATCTATAACATCTAAAATTAGTTAGTCGATAAATTCTTCTTTTCATGAAAATTAGTAACCTATTAAAATCTTTTATATAGTTTAACAAATTTACCAGTTATTAGAAAGAAAATGATTAATGTAATACTAATTCTCAAATACAAAATGTTACTTAAATCTATTACGTAGTTAACTTGCTGTAGCCAACCGTTCCACACGAAATTTAAAAATACAGGTACTAAATTGTTAAATGGAGGTATGCACTCACGTTCCAGCCGGGCATCTGGTTACCTCGAGGTGGATTGACGTGATGAAAGTGGATGGAATCTCTCACGATGCACTCCCAATATGACACCCTCCACGTTTTTTCTTGAACAGATACGGCTTGACCACTTTAAGTTCGAAGATGCGTGCACATAGAAGATGTGCCACGCAGTATGCTACTCAACTAGCCAATGTTTGACCACTAGTGGGAACCATGAGCAACAAATAGATCATATGTTGAAAATATAATCGGACAATAACCAAAGATTGGAAGAACCCTGGAAAAGATGAAAATAAAAATTGAAATTGGCATCGGCCATTATGGAGAACTACCACGAGCTAATCCAATATACAAGACAATTACACTTACCGTTTATTAGCGGGTTTAAGAATGATATTTTATACAAGTAGAAAAATGCACCCCATTTGGGTAAAAAGAAAATAAACTTAATTAATTAATTAATCTTCAATTTTAAAAATTTGAAGCGTGCTGATCTCCACTTCTCAAAGTCTAGGGTCACAATGCGTCCTGCCGCCATCGTGACCAACAAGAGAAAGAAAGCATTGACAAACGATTCCATACAATAGAATTCAGCCATAGACTAAATGAAACATAGACATCCGGACCTAATTGCCCTTCAGAAGATGTATTCATAAAAAAATGAGAAATAACAAATAAATATATTTTTACGAAATAAACCTATTTTATATTTAAGATACTTTAATTATAATTTAGAAATTTTAATATTTTAAATGTTCATAGCAAATATATTCCATGACCTTCACAGATACAAGTTCAAGGTGAATTATCTATTCACAGACTCAACTCAACATTAAAAAGAATTTAAATTCTTACAAGAATTACAGCTGCATTCCTTTAGGAATGCAAAGCATACTAACATCTGTTTGCCACTGTTAATAAACAGTTAATTAAGTAAGACAGATTTATATATTGCACTGTCTCAATCATCCAGTACAGAAAGAAGTGTCTGAATGTAGGTGCATCCCTTCTGCTAACCGCGTCGGTAATATGTGAGGGCAAATGTCAATGTCAGTCCACCTTTCATGTACAACAATAACAAATAATTTGTCAAATGCAGTTTAGTATTTCAGTTGAAATCAATAAGAAAACAATGTACTAATGTTATGGAATTATGGATTAAGCATTTATATGCCAATCTTGAACTGTGTGTAAAAAAACAACGTTACAGTACCCTTTTTCCTGTGAAAAGAATTATTTTATTTAAAAATTAAATTTTTAAATAAAATAATTCGCTAAAAGTATAGGTGTTACCTACCTAATCGTTTCTATTTAAGTCCAACTGAAAGGCAAGATTAATCTTTAAACATATTCATTTGCTAATTTCTTACAGCGCAAGAAAACAAAGAGAGATGAAATCCCAAATCAACAAGACATTTCAAATATTTAAATTACACTATGCAATTTAAGAATTGAGTAATAAATCAAAGCATCAGATATCATATACAAGCTACAATCCATCAGCTTGTAATAGAATAATAAAGGTCACTGACATCAGCGCCTCTTCACTAAGTGTGTCAGAAAGTTAAAGTCAACAATTATGTATTCAATTAATTAATACTCATAACAAATACAGATACTAATGTGTACCGTTGTTAGTTATTATTAGTAAAAATTTAGCAAAAATATGTATAATTACATATTGGAAAATTCCCTGCTTGTGGAAGTTTATCATCGTCACACACCATACATATTGTTAATAATGTGCAAACCAGTTTATATTCATTCAGATGAATAAAGATCAATAAATACATTTGTTACAACAAACCATTTATTTTAAAGAAGTGCATTTCATAAATGCAACAAAGTCAACAACTATGTGTTGAATTAAATAATACTCACAACAAATACAGATAATAATGTGTACAGTTGGTAGTTATTATTAATGAAAATTAAGCAAAAATATGCATAATTCCATATTAGAAGATTTCCTACTAGAGGAAGTTTATAATGGTAACACACCATACATATAGTTAATAATGTGTAAACCAGTTTTATTCATTCAGATGAATAAAGATCAATAAATACATTTGTTACAACAAACCTTTTTATTTTAATAGAAGTGCATTACATAGATGCAAATTTAGCATTACACCTAACTATATATTTAGTCAGTGTAATTACTAGTTCAAATTTTACATTAGGCCATAGTTAGGAGTAATATTAGTGAAAGATCTCAGTAATTATTAACTTGTGTGTAAAATATTATATTGCAGATCAATGGTTTTCAGAAAAAAAATATTGAATATAAAAATTTTTTAGGTTAATGACGAATTTTACAACAAATAAGATTGGAATGTTGGCAGCATTGCTAAATTGCATATTTATGATTAATGGGCTGTATGTAGCCTCCTAGGTAAATTAATAACTAAAAGTTGCGATATGCTATGTGTCACAGAACCGATTTAACAACCCCGATACGTTTCTAGTCTTTACCCCTAGAGTTTTTTTTTATAAGCAGGCAGGGGTAAGCCCCTTAACAAAGCATGAGCAAGTGCCTCGCCAGATGTGGTAAAGGCCAAGGCGACCAAAAAACAAGCTGCGGAGGCGAGTATGGATGTTCATGATTTGTTACGCAAGGGCTTGCGATACGAAGCGCAGCACAATTATCCGATTGCTTTCATTAAAAATATATACAAGTTAATCATAATTTAGAATTAATTATATTAATTAATTATCATTCTTATTTCAGATTAGGAACACTCCAACACTTGTTACACTAGTAAAGTGGAGTTTAATAAAGCAGTTATGATATCAACAGAGTAGAAAACACGTCTCAACAGCGACAAACACAAGTGATGATTAGACTATGTAACAGCAAAATAGCCGACATTTTTTTAAGCACTGAATAAGCAGTTAATAATAAATGATGTCATTTAACAAATGTGCAAATTCCAAGCTTTTTGTTGTAAAAGTTCGTCACTTCCTAAAATTTTAATTTTCACGAAAGCATGATCTGATATATAATATTTTACACACAAGTAATAATTACGAGATCTTTTCAAGCAAATATTTAACTCCTAACTCGATGGTAATGTATTTGAACATGACTCAGTTCTCAGTCAAAAGATATTAATAGAAATTAAGTTTTCATGTTAACAAGAGATTCACCATCTAAGGTTTTCAGGTTGAATAATGAATTTTAGTAATTTAAGTTGGTTCATGCATGTAATAGGCAACATCATATTTTCTGTGCATTCTAATTCATGACCATTTGCTACACAAGTATATAGTCTTGTTGAGTCTGTGGATAGGTCTTCCTAGGTCTAAAAATAATTGATGACAAATGTCTCCTAAAATAGAGCAGGAAGCACCACAATCTAACAAACCCTTGAGTTTTAGAGCCTAACTATGCCCTCATTAGAATCTGGAATTCTCGAGAGACAACATAAAGATAGTTACTACGAGACACTAACCGTTTTCTAAGTCGAACATTATCCTGCAAATCCTCTGGAATATCACCTTCAATGTTTGTGACCTTGGAGTACATACAGAGAGTTCCCTAGTTTGGTCACAAGCGCCAAATTGGTCAATATCCTTTAGACTGCCTCGACGAGTCAGTTTGGTTGTGTGTCTCAGAAGTTTTCTGAGATCATCTGTTGTAGTGGTTGGCTCAGCAGGTAATCGACGAATGCTTAATTCATGCAACAGTTCGTCCTTTAATAAATGTTCAATTTTACAACCTGCAGTTAGAAAATCCATATTAATAAATTTCTTAAATTTAAGTTTATACAAAAATACTATTATAAGTGATACTACAATGTGGTTTGCAGTAAGCTCAGTTAATGCTTGAGTTTTATATAAAAGTTAAATACCACAATGCAGTTTTAAAGTCAGCTAGTTTAATAATAAACACTGAATAGTTATAAAGAAATACAAGTCAGCTAGCTTAATAATAAACACTGAGTAGCTAGCTATACAGAGACATTGAATAATAGGCTTATTGGTACTTATGAATTCACAATTGAGAAATACTGAGAGACATATACAAAATTATCTCAAAGTAAAAATACCTTAATTAAGAAAAGTACATTTGAAAATATAAGATTACATCCATCTGAAGTCTTCCAGGCTCAACGTTGGGCGTACACTGTAGGAGTCGCAATCTGTAGCTGTCTGTACTAATTTAATGTGCCCATTACAATTGACTAGCTAAAGAGTATTAGTGGCAGAGCAAGATATCAGCGACAATTGTACTCAAGGCGTGGACAGACGATTTGGTTCGATGTAGCCTGGTGAGCAGTGTGAACAACTTATTACAAGGGCGCCATCACACTAACTCAATCAGAGTTTCAGATGGATGCAAAATAAAACCACAAAGAATTTACCAAAATGAGCATGCATGTATTCCTTTTATTTAAAATATTGATTAAGATTTAATTCTTAAGCTGTAGACAAATCATGTAAATATATACTATTATTAAAATCTTTGTCACTGGTATATATTAACAACAAGAATAATATTAGCAATTACAAAGTGCATATAAAAAATGTAACATACTAAGTAATTCACAACGCAATCTATAACATCTAAAATTAGTTAGTCGATAAATTCTTCTTTTCATGAAAATTAGTAACCTATTAAAATCTTTTATATAGTTTAACAAATTTACCAGTTATTAGAAAGAAAATGATTAATGTAATACTAATTCTCAAATACAAAATGTTACTTAAATCTATTACGTAGTTAACTTGCTGTAGCCAACCGTTCCACACGAAATTTAAAAATACAGGTACTAAATTGTTAAATGGAGGTATGCACTCACGTTCCAGCCGGGCATCTGGTTACCTCGAGGTGGATTGACGTGATGAAAGCGGATGGAATCTCTCACGATGCACTCCCAATATGACACCCTCCACGTTTTTTCTTGAACAGATACGGCTTGACCACTTTAAGTTCGAAGATGCGTGCACATAGAAGATGTGCCACGCAGTATGCTACTCAACTAGCCAATGTTTGACCACTAGTGGGAACCATGAGCAACAAATAGATCATATGTTGAAAATATAATCGGACAATAACCAAGATTGGAAGAACCCTGGAAAAGATGAAAATAAAAATTGAAATTGGCATCGGCCATTATGGAGAACTACCACGAGCTAATCCAATATACAAGACAATTACACTTACCGTTTATTAGCGGGTTTAAGAATGATATTTTATACAAGTAGAAAAATGCACCCCATTTGGGTAAAAAGAAAATAAACTTAATAATTAATTAATCTTCAATTTTAAAAATTTGAAGCGTGCTGATCTCCACTTCTCAAAGTCTAGGGTCACAATGCGTCCTGCCGCCATCGTGACCAACAAGAGAAAGAAAGCATTGACAAACGATTCCATACAATAGAATTCAGCCATAGACTAAATGAAACATAGACATCCGGACCTAATTGCCCTTCAGAAGATGTATTCATAAAAAAATGAGAAATAACAAATAAATATATTTTTACGAAATAAACCTATTTTATATTTAAGATACTTTAATTATAATTTAGAAATTTTAATATTTTAAATGTTCATAGCAAATATATTCCATGACCTTCACAGATACAAGTTCAAGGTGAATTATCTATTCACAGACTCAACTCAACATTAAAAAAGAATTTAAATTCTTACAAGAATTACAGCTGCATTCCTTTAGGAATGCAAAGCATACTAACATCTGTTTGCCACTGTTAATAAACAGTTAATTAAGTAAGACAGATTTATATATTGCACTGTCTCAATCATCCAGTACAGAAAGAAGTGTCTGAATGTAGGTGCATCCCTTCTGCTAACCGCGTCGGTAATATGTGAGGGCAAATGTCAATGTCAGTCCACCTTTCATGTACAACAATAACAAATAATTTGTCAAATGCAGTTTAGTATTTCAGTTGAAATCAATAAGAAAACAATGTACTAATGTTATGGAATTATGGATTAAGCATTTATATGCCAATCTTGAACTGTGTGTAAAAAAACAACGTTACAATATGTAAGAATGCTGATTAGAATTGGAAGTCGGAATTGGTTTTATGGGGTTTGCTTAGTTCTTTCTTAATGGATTTAATTAAACACAATAAGTACTTATTTGTATTTTTTTATTGACTGATGTGTTTGATTGACACTAAGTACTCACCAAAGTTTCAGTATAAGCAAGTCATTTGGTTTTTGATGACCAATCTGTCCAGCTTCCTACATAATTCTTCACTCTAGAAATATTTTTCCAAAACATTAATCATTTTTTCCTACAGAATATTAATGAAACTTCAAAATAATCCAAGAAATTAACAGATTCTATACTTATTTATTTGGTAGTTTCTCAATTTAAACTTTGATTACTTACATTAATTATTTAATGATAAAATTTGGTTATTTTATATAGAATTTACAAACTAATAAAGATAACATTTCTATATTTTGAAGTGGAAAGACACTTACTGTTTGAAACCCAAATTCAAAGCATTTTGTTGTGCCATTCCAGATCTTCTGCCAATCATACAATAAAAAATAATGGGACTATCCTCAGATGGCTTAGGCCGTTTATATTTATTTTCAAACTCCTTTTCAGTCATTGAATTAAGTGTATTTACCACATCTTGTACTGTAATAAAATATACCATCAATAGCTAAATAAACTTAAGTAGTACAATATATAATAAGATATTTCACAAAGTCAAACAAATACAAACATTAATTTGCTTACAAGGTATGTTGATACTATTGGGAATTTTTCCATGTTCTTTAATCTCATCAGGCTCTCTTACATCAATTATGTAAATGTTTTTGTTAGAAATAGCATTTATAACATCATTATATTCAACAGTAACTTTTTCTGGGGTGTTTTGCAAAGATAATGTTCGATAAGGTAAATACAAATTTTGAACACAATTATTATCTAAAATTTCAAACAATTGGTTAGTGTTGATGATAATAAACTAACAAATCTATTGACTAAATGAAATTATAGTTTCCTACCATTTTTTGTCAGTAAATGCATAAGTCTGTATAAAGGTCTAGGTTTCATTAATAAGTCCCGAAACATGACTCTAGGTACCTGAGATAAAATACTATAGAAATGCTTATATATCATGTTAATATTTTTCAATTATTGAACAGCTTGTTACCTTTCTTTCAAAAAATAGGAGTCAATCTGTAGCTGTAAAACACAAATCTGCAGTAAGTATATCTAGTACAAAATCAGGCCAAATATAGTAGATCTTAAGACTGGCTTTAAGCTATAGGATTTTATATGTAATTTATTAAAGTATGAAATATTAATGTACACAATACAGATGTGTTAAAAACTGTATGAAAGAACTGGGTATAATATATTGGGAAGGATAGATGCGGATAGATGTATTTTTTTTATATATCTTGGAATGTGGTAATACACAATATCTCATAATGAAAAGCCGTCCTAATTGTTAGATATTAAATTAAAACTGTAGTTTTTATAAAACTATTGAGTAAATGATCGAATCTGTCCGCTAATAATTCAACTGGTTCTCCGTAGGTACTTAATATGATTACAGAACACACACTAGAGTTTATAGGGTATTGCGAATATGATACACAAAATAAGCAGATTATTTAAATATGATAAGATGATAACTTATGAACATATTTTGTACACTCGATCAAAACTGTGGATTACCGTGGAAAGAATGTAAATCTTTAAGTATGCTACCCTTATATTGTAACTTGGTCTCCCGTCTTCAAGAAATAAATAAAATTGATGATAATTCTTTGCACATTCCTTCGTATTTATCACAGATTAGAGAAATTATTTTATTTATCGTACTGACAGTTACTAAAGAAAAATCGTTGATCTGTCACTTGGGAACTCCCTCTTTCTAGTTTTTTTTTTGAGATGCTTTACTGGCCTGGATTCTAGTCTTTTAGGCCATATCTTGTATGGGCTCTTTCTAGTTCTAATGTAGCTCACAGTGCAGCTAATGGCCTAAAAGACTAGAATCCAGACCACAGACTAAGTAGTAGATACTACGTATATCCAGCCAGACCAGTAAAGCGTCTCTAGTGCAGCTACATTAAAAAAAAAACATTTAATGTTTTTTTTTAAATATTCTTAACTATTTAACCATAGATACAGAGTCCTTCTATGGTTAAGGAGAGCAAGGTCGCAGAGTCCTGCGACGTAAGGACTTGTATCCATGTCACGAATAAATGATTATTAAAAAAAAATAGTGTACTAACTAATCTGTGAGATAATCTAAGGTAACTGATTACTTTTTATTTTAGTTAATCTGTGGTTGGTGAGCAAGTTGAGTGTGAAATGAACTTTCTGTGATAAATGTAATAAATAATGAGATTTGTCCATTAAAATCGACGTATGTCTTTTTTGTTAATAGATTATATGTTTCTTTAAGATATTTAACAATAAATGATTCCATTAAATCCTGTCAAGACTCTATTTATTGCTATATGCAAGAATAAGTCTACTGTTTTGAGACGTGGTTTATTGTTGTTAATTTTTAATGGTTTATTCTACAAATATAAATACTTTCTATTTCCAGATGACTTTGTAAATATCTTAAGAATATGTTCACGTAGTGAAATATAAATAATGGGTTCCATGCGACCGACTGGAAGATTTTTGCCTTTCTCCAATAACATTCAAAGAACACAAAAACAATCTGGTTGGTTTTATTTTATAGAAATTCGAACTATTTTATCATCTCATCCTTACGCAACTAAAACCATTGCCGCCATCACTATACACTTTATTTTACACGGTTTAAACTTTCTATCAAATGCATGACTGGATTGTAAACAAAACTGTTGTTTCTTTCAAACAATTTTATAAGCTAATTTTATTGATATTATCAAGAAAAGATTTCCTTCTCATAAATATTTTTATTTATCTTATTATTTACTATATAATTCTTACAACTGCATGATTTTGGCTGTATCATGAATTTAACAAATGAAAAGAGAAGTTTTATAAAATTATCAAAACTAGTCCATTAGAGATTTTTGTTATGATTCGAATGGAAGTGATACGTGTAATTGTTTCTGATAGCATACAAAATAATACAGTATGTAATGAAAGTATGTGTGCCACTGAATATTATGTGCGATTTTATTAGGCTGAAATGTTATTGCACAAATAAAAAGGTAGTTGCAATGTGTGTAATTGTCAAATTCGAATCATAACATTTAATTTTTAAATAAATAATTTATGTTTTTAATTGAGTACAATATTTGTGAGAATTAAATGATTAAAATGCTTTATTGACTTTTTTTATTTTAGGGGCTGATGATGATGATGATGATGATGATTGACTTTTTTTATTAATAATAAAAAAGCAGTCAATAAAGTAAATGAACTATTATTAAGTTTGTGTTAATATAAAACTATTTATCATCAAATTTCAGAAATGGATCATCTTTTCACAGATCATCTAAAAATTATTAAAGTTATTTAAAAACTACTTATGACCTTTTAAACTAAATCTGATAATGACAAGACTACACAATATTATGTTCTGCATATTATGCATACTGCACTCACCAGCCATTGATGGTATTGTGAGTAGTCTACATCAATGTGGACCGTGGCATATGAGTCATTTCTTCCTTCCAACAAGAATCTTTCTTTGTTTATTATTAATGTTGAATGTAGGATCTCTAGTAATTTGATTTTATGATGTTGTAGTTTATATTTGTGAGTTGCTTTAAATTATAACATAAATATTTCTTTTAGTGCCAGCCGGATTCCCACAGAGTTTATCTGGTAGCGAAACTGATGTCTCCACTTCAAATGAAAATTTGTCTCGGGAGGAAAGATATGTTGTGCGCCATACAGCTCGAGTTGAACCTCAAGGACAAGAGAATATTACACAGACCAGTAGTAATAATAGGAATTCTCTAAAGGTTAATTTTAGTTATCTATTATACTAATATTTTATTTATAATGTGAAATCAAACAGTGAAATCAAACAGGCATTAAAAACAATTAATTTTTTGGGAATATTTTGAAATTATGTAAAAACATAAGACATACTTTTTAAATATTTATTGCACACTTATGAAAATGTATGAATCGCAGACCAAAAACTATATGGTATATTTTAAAAGTTTACCGCTGGTTTCATGGTAGCTAATTTACATCTCTGCTGTAAATGCACTACTACATGTATGTACTTTAGGGATATTTCATCTGTAATCAACAAAAAGTCTTGACCCCACAGATTTGGCCAAAAGTTTTCCCAAGTGCAATTGTATTCAACAACACCGCTTGACTTTATAGTTTGAAGGTTTTAAGAACCTATAAAAAACAAGAGGTATTACAATATACAAAATTCTGTTAATATACCAAAAACAGGAAATTTAATATAATACAGGTATTGTATTAAATTTTCTTTTTCAGATTTGGGAAAGGTCTAGGTTTTTTGCATATAATAGCATTATTTTATTTGCATAAAAATTGGAATTTAAATACACACATTAATAATTATTTGTTTAATTTCTTGTTTTTTCTAATTGTATGAGCAAGCTTCTTTTTAATAAATCTTACTTTTCAAATTTCCTGTGTTATTTTTCTATGTCCATCTCAAACACTAAGCTTTATTAAATCATTTGATGTAACCTAATGTATGTAATTTTTTTTATTAAGTACTAAAACATTATTGACACTAAGTGTTTTTACATTGATTTTAGTAATAATTATTTTACATACTTAAAAAAAAAGTAGTTGAATAGTAAAACTCTATTTCAAACTTCCTATAACTTAATGAATGTTGCTTGGAGAACAGAACCAGAATATCGTAACTTACCCAACATCACTTTTGACACCAAATGAGTTATCTTGTGTTAAATGGAAGCCACAACATTATTGACTATATATATCTGAATAACCTAAATATAACAATAGGTTACTATGAGAATGGATTCTTTGATCTTAAAACTTAAGTGCTTAAAACAAAAATATTGATAGCTATACAAACACAGAAGTAACCTTATAATGAAGTAGAAATATGGATATAGAAGAACATCAAAATGTCTCAAAGTGCTTGCAAAGTTGCTCGGGATATCCAAATGATTAACTGGTCTCTGTTTTTATATTTTTAAATTCTATTATTAGATGTGTCTCTATCACAATAGTATACTATCACAAATATACATATACCATATGTATTTTTTTGTTTCAGGATAGTATTTCTGGCAGCAACAGGAATTCTCTGAAAGATTCAGTTGGAGGCGGAAACAGTAACAGAAGTTCATTAGATGTGTCCTCATCATCATACAACACTCTTATTATACACAACCAAGACGACTCATGGCCCCCTCGACCTACCCCAATAAGGTAAACTGTTTTATCTATATTATCTACATATTGTTGCTTGCTGACTAAGGCTTAATTGGTTTAAGATAGTTTGGGTATGCTCGTGTCCTTCATTCGGGAATCAGTATAAACTGGAATGATGATGATGTTTGTTCCTTAAGTTAAGTAATCATAAAAACCTATGTTGTAAAAAAGGTAATGATGTAAATAGAGCTAGATTGATTGACAGCAAACTAAATTTTGTACTAGACCAATGTTTTAGACAGACAAGCGGATAAAGATATCGCACTAGTATCGAGATTGAGATGCTCAAATGCAGTCATTTGTTGTAGTTTCAATTAGACATTGGTAAATTATAAAATGACTAGGTTTTAGCGCTGCTTCGCCTGCGTTATGTTATATTTTACCCAGAATAATAATTATCTTATTTTCTGCCTAGTGATGTGCCGGATATCCGTATCTGCGGATATCCGAGGCAGAAGAAAGATCCGTATCCGTTACTTTTTGGCGGATCTTTTACGGATCTATTTACCTTATTTATGTTAAATTTATAGATAAATAGCTTTCTGCCCTCGGCTTCGCCTGCGTGGATTTCGAGATTGGATCTCTATAGAGGGTTATGGGTCATAGCTTTTGCCCACGGCTACATATGCGCGGAAGTCGGTTTATGGCGCGAAGGTTTTATCGCGCTTCCCGTGGGACTATCCATTTTCCGAGATAAAAAATATCGCAAAACCTTGCTCAAGAATTACTCTATTGATGAAAACCGCATGAAAATCTGTGCAGTAGTTTTTGAGCGAAGCCTTTATTGCGCATCTCGTGGGATCTGTCGATTTTTCCGGGATAAAAAGTAGCCTATGTTACTCGGGGATAATGTAGCTTTCCAAAGGTGAAAGAATTTTTGAAATTGGTCCAGTCGTTTCGGAGCCTATTCATTACAAACAAACAAATTTTTCCTCTTTATAATATTAGTTAGTTATAGATAATATATTCTTTGAAACGAAGGGTAAGGCGCACTAGCGACGCCAGTTGCCGAGGTTCTGACGGTCCACAGTTATTTAAAATAGATCTGGTTAAGTAGCGAATAATTTCAACCAATTGATGTCGCTAGTGCGCCTTACTCTCCGTCGTAAATAGGCCAATAGGTAGAAATAAAAAGCTATAAGATTCAATACAGATATTTTTCGATTTCTTAAAATCAAATATTTGGCTACTTTATGTTGCAAACTTTGCCGCAGTTATCATATTTATCATTTATCACTAGTTATTATACCAATAATATATAAGGTGCTAAATCAACTAGCTTTTTAATGAGATCAATATTATAAAAAGTTATGAGATCTCTTTTTATTAAGAAAACAAAACTTAGATCTTTGTAATATTTTAAATTCGAATTAAATGATTTTCTAAGCAACTAAACTAGTACTGCGTGACACATACAGTGCTAATGTTATATTAAGATCACAATGACTATACCAAACACAAGCGTTATCTATGTTGCTCAGTGTTACATTAAACTAAAACAAAACAAAAGAAAGACCCGCCGTGCAATGCAAGTCGAAACATGTTTTAACTCAAGATCGCGCACGGACACTAATTCTGTAAGAAAGTTAAGATCCGTATCCGTATCTGCAGATCTTGACACGAAAATATCCGTATTCAAATCCGTATCCGCGGATCTAGATTTTTGACGATCCGGCACATCACTAGTTCTGCCCCATGTCTCCAACTATCCTAATACCAAATTGTATTAAAACCTATTTATTTTTATCTTATAAATAAAAAACTAAATTAAATAAAGCTAAGAATAAATAAAAGCCTAAATAATATGATTGAAACTTGATAGGCGGGGAGTCGGTAACACTGAAAGTCCCGTCATAGCGAATCAAAAAATATTTAAATAAATAGTACATAAGTATAGGAATAAATTAAGCTTGGTATGCGATTAATATCAGCGATGACAGTAAACATTTTTAATATTGTTTCGGCAATAGGAATCCACGCATACCGAACTTAATTTATTCCTTGTTATACTTATGTAATATTTATGTAAATAAATATTTTTTGGTTTCGCTATGACGCGACTTTCTGTTTTACCGGCTCCTGGACCATTATGCAAACATTTAAACAACTTGTCGAAACTTGTTGCAATAATTTGAAAAATAGGTAAAATTTGATAATTGTCATGTTTTTGTTACGGCCGGCCTTTGGATTTTAGAACCACAAAGGAAAATTAATTTTTATATTATAATTTATTATTACTTGTCTGCAGGGAACACGAACGAACAAGTAGTGAAGTTAAGCATTCTGCTGCACAGTCTTCTCCATATCACACGTTGAAGAAACCTGATGGGACTAAGAAGCCCAGCGGCATACCGTTGCCAAAAGTGCACAAGGAACAAACCATAACCACCTCTGCAAATTATATTGACATTGGAGGTCAAAGAATATACACTAGCCCTCCAGATCATGGTGTTCAGGTAATGTTACATTATTGTTATTTTTATAGACTAAGTATATGCCGATCAGTGTCCTATTTACATTCAAAATTTCGGCAATTTGTAAAACTGCAGAAAAAGCTATTTGTGTAATAATTATAAATTTTGCTGTTTTGCATATTTCGGAAATATCGTTTAAAAATATGTGGATTTTATGAAATTTTGTTAATGAAACTATATAATCGTGTATAAACTTAAAACCAACTTACTATGAAAATGAAAAAACTATATACATGCTAGCAAGCCCCAGTCTCGAGAGTGCCATCTTTAAAATTTTTATGATAAAAATGCACCAGTAAATAAACTCATTGGCGAATCTAACCTTTCCTGCATACTTTATTGAAGCTAAGAGTGATCGGATCAAATTACATTGTATTTGAGTATTTATAGTATTATATTAAATGAAATGATTTTTTAAAACATGTCATTTATTTGTATCTTGGATCGCCAATTTTGACGTGATTTTCGGACCGGATTTTAGCCAAGATGGCGGCCTCCGACCGGGGTGAAATGTTCCGTGCGGGGGTGGAGCTCGGCGAGTAGGCCAGGTGGGAGAAAATTTCTACCGTTTTTGGTAGTTTTTCCCCTAGGGGCCCCGAAAGGCGAATATCGAAATAACGACATTTGGAAATTTTCCATACCACGAGCCCATAGGCCGGCGGGGCCTCTATGACTTTCTGGTATTTTCATTTTTCTTCACTGGCAACAGTGGCAACGGGGTGCGCTGGAGTCGCGGGACAAACGTCATCTCACCCCGTATACGGTGCAGATATTGGGAAAAATCCGAAACTCCGACATTTGAAGATGGCGGCGGCGCCGGCGGCCATTTTGTAAAAAGTTGCAATTTGAAAAAAAATAAATCGCGGTTTTCGCGGGGTTGCCGGCGTTTTTCGACTGACAACCCCGGGTGACCTTTTGTAGTGCTCGGTGAGCCGCATCGAACGGTGGGGTAATTTACCCCGGATTTGTGGTAATTTCGCAGATTTTGGGGAGAACGTAAATCGCGTGTTTTTCAATTTTTTTTCACATGGCCAGGTCGATTGGGCCTCGCTGATCACTTTTACCACGATTTTGGGCCAGATATATGGCAACACTGGACGCTATGGCAGATTTCGGTTTCGGCGACTTTGCGAATTTTTTGACGCGAACCGATGACAGTTGCGCGCCTGCAGTTACCGCCAATCGATAAGGAGTTTAGTCTTCCACAATGGAAAAAATTGACATTTGACATTTTCAAGATGGCGCCGACGCTGGCGGCCATTTTGTAATGGTAAATTTTCTCTTTTTGCTATATTCTCGCGGTTTTCAATCCCGATACGGTGATATGGGTATCGAATGAAAGGATTTACTTTGCACTATCGAAGCCAATTGGTGGCAACGTTAAAATACCAATATGGCCGCCGGTCCAAAACAGTCAAGTATCATTTTTACTGTAATCCCGACAATATGGGTATCAAATGAAAGGATTTGCAAGTCTAATACAGCCACATTAGAGACATTGAAGAAAATTCAAAATGGCCGCCGCTCTCAAAATGGCGGACCGCATTTGTTTTCCAACCCAACACGACGCCATAAGTGACATTTCTAAATTTTCTATATGGCCGCCGAACCAACATGGCGTCTGACATTTTTTGCGATTTTCACTATATGAGTATCAAATGAAAGCACTTTAAGAGTAGAACGGACCCAAATGTGCGGTATAGTAAAATGACAATTTCTTTTTTTTTTACTTACCTCGATATGCTTTTGTGCCGCTTTGCAACTGTACAAGATTTTATTTGAAAAACGCAATAGTGAGCAGCGCCAATGCGAGGTGCGTGCACCTCGCGGCACTCACGCGACCACCAGCGCCGTGAGTTTTTCACTGTGTTTATAACTGCACGCGGTTTTTCAGTTTGTTTTAACTTAAATGGAGACAAATTTTCACCAATTTTTGCCCGACGGCCAAATTTTTTTTCAGTAGTGGGATAGACCACACAACCGCGAGGTGCGCGCACCTCGCGGCACTCACGCGACCACACTTGCAGTGAGCTTCTTAGTGTGTTTACAAACGCAAATTTTCAGTTTCTTGTGACACAAATGGAGACAATTATTTTCCCCAATTTTTGACCGACCACCAATAGTTTTTTCAGCGGTGGTATATACCACACCACCGCGAGGTGCGTGCACCTCGCGGCACACACGCGACCACAAACGCTATGACTTCCTTAGTGTATTTTCAAACGTAGACAATTTTGTATACAAGTTACTACTTTTTGACAAAAAGAAGACTTTTTTTCACCAATTTTCGACAGACCACCCTTTTTTGAGAAACAGTCAGGATGGACCACCCCACCGCGGGGTGCCATCCCGCGGCAAACAAGCGACGTCTAGTTTTTTTTATAAAATTCATAAATACCAATTAGAAAGTTCGCTTTTTTTGGCAATTTTGACGAAATAGGCAAAAATTTCAAGTTGTCGGCTCTAGTATATTTTTTATTTCAAATTTTTTATACACAAAATCAAAAAAATATTCTTCAAATAGGATACTACGTAATTGATTCACAAGTCCACGGCGGGAGACCTTGTACTGGAAAGAACCAGCAAAAACACCAGCAAGGGCAATTTATTTCCCGTCAATTAGAAGCTGACCTCAGATAAATAGTCTGAACCCAACTTCCTTAACGCTTATTGTCCCTGAAAAGTTAGACAGTTGTAATAAAACACCCACACATTACCAATTTTTGTTATTTCTCTGGCATACTAAGAAGATAATGTCATGTCAAGCCCGGGTGCAAGTCGACGCGTGAGAGGGAGACAACTGTGTGCCACACTGCGGGCAAAAACTGCTACGCACAGACATAAAATCTATGTACGCCGATCAGTTTCGTTACAGATTTGAATGAGGCGCGAAAATTTTAAACATAGATTTTCGATTCGCTTGCCTTAGCAAGCCGAGGTTTTTGGCTTGTTTGGTTGTCTCGCCGCTGCTCCGGAAATATCAACATTTAATTACACAAAGAACTTAAGTTTCATAACATTGTACATGAAAAGTACCCTTTTTTATTTCATATTCTTAATTTGTCAGTGCATAGACTGGATATTGTATTTTTATGTTGTTTTTCTATTACACATATTTATAGTTGGATATCATTAAAATATTATCTAAACGGATTAGATCGACACTGCGTACGTTGGACTTAATTGATGCGGCCTTCATGGATTATCATCTTTTCAGGAGATTACAGAGATCCCCGATGATTATCTCAATCAGTCGTCGGTGCTAAAGCACTTGGCCAAAGAGGTAGCCAAGTCGCCGAGCCCGCGCGGGCCAACGCCGCCCTCGCCTAGGGCTCCACTCGCAGCCAGAGACGCGACGGAATCACGCAAGACTAAAATCAAAGGCTCTAAGGCTAAACTTAGCAAAGAGAAGCTCAGCCTGTCGAGGTCACAGCCGGATTTGTCAAGGTGAGTTTTAACTCTTCAAATGAATTAATTTTCGGGAATATCTCTTGGTGTCTTGATCACCAAACCTATGAAAATATTATGCTATGAAAAACAACCTTTTACAACTCGATTTAGGTGCATAATTAAAATGGGCGAAGTGTGTTTGTTTGAACATACCTCTGCCCAAATATTTTGAGCGAATTGCCATTATATATAATACTTCCTTTTTTGTGTGGGGGAAATGCGACCTTATGCACCATGACACCGCGCTGGCAAGGCGCGGCCGTGTGTGGGGCTCTCCGGTCAAGAGGACCGGCCTACCCACTAAAAACCCTCCAAGTTCTCTGGGCACATGGCGGGGTGCGCTATCGCGATTCGACCGCCATGTGTCCCAGGATTATATGTAATACTAGCACTTTAGAGAGTGGCACGAGGATGATAGGAAACTGATGATCTTCTAGTAAGATGAGACTAAACAATTTTTCTCTGTCCAAACTTAAAAATAATAGTGAAAATGAAGTACAATAAGTGGAGTGTGTTATTGCAGCGTGGGGGTGCGAGCTGTGCCGGGAGGGTCGGAATCCAGCGGGTGGTGCAGCGGCGGCGACGAGGACGCGGCGGACGCGGGCGCGCCCGGCGACGCCTTCGCCGCCGTGCTCGACGCTCTCGCCGCCGAGAACCACCAGCTCAAGCGGCAGCTGGCCGACGCGTGCGAGCGGCTCGCCAAGACCTCCAAGGTTAGCTCACTTCCTCATTGGGACGCGGCGGACGCGGGCGCGCCCGGCGACGCCTTCGCCGCCGTGCTCGACGCTCTCGCCGCCGAGAACCACCAGCTCAAGCGGCAGCTGGCCGACGCGTGCGAGCGGCTCGCCAAGACCTCCAAGGTTAGCTCACTTCCTCATTGGGACGCGGCGGACGCGGGCGCGCCCGGCGACGCCTTCGCCGCCGTGCTCGACGCTCTGGCCGCCGAGAACCACCAGCTCAAGCGGCAGCTGGCCGACGCGTGCGAGCGGCTCGCCAAGACCTCCAAGGTTAGCTCACTTCCTCATTGGGACGCGGCGGACGCGGGCGCGCCCGGCGACGCCTTCGCCGCCGTGCTCGACGCTCTCGCCGCCGAGAACCACCAGCTCAAGCGGCAGCTGGCCGACGCGTGCGAGCGGCTCGCCAAGACCTCCAAAGTTAGCTCACTTCCTCATTCGTACCCGCAGGTGCGAGACGACGCAGCGTATACACAGGAGACAACAGTCGTAGTGCAAATGTAAAGTGTAGTTGACCGTATAAGAAATCAGAATAAAGCAATTCTGTTTAAATTTAAGCCTCCAGGTTTCTTCTATACTCCTTTTAATACACTTTACATGTGATCTAGGGAAGATGCGCGATCTGTGAAAACCATAAACCTTTCGAGGCGTAATTGTAATATACCCGATACCGTCATGTTTTGACCGTTCGAGCCAGTAGCTCGCACTCAATTTGTGGCGACTGCCTTTTGTTAGACCCAAACCGTCTGAATACCGCACCGGGTCCATTAGTATTCAAGGCGTAGAACCATCAGGTTCTACGCCTCTCCCGTGCCTTCCATAAATACACTCGAGGTAGAACTGAATATAGCTTCTGTGGTTTCTGCATAAATAAAAATAATTATTGCAATATGTAATTTGTAATGTTTTGCTTAGTATTATGTTTAAAGTATTTCACATTTTTAAAGATATTTACCTGCCTGATGCCTCGAAATAACCATATCACTGTTGTAAACGACAGATCACATATTACAAATCAAATTAAATTTCATTAAAGATATAATGTAAAGAATTAAAAAAAATCACAGCTGGAAGAAGAGGTGGAGAAAGTTCGTACAGCGCACGAGGAATTAGTGCGCTCCTGCGAGCGACGCGAGCGCCTGGAGCGGGCGGCCAGGGTCCGGCTGCAGGCCGACTGCCGCCGTCTGCAAGAGCTCAACCGCGCTCTCAAGCAACAGGTTATACATTTATGCAACTCTTGTATAATCAGGGGTATTATAACAGTTGCATACAAGACTTTATCTACAATCATGATGTGATTCTCTAAAAAGAAATTCTCATAATTGTTTGTTTGCGATTACCAATATTCGAGTGAAAAAATGGCGGGAAATAACATGATAAGACGAGAATCCGAAATTACGAATTAGTCTACAATTTTATGTTCTTTTTTCAAAATTTTAGCGATCTGGTGGTGAAAATGTCATTGCATGATAATGTTCTTATTTTGAAATTCATAATATCACTCGTTTGGATGATATAATGATCATAATATCATTGAGTGTTTTAATGTTGGCAATAAGCTAATTGTTATAGGTTCTTTTATAGAGGATTAATAGCATGATAGTAGATAAAAATTTTAATCGATTAGTATCTCGTAAACTGAACAGTGGCAATCAGTTCCTTGATTTTTAATTATGACACGGGATCATGACTTGTGCATCAAAATGTTAATACTCACTGAAAAAGTGTCTGTTTTAAATGTAGCCTGTTTCAGTAGCTTCTTAACTTATGTGTGAAACATGTAGACTTTGTCGAGGGCTTCACGGAGTTCTATGATTTCTCGAAAACTATAGAGTACTTAGATTTTAAAGGTTTTCTTTCATTAAATTTTCCACGTTTGCTAGAGAGATTTGATCCTTATTACCTATTCGCTTGATGTTCAAAAAGTACTTCTGTCATATATTCACACACCTAATAATCAATTTAAAATTTGATTATTAGGTGTGTGAATATTAAAAATAAATGTAGTTTTGTTTCTCGTAAAATAAAGAAATGTTTCTTTTATGTTAATTTTTTTTATCTTTTTTATTTAGAATACTTTCCCTCCAGGTGGCATTAAAAAATCACCTATGTTTAGGACTTATGAGTTTCGGACCGCGGAAAAGGAAATTTAAAAAAGTAATAAAAAAAAAAAGATTTTGACATTATGGTTTTCGGTACTTGACTGTCACTTCGGATTTTTTTCACGGCATTTTTTATTGAGTTATATTTACGGCGGATTTATAAACATTTACCCAGGGAAAAGTGGTCGGCCACGCGTTCTCCTATTATATACTACAAGTATTGTAATTTATGATATATATTTATAACCACATACGGTAGGCACATTAGTACACACAAAACACACGTTCAAGCCAAGCCAGAACTACGGACCGGTAAGTAAGCAATATTATTATATAGTTAAATAATATAACCAAATTACGGGCGTTCGGGAAAACGCAACATTTTTTGGTAGCAGAGCGTGGCTTACTTTTCGGTTACGGACCTGTTATTTTGTAAATTTGTACTTATATGCGTAACAAATATATTTGACATCGGTGTCAAACGGGTTTACATTAAATTTAATTTGGGGTTATATTAGGTATTGTTTTTTTTCTGTTTGTTTTGTATTTACTTTAATTATTAAAATGTCGGACGGTTACAACGAAATTCGTCGCATATTGCAATGGTTGGTAAGCGCATTTTCTCTGGTGAGTAGACCAGACAGGGTTGAGGCCTTGAAAGAGCGGGCTTCAAATGCGAGCAGATACATGGCGGACCTGGATCAAGCTTTACAAATGTGTTATGATAGGGCTGACATGAATCCAGACAATGAAACTTTGCAGGCAAGGTTGATTCAAGCTCAGGCAGACTACAAGCAATGCTTAGAATATTATGACAGCATTATTCAGGCGGTAAGGACACTGGATCTGGCCAGTAGTCCCACGGTTAAGGGTCAGTCAAGTAGTAATGCCTCAATTTATACTAGATTGCCGGATTTAAATTTGCCCAAGTATTCTGGTGGGTATGAAACTTGGATGTCATTTATTAACATTTTTGATTCTTTGGTACATTGTCGGATGGATATATCACTCTCACAAAAATTAAGTTATCTGTTGAGTTGTCTATCGGGAGACGCTCACCAGGTATTTCACATTTAACCATAACAGATAACAATTATGAGACTGCAAGGGCGCTATTGATGGGCAGATATCAAAATATTAGGTTAATTGCGGATGCCCATGTGGCAAAGATATTAAATTTGCCTTATTTAGGAATATCATGTTTATAAGGGATGATTTTTTAAATCCATTAAAGGTGGCCTATAATTGTTTGAGAAATTAAATTTACCAGTAAACGGAGTGGTCATTCTTGTTGCTCCATATTGTATTGAATAAGTTACCCTCTGATTTAAAATTAAGATTTGAACAAAAATATGGAAGCGGAGATGAGGCAAGCCCGTTGCCTAAATTTATTGACCTTTTGACCTTCTTAGAGGAAGAAGCACGGATTGTTGACAATGTAGGCTCACCTCCTGCAACGGCTACCTCAGGGCCATCTGGGAGGCCTGTGTCCAGTCAGGGAAGACCTGTATTCAGTCAGGGTAGGATTAGGCCACCCACTCGGGGGACTAGGGTAGGTATGGCTACATCGGACCATACTATTAATAATAGGTTGCAATCCAAGCGGGTTGGTTGCACCTTTTGTGGCATCATAGGCCATTTTATATCTAAATGCCAACATTTTATAAATTGTTCCCCTCAACAGCGGAGGCGTTTTGTGCAAAATCACAAGTTATGTTATTTTTGTTTAGGGGATCATCTTGTTAATAGTTGTGCAGTGGCACGGCCATGTATTCATTGTAACGGCAAACATCACGGGATGTTATGCCTGAATAGAATGGTGGAGTTAGGCCTGCAGCGGCACGGATTGGTTCTCCTTCAGGAGGGGGTCAAAGCGGACAAGTACGGACTTCACCTCCTCATTCTGGACGAGCGTCGCCTCGACGGGTGGACGTGCGCGCGACACCTCCATATACGGGTGGGGGTGGCTTTAGGCCTACTTCACAGGCATCTCCACATATGGGTGGGGAGGCACCGGGCCTATGGTACAAGCACCCTATGCAGCGGGCATAGGGCATATTCAAGCGGACGAATCTCGTGACGTCACTGCGGAACAGTATGCGTCTGCGGCCTCGTATGCAGCGAGAGCGAGGGGTTTCTCACCACCACTCGCGGAACGGCCGCGATTGAGGAACACGCCGCCATCTTTCGGTCATCCGGTTGGCTACCGGACACCGGATGCCAGTTGGCACCTGACTCGGGCACCATTGCGGCGTTCGGACGTTTTGTTTCACGGAGGGGGTTACCGAGTTTGGTACGGTCGGACTGCGGCACAAATTATCAGGGTGCTGACAGATATCTTAAGGAGGTCCATGATTTTTTAACGAAACATAGTACGGACTTGGGACAAGCAATGGCTACTCAGGGCATTACATGGAAGTTTGATCCTCCTGGATGTCCTCATTGGGGAGGCATCTTTGAGGCTGTCGTGAAGGTGGCTAAGACACATTTGAGACGTGTTATTGGGGAAACGGTTCTTACGTTCGAGGAACTTACTACGGTCTTTTACAGAGTGGAAGCAACTTTAAATTCACGGCCTTTATGCCCACTCTCTTCGGATCCCAACGATATGGAGGTTTTGACACCGGGTCATTTCCTCATCGGCCAGCCCCTTGCAGCTCTCCCTGAGTATCCCTTTGAGAATGTACCACTGAGTCGACTTTCTCGCTTTCAAATGCTGCAACAGATGTCACAAAATTTTAATAAACGGTTTTATTCGGAGTATTTGCACATGTTGCAGCAGCGGCTGAAATGGACAGATAAAACGGCTCCTGCACGGGTAGGGGATCTTGTCCTGATTAAGGATTCAAATCTTTCTCCTCTACGTTGGCGTAGAGGACGCATTTTGAAGCTTTATCCAGGCTCTGACGGTGTACCTCGGTTCGCAGAGGTCTCGATCGGCGACTCTGTGATGCGCCGTGCGGTGGCAACCCTGTCCCGTCTACCGGTAGACTAGCGAGATGAGGGTTGCTCATCTCGGGGTGGGGGATTGTTTAGGACTTATGAGTTTCGGACCGCGGAAAAGGAAATTTAAAAAAGTAATAAAAAAAAAAAGATTTTGACATTATGGTTTTCGGTACTTGACTGTCACTTCGGATTTTTTCACGGCATTTTTTATTGAGTTATATTTACGGCGGATTTATAAACACATTTACCCAGGGAAAAGTGGTCGGCCACGCGTTCTCCTATTTATATACTACAAGTATTGTAATTTATGATATATATTTATAACCACATACGGTAGGGCACATTAGTACACACAAAACACACGTTCAAGCCAAGCCAGAACTACGGACCGGTAAGTAAGCAATATTATTATATAGTTAAATAATATAACCAAATTACGGGCGTTCGGGAAAACGCAACAACCTATATAAATACTTTTTCAAATAATAAAAGATAACTTTACATAAACCCGCTCACAAGCCGTCGTGTGCGATGAGATTGCAGCGACGTTTGCTACGTGTTTACTTAACAATTTTTTAGCCTTGGGACATACATTATAAATTCTATGTAAATATTTATAATATGATAATATTTCTCGAAATAAAAGACTTCGTTGTGTTGTTCTATAAAAATAGAAATTATAATATGTAATTTAAAAACTATCGTAACCAATAAATAATAAACTGTAACATATTTTCTATTAATATAAAAACAACTTACCTATAAATAGAAAAACAACAATTAAAGCTATTATTTCATATTATTTAAAAACTAAATATTTATATTCTCACAGTAAAACTCAAATGTGACATTGATTGTCTTTCAGAAGAAAATATTGTCAAGTAAATAAAACTCTATGAATGAGTCGATCTCATTTACATATTTATAGAAATCGTGTGGTTTCCAGGTGGACTTGCTATCGCAAGGCGTCCGCGCTGAAGGTGACAGCAACACCGAATCGTTGCGCAAAGAGCTACAGAATAGGGAAATGCTTATCGCTCAACTTATAACGCAGAGTATGTGTCATTTTTACCATAATACAATTATTTTTGTGCTACTTTTCATATTCAAATACTTAAACTAAATATCGTTGATGGACAAAGTCCTGTAATGACACTGTTACACTTTGACAGAAACTCTTTATTATCGATACGAATCTAACGAAAACAAATATTATAATAAAGTTTTGATGAGTTCTACTTTGACATTGGCCTTAAAAACGAGATAATCAAAATAGCTCATTTGATATTTCTTAGTTTCAAATAGTTTCATAAACTATTCTTATACGACGATGATGATGATCCGTGCAGATAAAGAGCTGGCATGTGCCAAAGAGAGGCAGGAGATAGAGATGGCGGCGCAGCGTGCCACGCTGCAGGAGCAGCGCACGCACATCGACATCCTGGACACCGCGCTCACCAACGCCCAGGCCAACGTCGTGCGGCTCGAGGAGGAGGTAGGAACGTCCAGTGCATGTTGCTGCAGATCCACATCCTGACACCGCGCTCACCAACGCCCAGGCCAACGTCGTGCGGCTCGAGGAGGAGGTAGGAACGTCCAGTGCATGTTGCTGGAGATCCACATCCCGACACCGCGCTCACCAACGCCCAGGCCAACGTCGTGCGGCTCGAGAGGAGGTAGGAACGTCCAGTGCATGTTGCTGGAGATCCACATCCTGACACGCGCTCACCAACGCCCAGGCCAACGTCGTGCGGCTCGAGGAGGAGGTAGGAACGTCCAGTGCATGTTGCTGGAGATCCACATCCTGACACCGCGCTCACCAACGCCCAGGCCAACGTCGTGCGGCTCGAGGAGGAGGTAGGAACGTCCAGTGCATGTTGCTGGAGATCCACATCCTGACACCGCGCTCACCAACGCCCAGGCCAACGTCGTGCGGCTCGAGGAGGAGGTAGGAACGTCCAGTGCATGTTGCTGGAGATCCACATCCTGACACCGCGCTCACCAACGCCCAGGCCAACGTCGTGCGGCTCGAGGAGGAGGTAGGAACGTCCAGTGCATGTTGCTGGAGATCCACATCCTGACACCGCGCTCACCAACGCCCAGGCCAACGTCGTGCGGCTCGAGGAGGAGGTAGGAACGTCCAGTGCATGTTGCTGGAGATGTACATCATGCGAATTAAGAAACATCTAAATAAAAATGTGAAGGCAGATTATATCATCTCAAATTTTATTCGCCTTGGTAACGTGTTTTACAGATTATTTTAAAGAAGGCCAAAATTATGCTGTCGAATAAACCGGATGTGTTTTTACCAGTCACCACCTTTCTAGTGTCGCCTGACTAAAAAAACAAATGTATTCCACATTAGTTTTTTTTATTGATTATTTATACCTTTTGTAATTATCACTAGATATCATCTATCGATAAATTTAGATATACAATTGAAATAGGATAGAATATCAATATTTCCAGATGATTTATCGTTTTCCCTTATAACATGAACAGTAAAGATTTTGGTTAATTTCTGTCATTTCTAATGCTGTTCTGTTCATCCAGCGAGGTTGTTCGTGATTACTTGTATACTAATAAAAATATGTGATGCCTTGTGGCCGGCATTGGGCTGAGTAGAATAAAAAAATATTATAAGAAAAAAAGAAACAAATTGAAAAGTTAGGAACATTTTCCTGTAACAACAACGGTAAAGGTGCCAAAGCTTCATTTACCTTGAACGTGGTGAGAGATTCGTTATATAAATTTAGTTACTGAGTGTTTTGGCACCGTCCCGTGTACTTTGGCAAGTCGCGCCGCGTCCGCGAAGTCCCGCAGTGGCTCAGCCAGTGGCTCGGTCCGCAGTGCCGGCACGCTGGCGGATACGTGGAGCGCGTGCTGGGGCTGCAGCGCGCGCTGGCCTCGCTGCAGCAGGCCTCGGACCGCCGCGAGCACACCGAGCGCAAGCTGCGCGCGCAGCTCGAGAAGGAGCTGCAGGCTCTCAGGTACTCTCCTCTCCTCTCCTCACCCCACATTACACTTTATGTGCGGACATTATAGCGCTCATATTCTGCTTCCGTTGGTCGTGGCGTGATTTTGTATAGCATGGGAAGCGTTCAAGTATTACGTAACGCAATTTTTGAAGATTTTTGACTCCCCCCCCCCCTCCCTCCTTTGTAACGCACCGTAACGTTTTCTGTAACCCCCCAAGCAAACGTTACGTAACACTCAAGTGATCATTTTTACCCTAAAGTCGCAAAAAAATATGTTATAATTTTTATCCTTGGTATACATAAACACTATAGCATAACAATCTAGGGATTCCCCGTGAAATATAATAATTCCATAACAATTTTATTAACAATTTTTACAATAATTTAACAATTACATACATTAAATTCACAATATGCATTCACTAACTACCTCCATAATATTGTATATATCGCTCATCCAAAAGAATATTGACGTAATTACGTTTTTGCGATTTTTCAGGAGAGCGTTTTAAAAGTTGGACATCGAAAATATTGTGTATCTCCAATCATTCTATCGATATATTTTAATAGTTATGTTCAATTACTTTATTATCAATAATATTACATAAAAAGTTTGCGAGAAACCTCAAGATAACTATTAAAAAATACCAAATGAAACAAACCGGACGTACATTTATGACATTTTGTAATTTAAATATTACAATTATGACATTATACCAGGTTTGGATATGGGAATAAATCATGAATTTAAACTACATAATTCTTAATTTGTTTTACTTTTATAATACATTTGAAACGTAAACTTTTTCAAAAGCTTAACTAATTTTTTTTAATAAAAATCTTAACATAAGAAAACAAAAATAACTGTTATTAAACAGTTCTAAGTAAATCTAATATTTTATGCTTTGTGCTGTAACTTCTTGATGGAACTCCATATTATGATCTTAATAAACCATTACTTTTCACTAGTTCCACTACTAGTACTAGATAGTAGTGGAACTAGTGAAAAGTAGTGGTTTATTAAGATCATAAATCTAATATTAAAAATAATAAATATATCTAAGTAGGTACCTAGGTAGCGTTTATAATAATAATGAGATCAATTTATAATAATAGCGAGACAGACCTTTAACCAGGTCTGTGTTTCCGCGTTACCTTACGAATAATAGGCCAATACCATAACGACAGTGACTCTCTCTGTCGGAAACTAATGGAACAAAAATTCTGTCGTTTTTACCACAGATAAAACGTGCAGAACACGAAGTTATGGTATCAAAAACTCATTTTCGACTTTTTGGTAATTATGTCAATATTCTTTTGGATGAGCGATATGTACCAATGGTCAATTACGTAATTTTATTATTTAAACAAAACATACAAGTTGAATTGCGAAAATGTCTTTCGAGTGTGCAGGCAATAGAGGTGGTTCATCTCGAGTCAAAATGTCAATTCTGTCTTGCAGTCATATGTTTATTTATTATCGAAGTAAGTTTAACGTAACAAACAATCCATTAACACAAACGTTCGTCGTGTATATTTATTTTGTATGTCAGGAAGCGCGAGTGCAACTGCGGCGGGAGTGGGGCGGGCGCGGGCGTGGGGGCGGGCGGCGGCGAGGCCGAGCTGCGGCGGCAGCTGCGCGAGCGGGACGAGCGCGCGCTGGCGCTCGAGGGCGAGTGCGCCAAGTGGGAGCAGCGCTACCTCGAGGAGGCGGCGCTGCGCCAGGCCGCCGTGTCCGCCGCCTCCATCCCCAAGTACGTACCGGGCGGCGGCTGCGCGAGCGGGACGAGCGCGCGCTGGCGCTCGAGGGCGAGTGCGCCAAGTGGGAGCAGCGCTACCTCGAGGAGGCGGCGCTGCGCCAGGCCGCCGTGTCCGCCGCCTCCATCCCCAAGTACGTACCGGGCGGCCGCTGCGCGAGCGGACGAGCGCGCGCTGGCGCTCGAGGGCGAGTGCGCCAAGTGGGAGCAGCGCTACCTCGAGGAGGCGGCGCTGCGCCAGGCCGCCGTGTCCGCCGCCTCCATCCCCAAGTACGTACCGGGCGGCGGCTGCGCGAGCGGGACGAGCGCGCGCTGGCGCTCGAGGGCGAGTGCGCCAAGTGGGAGCAGCGCTACCTCGAGGAGGCGGCGCTGCGCCAGGCCGCCGTGTCCGCCGCCTCCATCCCCAAGTACGTACCGGGCGGCGGCTGCGCGAGCGGGACGAGCGCGCGCTGGCGCTCGAGGGCGAGTGCGCCAAGTGGGAGCAGCGCTACCTCGAGGAGGCGGCGCTGCGCCAGGCCGCCGTGTCCGCCGCCTCCATCCCCAAGTACGTACCGGGCGGCGGCTGCGCGAGCGGGACGAGCGCGCGCTGGCGCTCGAGGGCGAGTGCGCCAAGTGGGAGCAGCGCTACCTCGAGGAGGCGGCGCTGCGCCAGGCCGCCGTGTCCGCCGCCTCCATCCCCAAGTACGTTACCGGGCGGCGGCTGCGCGAGCGGACGAGCGCGCGCGCTGGCGCTCGAGGGCGAGTGCGCCAAGTGGGAGCAGCGCTACCTCGAGGAGGCGGCGCTGCGCCAGGCCGCCGTGTCCGCCGCCTCCATCCCCAAGTACGTACGGGCGGCGGCTGCGCGAGCGGGACGAGCGCGCGCTGGCGCTCGAGGGCGAGTGCGCCAAGTGGGAGCAGCGCTACCTCGAGGAGGCGGCGCTGCGCCAGGCCGCCGTGTCCGCCGCCTCCATCCCCAAGTACGTACCGGGCGGCGGCTGCGCGAGCGGGACGAGCGCGCGCGCTGGCGCTCGAGGGCGAGTGCGCCAAGTGGGAGCAGCGCTACCTCGAGGAGGCGGCGCTGCGCCAGGCCGCCGTGTCCGCCGCCTCCATCCCCAAGTACGTACGGGCGGCGGCTGCGCGAGCGGGACGAGCGCGCGCTGGCGCTCGAGGGCGAGTGCGCCAAGTGGGAGCAGCGCTACCTCGAGGAGGCGGCGCTGCGCCAGGCCGCCGTGTCCGCCGCCTCCATCCCCAAGTACGTACCGGGCGGCGGCTGCGCGAGCGGGACGAGCGCGCGCTGGCGCTCGAGGGCGAGTGCGCCAAGTGGGAGCAGCGCTACCTCGAGGAGGCGGCGCTGCGCCAGGCCGCCGTGTCCGCCGCCTCCATCCCCAAGTACGTACCGGGCGGCGGCTGCGCGAGCGGACGAGGGCGAGTGCGCCAAGTGGGAGCAGCGCTACCTCGAGGAGGCGGCGCTGCGCCAGGCCGCCGTGTCCGCCGCCTCCATCCCCAAGTACGTACCGGGCGGCGGCTGCGCGAGCGGGACGAGCGCGCGCTGGCGCTCGAGGGCGAGTGCGCCAAGTGGGAGCAGCGCTACCTCGAGGAGGCGGCGCTGCGCCAGGCCGCCGTGTCCGCCGCCTCCATCCCCAAGTACGTACCGGGCGGCGGCTGCGCGAGCGGGACCGAGCGGCGAGGTGCGCCAAGTGGGAGCAGCGCTACCTCGAGGAGGCGGCGCTGCGCCAGGCCGCCGTGTCCGCCGCCTCCATCCCCAAGTACGTACCGGGCGGCGGCTGCGCGAGCGGGACGAGGGCGAGTGCGCCAAGTGGGAGCAGCGCTACCTCGAGGAGGCGGCGCTGCGCCAGGCCGCCGTGTCCGCCGCCTCCATCCCCAAGTACGTACCGGGCGGCGGCTGCGCGAGCGGGACGAGCGCGCGCTGGCGCTCGAGGGCGAGTGCGCCAAGTGGGAGCAGCGCTACCTCGAGGAGGCGGCGCTGCGCCAGGCCGCCGTGTCCGCCGCCTCCATCCCCAAGTACGTACCGGGCGGCGGCTGCGCGAGCGGGACGAGCGCGCGCTGGCGCTCGAGGGCGAGTGCGCCAAGTGGGAGCAGCGCTACCTCGAGGAGGCGGCGCTGCGCCAGGCCGCCGTGTCCGCCGCCTCCATCCCCAAGTACGTACCGGGCGGCGGCTGCGCGAGCGGGACGAGCGCGCGCTGGCGCTCGAGGGCGAGTGCGCCAAGTGGGAGCAGCGCTACCTCGAGGAGGCGGCGCTGCGCCAGGCCGCCGTGTCCGCCGCCTCCATCCCCAAGTACGTACCGGGCGGCGGCTGCGCCAGTTCTAGGGCGCCGTGGGAGGAAACAAATCGAATACTAACAGATGGATTAATACTATTAAATATGTTACATTCATAATAAACAAATATATATTTTCAACATAATGACTTAAAATCTATTATTTAAGTATATAGATCGACTTAGATTCTAATAACTACGAAAGTATCTATATAGAAAATATTTCGTAAAATTGACTGTTGTTGTTGATGTTTATTTCTACAGAGATGCTAAAATAGCCGCCTTAGAAAAAACTTCAGCGGAGTCTGAAAGACTGATGGCAGAGGCTCGCAACGAGAAGATCAGACACATGGACGAACTGCACTCCGCACAGAAAAAGGTCGCCGACTTAGAAGGAAGGTAATATCATAGTGTTATAGGTCTTGTGCCGGATCAAGTACATTTGCATAGATATGCATGCTTAACAAATGAGGATAGATGTTTGTATTAGAAACTTATAGTACCAGACTGGACAATTTACTATTATATTTATTGCTTTATATCAACAAATAAGCGAACGGACAACCTGATAGAAACCATAGTGAATTTTGGCAACATGTGGCAATAGTAAAGTTACAGTACCCAGTAATTTCACTGCCGTAGCAGTGGTATTTTTGTAACTGAATTGACAATCTCTTAAAAATCCTCCTCCTCCTCCTCTTAAAACTCCCGAACAAAACCTGTGCCCACCGAAACAGCAGTTACTAAACGTCTATAATTGACTAAAATGTTGAATTGAAATGAATTACTATATGTATTGTCTTAAATCACAGAGTGAAAGAACTGGAGTCCAAGGTGGCAGAGAGGGATGCCATGATCAAGGTGCTACAGAAGCACACCAGCGCCGCCTACGACAGCGGCGCATCGCTAAGAAACAACTCTAGCAGGGAGGAGCTCGGTAACTATTTATCTTTATTTTTATAAAATTTTACGTCTAGCTCTTTTGTTTTTGTTCTGTATATAAAACACTCGTTATCACAGTTCATATAAGTCCCCACTGAGGAGCACGAGCCCCCAAGTTAGGGCGTTAAGTAACGTAAAGTCGACACAGCAAATTGATATCAATTAATCAAAAGGTATATATTATACCGTTGGATTTCTTCTTAGGTATATGTCAGTTGTGTCGTAATGTTTATTGTTCACTGACAGAAAATATATAGAGACAGATTGATCTTTGCTACTACAATTAGCAGTGTCGGATAAATTATTACACAGCAGCACATCAAACTTTACATTAGACAGCTCTTATGGCGCTTGTAATAACGGCGATTTTCGTAGTACAAATTTCCATGTCCATTCTTCCGTTTGCGTGCAAACTCCGGTAGAGACCTAAATTAGGCTTAAAACCTGATGCCAAGCGATTACAGTACATGTGTATATGTATATGTGTATACTTGTACTTATATTACATGTGCTGCCTGTGAGATTCATAGTACCAGAGCAACCACAGCGTACACTGTGACATCAGATGTAGAATTTCACTATCTTACATAAATCGACACAGTAAAAGAAATTGTTAAAATGGCGGTAGTAAAGCCACTCTAATATAGTCTCCTCTGCAGCCAACCACTGAGCTGTAAGCACAGAAACCAACAAATGACGTAAGATATAATGATGTCTCCCCAGTGGGCCTGTCGTCAGGCGCGTCGTTCTCGAGCACGGAGGGGGTGGGGGTGGGGGTGGGCCCGGCGCGGTACCGGCACCTCGCGCGCCGCAACTACTCCCCGCACAACGACTCGGCCAGCGGTTAGTACTTTATCATAGTTCTTACTAAATATAATAACGAAGCTATATCTACGCAGCGTCGAGGAATCGAGCCGATCCGAAATGTACCTAGTGTAGTCTAGGATTTGAGTCGCTCCCCATTTAATGCAGTCTGAAGGCAGAAGTTGGTACTGGGGAGCCCCTACCGAAAGATAAGTATTCCAGTATAGAACAGTATTCCATATGTGGCCGTACCTGCACCTTATAAAATTATAGGCGGTGGGTCGGCGTAAAACACCGTCTCGATCTTCAGACTTGAATTAGAACTTCTTATTATGAAACTGGAAATTTGCGGCCAGCGAAGGGTGATTCAAAAGTAATCATAATTAATATTAAACAACATGATTATAGTTAATGATTTATTTTATTTATCTACGTAGTCTCGTAACAAGTTAATACATTTAGTCCAACTTTTTTCTAAACCTAAAATTCCCTTCGAAAAAAATTATTTTTCTTGACTCTCCAAAAAAGCCTCTACAGCGGTCATCACTTTGCTATCATCTTCAAATTTCTTGCTACGAAGGTCTTTCTTGATCCGAGGAAAGAGATAGAAATCGCTGGGAGCTGGATCTGGCGAATAGGGAAGGTTAGGTTAGTTTGACCACTTCAAATCCCATTTCTTGAATGGCAGCCATCACAACTGCAGCTTTGTGAGCCGGTGCGTTGTCTAGATGAAACAGCACTCCAAGCGCGCAACTTGCCGCGTCTTTTTTGTTTGATGGCCTCCCGCAATCTTCTTATTTGGTCTGCATAGTAAGAGCCTATAATCGTTGCTCCCTTTTCCACGTATTCCACCATTATTACTCCTCGTGCGTCCCACGAAACGGAGGCCATAACCTTCCACGCCGAACTTAACACTTTGAATTTCTTTGGCGTGGGTGAGGAGGCTCGCTTCCAAGTCATTGACTGCTGTTTCGAAATGGTGGATCCAGGTCTCGTCCATGGTCACAAAATGTGACATAAAATATTATTAGTCAAAATGTTATTGGAACTTTTCAAGATTCGCCCTCGAAATGTCAATTCGTTTTTTCTTTTGTTCGTCGATTAACATTCTCGGTACCCAACACCTTTTTCATATGCAATTCGTTTGTAAAGATTCTTTGGATACTGCCACATGACATCCCTGTTACCTCAGCTACGTGCCTGACGGTCACTCTTCGATCTGCCAACACGATTTCTTCGACCTTTTTCACGTTATCCTCAGTGAAAGACGTGGATGGGCGTCCTTCGGGAGGTCCGTTTCCTGTGATTGTTCTGCCCAACTTAAACTCCAACGGCCCAGCGTGCAACTGTGGAACACGGAGGAGCAGAGTCCCCCCAATGTTTCCACAAAGTCGCTGTATATGTCTTTGGTAGAATTTTTTCTAGCCTGAACTGTTGGGTAGTATAGCAATTACTGCAGCGGCCAGCAATAGAGGCATTGATGGACGAATGTGTACATGTGGGCCGAGGCGAAGCCGAGCCACACATACGTAAGTCCATTAATGCCTTTTTTTTTTGTTCCCCTGAGGAAAATGGCGAACCGGCGGTTATGTGGGGCTCTCATCCCCAGAAGGGGGAGGCCTATCCACTAAAAACCTCAGGGATGGCCTTCCTCAGGCATGTAGGGAGCCCCCGGGAACACCAAGCTACTTCCGGGAACCCCCAGCCTCCGCTCCCCCGCGATACAGGGGAGCTCTCCCCGGGGGAGGTACTGTAGATCTCCACCACAGACGACGCCCCCCGGCCCTCCCGGGTCGCCGTATCCGCGGGCGCGATTTCCTCGCGCCCGCCGGCGACCCGCGGCGGCGCCGCAGCTGTGTTACCGAGCCCGGCGTCGCCTCCTTCGAGCGGGACCTGCCATCTCCCGACCCCGCTTGGCGGCCTCCTTCTGGAGCACCACTGCTTCACAGAATTAGGCCACAGCCCTCCAACCTCCCTCGTCCGCCAGCATTGCCTCAATCAATGCCGGCGGAGATAGATCTCGCCCGATCTCTGCGACCAAGACTCGGCACTCGAAGGCCCACGCGGGGCACTCCGCCAGCGTGTTCGCGCCCTCGTACAGGCGGCGAACTCCATCCCTCGGTCTCCCGAGATTGCAGCAGGCGATGCAATGCGTCCGCCACCCTTTTGGCTCGGGGGACCGCAGCAGGCGATGCAATGCGTCCGCCACCCTTTTGGCTCGGGGGACCGCAGCAGGCGATGCAATGCGTCCGCCACCCTTTTGGCTCGGGGGACCGCAGCAGGCGATGCAATGCGTCCGCCACCCTTTTGGCTCGGGGGACCGCAGCAGGCGATGCAATGCGTCCGCCACCCTTTTGGCTCGGGGGACCGCAGCAGGCGATGCAATGCGTCCGCCACCCTTTTGGCTCGGGGGACCGCAGCAGGCGATGCAATGCGTCCGCCACCCTTTTGGCTCGGGGGACCGCAGCAGGCGATGCAATGCGTCCGCCACCCTTTTGGCTCGGGGACCGCAGCAGGCGATGCAATGCGTCCGCCACCCTTTTGGCTCGGGGGACCGCAGCAGGCGATGCAATGCGTCCGCCACCCTTTTGGCTCGGGGGACCGCAGCAGGCGATGCAATGCGTCCGCCACCCTTTTGGCTCGGGGACCGCAGCAGGCGATGCAATGCGTCCGCCACCCTTTTGGCTCGGGGACCGCAGCAGGCGATGCAATGCGTCCGCCACCCTTTTGGCTCGGGGGACCGCAGCAGGCGATGCAATGCGTCCGCCACCCTTTTGGCTCGGGGACCGCAGCAGGCGATGCAATGCGTCCGCCACCCTTTTGGCTCGGGGGACCGCAGCAGGCGATGCAATGCGTCCGCCACCCTTTTGGCTCGGGGGACCGCAGCAGGCGATGCAATGCGTCCGCCACCCTTTTGGCTCGGGGGACCGCAGCAGGCGATGCAATGCGTCCGCCACCCTTTTGGCTCGCGGGACCAACCGCACGAAGTGCTCCTCGAAGCTCCAGCGGCGGTCCAGGGTGAGGCCTAGGTACTTGATGTACGGCCCCACCGGGACCACCGCGTCAAGTCCATCAATGCCTAGTTGTGGCCAAGGCTTGTATAGTACTTTTCTCAAATAATGCGTGGAAATTAAAACTAAGTAGTAACAAGCAGAACTTTTATTTGAATATAAGGATAAGGATTTCGATTTTCTTTCATTCTTCCATTGAATAAATTTTTCATAGGTTTTCAAATATTTTTCTTTCGATTTTGGCGGCAACGAGTTTTCTATTATAGCTCCTGCCACCTCTTGAATTTCAGGTGGCGTTAAAGTAAGTTCATTACACTCACTGTCTTCATTTGAATTCATTTTAAGTCAAATAAAATTACTTTTTAGTCAGTGACCAACAATGAACAAAAATTTTCACGCGCCAAAGGATTCGATTGTTTTTTTTTTTCATTATAAAACAGTTTTTTTTTGCAAGCCAGTTCGATATTTAAATAAAAGTCTGATAAATTGCCTCCTTGGTTTACCTTTTTTCGGAGCAACAAACGTTCCATTTTTAAAATACACGATAGATATGAATTGACATGTATATTTATTTGGTCGCTAAAATAAACGGCCGCTGTTCGCATGTATTTGGCCAGTACAGCAATTTCGATTTATCTCGAAGAACGTTGTCAAAATAATGCTCAAATTTCCAAGTATGTTGAGAAAGAAATATTTTTTTCGGATTTTTATGTGCACTGGAAATAACCGATTATCACTACTTTTGGATCACTACTGGCTGAATATGCGATATGACCTGTTCCTTTGAAGATTTATATGAGAAAGAAGTTAGCCAATACACGCGCGCAGGTTGCGGGTTCGACAGCGCGTCGCTGCGGCTGGACGAGCAGCTGGCGGCGCTGGAGTCGCGGCTGGAGCGGCCCGCGGCCGCCGTGGCCGCCGTGCCCGCCGTGCCCGCCGTGAGTTACCTGCCGCAGGACACCTTCTACTGACCGCGCTCTCCTTATTTCTTTCCGCAATTATCAGTACGGGAGACGTGTTTTTGAATCGTTAGACGTGAATTTGGAATTCGAATACGAATACAAATCGTAGAAATTATTTTCTGCTGCTTACAATAGGGTAGACGACAATTTTTTTAAATTCTATACATAATAAGAGTACTCTTTTAAGTGAGAAATATGCCATACTAAAAACACTGCAATCGTGACGTCATAACTAAGTAAACTCGCCTAATTTGTATGAGCATATAAACAAATTTTAAATAAATATAAACAAATTTGTATGCTTATAGGTATACTTTCTATATAAAAAAATGTTACATTTAATGTGAGAATGCTTGAAATATGTTCGTGTCATTAGAATTACGTAAATAATAATTAGTCATTTTTTGAAATCTAAAAACAATATAAATTAATAATTAAACTGAAATTTCTATGACTACGATTAAATAAATAGAACGTACTTTCATTAAATATAAATTACTCAAATCAGATAATTATAGTATAAAAACGGCCATAATCAGTTGTAGTCGTCTACCCCTATTTTATAGATTTTTGAATCACTCGAATTCAGTGTTGTCATTAAAAACAAATTCCTAATTAAAATCCGTTCCACGCAGAAAAATTCAAAATCACAACAACAAAAAAAAATCGACGATGACCCACACGTAAAACGGATCACTGTCAAGGTCACACAGCGATGGATTTTCTACTAGTAGAAATCAAAAACGAGTGGGTTTAACCACTCGTTGCGCAACGTACGCAATGAAAGTTCAGAAATAGTGAATTCCGTACACGATCCACTCGTTACTTTCGTGAATGACTGCAGTCGTCAGTACTGGCCACAATCCTTTTGTTGATAACCGTAACCATCAATACTGACCAAATTCCTCTCGTCACTGACGTCAACAACTATATAACGTCACCACAAGAGGCAGCCATCAATACTGACCACACTCCTCACAATTGACCGCAATTATCAGTACTATCCGCACTTCTGACTGCAGGCATCAATTCTGAGGACAATCCGCTCATTACTGACGTCATCAAACTAATTTTACTAATAACCGTAGCCATCAGTACTGACAAGAATCCTCTCGTTAGTATTCGCTGCCCCCAGTACTGACCATACGCTCCCACATATTGGCCGTAACCGTCAATAATTGTAACCTATATTAGATTTACGCTTCATATCTACATCCCGAAAGAAACTATATACGATCGTACGAATTCTTGAATGAAAGAAATTAAACCCACTAAATTATAATATTATTAATTTTATAACTGTGTCATGTGTATAGAGTATATGACGGTGACTGCACGCTCGATTTGTTATCACTTCAATTCTTGACTTTGATCAAGAGCTGATTGACTGATTAACAATCAGATATTTTTTGAATCTTCTTAAAATCTATTTGACATTGAGTGCGTATTCACTGTTGGCTTGAATGGGTGACCCTTAATTAATATGTTACTAAACCTGTCACTCGTTTTATTATTTTTTGTTCAAGTCAATTCCAAATCCACACAAATTTGAAAAATAATCGATAACTTTAGCACTTGTGAATCTCTAACTGTGTAAACGTTTGTGTTTTGATGTTTTTAATTTAGATTCGTGGGTTATCTATCTAATGGCAGTTATTCGATGTAGGTAATTGATAAACTTTTCCGAATATAATTCGTACGTTCAGATACTGTCTGATTACGTTCGTAACGTGTCTCAACAATCAATTACAAATACTTAATCTATAATAGAATGATTTGGAGCTATTGTATGCTCTGGATAACACACGGTTGTCGATTGGTTTATATTGATAACAAATGATAATACGTCAAAATAAGTGAGTCAACATTTTTTGTCAAGTTCGAATTATAATGGTAAAGAAGACATTCCTCCTCATCCATATTCCGTTATCGATCAACATTCCTTCGTTAATGTACAAAATCGATGCAATTATTTTTTCATTCGCATATATTGTGTGCTGTGTGATTGTTAGGTTTGAAACTAACATTGAGCTTATTTGTACAGGACTGTTTTGTTGTCATTACTATAAAGGATAATTCAGAAATTGTGTATCGATCCGTATTGGTATAGATGAATCATGCTAATGTAGATTGCCAACTCCATGCTATTATGTTGAGTTCATGCAAAACTTATTATTTATGTCGCTGGTATCTCTTAGTTCGACTTTTTGTATCTAATAAATAAAATAAAATCCGTTTACTTCAGGCACACATAGACCCATGTCATATAAAATACAAATTATATAATTAAAATAAATTAAAAGCAATAAAAATACAATACAAATACAACAGTACAAAAGCTATCACCTACTTTCTATTTGCCTCCATATGGCTAGAAATCCAATAGCTGTAGATGGGATTGGTCAGATAGTCAGAGACAGCCCTCAGTATGGTGTTGTTCGAGCGACTCACTCTACTCCAGAAAGAAAAAGAAATCAGGGACTCCCGCCTCAGAGAGCATGGTCGATGCACTGCAATGCCTTGGCAACTTCATAAGGGCCCTATACACATTATTGTACTGGACCCTTATGGTACTGAAAGATTTCCTAGTGAAGTTGTACCAAAGCTGACGAGTATACATACCTAGGCAATATGCCTTAACCAGGGTATTCTTCACGTCGGAGCTGCAGTTAGAAAAACGGCGTGCGATCATGTTACCTCTGACGGCGAGAGCCCTCCGCTCCCGCTCCATGTCAGCTTCATCCTTAGATGACTCGGTCAATATGTGACCAAGATATTTAAAATGCTTGACCATTTTAATGGTCGTACTGCCCAGACGTACCTCAGGCACCTTTTCAGGACCTCGACCCGACCTAAACACCATCATCTCGGTTTTGGTAACGTTATATTTTAGTCCATGAGAAGCAGCATATTGCTCACAGACCAAAATCAATTTTTGCAAACCCTTGACCGAAGGGCTAAGGAGCACCATATCGTCCGCATAACTAAGGTTGTTTACACAAACATTCCCCAGGTGGCAGCCAATCCTAGTACCCCTCAGCACCCCGATCAGATCATTAACGTAGACGTTAAACAGGTCGGGAGAGGTCAGCCCCCCTCGACGAACTCCGCAGTCTAGCCTGTAGACGCTAGATGTCGTGTCGCCCCACTTAACAGTATTAATTTGGCTCCCGTACCAGTACCCCAACAGATTCATTACATGATTAGGCACCTGCGCGTTCACAAGTTTTGACCAGAGAATTTTATAATTCACTAGGCCAAAAGCTCGGCTTAGGTCTAAAAAGCAAGCGTAGACTGATGTCCCTTGGGATGTGTAATTGTAATTCACAGAGCTTTTAAGACTCATAATGGCTGAATCCGTTGAGAGACCGGGACTGAACCCAAATTGTGCGTCATCAATATCGATTTTCTTTAACAGATCTGGATGGATAAGTCTCTCCAACACCTTTCCTATAACTGTACCTAAAGATATTATAGGACGATAATTAGCAGACGAACTGAGATCTATTAGTTCTTCACTCTACTGAGAGAGTTCAGTTATAGTAAATGCTGGGCCAATAGATAAATTGAAGTTGAAGTGATGTCTACGGAAGATCAGTGTCGGGGGTGTGTTACACCCTGACATCATACTGAGTGGATATCCTTTTCCGTGAAACATTTTTATGTTTTATTTGTGGATTATAAGTACTGCTCTACACATTGATACATATGTACGATCGGCATTACCAATAATTTATTCTACTTATTTTGTATAGTCTAGCGCCTCTATCAGAAGCTTTAATACATAACGTAATTAGTGCTATGATTAAAATGTTTTCCCATAGTCATAGAATAACCGTCTTTATTTATTACTTTTCTGGGTTTACGAAAAGCAAATGTATTTTCCATAAAACATTATCAGATTTTATTGGTTACACGTTGCCAATAAATATACTAAATATTTTGAATATCGAATTTCTGTAAATGATTGTCTTTATTAATTTTAGTTCTGTCAGTTATTCATTGCCAACGAACTTTTCTTTTTCGCAAAATTTCTCATAAGGAGTTCGCAATCTATCGTTTCTTTATTCATCTAGGGTGAGTGTTTCCTACGTACATTTGTTTTCCACAGTTGTTAAATTTCAACTTTTGCGGTAGATACTACATTTATTAATGTTAAGTATATATATTATGTAAAAAGAGCCCATATATGATACATGATTTTTTAATAATCCTATTTAAGTGATAATAATAATAATGATGAGCGACTGTGTGTTAACGTTTTTATGAACAATTGAAAGCTATACGTTACTGCATATTTTATGATGACCAACGTTTGTGCCTTTATGGTGCCTATGTAGAACACGAATAATAAAATGTTTTTGGTGCCAATAAATTAATGTAAGTGTAATGTTAAGAATCTCCGCGGGATGATATTTTGCTACGTCCTTTTGTTCTTTATAGTTTATCCTAGTCTATGAAGCAAGAGTATTGAGGGAAAATCTATTGGTATAGTGGATATTTTTGGAGTAATATTTTTTCAATTGTAAATATATTAATAAAATGTCTTTATTGGATTGGTTATTGTAATCTGGTGTAATAATTTATTGTTAAAATTCTAATGCAGTTTCTGTCATAGTCGTTTGGTCTAACTAGATGGAATAATTTGTTCCTGTTGTCAAAATTCTATTGTACTAAAAGAAAAGCTAGGGCTTTGGTCACAAGTATACCAAAGTAAACAGTGCGTTTTTATGCTAAAATACTGAAATGACATTATGTACCCATATATAGTCATTGCATTATTTTTCTATTTATTTTAAATTTAAGTTTAAGAAAATTGTATTTTTGTCTCACGCATTATTCTTATAGTCTGATTATTAATTCACTGGAGTAAACTGACAGTTGCTAATGTCACATTGTAAAATTATGTTGCCATATTTATCGTACTAGTGAAGTGACCTGCAAATATAATTGGATAAATTGAATAAATCGATAAGGATTTCACCCTTCGTTGTTATTCAGATCACTCACACAAAGTCAGTAACAACGTTTATTAAAAAAAGTACTCAATTAATTATAATATAGGTACATGAATTCTATCAGATACAAAAAATGAAATTCACTCACTTGCTAGCGTTCCCGAACTATGCGTTCAGTTAATCAGTAAATCAATTTTTTGAGCTGTAATTATTCGAACATTTGGAAGTACTTTAATTATTGCAATCTATTTAAAAGAAAAATACAGATTTAACCACTGTGTAATAGTAGTTATTGTATTTCATTTTAGACAAAACCTAATTCTGTAAATTATTTATCGTTGTAATAGATATAACCACGACAATTTTACGTCAAGTTTTTTTTATTTATTGCTGGTTATTAGTGGTTACTGGTACAAGATGGAGAAACTGTGTGGATCATGTAATAAACTTAGAAAATAAAATGTTTAATCTCGACCATATGATGGACAATATTACGGACCGTTTTATAATAAGTGTCACTGACAGCGACGACGATAGTGATAAAATTATGTCTGACGATGACGGATAAAAATCTATCCATTGAATATTTTTGTTTCATTTCATATATATAATTCGAGTAATTACGCCATTTCAAAGTTATCACCTATTTGCCCTAAAGGTACCATGCTAATATTATTATATCGATTAAACAAAATTGGATTAAGATTTCTTAATAAAGTAAATAAAATGAGTAATGTGATTTGAGGACGGAATGAAATTGAATGAATGAGTTTGATTTCAATATTCTAGTCACAACACTATTTTCTGTTCATCATAAAGTGGTAACACCGTAAACGTCAGTTTACTCCAGTGAATTAATGATTAGACTTTAAGTGATATATCTAAGTTACGACAAGTTAAGTCAAATTGAATCTAGACTTGCAATAAATAAATATTAAGCTTTTATAACAGTTTTAGCTATGTGACAGTACATTAGATTTTGTGCCTTAGGAATTTATTGTATTTATGTGTGTTATAGGAATCTTGAATATTATCTGTAACAAAAGTATGGATGGTATAACTATTCTTAACTCCCTGGAATTGATACTATGAAAATAAATTCTAGGGGATTGGCTAATTTACTTACTGATATTGAAACAATACTAGAATAATCTAAATGATACTTTTTATTCGTAGTACTAATTCTCAGGAATTGAACATACCTGATATTCATATCAATACTTATGATAGTAAATATTCAGGATTCCGATCTATGGTTATTATTTGCCTGTTTTACATTTTTACTAACTACTTATTTAAATTGAGTACTGATGTCGGTGTAATTAATGACTTCATTACGAATGGATGAAAGTGGATATTTTTATAAACATAAACCCTGTACTATTTTTATGGCATGTTTACAATAAATAAAATGTTTTGTTTGTTGTAGTTTTAATGGCTTTACCTAACCCTGATTACGAGTGAATTAAATAAACGATTGCGTGTTTTTACGAACCTTATTGGATCACATTAACATAGTTTGCCCGCTTTTGTTTGGAGTTTTTCAGCGGTAACCTGCAAACTTACATTAGTGTAATAAAAACGACTAATTTTAATATTATTTTTAATATTGAAAATATAACAACCTTATAAGATGCGTTTTGAAAATTGTAGCTTGCTTCTAGAGTGATCCTGTTAATGCTACGATAAATAACCTTGAGTTCCATACCTCTGACTCCTCATAAATAGGTCAGGAATACCGTTGAGGATGGCTTGACATTGACCGTCTTCTTAATCGAGGAAACATCGCGCTGTGGCCTTACAGGTGAAAGCAAAATAGTTGAGCTACTATAAATTAATAAAAACTATTAGTTTAATTGTTATCACAACGCGGTGGCGGCTGTACAAAATTAACGTTTGCCTATCTATTTAGCACAAATAGTAAAACAACTCGCTGCCTTCGAGCGATATTGTCTTAATACTGAAATAGATACATACACTGCATACAAAAATTGTAGTTTCTTCATACCTCGCCCGCATCCTTTCTGTTTCCTGCAAAACAATTTATTTTGTAAAAGTGTGTCCAAAAAATCAAAAATATTGTATATAGTTAAGAATAAGCCCATTATTAAGATATTTTGAATCAAAATTTTACAATAGTAGAGAGTGCTGTTTATCCAGTGAATACTAATATAAATTATTTGCTGCAAGTATATGATTAAACAATGTTTAAATTTATCAGTTTTCTTGACCAGAATTTGGTTAAATTGGAGTATAACCGCTTCCACGTTAAAGTTCAACGTTCCAAGTTAGTTAACATTCTCGCAATTACTTCGATTGTATTGTTATTTTGTTTAAGATCATTAACTTTATAATAAAGCAGTCATTGTAACACTTAATTTGCATTAAAACAAATACGTCTACAATTGTTTTCGGTCGCTGTAATATAATACTAGGTCAGATTATTGAATAGCACTTGTAAAGATGAAATTATGAAGCGACTAAATTAAAATATTATATAGGTAGATGGTAATTATCTAATTATAGATTTGATATATTATTTTTTCTCTTATCCATACGTGAAATGAACCTTGGATTAATTACAACGTAGCATGTTTATTAAATTCAAGCAAAAATACCAGACTGCTTCAGAAAGAGGGTTATGTTTTTCGAGAATATCATATAAGCTCTCAACTTATGTATAATTGTCTGCAGGCTCTGCAGCCTGAATGGGTCGATCGATTTTAGCTTGAGAGGTATCGTTAGATTCATATGTACTGTGCTGTGTTTGAAAACGTCTTCAGAGTGCACTCGGCTACCCGAAGTCCGCCCGAGAACATTTCGAGTACACTCGAGATTGTTGAGGTGTTGTATCCGAGAACATTACGGAGATTGAGAGAAATCTTACCCTCCTAATCAAGTGAAACACTCGAATGGATATGAGAATTTTAATGTATTCATTGCTAAATAGTAAGCCTGAACCCGGAATTACTAAGTCATAGTGCATAATGAGTGAAATGGCAGTGGAACGACTCAACGTCCATTGTGATTTTGTTTGGCAAGAGAAGGCTTTAAGTGACGTTGTAGTGCTTCATAAGTCTCAAGCATCATCCGGAAGTTTCATCCAAACTGTTTATACTAGGAATAGTAACACTTAAATGTCTATTAATCGTTATAGATGTCAGTTTCTCTCTACGAAGGCGGTTTCTCAATAAGTTGCATGCGAATGAGCAACAGTCATCCATTATCTTCTTCAGTGTCCATAAACAGAATGGTGGCATTGATTACAAGTGGCACAAGGACGCGTCTTCTGCGAATTTGTTTTTCTATAACGTCCATGGATTACAGCGAACGATGATGAATTGTATAATAGTCCGAAAACAACCCAACACTACGAAATCAACACAACACACCTAACCAACTACCCCACATTACACAGAAGTAAGTGCTTTTACTTCTTTTAATTACCCTTTTTGTTTGAGATGTAATTTTGATAAAAACATTCAGTTATCTATGTTCTTAGCAATTTCCTCAACGATATTTCTGGGGTATACAAGTCAAGTACTCCGCCTGACAACGCCAACATCTGAGTCTATGTTATAGGATCGCGGGGAAGTTACGGCAACTTGAGAGGACTTGAGTAGGATTTGCTGGAGTACTGTGGTACTTAGGTATTTGAAGTCTGAAAAGATGAGGCTACGATAATCCAGGAATTCGGTAATCTGCTTTATTTCTGGGAGAGCCAAAATCAGTTCCAAAGATGTGTCAGGCTCATTATCCACAAGTTTCTCGTGAACAACGTTGTTCGGATCGAAAAGGATCTTAATACACAAACCTCGACGAGCAAGTGAATGCAACCAAAGAACACCGTTGTAATGGGGGACTTCAATGCAGAGTCACGTCAACGCGGTAACGATGAGCTGAAAGTGAAGCAATTTGGCGGTATAATCCGGAATTATAGTAGTCACATTATTGTATTGTATATATAAGCCAATTACCTACATAGTGAACGAGAGGGACTCATAAAAGAAAAAAAATAAAAATGAGAAACTACATGATGGTCTATTTATTTAAAAAAATGATTGCATCTCAAATAGACCTGGATAGCTCCGGATGTCGTAACAAAACATGAGATTGATTTCATGAAAACGACTATATCTTGGTTATTCTATGATATAACAATAGTACGAGCAGTGCCGATTGGTAATATTCACATTGAATTTTGACGTAAAAGCCAAATGATTTAGGACTACGCTCCGTGCAGAATCCAAGTAGATCCAAAACCCTGAACAGACGGTGAGTTCATAGTTTCAGAGAACCCACTGTAGCAAGAAGAGAAACAAAATATCACATCTGACCCGCAAGAAATGGATGGTGCTAAATGAGCTCAAGAACACAGATTCGCTAGGTGATGATAGAGATATAATCGATTTTTTTATGATGGGTGGCCTAACAGTCCGAAAAGCTCTTACAAAGAGATTTAACTCATCTCCATCATACTCAAAGGCAAAGCGCCTAAAACATGGCACAGGGGCGACGTGGCACTGTTCCTCAAAAAGGGAGATAAAACTCAACTGAATAAGAAGAGTCATCAGAAATCGTCTCACGGACCGGTTTGACGATTTTGAACCTCCCAAATAAGCTGGATTCCGAAGATGTTATGGGTTTAGTAACCAGCAAGTAATGTCAGGTTACAGACTTCCATTTCATTGAAACCTGAATTGCCTCCGAAAGCGCCATATAGACTATAGATACATCCAAGTGTTTAAACTTTTAGCCAGCATGAAGATGATTTGGTTTTCTGATGATATTGTAGTTATGGCTGAGACCATGGAAGAGTTGCATAATATTCAGACTTCAGTAGTTTCCCAAGAAGCTGGTCTTAAAATCAACATGGATAAAAATTATACCGAATTCCCATATACCACCCACTCTTGTGAAGGTTGGAGGCTCTACAATGTAAGTTGTTGACGAATACTAGGACAAATACTCCAACTTCCAGAAAGAGATCAATCGACAGATACTACTCGACTAAACAACGTTCGGTACATTACGTGGCATTTTCTTAGCCTATTTAAAGCAGTGCATCAAGACGAAAATCTTTTATTTGTGCCTGTAGACAGGCATGTATATACAATCGAAACCTGACTACTTACAATGGGCCTTATAAAGAGGCTCTAAGTGACTCAAAGGGCTGGGACTGATGAGAGGACTGGTTTTAATTTATCTGCACGATCTAAACAGAAATTATGAGTTTAGGGTACCCCAGGTTCACTGACAAGCGGCAACGCGCAGTAAACATGGTCGCAAGACAGCGTGGGTAGGCCACCCACGAGATGAACCGAGTCGATTTGGTAAAAATCTTAGGAAAGCACAGGATGCTAGCAGCTAAGGACCGATCGGCGAGAAAATCTTTGAGTGAGTCTATGTTCAACAATGGGCGTCTATTGATTGAAATAATTATGAATTCATACCTAAGATTGGTTTTGCTTCGTCTTGTCAGTCCGACAGATAGACAAATAGTTAACACTATTATTTGCTATATGTTTAATAGTCATTTAAACCTTATTCAGAAGGCCGCAACTAAAATCTAACCTATTAATAGAGAAATCTTATCGTTATACCTTATAATGGCAGTAACTTACTAGCCGGTTTAAAAAGAGGATGTCGGGCTCCCATAATCAGGGTTTGAGATGAGCTTTCACAATTCCTGGAAACTTCTACTTCTTCTAAGTTTGAAATCGAGATGGGTTATTGAGCGGGTTATCTACGAGTATATACCCTTCCTTGCAAACTAAACATACAAGTCTCTAAAACATTCGAGAGCGAATAATTCGAATATTTTAATAAGGCATGACTGACATCGCGGTTGATTATGACAAAGGGATAATTAATTAATAAACTATAATAATTAACGTTTATTCTCTAGACAAACAATGCAACAGTTATAACACAATCAGTGTCTAATTACATACAAAATTTTGTTTTTAGTGTAACATTGATTACTGCCTTTTTATTAAATTTTCAAGCTAGCTGTTTACTATAAGATAAAATATATTTATAAAAATGTTATTAGTTTTCTCACTAAGTATAGGATACTTTTTGTCAGTTCGATTACTGGCAACACTTATCTAACGTATCGGTAAATTATTAACTACTTCCGTTTGAGAAATGTACATTTGAGATTAAGATATCAAACATCAGATGAGAATCAGAATGTAAGAGGTGAACATTCGAATTACACCCATTTATGGTCATTCAAACATTTCATATACAATTATTTCATCATACATTCGTAGCTACCCTGGAAGTTAAATGGGACCTACGTATCTAATAAACTGTATACATATGATATGTTTTATCAAGTTAAGTAGTTTTACTATATTTAACGCATCTCCATATGATGCGACAACGTTTAAAAACTAAAACCCGCTTTACATGTATAAATTTAATTATCTCATAACGTTTCACAAGATTATTGGTGAAAAAAAAACAAAAGCAAAAGATATTCGTTAGCCAAAAGCATCGGAGCGAGAAACGACTCCCTATTGCTATATATGAGCCTAAATGAAATTACACCAATTGGGAGAATTTCAACAACACAGCTTCGATGGTGTAGTGCGATATCTATTTAACTGTTGATGTATTAATATCTATATAATACAAATATAGATACATAATAATCAATATGGAGGTGGCGTGTTATGTACGGCAGCGTGGGCTGTGTTGCTTCCCCGGGCTGGGCGCCGGCGCGGGCGTGGGTGTGGGCGCGCGCGGGCGTGGCGAGGAGGCTCTGCTGTTGGAGCGCGCGGGCCGCGGCGCGCAGCAGGGCCGCGCTGCCAGCCTGCCGCCGCCGCCCTCTGCGCTGCCTCGCCCGCCACGCAAACCCAACGCGCGCGCCGCCCGCTATGACCGCCTGGACCACACTGATGCGCGCAAGGTACGTTTAGCCCTGCCACACTTGAGCGGAAGCAGTATTTATTCTACTTATAAATCAATGGCTTCTATGGTGATGACCCTTAGTTTTCATATTTTTTAAATATTATATAATATCCAAACACCTATAAAAATAACCAGATTTATCGGTGTTTTCAGACATCCAGCAAAGCCGTGTATTTTAGTGTGTGTTTTGGCTGCCTTGAAAAAATGTTATGTTCTATAGGTGAAGGATTCTTCTTATATAGATTCGATATTGTAACAATTCCTGATGGTGCAACGTTACAGTAAACTAAAATAATTTTTACGCGACCATTAATTATTTTTTGTTAAAGATAGTATTTAAATAGGTTCAATTTTGAGAGAGACAAAGTTTTTCTTTCATTTGTTAGCATCAACGATGACTAATAACTGAGCGTTGGAGTCTCCCACGCTCGCTGGTCGCGTGGTTGCGTTTCATCACTTGCCTCGCAAGCAAACTCTACTACTACAATCGCCAGCTTCTACCCACCCCGTATTCCACTACCAGTATAATAATTGGTAATAATAATATCAACATCGATGATTCTATTCATCGTAGACGTATACCTTTACGGTGCTTCACGATGTTTTCGATCACTGTAGGAGCATCGGTTAAATGTACTGTCGATTGTAAAGTGATCGATACGGTTTAAAATATATAAGCACCAGTTTATTGGCTAGCTCTACGTCATGCTATCAGTACCGTAAGAAGTTCAAGGTGGCTGCCAAGGCCGCTCTGTCCAGGATAGGCAGCTAGTGTTTAATGGCGATACAGTTCTGCGAGAACGGCGCTATAGCTATGAAAACACCTCAACGTTAGGGTCTAGTTTTTGAACATTGGTCTTGCGCGGAAAATTTCCACCGTTCCATTGGCGATGAGTTGGGCTTTACTTGCCAGACCTGGTAAGATGCATCCAGTGTATCCATTATTCGCGCTACACTAAGCGAATAATCTCCAGCGCTATCCCCAGCTCTGAGGAAGTCTTAAGATGGCGATCTTGAGGGTCTTCTCTGCAAGCAATTAGTAACAGAACCTAGAAATCTGTTGCTAATTCTCTAGTGCTGCTAGGTACTGGACTCGTCTAAGGCTAGGCTAGGCTAAGTTGGGTAAGAGTCATATACCCTTGCTCTGATATCGCTCATATAGAGTGGGTATAGAATGGATACGAGCACCATTGTGGGGCGCCGGCTCATATGAAACAGGATGTAAGTTCTCTCGATTCAATAGCAGAAGGACCTGACAGGTAGCCGTCATATTATTAGTTAGTTATATTATTAGTTTCCAGAGTTCTTTTACATCGAGTTTTTATTTAAAGGCCGTTGTTATGTGACTCTGTATCTTATCTGTTTTGTCTCAAGTGCTCCAAAAATACGTTTTAGAAGTCACGAGAAAGGAACCCCAAAATATTCGGCCATTTGAAGTTGTTTTAGGGCCAGCGAAATAATAGTCAATGGTATATATACATCATGGTATGCACTGTGATTTCAGCGGTCTCTCCAATCCTTGGCCTATTGTGCTCAAAAGAACGGCTCATCTCGTCTGTTCAGAATTCAGGTACCTCGGATCACAGCTTCAGGATGATGGGGAAATTGACCGATATGTTAAGCGAAGGATTAGCACAGGATGGATGAAATGGTGACAGGTAACGGGAAGTACCTGACACTCTTATTTCCTTGAACTGAAGGGCAAAATTTATAAATCAGTAATTAGACCTGTCGTCGTGTATGGATCGGAATGATGGCCCGTTAAGCGGATGGATGAACAAAGATTTCATGTTGCTGAAATGAAACGTTTCGATGGAGTGACAGGAAAGGATAGAGTGAGGAATGAATATATCAGAGGAAGTCTGAAAGTAGTCCCTATTGTTAAAAAATTGAAAGAAAGGTGATTTTCCTGGTATGGTCACGTATTAAGAAGAGGAAATGATCATGTTACAAGGAAAGTTATACACAAAAAAGTGGATGGGCGGGTGAAGAGAGGAAGACCGAAGAAGATGGATGGACTGTGTGAATGTATTGATATGTTGAAGAAGGGAGTGAGTGTCGAAATGGCGAGTGCCGGAGGAGAGTGGAAAAGGAACACATGTTGCACCGACCGCAAATAAAATTGGGAACAGAGCAAGAGCAAGAAGAAGAAGGTATATATATACAACAGAAGTAAAGGTTCAGTAGAAAAATATTAGCGCAAACTTTTTTACTTTAATTAAATTAATTATTTTTTGAACCAAAGTATCAACAGCTCTACATCAGCGTACGAGGATTACTACGCAGTACAATCTATTGAGTGCCATTGCGTCTTCAGCTAGCTAGCATATCTTTTGTTTTACCAGCTGACTAGGAATGTCATTAGAAAGATTTATTTGCATTTTGAAATTATTCAATCAGATAGTATTAGATTTTTAGGTCTTACACAAGCATCTAGGGTCCGTTTAATATCTAACTTACATATATGCCCCTTAAATATTATTTTGGCCGGCCTTGAAACACACTACGTGCTTAAGTATACGAGTAGGTGTTTTCTTTCAAGTACCTACCGAAGTCCAAGCGTAACAAAACCAAAACAAAAAAAGTACAGATTGTTTTAGTTATTTCAGATGTAGTGTTTGTTATATTGACCTAAATAACAAAATTAAATTCAGACGTTTAGTATTTGTGACTTGACTGAAATTCAATAATTCCGCGCGGCGCACCTGTTCAATCAATTAGGGAGCAAAGTCGCCGACCTCGCGCCTCCACGTCTAGACACAATCTCACCCACTTACCTATTTGCACGATTCTACATGCTTGTTTGTTACGCGAGTTGTAACTTTACCTATTTTGTTCTATTGGGATTATTGCTAAACTAATTGTTATTATTGTAATTTGTAGTGACTGGCGACCATGTAACGACAGCGCATAGACTATCCTCACCGCTCTATAGCAGATATTAGCAAAATACAATGTACGCTTTAAAAATATACTTTCTGTACCCACATTTGTAAATTATATACTCCTGCCTTTATTTCGTTGTATGTTTCAACAATTAGCAAGAAGTAAAAGAAAATAACATCAATAATAATTCAAGTCAGCCTCTCTTGCTCGGGGTGCACTCTGCTTAATAACGAATGAGACTGACGATACGGCTGCAAGAATTTGAAAATGTTTTAAGAGGTATCAAATGTGTAGGTCGTCACACACAAGGTAGATCGACGATTTGGTAAAGATTGTAGGAAAACGCTGGATGCTAGCCGCACAGGACCGATCCATGTAGAGATCATTGGGTAGGGCCTATGTGCAGCAGTGGGAGTCTGTTGACTTGAATGATGATGATAATAATAATTAAACAGTCAGAATTGTTCATTTAATAGCTTTACAGTATTAATTATATACTGGGATCCTCCTAGTAAGCGTTTGTAAGTCTTTGATATGGTGGATTCCGTACTTCAAGACAATTATATAACATACATAATAAATATCATATTTGATAAAACGTATAAAATTAAACTTTATATAGATTTTGTTTTACTAGGTACAAATCTGACCTTATCATTCTGGTTCATATTCAAATTCAAAATTATTTATTCAGCCTAGGCTGTTACAAGCACTTGTGAAAGTCGAAAAACTACGCCATCGGTTCGCAAATCTACGGCGGGAGACCTTGTACTGAGAAGAACCGGCAAGAAACTCAGCAAGAGCTGTTTTTTTTTCCTGTATTAAATAGATACAGAGTCGTCAATTTGGAAAATGACTTCAATATTGATAATTCATGAAGTCACTTTCCATTACATAATATAGGAAATACAATTAATAAAAATATAATTTGAAAACATGCCTATATTAGGAATTCTGTGGCATACAGTTTTAAAAGAATATATTAAAGTTAAATTAAAATTATAATAAATACGAGTAGTACTACCCGTTCACGAGCATGACGCATGAACCAGCCATCGCTTCGCTCAACCATGTTTTAGGGAACGTAACGACCCGCCTCACACGACACTGCCGAAGAGATTTTAATGAGAGTATGACTACCCCTAAGCCACAAAAGGATACAAATTACCAAAAGCAGGTACCCGTGTACATTATCACAACTACAGGTACCCGTGTACATTATCACACATAAGTACTTAAACCTGGATTAGGACAGATTTTTTATAATATAAGTATATCTTAATTGCATGATATATATCCATCTCCAGCCTTTGGCAGACATCGAATAAAACTTATCTCACGATTATAAAATCGTAACTAGTCTAAAAATTAATTATCGTGTATCAATAAAACTTTTTAGAAGACTTTATTTGCTGTATACCACTATAACTAGCTGCAACCTCGTTATCAGTATGTGCCACAACCACAACATGAAGGTTTTATTTAGTTTAGAGCTTCTCGAATAGTCAAAGGGCTCGTACCGCATACCAATTATCAATAGAGCCCTGCCTACGTGCACCACCGCTTGTGCTCTGCGTCAATCAAAACGGTACCTAAATTTCACAAAGATAATTTACATAAACAGATTGACCTGATCTTTTATAAATATTGTTTTGGTATATTTATGGCTACAGTATTTAAACTACGATTTTTAATTCGAGTCAGTAAAATGACAAGTGCAACTGTCACTGATACAAAAAAGGGTGACCCACTACAACCCAGTGATGTTCGGCAATCAATAGATTTAGACATTTAGTCATGCTTTATTTTATTAGGTATCAAAGCGTTTTTTTATTGTAAATATGTAATACATACCATATTAAATAATATGATTTGTGACACATGACACTGGAAATGTCATTTTACTGACTCGAATTAAAAATCGAACTTTAGACTACCTTATCATTAATGAGGCACTGGGTAAAGGTGCACACTCTGGTTCCTGGTCCCTCAGAAAGGTACATGAACTGAAATTTTATTTATTTGTATTAAATTTTCGCTTTCGATTTTTTTACTAACATAGCTCTTAAGTATTGTACTTACTAACATTTGTATGGACAAAAAGGTCTGAAATAAAGATTATTATTATTATTATTAATCAAAATCTTTATGTCATTGGATACAAAGCAGGTACTAAACACAGCCGATGCAGTATTAAAATATAGGACGTAAATTATTTAGAGTTTCTCGAGAGACTCGGATTATCGAATGAAGCAGATACTGTTTTAACTCCAGAATCATGATCAAGTATGTGTTTAATAAACACAAATTCATCTGATATTTCACATATCGACTTAGATCTACGCACAATTAATGGACTTAGGTCTCGATATTTTTTAAATCAAGGCGATATTTAGTGCCAATTTACTGATATACTATGATTGTGTTTCAGCCAATCATGAACTCACCAGCTCTGTAGCATCATCACCAAAACGCGATATGATAGAGAGATTTATCATGCTGAACTGTCACAATACAATAAATTTCAAGATATCGATTGACTTATATCTCGCGATAAACGCGTAGGTTCTATTTGTGCAAATCTAATGAAAGTGTGTATGAAGTGCGCCAACTAGATCTAATTTATTCCTATTGTGATGATGATGTGAAGTTTTATATAGAAATAATTTTGTAGTACGCAAATAACTCTGATGTCAAATTTATAATAGGTGATTCGTAATTTGATAAACGTGTTTACCATAGTTAAAGGTCACCATTATATGTGACCAAATATATGAAACAACTCGGCCTTGTTGTTATTTTGTAACAGACACTGCTCGGCAGCCTTACCGCGCTGTACCGCGCTCTCTCCTGAGGCACGGCCGCTCTCACTACAAGCCACAGGGTCTTTAGGACCAAGGCTTAGTATAAGTTTGGTCGGTAGGTCACATCATTCGAGCTGCCTCGATGGGTCTGGATTTTGGCATAATGACCACGGCATTTGGTTACGGTGGTATGGTATCTATGAGGATCGTTAGCCTCTCCTCTCTTGAGCAAAAAAAAAGGAAACCTTCATCGGACGCAAAAAAGAAAAGGCCACTTAAACAACGGGGTGTGGCGATTTAATTGTTAACTAGCCTCTCTCTTCCTAACACGGTATTTAGATTTTTATGATCCCGCCTCAACGAACGATGCGAGTGAACAAATTATCAGAAATTACATGCATTTATAGACTCACTGTAATATCTCCGACGCTGAGTATCAGTTGGGATTGTAACTTTATTTTTTATATTTACCTACCAGTAGTATAAATAAAATATATATGTATATTTGCCAGGATTCTGATGGCTCGGGATCCATTGCGTCGACGGCATCACGCAGCTCGCCCCTTCCGTACGACACAGTACGCAAGCTGCCCTCAGTTCCCACCTCCGCGTCGCTGCCCGCGGCGGAGTCACGTGAATCGCTGGTGCGCCCACGTGACTCCAGCCTCCCCTCACCTTCTAAGCTCGCCGTCTACGCAGCCGCCCGCCGCCGATCCGCTGAATCCGCCAAGGACAACAAGAGAGGACACCACTACCGGATTCAGTTCTAGCAAGTTGTCTATATCGTATAACTATAGCTAGGATTATTTACTTTCTAGCATATATTTCGAATATGACTCGTGTTTGTCTATGGTTGTGATTGATTTGATACGATAACGAATAAAACGAAATGTATGTATTGGCCTGTACTCTAATGCATTGATTTCTATATATTGGGCGAAGGCGAAACACACTAATATGCCAGAACTAAAGATTCGGCCTCATGTTAGTCACTTGAGTCATACTGGATCCGAAAAAGTGTGGTGTAATATCAAAACAAATAAACCGTAACTTGGAGACATAGCTTATCTGGCTGCTCCAACTTTTCTTGATATACATATAAGTAAATATTTATTACACTCTCACTAACTAGCCTAGCCGAGCCAACAGTGAGCACTCTAATGCTGCTATTATGGAATCTAGAGTAACAAAATAGCCATACATATAATAATCATACATAAACATTTTTTTTTGTGGAAAGAAAGCTGTGCCTGCGACTTCATTTACAGGATTAGTCTTTCGAGTAGCTTACGTTAACGTGGCGTATATATTTATAAATGTGTTATTATATATGCTTATACATATGTATGTATGTATATTGTAAAATTTCATTAAAATCCATTCAGTAGTTTTTGCGTGAAAAGTAACAAACATCCATCCATACTTACAAAGTTTCGCGTTTATAATATTACTAGGGCTTAAGTTATAACTTACGTCTATACTAATATTATAAAGCTGAAGAGTTAGTTTGTTTGAACGCGCTAATCTCTGGAACTCCTGGTTTGAATTGAGAAATTATTTTTTTATTGAATAGCCCATTTATCGAGGAAGGCTTTAAGCTACATACATAACATCACGCTGCGACTAATAGGAGCAAAGAAATAATGGAAAATGTGGAAAAAACGTGGAAAATTATTCATCTTTGGGGGCTTCCGTTGCGTGCGCTGCGTAAACGGTTCTAGATACCAAAAAATATGTATGAAAGAATTATTCCTCTTAAAATGATCTAAAAAAATATCCGCGACAGTATATGTCTATCTTTTAATGTTAACTCACTAGAATCGTTTTTATGGTAATCAAAGGATATGTCGCGTTGTCAAGATCGGGTAACAGCGGAGGTGGTTGTTTGCAAAAATAAATATGATGCTCAAAATAACTATTCCACGCGGACGAAGTCGCTGGCACAGCTAGTAATATATAAATAGTCTTATTGACCACACAAACATCTACACCCTCCAGGACTCGAGCTTGCAACGCCAGAGTGGCACTTGAAATCGGTATATAAACCACTTGGTCACAGAGGTTGTTATAACATCATCTAATGTGATTAATGTGACATTCAGGACTCATGTTTATAAAAATATGTTGGCAAATAAACAAATTAGAAAACGGGTAAATTTTCCATTCCAGTGCTTATATTGGGGGTAACGGGATAGACATCCAAAAAACAGCATTTTAGAAAGAAAGAAAGAAAAACTGTTTATTCCAGTAACACATAAAATACATACTTACTCTACTTAATAACAAAAAATAAGTAAATAAAATATGTGTCACGAAAAGGGATATCTACTCAGCATATTGCCGAGAGGTCACAGACCTCCCAACGCTGGTCTTCCGTAGATATCCCTTAAGAGCGACTGCTATAGCACAGCAATAAAACATTTAAACAACAATTAAACTTAGTAACTATAAAATAAACAAAATAATATTAATAAAATCAGATAAACAATTCGAAGAGATTACATATTCATTACATTGGTACATTACCTACATTTAATTACAAATTACACACAAAAAACAATAACATAGCAATAATTATAAACACTTAACTACGTAACAGAAAACATACATATACACACACACACACACTCGCACACAAGTATGCATACATTCACAATTCACAATCCATACACAGTCTACTTCACACTAATTAAGAAACAGAATGCTATGCCTTAATGTAGTTTTATACATATACTATATAGAGATTTACCTTTAGCTTCCAAATTAAGGTTGCAGAGCTACTTCAGATGCAACATTTATTTGTCAATAATGTCATCAGGGATTTGGGAGATAGATCCTTATAATGACGTAGAGTACGGTACCGCAAATACTAAACTTTTAATATATAGAGCGAAGTAAGTCATAGCTCATATCATGTTTTTGGGCGACATAACGGCTCACTTGAGAGCCGAGGCGCACTGTCGACTTTAGTTACGAGTTTGTGACAGTTTGATCGTTTAGGGAATCGGCAAAGAGTTATAATAAAGTTTAGGTTACATTAACAACTGAAAATAGGCCAAATTTACAATCAACAATTCTTCTCCTGCTAGTTATAATTGTTCAAATGGTGAGTATTTACACATTTAAACAGTGCATAAATAATTTAATTTCGAACGGCGTATGATAGCGTCCAGAATTTCTGACCTTTAGTGTGTATATTGTTAATGTAATTTCGAAACCAACTTAATGAAAATGGGGATGAAAACGTGGAGAGTAAATCATTTTTCATAGCAAGCTGTGCCCGCGCGGCACGGCTTGTGCAATTGTTAACTGTAGAGTTTATTTAGGTTATCTGAGTGGTGCTAAAATTTTAAATGTTTAGTAACAAACAGTGCTGCGTGCTTCGAGATTCAGCCACTTCTGTGTAGGCAAATGTACTTATAACACATCCTAGTCAAAAACTATTTAAAACTAACGCATGCAAAGCACATTTGCTTATAGCTCGTGTGTTAAAAATAATAATTAGACCGTCCTATGAGTTGTTTAGTGTTTTTGTTTTGGTTTGTGCATTTATAGCTTGTATGAATTGTATGATAGTATAATGTGTATTTTTAACGTAATATAATATTAATTTTATATTATTGGTAGGACTCGATCTTAACAGATTTTTGATTCTCGGCCGAGACCTGGACCGAGAATAAAAGTCAATCTCGAGACGATGATAAAATAAATCATTTTAAAAAATAATGCAGCTGTATAAAATTCATAATAAAATTTATAGAACGTGATATAGCAAAACATATTTTTTCTACATTTTCTTTCACCCTTCTTCAAATACTGTCGCGTCTGATCATTTATCTGTCCAGTTTTGTTAAATTATAATCAAATGTATTTATTTACAGAAACAGTACACTATGATATATGCATGAGAATCTCGGCGATTTTTTAAAAAAACCGAGACAGATCTTTCAGCTGGTGTCATTTAATTAGATATTAGTCACTAAAGACATGATTACGCTGTTATACAAATATCGTAATAACGTTATTTTATACAAATATCGTAATAACGTTATTTTATACAAATATCGTAATAAGGTTATTGAATCACAGTTATCAAAATAAATATACCTACTAATTACTATTTTTGCAATAATAATAACATAACTAAATAACTCAATTCACTTAATTATAATACATTTCGTGATTATTGTTAGCTCGGTTTATCATAGGTGTGCTCCAGATAAACAATACCACGATATGAAACAAATCGTAATATCGGAAGTTCTTCTATACCGACATTGGAACGTAAATTCCTTTATTAATATCGGAAATAAAGAAAGAGATTCGAACATTAAGCATGGGTGTAAAACAAAATGTTTTGCTACGGGAAAGAAACGAAAACGAATGAAATAGACAAGTAATTTAAAAATGGATTCTGTTCTCTAAAATTACTTTTAAATGTAAGAAGTTGATGTTGGTAGCCATCCCTAAATTTGATTCCAACATACTTAATGTTCTATTTTTAACATTTTGGAATTTTTGGGAATTTCCTTATAAAAATTTTGGAATTCCTGTTCGCTTCGATTGTATAGCTCTCTTCTCTTTTGATACATGTTCTCCAACGTATTCAATATAGTCACAAGAGACTTGTTTTCTTGTAATGTGGCTAGCCTATTGAACGTTATCAGTCGTAAAGTCCATGTCAATAACCTAACTCTATTCTTTGCCCCGCAAATCATTTCGTTCCTTAGCGAAATGCCCAAAAATCCTAAAGATGCCTCTCACAAACACATTGGCGCTAGCACATCTCTCATTACTGGAGAACGTGTCAAGAAAGAACGCATTGCTGCCGGACAAGGTTATGGTAATTCAATTTTGGCAGTCAAATATGAAAGCTATCAGAACCAGAATTAGTGGACCCATCTAATATTTTGGTTGTGTTTAGCCTTCTGTCGCTTTTAGTTCATGTGGAACATTTTTTTTTTTTATATGCTAGGCGCGGCAGATGACCTCCTCCCGCCTGATGTTAAGCGGTAAAAGAGGCCCAAATGAGATGACAGATAGGATAGTGACTTTACTCCACTCTCCTACCTGCCCTATCCCTGCCGGCCCAAAAGATGCCTTTTCACGCCTTTTTTGAAGGAACCCATGTTATAGGATGTAGGAAACACATACGCAGGCAGAGAATTCCAAGTGCGGGAAGTACGGCAGAAGAAGGAATCTTGGAATTTCTTAGTGCGGTGTGGAATGGGGGACGTAGTGTACGGATGGCTCCGAAGACCCTTACGTGTGTTTCTATAAAGGAAAGGAGAAGGAGGGATAAGGCTAAAGAGTTCTTCAGAGCATTCCCCATGAAACATCCGATAGAAGGCGCTAAGAGAGGCGATATCACGACGAAGTTGTAGAGGCTCGAGGGTGTTGGTTGCCTCTACATCGCCGATTATGCGGATTGCGCGCCGCTGCAATCTGTCCAGAGCTTCGAGAAGGTATTGAGCGGAGCCGTCCCATAGGTGCGAGCAATATTCCACACAGGACCTGACCTGAGTTTTATAAAGCAGGCAGAGTTGGTCCGGGGTAAAATACCGTCGTACATACGAAACAACCACGAAAAGCTAACATTATAATATAATTAATTTAAGTTACTGTTAAAAATATTGCAACTATTGCAAAGAGCATCCATGTTTATCTGGGACACACCTTATGTAAGGACTCATGCACAAATCAAGTGAAGTTTAGAGATGTAATTTGAAATGAGGATATATATATCCATTATATACATTAGAATCGGTCCTGCCGTTTTTATCAGGTTTTTCCATCGGTAAAAGATATGGTAATAATTTCCAGATTTCAAATTATTCTTAATTTTATCCAAATGGGTTCAGCCATTGTAATTGACAGATATACAGAGCTAGTTTTCCATTTATAATATTAGCAAGGATTTTATGGATTTTCTTTGCTAAGTTATGTTATATTCATTCGTTTAAGTTTGAATAGTGTTTGAATGTTATAATTAGGATTGCTTTTATATAGTACGCGATGTGATTTTATTGACTCCAATTTCGTACCTTCTATTTCTGCGTGAAATTGTTGGCTTACGGCTTTAAGAGTTATGTTAGGACTTGTCTATATTCACGCGCACTTATTCCAGCGAGGTTGAAAAAATCTAATCGAGCACGATTTTTGTAAAGTAACTGTTAAGTCCATGTCGTTTAATAACCATTGTACTGTGATATATCGCATATCCACTTCAGTCACATTGTGAAGGCTTATTGCGGAAAAGAAAATATATTTGTAAAAAGGTAGTTTGACGAATAATTACGGTACGATAATGTATTGTATAACTAAATAACATTAAAAAATAACAGTCATTTTTTTTCTACGGATCAATCAACATTTTCATCTATATCTTAAATATATTGTACATACATATATGTTTTATATACAAATATAAAACATAGCAGGACAGTAAATAGAAATTGCTTCTTTTTTAAACGAAAAAGTACGGCTAACTCCTTTAATAACTATTGCAGTATTGTTTTCAAGTAGGTTTCATAAATAGGGATCATATAAAAAACATTCTATTATCTTTAAATAGTTTCTTTGCGTCATATTAACAAACATATTCAGAAACGCAAAATAATTCAAACTTTTGCGCATAAATCCTTTGCACCAAAATTTTAAATAGTATCAAAAATTGTTACGCTTCGTATCCCATATAAGTGCATTGCGTGTCTATAGACAACGTCGTTTTTAAATCTAAATTGCTAGACTACTAAAGTCTTCATTTTATTCATTGTCAATTGCTTAAGTATTTATTTTTCAATTTATAAGAAAATGCATAAGTGAAGATACGGTTTATTTATTCTTAACAAAACTGGACAAAAATCTTACGTAAGTATTTCTTTTTGAATTAGTCACTGAAAGCTGAATGCAGCTTAATTTCGTTTAATGAACTAATTTCTTACAACAATTAGAGAAAATGCAAAGTCACAAATATTATATATTTAATATATATTATATACTACATTTAAAGAACAGAAGCGCCATGTCAATCTTTGTGATATCTCATAATGAGTAAAGTCTAAATAAATTAGGAAATATTGTCCATTTCCTCTACAAGATTGTTACTTACGAGTAATGACTGATACAATACAGTACAAATAAATAATCTTGTCAATTTAGGTGTGTGTTGTCATTATTTATCGAGGGTTGATTTTTCCTTTTTAAATATCAACATATGTGTATTTGTATACGAGTAGTACCTATACATATATTTGTCAGAATATCAAGATAATAAAGGTATGTTTGTGTTTGTATCGTAATTAAAAGCTAGATAAAAATGTCAACTTATTCATCCCATATCGACTTAACGACAATAAACGATCGATTGTTTGAATCTGTGTTTTATTTTTGTTTAATTATCGTCTACCGTTCATGGGTATTCGTTGCGGACCTAATAAATATAATTTTGCCCGGGAACAGCGACTGCGCCAGCACTCTACCGAACACATAATATGTGCTCGGTCCATATAATGCAAATATATAGCAAATACCAAAAGTCGATGATAATATTGGTTTGTTTCTCTTTCTAACTTATGATGTAGGTATACTCAAATATGCAGAGATAAGGAATTAGATCAAGTTAAACCAGGCTTATAAATACAGTGCAACCTTAATATAACGTACCTCAATATAATGACCTCCTCGATATAATAAATTCTTCGTAATCCCTTTGAATTGTCCATAACAGTCAATATAAAATATACCTTTACATTGCGAACATTTTTTGCGATAAACAACAACTCTTTATAAAGAATTTTCAACTATGAAGAAAAAGTATACATTCGTCTAATTAACGAAGTTTGACAACCCAAAAAATGTATATAAAGTTCCCACCAATATATAATTCTTAATCTTATAGTATGTGATTCATATCGCGACATGTTTCGATACGCTTTTGTTCGTAAAACAATCATTAGTTGTTTGATGGAAAATAATGTTAAACACTTCTGTTTGCCACTAATGGTACAGATTTATCTTAAGATAGCTCAGAAACGCAAAAGGTGTTCTTTATCGGTCGCAGAAAAGCGAAATAAAATTCTATGACGAAAAAATTTGACATCATTTATTATTAGTCTAAGTTGTTCGCTATATCAAGATAAGTACGTAATGTTGAGGTGAATATAACTATTTTTTTACCTCTTTATGACGAATTTTAGACCAACCTTACCTCAACATAACAAACCTCAGTTCAACGAATAACTTGATATATAACGAATATTTTCTTGTGACCCTCCGATTTGTTATATCGAGGTTACACTGTACATTCTTTCCGCTCCGTTAGAATAAAGCTGAATTTTCAACTATTGAACCATTTTGTATTTTGACAGTTCAGCGCGATATATGTCTTTATGATATCATATATGTTGTTCATATTAATTTGAATATTATTTAAGGGGCATTGTTGGCCGAATGATTATGGTCGTAGAGAAATTCATAAGAAAATATTCGTGAAATGTAAAATAAAATAAAGAAATTAAAACGAAATGTTAAAAATTTTACTGTATGAGCTTGAACTTGCATTGAAAGTCAAAAAAGAAGAAAGGTCATGAATATGTAATGTAATCTTAGAGGCAAATATAGCCGTCCCCAGCCTTGATCGTGACACAGTGGGGCCATAATCGCGCGTTGCACAATATTGATTGCGCGCGCGCAGAGCTCGGCAGCACGACCCACTCTGTAATCTTTTATCTTCAACAACAAGTATACAAACTCAACCATTTTGATAGCTGACCCTTTGTTTGATTATTGTGTCGCTACATTTGAGATAATTAGGTGAGCTACGCAGAATATAGTTTAGTGAATGCTAATGCCGGGTCAAAACATTTAGGCTTTGGTTTAGAGCCAATTAATATCCTTGGCACATCCAAATATACATTACCACTTTGACAAGTAATGCATTGCCTGTTATTCACACATCCAAAGGTATAATTAGTGGCAGAATAAGTATATACTACTATAATGTCTAGATTAAGCTAACCCAGAATAAGATTGAAACGTGTCAATAATCATTATATTATTATTGTTATGTCGCTTAATATCACGCGTCTTTTTTCCCCTCTGGAGAAAAGCGGCTGAAAATCCTCAGGGATACCACGGCAACCAAGTGCCACGGTGAATATGTCGGACTTCAAACCGACAGGCGGCTCAACCAAGATGACCTACCGATTAAACTGAGTCTGAGGCTTGGCCATAAGGGCCCTACTAGGGCTTGGATGGATGGAATTTAATGAAAGTATTATTATTATATTATACATCATCATCTTCATGTTTTCAAGATGATGTAATAAATTTTTGCAAATCTTGCTTGCTCTCAACACAACCTCTCATATACAGGACGTGAGATCATCGTACAGAGGACAACGAGGATAAATGATTATCCGGTCAGAAAAAGTTACTGTTTTTTTTATTAGATATTGAATTACTCTAAGAGTAATTACAATAGGCAACAATTTATCACAGCGTTGAAAATATACATCAGGATAAGATAATAGGACAAACGATCAATTATAGAGCTATCAAATAAGAACCCATTTACGTTCCATAGTTCTTCGCGTGCAATATCATAGGATGAATGCATGTAGCTAAATGATGAATCGATTCCTCTTGACCCAATTCTGGTGGGTCAAAGCCATGTTATAGTCTCTGGCAACCGGAACAGCAATTTTCCCATTTGATTATAAGCCTTCAGCATACTGCAACAAGGCTTCGTATACTCTGGCATTTATTTTGGTACAATGCACATTACTATTTAAACATATAAATGAGAGAGAGGTCTATTAAGTGAGTTGTTGGAATTCATTTGTTCGTTCTTCTCGTTAAATAAATACTAGTTGATCAACTGAGGTCTATAGCAATCTTATGTTCTCATATGGATTTTAGGAGAACACTGTGGTGATGGGGTGATTAAGTTAACTAGTCAGTAATACTCTAAATCTTTCTTCAGCTGAGAATACAGCATACCTTACATTAATTTTTTACTCAAAACAGGTCTTTTTGGTATGTAGTTTCATTCATTTTAATTATGGAAGTTTAGCTGTAGAATTACGTTAGTACGTAGAGTACTTTTGGAAAAATACTAGCTGTTTATATGGCAGTTTCATAGCCAGATATCGCAATTTAGCTCATAATTTATCTACGTAAGTAAAATGGCATAACTCGCTATAGAAATACTCTAAATGAAGACTACAAACCAAAAAGAGTACGAGTCCATGGAGGATATAGTTTGCTAATGACAAAAGATAATTATTATCTTACTTCTTTATTATAAGAGACAAATAGCTTTATTCTTTTACACATATAGCCAAAACTTTGGCTAGTACATCTGCTTCTATTGAGCAGGACAATAAAATTAGATTAAGAACGTCTTTGGAATTTGTTCCAAATATAACTAATAATATCAATTGTTTAAATTAACTAATAAGACAAAAGATAAAACATCTTGCTATCCAAAGACAAAAGATAGGTCCTATTGCTTAAATTTTGTTCATCAGAATATACAGGGTTTGTCTGGCAAAGATTTAGAAATTAGTTTGTTTCTTAATTATGAAATTCTTAATCATTGACATATTATGTGTTACAGAGCATTGGTTAAATAGCTCTCAGTTACCATTGAAAAAATTTTGATAATTACAGAGTTGTGAGTTCATTTACCAGAAATACAACTATTAGAGGTGGATCTTTGGTAATTTTACACAATTCCCTAAAATGTAAGGAACGTAAAGACTTGGCATCTTATTCCATTGAACGAACAATAGAATTATCATGTGTGGAACTAGTAAAAATAATTATTATCTGTGTTTACCGGCCCCTCTCAGGGAACTACCAAGAGTTTGAGTCTGCTATGGAGGAAGTGCTGAGAATAATTTGTAAGAAAAATAAAAAAGTAATTGTTTGTGGAGATTTTAATATAAATATATTAGACATGTCACAGCTGTCTAGCAGATATTTAAATCATTCAATTTAGTTAATGTCTTTGATGAACCTACTAGAGTAACACCTACATCAGCCACTTTAATAGATAATATTTTTTTGCAACAGTGATGTTACTAAAAAATTCATAGTTAATTTCATTAATTCTGACCATATTAGACAATTTGTGACGATTGAGCACCATCATGCACCATTGGTCCTTGAGGTTACTTGTAGGCCTATTACAAAACACGGTGTTGAAAAATTAAAAAAATAATGTTAATGATAGAATTTATTCTTTCCCATTAAATGATAGTAACCCAAATAGTTTATATAATAGCGTATTTAATGTCATCAAAAGTGAATCTAGTAAAATACTTAAACAAAAATCCATTAAGTTTTACACGGGTAAAAAGAAATTCAGTGACTGGGCTTCACCAGGTATTTATAAAAGTAGGAGAAAATTATATGAGCTATATGACCTAAAATCTAATTGTAGGGACGCTGAATTTATTGAGTATGTAAGAAATTACTCTAAAATATTTTAAAAAAAGTCTGTGTTACAGCTAAAAAACTTTTTATTGCCATTAAAATTAATGTTTCCAAAGATAAAGTAAAAACTGTTTAGAAAGTAATAAACCATGGAACAGGGAAAATAAAACAAAACGAACATACTTATTCGCTAAAGGCTATCCTTAAGATAAGTTAATTCAATCTGATAACGAAGTAGCCTCCAAATTTGAAAGGTTTTTCCACCAAATACCTATAGATACTTCTTGTAGCCTCGGATCATGTTCAAACGGTGCGGTCGCCTTCCTAGAATCAAATGTAAACAAGATTAAGGAATCTTTTCATTATAGACATATTGATGTTGAATTTATCCTCAAAACTTTTAAATCACTTAATAATAAGAAAACAGAGGATCTGTGGGGTATCTCAACTAATATTATTAAACCAATTATCTCTGAAATTGCACCTCACCTAGCCCTAATTTTCAATAAATGCATTGATGAAGGGGTCTTTCCAAATCTTATGAAAAATTTATTCCACTTTTCAAGTCTGGCGATCAGAGTGACCCTACTAATTTTAGAGCAATTTCTATATTACCAGCCTTGAGCAAAATTTTTGAAAAGATTATTTATAATTAGATATCATCTTATTTTACCCTTAACAAGTTATTTAACATTTTTGATGCTTGGGAGGGCAGACAAGACGCAATAGGTATCTTCTGTGACCTTTCTAAAGCGTTTGATTGCGTAAGTCACGACACATTATTGAGGAAATTAGGGCATTATGGTGTCGCTATCAAATCACTCGGCCTTATTAAATCATACTTGTCGGATCGAATACAAAAAGTTGTAATTAATAAAACTGAATCTGCTGGAACTTCACTAGTTATGGGCGTGCCTCAGGGATCAATATTAGGTCCTTTACTATTTTTAATATATATTAACGACCTTCCTTACTATACAAGCACTGTATGTGAAACAGTGCTATTTGCCGATAATACTTCTCTTGTTTTTAAAGTTGACAGAGGTAGCAATTGTTCGGACGAGGTAAATAGTGCTCTCAAAGTTCTACTTAAATCAAAAGTTCTACATTGGTTTACATTAGATAATCTTTCATTAAATTCGAGAAAACTACCCTTAAATATTAATGGTGAAGTGGTATCTCTTGTTGAGAGTACTAAGATTTTAGGCATACACTTAGATTCCAGATTACAATGGTATACCCATATTGATACTCTGTCAAGCAGACTTAGCTCAGCTGCGTATGCTGTTAAAAAAATAAGGCTTCTAGCTGATGTTGAAACAGCAAGGTTATTTTACTTTATTTATTTTCATAGTATAATGTCTTATGGCATTTTGTTATGGGGATCAGCTGCCACCATTGAAAGTATTTTTATACTACAGAAAAGAGCAATTAGAGCTATATTTATAATTTAAGACCAAGGGATTCCCTTAGGGATAAGTTTAAAGAAATTAACATTTTAACATTGGCGGGGCAGCACATCTATGAAAATATAATCTATGTACACACATATTACAAAAAATTCATTAAGAATAGCGATATTCATAAATCAAATACAAGAAATAAAAATAAGCTTGCTGTTCCAAATTTTACATTACATAAAACACAAAACTCATTCTTGGGGAATTGTATAACTTTTTATAACAAATTACCACACAATATTGTTGATCTACCTTTTAATAAACTAAAAACTCGAGTAAAAAAAACTTTAATGAGCAAAGGATATTATCGAGTCCAGGATTACTTGGATGATCGAAGTGTCTGAGACTAAAAAACCCTCGCTCGTTGAAATAAACAAATTGTTAATAAATTCTTAGGTAACTGTGTAACATAATAATATGTTTTTTTTTTTTTTTATTGCTATTGTTGACAAACAAGCAGGCTGCCCACCTGATGGTAAGTGGTAACAGTCGCCTATAGTACATGTGATTCCCACGAGATTCGCAGCAAATCTGCAAACCTCATAAGAACCACAGTGTACGTTGCCAAACTTGTGACATAAGATGTAAAGTCACAGTACCCAGTAATTTCACTGCCTATCTTACCCTTCACGCCGGAACACAGCAAAGCGAACCCTGCTGTTTGGCGGCAGAAATAGGTAAGACGGAGGTACCCATGCAGACGACCCTGGTACAGAGTCTACCTCCTAGTGACTGTTATTTAACTGTACCTATTATAATAACACTTATGTAATTGTTGCCAACATTTGTTTAAAGGCTGATATGTTTCTTGCCCCACTTCTTTGCTTAAATGACAAAACGGCGGTTGCAGTGTCCTATAGATAATTACCTGAACTTTTAGTATTATATGTTACAATTTTATGGGTTGTGAGTAGTCATACTCTCAATCTCTTCGTGTGAGGCGGGTCGTTACGTTCCCTAAAACATGGTTGAGCGAAGCGATGGCTGGTTCATGCGTCATGCTCGTGAACGGGTGCTGCCAGCGGAGATGAGTTTGCTCTTTGCTATACTGGGTACTACTCATATTTATTATAATTTTAATTTAACTTTAATATATTCTTTTAAAACTGTATGACACGGCATTCCTAATGTAGGCATGTTTTCAAATTATATTTTTATTAATTATATTATGTAATGGAAAGTGACTTCATGAATTATCAATATTTCCGTCTCCAAATTGTTTCCAAATTGACGACTCTGTATCTATTTAATACAGGAAAAAAAACAGCCCTTGCTGAGTTTCTTACCGGTTCTTCTCAGTACAAGGTCTCCGGCCGTAGATTTGCGAACCGATGGCGTAGCTTTTCGACTTTCACAAGTGCTTGTAACAGCCCAGACTGAAAAAATGATTTTGAATTTAATAAAAATATGATGTAGTTTCAGTTCTTTATAAAAGGCTCCTGTGAGATTTGTTAAAACTCGGTAACCCTCGCAAAAAGACGTTAACCACTATGAGGTTGTAAATATATATGTATCCCTAAGGTCGTTATATATATATGTTTATAGTTATATATATATATATATCCTAATACGAGAAACATATTATATATATATATATATATATATATATATATATATAATATGTTTCTCGTATTAGGATTACGGTTACGGATACGAGGATTCCGTCATCGTTCCCATACAAAGTTCCCATCTGATGATAACTGGCTACAATCGCCTACAGTGTATGTGGCTCCTGTGAATGAATGTCAATGAATTTACAAGAACCAACAGTGTGCGTGGCCAACTTGTGACACAAGATGTTGTCACCGTACTATAAGGTTTGACGGCGTGCCGGGATCAGTTTTCTTCAATAATATTACTTGATGCAGTAATTCTCTTCTGTCTAAATCAACAAATACTGCATCAATTTTTGTATACACATTTAAATCTAGAAGAATGGTCATGGGGCAAAGAATAACGAAGATATTCCAACGAGTTCGCCACAGTATCCATCAATTTTACTGCCACATACCCTTCAAATCATAGTAATACAAGCATTACTGCTTAGTGATGTATGTACCGAGTGTGCAGACGACCCATAGATATAGTCTTCCCTTGGAATACTTTCAGGTTCATGCACTGTGCCATTGTGATGGGTAATATACCACATTGATTACGATAATAACGAAATTGAATTTACAATACCTGGTCACCACGCACTGTTTTTACGATAAAGGTAATTCAAAAACTGTCCAAGAAGCAAAAGGTTTTATCTCGCAAGATAGAAATATGTCGGTTTAAAGACTGTCTGTCTGTCTTCGAGGACTTACGACTTTTAAGAGACGCACTGATCATTACTTAACTAATAATTTAAAAATATGTGGTAAAATCAAAGCAACTAGTTAAGCGCTACACAAAAGGAAGTCATAGAAAAATGTTCTTTTACGGATAACAATTTTTTTATGATAGAGCAATATTGTAGTAAGCAGAATTCCTTGTTTATGTTCGAAGGTTCCCATTAAATCAATTCAGTACAACGTAGTCATTATCCGACTTCAGTGATAGTTTGGTGAATTGTTTCCTATCAAAGAGTGATTGAGTCTTATTTTTGTGAAAAAGACAAACATATCAAATACCATTATTATAGAATATGATTAAATCATTTAACAGCACTAGTTCCTTAACCTAGAATATTCTTTCCAGCAAGACTCAGCGGCGGTTGACCATTAAAGTTGTACTCATATTTTGCAGCCAATAGAGATTTGACAGGAGGAGACAGTATAACTAACACACACGAAAGTAATATATGTTATATGCAATACAAAAAAGAAAATATGTTTCCTTGTCACAATAGTAATATTAAGAGTTGATGCGCGACACATATCTTTTTATGTGCTACTTTAATAGCAATTTGGGCCCCAGTAAATTTTTATGAAAGTGTAAAAGCTGTTTATCTAATTTGCATAGGAATTTCCTGCGATTAGTGTCGGAGATTTGTCTGTATAAGTATTTCTTTTTGTTGTTTATCAGTCTTAAGCATTATGGGACTAAATTAAAAGCGTTAACTGGAATCGTATTACAATCTAAATTCTGATCTAAATTTAAAGCCTCGGTGCTTGGGCACGCACCTTATTACAATTCCTTGGGATTATGATCGAAATGCAAATATGTGAATTTGTTTCCATTTTTACCTATATGTGTCTAAATATAATTGAGAGATAACATCACGTGGCAGTACACGTGACCTGCGACAAAGCTTACATCCTACTAGCGAAAGCTCATCTAATAAATGAAGGGAGGTTTGTTTATGAAGGAAATCGCACCCGACCGGAAGGCCGGATGTGATAGCTCGAGCCAATGAAACAACATAATCAAGATCTTCCTTATTTACATTCTTTGTTTTACTTTTGGTAATAAAAACATGCTAAAAGTTAACGAAGGATCTTAATTATTGACAATATTTATTAAAGTTTGAAAAACATTAAGCTAAAAAGAAATTATTTTTGAAATGTGAAGTTATTTTCCAAATATTATTTATTTTTAAAGATTATACGTCTGATTCATTTACTATTTATACGTGCTAGCTTATACTCTCAAGGATATATACAATAAGAAAGCTCACATTGGATACTTACCTACACCGAACTCTAAAGTTGTAGTACTTTCTTTCCACGATAGACACGAATCCTAATAAAACTTGGCTAGCATATGCTTTTGTCTTACAAAATAAATATATGTATATTTTTACGATGCAAGGTTCTCATAGACATATTATGCCTCAACTGTCATAACATTTATTTCTTTAATAGCTTCCTCACAAAAAGTATTAAGACATTTGCTCGAATATACCTAGGTCATAATGTCGACCTTAGCGCAGCTCTAAAAAGGACAAACGAGCCTGATACGAGTACAAGTCAAAATTCAAGATGGACTGTTTTTACCGGAATACACTGCCTAGCTAAAGCTCGACGGATATGCGCTAGAAGGCAATAGATATGTAAAAACGAATCGATCGTTTCATGTTTAGACCTCATTGATATGCTATACAAACACTGGAAAAAACATCATTGATTGGACCTACGGTAGGATACGGAAGAATATGGGAGCTCCCCTAATATGAAAATTACAATGAAATAATGGGTATTACTAAGTAGTTCTGTAGTTGTGACACAAGTACTTATATTATGTCTGAGTGTGCGCTGGAAGCCATGTTAAGGTTAGAAGTCAGCTCCCTTATTCACCATGTCTGGCCACGGATTCTATTCGGAAAGTAACGTCCCGTCTCGCTTTAATGTGTGGCAAAAGTAAGTGACAGGTATAGAGATTCACAGTTGTGAATAGGGGTGCAGATTAGTTACTTCCTGTAAGTTTAAGTTTTGGATTATCTGAAGATGACGGTGAATAAGATATATATATGGTATGGGCCGTTCCTACCTCGAAGGGCAGTGTAGCTGGTTGAAGGTAGATTTTAGAACTCCTGCGCTGTGGGCGGTGTAGTAGCGGATATTAGCAAGATTGATAAGTTGGCCAGAAGTAAAGCACTTTAATAATTAGTATTAGTCAGAGACAATTTATAATTTACCGTGTGGCCGAATTGGTTGCACTGCAGACAGGCGGGACGGTCCCTGTGGACCTTGCAGTGTGTGTCCCTGAGCACTATCGTGTGGAATATGGGTCAAGGTGACACTCCGGGGAATGCCTTATAATTTGACGCTGTGTAACCATATTAAAGATCAAGATTTAAGTTATATTAATTAAATGATTGTTATCTTTTGAGGAAATATCCTTCGCACTTTATTTTAATGTGAAATTTAAAATTTATTTTAATGTGTGCGTGTCCACGTTTAAAGACTCGTGACGCTTTCCTGATTTTCACCATAGAAACAAAAATAGTAATGTAATAAATGCAACAGAATACGAATTAGACTAGTTAGATGAAATAACATAGACACAAGAATAACGCTGCAATAGATGCAACAGAACACAAATAAAAATAGCAAAATAGTGTGCACAAGAAGGACATTAAGAAATTTCATTAAATTTAAAAACAACATTAAAAAATTTCCAAGGAAAGTAAACAAGCTTGTGAGAGACTTGGCGCTCTCATTAAGCCCGACTGGCAAAATTATATAAAATGTCGAAGATCAGATTTCTGACTTATTGTAATTACTATTTTTAGATTGGTTCATAGTAAGTGATGTATAATCGTACATTTCTTACTTCAGTAGGTTGTATTATATTAGTATTTAATTGTAGAATTATAAAAATAATTGAAGAGAATGAATTCTTTTAGCACTTATCTCATGATTTCACACTCACATAGCTTTCCGTTTGTATACATTGTACGTGAGAAGCCTGTGAGAAAATTTGCTTTTGTTTAACCTGTTTCCACATTTTTTTAAGAAAAACATTGTCAAGTGAAATAATTATGTCAGAAAACCAGCGTAGAAATACATATATATCGATTCAGTTCTAAAAATGGTCTTCAAAATCATATAATACTTTATTGATTTGATTATACAATTTTTAATATTTTAGGCATAAGATAGGTATGTATATGTAGTAGTTCTCAAGATTAACACATAAAGCCTGACGTGCTGTTTTATAACTAGGTATATTTGTATGAAGTATACTTACCTTATTTTGTATATTGTGCAACGTTGTATTGGAAATATTTTAGGATTTAAACAACAAATAAACCACACCTCTATTATTATTTTTATATTTTATTACGTAAATAACCCAAGCTATTATTTGTCCGTTCTTCTACTTGCTCGTTCGGTAAGAAGATATTATTTTAAAAACAACAAACCTAATAAAACTGTATAATATACGGCGTATATTAAACATCGCGTATATTATACGCGATGTTTACGTGGCCTCAATTTGACCTTACCTTTACTCGAACTCTCACAGTCACTGTTACAATCTTGGTGATTCGTAGAATTTTCTTAATTAAAATTATTTTTCAGTTTACCAAGAGAAAGTAATTCAGCGAAACATACATAAGAGAAATTTGGTTCGTCGTGGCTATGGACGACCTAATTGCTAACGTTAAATAATTCTTGTATTAAAATAAACTTGTAAAGGTTATAAAACAGTTGTTAACTTTAAACCTTTGTGGTAGTTATATAAAATATAATTTAGGAATTGATTTATAATTATTGTAAGAGATTATTCTAAGAATTATTGTAATATTAAAGGCCATACTAAAACATAAAATGTTAAAACATTATATGACAAAAACAACTATGTATAATACCTACTTGTTTTTAAACAATATCACATTATGTTTCTATATAACAAGTGGTTTTACAAAATTAATATAAATTCAAACATTAATAATTAATGTAATTCAATGATTAACAAATAATAAACAAGAATTAATATAAACGATAATAATACGGTTTTCTAATAAAGAGTAATATATTAGCAAAAAGCACTGACAGCTTGTTTTTATAAGGTAGAATACAGTCAATGCGTGAAAGAGAAGACAGTAGCCTTTACGCAAGAGTGAACGAGCTAGAATTAAACAGCTAGCTGTCTCTTCTTTTCGTATTGCTTCGGTGGCTGTCGGGCCGGGCCGGGCGAGCAGTCTACGTAGAGCTGTTGTAGTGTGTGGTTTTGTAGCTCTGTATCGAAAAATTTCTGCCGTCTTTTAATTCGTGTAATGCATAAAAACTAAGTGTTTTTCCGGACAAATTCCAAAATTCTTGAAATAACATTCTTACTTCCAGTCCAGGATGTGACTGAGGCTAGTGTAGTGAAGTAATTGGTGACAGTGAAGTGGAACTGATCGCGCACATCGTCGTGCCCGAGTGGCGTCGGCCCTCCGATTCTCGCGAGGTAAACTATTAAAGACTTCTACGATGAGAGCAATCGCATACGTGGATAAAACCGGATTGCGGTGTTTAATATATGTATACTTACGATGAAAACTTTAAAGTGGATAATAATTGCTAGCAAGAAGTAGTTACGGAGTCAAGCACGAAAGTGGCTATAAGAAGTCAGGGTACCGTTAGCTGACGTTGACGCTTGGAGCCTGATCGCGGATTTTTTTCGTGAAAAGTGGCTTTAATTCAATCTAACCCTATTTCGAATTAAGATCTTCAGGTATAATTTACACTCCTTTAGCGGGTTCCAATGTCATTCAGCCGACTTTAATATGATAATTTGATAAGCGCTTACGTATACGGAAGCTGCCATACGCAGCATTGTTTCTCAATGAAAATTGTTGAACATCTGTCTTGGTTTTGTCACTATTTTATTAATAATTTGGTATTTAATTTATTTTTAAGTTAATGTGAAGTGTATTTGTCTTAAATATTTCACCTCATTATTTGCTGTTATGTACTATAGTTGTATAAAAACGAAGTTATTAAAGATGGTGCATTCGAGCACTCCAGCAAGTCTACTTGGGCGTGGCAAGTGGCCAAGTGCTTCAAGGTTCACGGGGACCGCTTTTTAAATCATGCTTCGGCTGTGCCACTTGATAAATTTCGACATCGAATTCTGACCGCGCTGCGGGTCAGACTGTTGTGCACGTAATACGGATAAATAGTTCTTTGTCACTGTTTTAACTTAGTCAAAATATTTCGAAAAAAACATAATTAGATTAAACATCTTTCAACACCTTTGCCAATTGGTTGCATGAATGCATAACCAAGAAAAATAATAGTGACTCTCGTATGTTGTCATCGTCTCCGAGGGTCGTTGAGGGACTTCCCAATTCCGTCTCTAATTATACTAATTAGATACATTTATCAGCTATATCAGTGAATAATGTAACAATATTTGTAACTCATTGTAGATACTAAACGTAACAATAAAATACAACTCGTGGTTTGTATATTTTGATATAATTAATAAAAAGACTTTATAAGCCTCCTGTCTGCGCTTATTTTTCTACTACAATTTTAACAAGGTAGTTCAAATCGTTAATAATAAATGATTTGCGTCCTTCGACAACGCGACACAGTAATTATTTTTTATGTCTCTGCAACGAATTTTGCAGATGTAGGTATATCATAATTGTCTTCCACGAAAGTTTAGAAACAGGTAGGTATATAATAAACAGCCAGATTTTACCGGCGTATTGGAGACAAACTTATTGCCACTGTCCCAGTAACTCCAGAGGTTGAATTGCCTTATGACATCCATTGGAAGAAAGGGAGCATTAGGGAGCTTAATCCATGACCGCCCAGCCTAAAAATAATTTAGTGTATTGCAAGACAATGAAATTCGTAATAACTACGCGGGTACCTACTTACTAATTTAAATTATCGGTCCTGTGTAGAGATTAATTATCTGACTTTATGCATTAACTAGGGGCTATTCTGGGTATCGCTCACATAACTTTGTAATTGGATATGTAAAATATATATATTTTACCAACAAGTTTTTTTAAATCTTTATTTGCCATACAACCTTAAGGGTTAAGTCGGCCAAACAACAAGTTTACCCCGCGATATAAGTCAAAGAATTGACGAGAGCTGTCAACTGCTTAAGATCGATATATTCCATAAATTTCTGATTGAAATGTGGAATATAAATATCTGACACTTATGACTGATAATAACAAAAATCAATTAACGATGTTCGTGTTACAAGAGGAAAGATACATTTTTGTATGTAGGTTTTTTATTAGGTATACAAAAGATAAAGTAAATTATTATGTCTGTCATCACCGAAAGGTAAGGTAGGTGTAATAAACTATAACACTTCGGAAATTAGTAATAATCATAGTATAAAGCATATTATATGGTTTAGTCTGCTCCTACGACATCCTCGGGAAGGTAGCGGTGACGCGCATATTCTAATCCTATCTAATCTCACTGATTCGAAGTAACTTTGTGAAAAATAAAATAAATAAAATGTATTACGAATCTACCGACATATACTTAGTTTAAAGATTCGGACTGATAAATCGAACATTACGCAATAGAAGACTATTCTGGTATATAATCAAGATTATAAATTAAATATTTGAAACGTAATGAAATGATTAACCGGTCACCAGCCAGCAATGTTTTTTTTTATATACGCAATTTGCATATAAACCGCCCTCTTAAATAACTACTACTGTGTTAAAAATTGTTGCAATGTTTAAAATATATAACAGTAGAGACTGCAAGCAAGAGCGCAACTTTTTCAACAAGTTGATGACTTTGCGGACGATTTGACATGGGACGATGCTTAACAACGCTATCAAGTGCTTTCTTGTCTTGTGACCTTACGCATTCACGTTAATCAGTCTTTTACTAAATACGTTGAAGGGAAAACACGTGACGTAACGTAAACACAGCTGATTCTGCTCTTAGAGCATTGTTAAGGTCATTTTTGCCTTAGCATACATCTCGTTTTATTAATCATGGATTAAGCTGTACAAGTCTACAGGATGTGCATAGCCAAACCACGTGGAATATCTAGTGGACATTAATATAATTACATAATATTTATTAAAAAGAGGTGACACAAAGAATCTTAACAGGGAGAAAGTGGGGAAAATCCATGAGGGGTTTTTTCCATCCGACGTATGTATGTATTTTCTAAAGCGTTCTTAAAAATATCTTTGGTACTCTAAACTGTAATGTTTGATTCATTAGACTTTTAAGATAGTTAAAAAAATATAGTAAAAAACGTGAACAAAATATTCGTAATATTGAAGACACAACATATTTCATTTTTCTTGTTTATATATTTTTTTTGCTATGTATATTACTTATACAATCCCTATTAATATTATAAATGTAAAAGTAACTTTGTCTGTCTGCCTGTTACGTTTTTACTTCAAAACGGTTGCATCAAATTTAATTAAATTTTGTATGGAGATAGTTTGAAACCCGACAAAGATCATAGAATAATTAGGTTCCACAACACATTGGATGTAAATTTTGCGATATATAATTTTAATGATTCTTTAATAAATTATATTTTTGTTTGTACCTGACATATACATATCAGATTTGTTTAATGCGATATGACTCTTGTGACGGAAATATATATTTGTTTGTTGTTTTAATTTGTATCGGAGGTTGGGTTCAGACTGTGTATCTGAAGCCGGCTTCCAACTGACGACTCTGTAATGATACAGGGATAAAAAAATTGCCCTTGCTGGTTCTTTCCAGTACAAGGTCTACCGCCGTAAACTTGTGAACCAATGGCGTAGCATCTTTAACATTCAAAAGAGATTGCAAAATCCTATTTGAAGAATAAATTTTTGATTTTGATTTGACAGTAAACAGTGCCTTGTGGGAAACCTTGGCAAAAACACGATTGAACTAATTCCGATGTAATTTGGGGGATACTTTGTAATCCGGGGAAGGACATAATATAATTATTGTCGCGGGAACATGTCTCTTTCCTATCTAACATTTAAAGCATAACCGTTTACTGAGTTGGTATTTTCTGAAAATTTCCACAGAAGTTTCAAACAACATTAAATAAGGTTTTTGCATTAGCTAGTCATTTACTGACTTCAAGAAATCTAATAAGGTAGGCGAATGAAACTTAAATCTAATTTGAAAAATAAATCAACTGTGATGTGTAAGATCAATCGTCACCTTAATTAGGGTATTGTTTATCATTGAGGGGAATATCCCCTACAAAGCGAACAGTAATAAGAGGCAACATTCGTACGCTCGGTGGTACTTTCTCAGCGTGTAATCTATATTTAGCTGCGCGACGCCGAGAGGTGCGCAGGGGCGACCGCCGGCTAAGTAGGTCGCGATATTGCACATTAACCTGACTTCGTAGCCATCTTTGTGGTAATTAGAAGACCAAACTATATAGAAAAAATTATATTGATGAACAAACATAATTTTCAACTGATAGTAAATAAATATAGTCCTTAATAATATTCGCAAAAAATTTGCAACCCCAACAAAAATCTGTGTACTTAACTAAGTTTTGAAACAAAATATATTTGTAGTTACGGTGACCGATAATGCCACATCTTATACTTCAACTACTGCCCTTAGGAACATAGCAATGCTAACAATGCAAAGGCAGACCACACCAAGGTACACCGAGGTACCTAAGCACTAGTCATCAGTCAGAATCTCCGTCAGGTTTGTGGTTGGAATTAGATAAATTTCACGTCACATTAAAACATGAGCATTTCCAACAAATATCAAATATCGCAATTAATATTACAATATTAGGATAATTAGTGAATACTTAACTATATAATGTGTTTTCCTTGTGATTATATTTCTCCGACTCACATGCCGTATAAACAGGTCAAATACCCGGAATATCATGAGGCGGAATCTTATGATTCACGTTTCGTTCCGATTTATAATTAGGTACGCTTCTGATTTATATTTGGACATTTACAATGGCGTTAGAAAGATCGTGAAGCGTGGTAGGTCTTGAATTTTGACTATTTATCTTATAATTTACTCCTATTTAAGTATAGATGTCATATATAGATTATATAAATTTGTAGTATATAGGTAATGGTAACAGTTTTAAACACAAGGAGGAATATCTTAAAAAAAAGTGTATTTAAGTTTACTGTGAACCGTTTTGCTACGAGTAGATCAAAAGAAGTTGTAGCTTATAGTAGGGCTTCCTCTTACTTGTTTAAATCACTCATACCCCACCCTCGTTTACTCCATCATATCTTACATTAGTTTGTTCTGCATGACCATTAAAATCACAACTAATATATATAACTCATACGTGCTTAAAACATCCATCACCACCGAACTCTTTGTCACTACATACGCTATTTATACTTATCTTCAAATCTTCGTAACTTCGACATTGATTATTTATTATCAATCTATCTTCCAATCCAATTTACACATACCTTCATTCCACTCTAATACATTTCCCACACCATTTTTTTCCTCAGGAGAGGAGGCTGAGAATCCATCATGGATACCAAAGCAACAGGCAAGCAGGGATGCGTTGATTATGTCGGACTCCTGGTAAATTGAGGCGGCTCGACCCAACAGACCTACCGACTAAACTCAGCCTAAGCATTTGGTCCTAATGACCTTACTGGCTTGAAGTGATAGAGAGCCGCACCTCAGGAGAGGTACGGATAGTGCTGCCCCATGGAGAGGGCATAAGCACTAGAAGAGGCGCGGTTCACCAAAGTGGGACAAACCTGTATTGACAGGGAACCTACACGTGGCTAAGCAGAAGGCTGCCGATTAGGGGGAGACAAGGGGAGCGGGAGCGCTTGCAGGTTTAGAAAGTCCTGCGTGAGTTGATTAGGGGGTCGCTAAGGACATGTCGCGGTCTACGTATCCTCTGCCGATATTGACTGTTGCCTAGAGATAGGCTCGCTGAAGGCAGTATTGACGGGACCCACACCATTTCTCTTCTCATCATTGGTACAATAATAACAGCTGGATGCTGTTGCTGCGCGACGCCTTGGGGTTCGCCACCTTTTTTTTTTTTTTTTTGTTCGGGGTCTCTAAAGGATCTCGAAAGGGGACGGGGCCGGGTTACGTGGCCGTGGAATGGGGGTCCACGGCCACGATAGGCTGTTACATCTCCCCGAACTGCGGCCTCGCCGCATTCGAGGCATTTCTGGACGGGGTAGCGAACTGCGTTCGCTGTTGCGCTCCCCGTCCAGTCTTCGTGGGTGATTTCAACGCCCACTCGCGAGAGTGGGGCGACACCCGGGACGACGTAAGAGGGGAGACACTCCTGGAGTGGGCGGCGGGACTGGACCTCCGGCTTTTAAACCGGGGGTCAGTCAGCACCTGCGTGCGGTGGCAAGGGGATTCGATCGTCGACCTGTCATGGGCGACTCCCTCTGCGCACCGCATGGTGTCAGGTTAGAGGGTGGCGGCGGAGGTGGTTACACTCTCCGACCACCGTCACATCGTGTTCGACGTGTCGGTGGCCCACCGCCGCCCTTCCCGCACACTCCAGGAGGACAGCCGTCCGCGACGTTGGTCCATCAAGCGGCTGGACCGGGATGCGACCCTAGCCGCTGCCCACGTCGCGGACTGGGCGGAGGAGGCACGAATTTCGCCCGACCTAGATGTGCATGCGCGGGCCGCCTGGCTCCGGGTCACGATGACGTCGATCTGCGACGTCTCTATGCTCCGAGTCAGGCCGCCCCGGCGGCGCTCTGCGTACTGGTGGAACGAGGAGATCGCGCCGATCGCCGATCTGCTTGCTGAACAAGGCGGGGAAACTCTTCGAGAGGGTTATCTCCGCTCGTATCAGGGAGCACCTGTCGCGCGCGGGTCCCGACCTATCGGACTGCCAATTTGGATTCCGGCGGGGGCGATCAACGCTGGACGCCGTCCAGCGTGTTCGTTCCCTATCGGAGTCCGCAGTCCGATCGGGGGGGGGGGGGGGGGGTTGGGCGTTGGCGGTGTGTTAGACATCGTCAATGCCTTCGGTACCCTCCCCTGGCAGGCCATTAGGGAGGCGCTCGTATACCACGAGCTGCCTCTCCCTACCTGCGGGCCGAGGTCGGGGACTCTCTGCGCGACAGGACGATCGGCGTGATGGGACGGGACGGGATGGAAACGTCGAGGAGGGTCGAATGCGGCGTTCTGCAGGGGTCGGTGTTGGGACCCCTGCTATGGAACCTCGCATACGACGCGGTCCTTCGTACCAGCCTTCCTCACGGCGTGAGTGTCGTCTGCTACGCTGACGACACTCGTCGTGACGACTGGGTCCAACTTCGGGCCGGTGCTCAGGCTTGCCGAGCTTGGGGTGGCATGTGTCGTGCGGGCGATCCGCCGGCTGGGTTTAGAAATAGCGCCTCAAAAAACCGAGGCGCTATGGTTCCACGGCCTTCCGAGGCGCCGGGAACCACCCAGCTGCCGGATCCGGGTGGGTGACGCGGTGGTCCCGGTGGGGCCGTACATCAAGTACCTGGGTCTCACCTGGACCGCCGCTAGAGCTTCGAGGAGCATTTCGTGCGGTTGGTCCCCCGAGCCAAAAGGGTGGCGGGCGCATTGCATCGCCTGCTGCCCAATCTCGGGGACCGAGGATGGAGTTCGCCGCCTGTACGAGGGCGTCGTGCGATTCGTGGCCATGTATGGGGCTCCCGTGTAGTCGCAAGACTGCGCGAGGTCCCCCCGCTGCAGAGCTCTGCTACGGAGCCTGATAATGGCCATACGGATCGTACGAGGCTACCGTACAATCTCGTACGAGGCGGCGACGGTTCTGGGACGCTCCCCCCCATTCGACATCCTGGCCGACATGTACGCGGCGACGTATGCGTCGCGGCGTGTCGACCGGGGGAGCGATGGGGGGGAGCGTCCCAGAACGACTGCTACGGCGACCCGGGATGGACCACGCCCCTTCCGTGGCCGGGGGGCGTCGTCGTCGTGGAGGAGACCGGGGGAGGTAGTAGCCTCCCCGAGGAGGGCTTCCCCTCTAGCAGGGGAGCGGAGGCTGGGGATCCCGCAAGTGGCTTGATGTTCCCGGGGGCTCCCTACATGCCTGAGGAAGGCCATCCTGAGGTTTTTAGTGGGTAGGCCTCCCCTTCTGGGGAGGAGAGCCCCACATAACCGCCGGCTCGCCTCAGCCGGGGTATGCAATTTAATGCATTTTCCTCAGGGGAACAAAAAAAAAAGGATCTCGAAAGGGGGGGACCGCCCAGGACCGTCGCCGCCTCGTATGAGATCGTAGAGTAGCCTCGCACAATCCGTATAGCCATTGTCCGCTGCATGCTCCGGAGCAGAGCTCTGCAGGGGAGGACCTCGTGCAGTCTCGCGACCACACGAGGGCCCCATAGCAAAGCCACGGACCGTACGACGCTCGCGTACAGGCGGCGAACACCATCCCTCGGTCCCCCGAGATTGGGTGGCAGGCGAAGTAAGGCGCCCGCAACTCTCTTGATTCGGTGAACCAATCGCACGAAATGCTCCTCGAAGCTCCACCTACTGTCCAAGGTGAGGCCAAGGTACTTGATGTAGGGCCCACTGGACCTCCGCGTCACCTACGCGTATCCGGCAGCTGGGTGGTTCCCGACGCCTTGGAAGGCCGTGGAACCATAGCGCCTCGGTCTTGTGCGGCGCTATTTTCTAGACCCAGCCGGCGGATCGCACTACACGATACACGCCACCCTCAGCTTGGCAAGCCTGAGCGTCTGCTCGAAATCGGCCCCGGTCGTCACGACGAGAGTGTCGTCAGCGTAACAGACGCACTTTGGGGTTCGCCTATTCTCTAATGTCCTGTCTGTTCATATTCTTTAAAACCTTCCATCACTTTTGTTACCGGAAGTAATCCGACTTGTCAGATCACGGCCGACTTTATACGGTACTGTAAATAGATATATAAATAGATAACAGCAATCTTAAACAGTTTTCGCTTGTTTTGCCTTTTACGATATCCCTAGGAGGAAGCAGACATCAAAGGCTAATTTTAAACTGATACTACACGACAAATCAAAATCTAGTGACATATTTGTCACAAAAATATATTTTAATTTTTAAAGCGAAGACATTATACAGTATTATGTAGTATCAACAATATCAAATATTAAAGTGTTGTATTTAATTTATATGATTCTATATAATAATCTTGAATTGTGATCAATTAGTGCAATCGTAAGCGCTATCAATAAGCAGACTTGGAAAACGAGTTACTCTGTCGCTCGAATAAAAATTATTCGAGCGACATAAAAAAAAGCCATAAATATTCTCTCAGTATACTAACTTTCTTGGTGCTATTTGACATGGACAGCAATATGTCTCTCTCTTCTAAAAGTACTTTGAAACTAAATTTACATTCTCGATTTACTTGCAATACACAAGTTATTTATTTATTCCGTCGTGGTACTACATATTAGTGATGAAACGGTTATATCCGGTAACTATCCGGTATCCGGCCTATCCGGCCTATTTTCACTATCCGGCGATACCGGATAGTAGGGCACTATCCGGCCGAATACCGAATACTAGATGTTTCCGCGATAACCGTTCGCGCTGAGTGCTTTACGCCCTAAACTCGTCTATAATATCGCGCTTTTTTCTGTGGGAATACAAAAGTTTTTAAGCCTATCTATATTGTTTCTCGTTGTCTAATCTATCTCTGTATCAAATTTCAGCAAAATCAGTTCTTTAGTTTAGGCGTGAGAGAGTAGCAGACAAACAGACTGAATTTATAATATTAGTAAGGATTATTTTGCACATACACACACATATATGAAACGCGATAAGCGGCCGAATATCCGGTGGCCGGATATCCGGCGCTCTCGGCCTCGTAGTTAGCCGAATATCCGGTATCCGGTATCCGGCCAAATCACTATCCGTTTCATCTCTACTACATATACTACACTGGCGCAACGGTCTGAATTTGTTGTTGTAATTTAATTACTTTATTTATATATTTTATATATAGTACAAATTAAAGTCATCACTAATAATAAATAATATACATATACTTATTTTATTTAATACTATATACATAATATATATGTACATATTTATTTGGCATATTCCAAACACATACATAAAAACAAATACTTGTTTTAGTTTGAAATGCCCATTTGGCTGAAAATCAGTTCGTCGTTGTTTGTTCTTCTCGTCAGACAATCACACACCGAGCCTAGAACCATCATACTGCTGCACGCATGTCCATTATACCGCTGGAATTTTCATATAGGTATGTATCTTCTGTATAATATGTAGTTTATGTAACGTGTACGAATGTGTGTGTCGTAGCAAATAAACTTATTATTTATCTATCTATTTGTACAGTACAGTAAACTGTAGAGCACAAAAGTTTTTTGAAATTGGGACTACCATAATGACACTTATCGTTACTACCACCACCTCTTCTTGTGCTAGGGTACATGAAGAATGTGACGACATCAATAGTGCAGTATGGGAAACACTCGTATGTTAAATTTATACTACTTAGACTGGAGTCAAGAAGAATAAACACACATGTGCCAGCTGCAACATTCGAAACAACTTGTTTACATTGTAAGATTATGGGGACAGTCTATATATATATATTTTCCAGGCCATGTGCTGAGAGCCCATTACAAGAAATTACTAGAACTGAATATGTGATCTGCTAACAAATTATCTTAATATTTTCCTATTTTAAATTAACAAAAACACATGGAATCAACTGAAGCAAAAGTAGTAGTAAGTAAACAAATGATGAATGAAAAAATATATGTTTTGAACCAAGTCAAGCATTGGAGCCAGTACTATTGACGTTTATAACGATGCTTCGTTTGATAAAACCGCGAACAAGCGTCGAAACTACGGTACTTTCGAGGTTCAAAACAAGCTCTACCAGAAGTTTCATTTGTATTTAATAACAATCGACATGAAAGTATGATGATGAGGTAGTACAGAATCATTGTAATTACAGCTGTCCTCATATCATATTCATTAATTACCAAGGTGCACCATTTGGTCATCTGCTACCAACAGCAATAATAAAAAAAATATTCATAATCGATGCTTAGAGCATTATTACTTTCTATTGACTTGCGCGATCTATAAAATTCTAAGCTCGTCCACAGACTGCCATAACAAGTTATATCTGAGATAAGTCACATCTTTCAATATCACCCATCATCTGTCATCCCGTGACTGCGAATAATGGAATGCGTCGAAACTTCGTATATTAACATATTTTAATATACGTGACATAAATCCGGACAGGTGTTGCTTTTCAATCGAAATGAAGTTAAACGCACTTATAAAATTAAAAACAATTCACTACCAATTCAATTACATTGTCTGTTTCCCAACTGATATTATTAGTGCTATTAGATTGGGTGAATAGTGGAGCACTAGTTTTGTATGGGTCTTTGCAATTGGCCGCATATGGTTCTTACAGTGTCGCTCTTAATTATTTACTTACTGTGGTAGCTCCTCCAGACTTGCAGAAGATCGCGAATGTGTCCCCTAACTGATTCGTTACAATATTGAGACAGGGTACCGAAACACCCCCGCTGCAGAGCTCTGCTACGGAGCCTACCGGAGGCTACCGTACCATCTCGTACGAGGCGGCGACGGTTCTGGGACGCTCCCCCCCCCCATTCGACATCCTGGCCTAGCTGTACATGTCGTACGCGGCGACGTATGCGTCGCGGCGTGTCGACCGAGGGAGGGCTCCGGAACCCGCGCACGACGTGCCTAGGCGGGAGTGGCACCGACGGATTGTGGCAGCCTGGCGTGCGCAGCTCGAATTACGGATATGCGCGCGCCAGCGAGCCGTCGGTGCCGTAATCCCGCACCTCGAAGCTTGGCTCCACTGGAAGGAGGAAGTCACCTACCTATTGACTCAGATAATCACCGGGCACGGCTGCTTCGGTGAGTATCTGTGTCGAATAGGAGGTCGGGTCCTATTCGACGGTGTCGGGAGGGATCGGCACATTGCCACCACTGCGCATCTGACCTCGACTCGGCCCAGCACACGCTGGCGGAGTGCGCCCGCCGCGTGGGCCTCCGAGCGCCGAGTTTTGGTCGCAGAGATCGCCAAAAAAAAAGGGTACTGAAACAATATAAGTCTTATTTGTAGAAGTGCCGGTGTAGATGCTCATATTTGTCCTGTAGTGGAGGGAAAATAGCAAATGCTGGGTATGTGGTATTTTACCAGGGTCATCGAACAGTTATTCTACAAGTACTGTGTGTAGGTGTTCGAGATTCTATTAGAAGGCGGGAGGGCCTATTATGGTCAGAGCGGAAAAAAAACCACAATCAAATGTAGAAGGCGTAAAAGCAAGATAGCCTCTAGTAGACACATCAAACACATACAGCGATCACGTATGAGTATGGCAGTCTTGTTTCGCCGTTCTCACTGTTAGCATTTGCAAGTAATGCTAGTTCATTAATAAATTGTTTGCAAACAAATTAACATTGTTGTTTCGGCAATCCGTGATGATAATAAACTGTCGTAACATATATAATATAAAAAAAAAAACATGTTTTGAACTTGATGTATAGTAACAGAACAAAGTACATTGGTCATTACTTAAACAGAATGAAAGGCGCCAACGATAACTAATTCAACATTTTGCACCCAGCTGATATCTGAAAAATACATTTTTGGGCAACGTCTACTTATGAAACTTTTAAAGCCTCGTATCAAACACTTACTTACACAATTTCTATTAAAACCTATGGATCTTGCTAAATGACTGAATTCGAGAATTTAATATTAAGTATTTAAATAAAGATGCTTGCTAAGCTGGAAGTAGTGACGACGCTGTTTCAGAGATTTTTTCTGAGATTAAAAATCTCAGCTTCATATCTTTATGCGGGGCATAATTTATTACATAACTTTCTGCCCGCGGCTTCGTCCGCGTGGATTTCGGGATTTGGTCTATAGAGGGCTAAGGGTCATAGCTTTTGCCCACGGCTATATGCGCGGAAGTCTGTTTATGGCGCGAAGGTTTTATCGCGCTTCCCGTGGGACTATCCGTTTTTCCGTGATAAAAACCGCAAAACCTTGCTCAAGAATCACTCTATCTATTGATGAAAACCGCATGAAAATCTGTGCAGTAGTTTTTTAGCGAATTCTTTATTGCGCATCCCGTAAGATCTATCGATTTTTCCGGGATAAAAAGTAGTCTAAGTTACTCTTCATCCCTTCAAAATCACTTCAATTCGTCGCTCCGTTTTGCCGTGAAAGACGGACAAACAGACACACACTCTCCCATTTATAATGTTAGTATGGATAATAATTTAAGATGTTCATCGTTATCAAACAACAATTTATGACAAACAGAAACTGGTAAATTTAAAATTATTTTATGATTCTCGCTAAATAAGTCACCCACTAGAATTAAATAATTTTCTATAAATACAATGTGATGTTTTATATACAGTGATTGTCATCAGCATGTTGCTAATATAATATATACATATACGGATGATGTTTTTCTGCCACCTAAATGAAAAGAACTGTAAATTATTAAACTAGCTTCTTGTACTTTTACTTGAGGATTCATCGAAACCTTAGATGTGGAAAGTGTATTTTTTAAATATTTGAATTACGTGTTGTCTTTTTTGTATTATAAAGAAATATTTCCGTTAATAGAAATTTGTTATATACTTACTTTATTCGCGCTATTAATAATTTCTCTAATATAATATGCATATATTATACGTATAATTACTTACCCTTAAATTGAAATCTTAAAAACTAAATTATTTAAATGCAGTTTTCAAGTAGTATAAAAGATCTAAACTAAACGAACAGACAGCGGATGCGACATCATTTTATACTATATAAAGATTTAGTGTACTATTTCCTTCAGGTGGTTTAAAAAATTATAATCTATATAGCCTAAAAGAGTTCATCGAGATTTAATGTTATTACATGAATAAAATGTTATTTTGAAGAAAGGTCGATAACTTTAGTCTACGACCGAAAAATAAAATGATACCTGTTTCACCTATTCAGCGCAACATCTGGTCTAGATGTCAATTCTTGCGTAGTCGACATTACAAAAATCGATTAAGATCTTTAAAAAATAGATGTTTCGATTTGTATACGATTCTAAACTTATTCTATTAAACATTATTAGCGACCAAATTATTAATTGAGTTAGCGATCACTCTTGTCTAGTTTTAGTGAAAAACTCAGTTTATATTTTATATATAAGACCTAATAAAGTCTACCCTTTTTATCCTTATTTTATATAATCTAAAGGACAAAATGTATATACTAGACAATGGAATGGGCACTGTGTTGGTGAGCGAGTCTTCTTATTTGTATATAACATTATTGAGTAAGTCACATAAAAACAGTTTCTCTTTAGGAAGCTTGAAAATATACTCACAATTGCATTTGTATCGCTACAAATTCAAACGGATAGCTTATTAATCAAATGTATTTCATAAATATTAAAATTATGCGTCATTATTGCCAATCTACACATGCGAAACACGAAAATAATGATGGACCTTTAAAAAATTAATGAAATCAGAATCGGTAAAATATAACGTAAACCTTTTGTCTTATTAGAAAACCAATCAATCACTCGACATTTAGTTTCGCTTTTTTTTCGAGCTAAAAATTAAATTTCTGTCATATCCTACAATGTGGCATGACACTATTTTAGAATCGCCCCCTAATAACGGGGGCAACGACCGCTTTGTCTCGATTCTGTTCGCAGTTATCGCCCGTGCGCGCTTAGGTCAAAAGGTTATCGATATATTTTTCAGATAAGATTTATGATTCTCTTTTTGATGTCCAATATCATTCACAAAGGAAAAAATATAAATCAATATATATATATATGTTCAAAAGTTATCATAATCCAAAAACACGCACATGATTGCTACCTAAATAAAGCTTTCGATGCGCGATGTATTTTTAGCAAAGCTTTTGATTCTGGCTAAGGTAATGTGATATAAATATCATATTACCCAGTGAGCGGTGATCTTTGAACAAAGAAATGCCATATACGGTTAAGGTAGCAGTCATACGTCATGCTGAAGATTTGAAAATAAAACCTATTATAAAGATGTAACGTTTTTATTTTCGAGATACAGTCTCTATAAATAAATTAACAAGCAATTTGCTTTATGTTCGTTGTTTTTACGTAGTTTTATATATTTTTGCGAAGACTGTAAATTAAATAATGTAAAAATATTATGAATTGTCGTCCTTCATGGAGAAGGTTTAAAAATAAAACGCTCGATAGCGTTCTGCGAATGGCAGCCGATAGGAATAGGTACTCATTTCCGTTGGTGCATGGGCGGATTTAATAGAATTCTGTCAAAACAACGAGTGGGCTCATCGCTATGAACTCTATTAGGGCTCTTTGGCACGGTCTTTTGATAATACCTAATAAAATTTGTTAGACTGTGTTAACTCACAGACTAAGTAGTTTATCTTTAATACAAGTGTTTCTGAAGCTAATTAGTAAGTATTAAAAACGTAGAAGATAAATAGAACTCGTTATAGACTGGAGCCTTCATTTTATAGAACAATTTGTCATAGAAGAATTTCTTAGAATTAGACTGGGATTAAATTTGTCCCTATTGCACGTATGATATCAAATAAATATAAAATATTAATGGAGGTGTCCTACAAAGGCACGCCTATTTATACTGTTTGTTGCACGCGACGGAGACTAGCTGTGTTTCTTAGAATAAAGTTATTATATTTTTGTTAATCATTCATCGTAGGAGGGTCAGATAAATGTACCTATGAAATTGGAAAAACGAATAAACACATTGATAATGACAAAATTTTCCCCTGGCCTCCAGACTACAAGAACCTACAGTGCCAATACCTGCCGTTCTTCGTTATTTCCGTGGGCGAGCGGTTTGTACAAAGGTTTCAAGGTTTCGCTTTCCGCGATTCCGGATTCGAACCTGTGGGGAAGATGTTTCCGGAATGAGTACGATGATTTGTGCGTTAGTCGCGTGGTTGTTAATATATACAACTGTCAAAATATATTTTTCTATGTATGCTTAATATATGGTACATGTAACTCTATACGTTACTCTAGATTCTATAATGACACAAGACTTATAGTGCTTACTTTAGTCTAGGCTGATTCATATGGGTGTGAAAAATAATTATTATTTCTTCTATAATTTATTGTTAACAAATAAAGTTTATAAATAATTAGGCATAGGCATATCCTGCCAACCTATGGGTAAAGATGAGACGTAACACAGATTTACATTAACTTGTTTCATATCTTTCATAAAATAGATATACTAACTACCTACTTTAGAAGATGAGATCGATATGTCCAGCTATTGAGGCTTATATAATCTGAAAATGAGTCGTTCAAAATATTATAAAGGAGAAACGATAGGTGATGAAATACAAAAATAATTATTTTACGTGCCGTCAATTATACGAACTTTTTTACTGAGAGATTCGGTTCATGTCATGATAATTATGTCATTATCACATAAGTATCACTTAAAATATCATACATGCTATATGACGTAATGATACGTAACGTTCGGCCGGCCAGTATTTGCCGTGCAGCGCAACTTCCGGGTGTTCTGCGCTCGCGCACTGCTAATCGTCCTCAATTTTCGAATCAGGGTCGTGTCCGTGCTGATCGGAATTTCAATTTGATATTTAGGTCAGCGTTATCGTAAAATATCAAGATTTCTTTGATATCCTGTAATGCCGGAAAGTTTGGTTTTAAGGAATGACTAAATTTTGACATTAACCTTCACCACCTTTTTATATTATTATCCTCATTGCTACGGGTTGTAATCCCGTCTGTAGTACCTACTTTCGAACTATATATATATATAGATAACTTTATATTCAGCGATATTTAGATAGATATATCATTGCTATCATTATAGCCGAGTGCTGAGTAAGTCTGATGGAATCATTGCATAGGGCTGTCTCTGACTCTTCTTTGCTTCCACTATGCCTTACATTACTAACCTTTAATCGTCGTTTTCAACATACTAAATAACAAAGCAGATCTTAATATTCGTAGATATATGAACAATCAAAAATAATACTTCTCCTTCGTAAATAGTTCTCGCCCAATAACAGCAATTGTTATTTCATAATTTTCGTTTAAAGTCTGTCAAAATCACTTCCACAAGGAAACAAAAAAGAACTTTATTTGTGTACTTGAGTGGAATGCGATATTGACTGGTTATTTAAACACGGTTAAAATTAGTTGAAGACCATTATTACAGCAGGTTGTGTAAAGATTTGCGAAGCAACGGTTTAGCTAGCCATCATCGCCGTCCACTTTCACCAGCCGCCATCTTGTCGACGGCCATGTCGTGCGCTTGCGCCGCTCATTGAGGAATTGGCACGCCTATTGTTACGCCTCAGCTCATGTGACGTCATTCTTCAAGTTTATGAATACCTCGACTCATTTCTAAAGTGAGCTTATTATTTAGCTGCCAACGATAGAACCAGCTTAAGTTGATGTCGCAATGCTATTGCAACATACAGGATTTCGATTTCAAAGCATGTACCTACTGAAGTATATTCAAAAGGTATAAAATTATTAAATAGGGTTTGTATTACGGTATTTAATATGATGTATGATTTTAGTATCAGAATTAGTTGGAATAGATATAGTTAACAAGCAATAGTCCTAAAAGAACTCCATCAACAATAATGTTGATGATACTGTGGTACTACATTATAAAGTATTTTTGACCAAAACAAATATAAATAATAAAATAACATAATATAGAAAAAAACTTACTTATATTTCATAGAGATATCTGCTAAGCAACACTAGGTGTCACGTGAAAAATTACAATTAATGTGGACATTGGATTAAAATAATATTTAAAAATTCCTAAAACAGTTAAATAAAACGAATTATAATTATTCATATTATAATAATTGGTATCATATATATTAACATCAATATTGCTTCCATATTACATTAAAATGTTCAGAAGTCAGTCTACGGAAAATTAAATTGGTTGAGATCTTTTAGATTACGTTTTTCTAGGTTGATGTTTCAGTTACATATAGTGTATATGAAAGTATTAACATATCTGATATTTCTTTATTTATTTTTATACAGTCATGACAAAAACGCTTTTTCTTGAAATTATACTTCTTTTTTTTATGTAACGATGAGGGAAATGCATCGAATTGCATACCCGCGAGTTGGATTATGTGGGGCTCTCCTCCCTAGAGGGGGATAGGCCTACCCACTAAAAACTTCACCGATCTCCTCCCGATTGCGTCTGGACGCGAGCGCTAATCCCCAAGGAGAGCTGCATCACGCCGGGGCCGAACGTTAATCCCGAAGGAGAGCAGTATCGCACCCCGACGCGAGCGCGTCATCCCTAAGGAGAGCAGCACCACCACGACCCCGCCGACGCATGGCGACTAGCGCCCCTTCCGCACCGCTACAAAGGCGGCCGCCGAACTCCTCCGACCAACCCACGCCGATAATTGGCTGCTGGCCCTGAAAAGGGCCTTTCCCTCGGGGCGAACCCCGCCAAGGTTATTCTTTAACGAGGTTCCCTTCCTCTTGGCCCCCGCCCCGAAGGGCGCCAGCCCCCTCCCGCCGTTTTGGCCCGCACCGGCCGAAACCGGTACCCCCCATATCTGGGGGGCGTTTGTTTCCCTATCCACCACCTGACGCGCCTGGTATGGGACGGGAAACCCACGCAGGTCTTTATACCTTATACCTACTAATTCCGAATTTCCGTTTGTTTGTTACAGGTTGATCCCGCCTCTGACAGATACATCAAAGTAAGTAATTTTTTCTCATTATTATTCAGATTACCGCCGGCGCAAAATGTCAAATTTTCCAAATTGGCTCCAATTTTGACGAGACTTGGGACGCATGTTCCTTTCGGTCAGGTCGGTGGTGCTTTTCTCCCAATTAAAGAAACGAAAAGGTCACACTGCAATCTAGGATTTAAGAACACGTTTAGATCAGTCTTTGTGATTGATGACCGACCGCTTTTTCGGCCAGTCTACTCTTGCACGAATTCCACAGGATTTGAAAAATTTTGGTTACATGACGAAATTCAAAATGGCCTTGGCGACCATCTTTGTATTGCTACAGTTTACGATATGTTTGAACCAGATTTATGCCATAATGGCAAGCACGGAGTGGATTAAAATATTATGGATGTAGGCCCCATCCAGAACTATTTCTACCGAACGCTTAAAATCCGTTTGGTAGAAATTTTCTACTATGTTTTGTAGTTTTTCTGCGAGGGACTCCGAGACCAGTAAATCGAATTAATGACTCTTGGAAATTTCACACCTTTAAGACCTCTTTGATTTTCTATTTGGTATTTTTATTTTTTCAACTGGCATTCGAGGAGGTTTCAGGTTGTATACCGAACTTAACTTGAATTGTTCTCCCAGATTCAAGTTTGCTAAAACCGTGAGGAAAAGCCTGGGGACTGGAGGGAAAAGGAAACTAGCTGTAAAAATTTGTCATTTTTAAATGGCGACGGCGTTGGTGCCAATTTAGAAAAAAAAAACTTTTTTTTTTGCTACTTCGTTGCGGTTTTTTGTTATATTACGGCTAAGTGGGTAATGAATAAAAGTATTTTTAAGTACTACTCAAAGCTTTTTATGGCAACTATATAAATTAAGTGCAAGCCAATATAGAAATGCCGAATAATATTTGATTTATATGTATACAAATAATATTGCAAATGAAAGGGATTTATGAGTCAAATGAAAGTGTTTTTTCGAGTTACGAGTACAACACGATGACGTAAGTGACGTTTCTTAAATATGGCCTGATCCGAGTTTGCTTTCCAATAATCATACGTCTCTTGTCAGATAGTGTAAAAAACTTCTCCCGAGGTTCAACAAGGAGAATTAAATATACGAGTAAATTCACATTTGCAACATCGTCAGTCTAGATTCTCTGATAAGTCAAGCCGGTAAGATTTGTTAGTCTCGAAGCACTGAAGAAATAAAAACTGATCGTAAAACAATTAACGCTGAACATAACACAGTACATTAACCACAAGTCATCGAAAATCTATCGAAATCTGCTGCAATGCAATCACTATGTGAGTTCACACACTGCTGGTATATTGGTAATGATTATTTGAAGCAGGAAGTCGCAAAAAATATTATTATTATTGTTTCCTAAAATAAAAACTCTTCTAAAATCAAGAATTCGGGAAAATTTAAACAATTTTTTCACAAATTTTTTCAAAATCACAAATTCCAGCAAGTGGAAAATTTGTTAAAATTCGAGGTGAATACTACCATCGCAACACAAGAATATCACAAAATGTTTTTATGTGGTGTATGTGTGGCTGATTATGTAACTCTTGCTATCAAATTTGATTGGAACTGACTGAACTGAAAGTGCAATTTATTTCTAATTTATGAATCTTAATAAAGAAGCAATGTAATTGATCCTTCTGTCAGTTTCAATATTTTGTTAGCAATGGAGTTGCTGAATCAGATGGTTGGTACTCGTGCTTTTGCAAAACATCTGATTAAGCGGGCTTTTTATATCTACTCCGTAGAAACGGCTTTTCATTTAACGTGAATTTATTTATTTAGCAAGAACAACGTTACTTTCTTAACTTCTATATTACAGGAAAATCTGTAGAGAGGTCAATTCTGTACATGAAATATATTTTCAAAATAACTATCAGGGGGTGAATATTTTTTAAGTTTCCGTCGCGTGTGCAACCTTAATGGTTAAAGCTACACAGAAATCATGTATGACGGAAATGTTCTCCTTAAAATTATATAAAAAAATATCTCACAACAGCATATGTCTATCTTTTATGGTTGACTCACAATAACATGTGTAACTCCTAGATAGCTTAGCAGTTCGAAGCTTTCTGATTATATTTGTCTACTCTGACCTTTATAGCACTCTCATTCATCCTTAATTAAAAAAGTTAACATTATTAACTATTCCATAAAAAAGAATCATTGCAATCGGTATAGAAACACCAAAGTTATACATGAAATACGCTAATAATAAGCCATCGCGCGTGAATACTGAATCATATTATATGGCTTATTTTTGTATAACGTCGAGTACGCATAGGCAGATATTTTAATAATAATATTGTGCGGTTCCGAATTGCGATAATTTTCAACAGTATTAGAAAATCAAAATCATTGACTTGACATATTATATTTTCCTACTAAAATACGAAAGTTAATCTGTTTGTTACATCAAAACCACTGAACCGTGAGGAATGACATAGGCTACTTTTTATATGATATAAATATGTGAGTTTTATTAAATATTATATGTCTTATTTGAAGAATAATTAAAAATGCTATCTAAAATTACGATTTCACGCGGACGAAGTCGTGGGTGTCGTAGTACATAATAAATACCTTTTTTTTTTTTTTTTTTTTTTTTTTCCCCTGAGGAAAATGCATTAAATTGCATACCCCGGCTGTGACGAGCCGGGATTATGTGGGGCTCTCCTCCCCAGAAGGGGGAGGCCTACCCACTAAAAACCTCAGGGATGGCCTTCCTCAGGCATGTAGGGAGCCCCCGGGAACAGCAAGCCACCTCCGGGAACCCCCAGCCTCCGCTCCCCTGTCTAGAGGGGAGCCCTCCTCGGGGGAGGCTACTACCTCCCCCGGTCTCCTCCACCGACGACGCCCCCCGGCCACGGAAGGGGCGTGGTCCATCCCGGGTACATAATAAATACCTACAAAATATTTTAAGTCGAGGAGGATTTATGTCTTAACATTTTCCCGATATTCTAATTAATTGGAAGGTAGGCGAAAGAGAACATTACGTATGTACCCGATATGACGATACTCAAATATATATTTAAACTGATAAGAAAAGCCGAGACCGGCTGGAAGTACCAATGGCGGGTAAAATGTAAAAGGTCGCCGCTATGGCAACGCTTAAGCTGCAGGATAAAAATATATTATTATAAATGAGAAGAAGAAAAATTTCTTTGGCATTGCCGCCTCCATTATCAAGTGATTGAGATTGTTCGAGTGGGTTCCATAAGACTTGAAAATAATGTTCATAACGTCTGTTGACTAGCTAGAATAGTCAAGCTAGTTACTACACTAACAGTGGACATTTCTGTTAGGGGTTGATGGCTTAAACGTAAATATGATATGTTCAATATTCGTTCTATTATCTTGTAGTGACGACATTCAGTCAGTTATTTTAAGAAGAGGTTTCAAGTACACAAAGCGACGTCATTACAATGTCAACGTTCGACCTTCGAAGAATTTGCGATGTCGTAGTCTTTACTATAAGAATTGTGCGGACTTTAGTGAGATATTAATATTAACGAAAAAATATTGTATGTATGAAAGATTAAGTCTGTGTGTAGGGACGGTGATGTACATGACTCACAATTAAATAAAAGTTTGGATACGATTCTTAATTAAAGGATAATTTCCTACGTGATCTAGGCTTTCTTATAAGCAGATCTTTCATAAGTTAGTAAATGAATAATACATCTACGCCTGACTAGTTAAATATTACCGGTATTTTATTTAATAAATTAAGGCGCTAAGTATACGCAAATTAATAATAATATCAACTAACTATAATATCAAAAGGTTGTTGAAAACTATAATTTATTGTATTATTATTTTTTTATGTTTACACGTGGTGTCATTCGTTTTTAGCACAACATACGTTTTTTAGAACGGTCGGAGTCAAGGAAAGGAACGAGACGAAAACGGAGCGATCGAGTGCAGCGTTCCGCAGGGGTCGGTTTTGGGACCCCTCTTTTGAAACCTCGCATTCAATGCGGTCCTTCGCACCAGCCTTCCTCGCGGCGTGAGTGTCGTCGACGACACTATTGTCGTGCCGACTGTGGCCGACTTCGAACAGACGCTCAGGATTTCCGAGCTGGGGGTGGCGCGTGTCGTGAGGGCGATCCGCCGGTTGGGTCTAGAAATAGCGCCGCACAAGACCGAGGTGCTATGGTTTCACGGCCTTCCAAGGTGCCGGGAACCACCCAGCTGCCGGATACGGGTAGGTGACGCGGAGGTCCAAGTGGGGCCCCACATTAAGTACCTTAGACCTTGGACAGCAGATGGAGCTTCGAAGAGCAGAGCGGTTGATCCCCCTAATCAAGAGGGTAGCGGGCGCCTTACGTCGCGAGACTGCATTAGGTCCTCCCGCTGCAGAGCTCTGTTCCGGTGCATGCAGCGGGCAACGACCATACGGATCGTGCGGGGCTACTGTACGATCTCCTACGAGGCGGCTTTCGATATTTCGACGATCCTGGCCGACATGTACGCGGTGATGTACAACGCGCCGCGGCATGTCGGTCGAGGGGACGACGGGGGGAGTAGACGCGGAGAGACGGCACCAGCGCACGAAATGCACAGGCGGGAGTTGCACCTCGGCGGGCCGAGAAGGCCTGGCGTGCGCAGCTAGAGCGTGGGGGCTGCGTGTCGAGTCTTAAATGCGACACTCGAATCTGAGAGCCCCAGCCTGAGGACGGCCATCGCGGCTCTTTGCAGCCGGGGCATACCCCGGATTATTTGATGAAAATATAAATGTATGCAATTCAATGTATTTTCATTAAATATTGATATGTTAAATTGAAATCACCAAATCACTCCATTAAAGTCATATATTTATTATTAATTGACGTATAATCTGATCTCTAGACACGAAAATGCACTTAATATTTTCGCGTCTAAAAAGTAACAATAGCAAAATCGTTTACGTTGGAATAAACGAGAGAATGTATGATAGACACACATTGTGGGCGAACGTACAGCAGGTGAGATCGAAAGGTATTTCTAAATGGCAAACTTAATTAAAATTAATAATTAGTTTTAAATATATTCAAACTTAAGTACGAAATTTAACTCGCTTCGTCAGGATACCAAATGACCTTTCCTTGGTCGAGTCCCACGGTGAAACCCACGTGTACCTATGATTGCTTCAAGAATATTGCGAGTTTTTTTCAATTATTAGATATGACAACATCGCGAATAATAACTATTTAATGTTGTTCTCGTCTTTGACTTAATAATAATATGACATTAAATTGAACTACATAATCATAATTTTAGTCATTATGTGCCCGCTTAAGGTCACCAAGGTGCAACCGGTTTTTCAAACTGTGTGTCTGATCTTCTTAACGTAACAAATAATAGAACTCAAAGGGTGCTTTATGTAGAAAGAAACACCCTAATCGAGAGCTATTCATCTTTGCAACGAACTTGACCCAGTCGCGAGGCGCACCCGAAACGCGACCATTTGTTTCGGCAGCCTGGGCTCGACCTTCGGGGAACTTTTTATTGTTTAGTCTCGCTTTAGCTGTCCTTCTTTTCGATCATAATTATTGGAATTTCACAGAACCCATTTGATCAATCATTACATTGATTTATATGTTATTTATATGATATGTAGTTATACTAAACTAGCGGAATAGATAGACTTTGATACTGTTGATTCACACGTCCTAAATTCGGAAATATCATTACCATTTTTTCACACCATATTTTGAAACGAAACCATTCTCGAATCCACTTGAAACATTTCTTTCAAATCGGTTCGGTCATTTAGGATTGCTTTTGTGCCAAGTCAATTAGGTATAAGTAGTCACTAAAAATTTACTGAACTAATAAAATTAACACGCAGGATAACTTAAAACCTACGTCTGAGCATTTTGGTAAAAATCATAATTGGTTTATATTACCAAACATATTATAGTCTAAACGCCTTTCGCATCAATTTCTTATAAAAGCATGTCCCTTATCGATTTATATGGTCCGCTTTGGTGCCTAAGTTAATTTGCGTGGGTTCGTGCTGGAGAGGAGACCTAGCAAAAACGTCTCCGCTACATCAAATTTAATTCGCAGTGCAGCTACGAGCGTACAATGAATTTACGGTTGTGCGGTGACGGGAGGGGCGCCAGGTCAATGACGCCCTCGTCTGGCCGCCGCCCCCGCCCACCCCGCCTGAACCAGTTAACGAAGCCAGTACCTTACCTCCACCTCCATCTAGTTTACATGGGATATTGCACTTACCTGTCAAACATTCTCGTTATGGAGCGCACTGCAATTTTTCAATGGGTCCTATATTCTGATCAGATTCAGAAAAAGACAAATAAGAGTTCTCTCGGCATTTTATGTCGGCATTACAAAGATTCTTTCTATTGAAATAGAATACATTTGTTTAGTATAGATACTAGGGTTTTGTTAAATCTTCGTGCTTGATCGTAAATAAATCCATCTGCTATCATCATATTCATCATCTAACTAGATGATGTAGGCCATCATTCCGTTCATCTTTTCTGGTAGACATCATATCCGTTGTAGGTATAGTATTTACAAATAATACGTTTCCGGACCTAAGTATATTTCATATTTAAATCATTAAAGAATATTTATTTAAATAGTATTTTATAAAAACTAAATTTCGCAGTCGTCGTTATTTGGGTTCAACGACATTCCAGCATCCACTTACCAATCATCAGTTCAAATCAGTGAATCACAATAGTGTCAAAAATAAAATCTCCAAGCCTTATGTTTCATCAAACACCTTTTCAGTCACAACAAACTGCTTTCTAGGCGAAGCGCTGGTAATCGTAATCGTAGTTGGCAAGGTCGTGTTCTACCAAAACGCACGCGCTCGACTCGGGCGCAGCCGGTGTGGCGCAACTGCCGGTTTCACAAACGTCTCTGAGGCAACTGCCAAAAATATAATCGAAAGTTTCCTCGTATTTTTTGTCCACGCATGATCCAATGATTCTATGGCGATTATAGTATTTTTTTAAGATTTAAAACATTACAAATAATATTTATTACATAATAATTATATTACATATTAGATCTTAAAAATCATATTCACAGCATCTGATTTTGAGTTTTGGAAATTGAGATCATAAGTAATAAACGGTTTTAGTCTTTCAGAACATGAATAATCAAGTCCTTTCTGTACGTATAAATGATCAATTTAGAACAACGGCGATGTAAGTTTAAAATAGTATATAGCGATAATGTGATGACTAAAGAATAATAATTAACGCTATTGCCAATTCAATAAGATCAACGTTCTAGACAGCTCCAAATGCAGGGGAAATGTGTAACGAGATGGTCACCAAGTAAGGATAGATGTTCCATTTAATGTACTCATCATGCAATAAATGTGTTTCAAGAAATCCTGAGATATAAAATAATAGGTCATACTATTAATAGAAATAATAGTCTAATGCCGAGATCTCGCCTATAAAATTACGATATAAGTAGATAATATTATGTCCACTTTTAATTTTCCAAAACTCGAATTCAATCTGGGTAAACCCATTTATTGTTTGTTAATAATAATGTGATGACTAAAGAATAATAATTAACGCTATTGCCAATTCAATAAGATCAACGTTCTAGACAGCTCCAAATGCAGGGGAAATGTGTAACGAGATGGTCACCAAGTAAGGATAGATATTCCATTTAATGTACATCATGCAATAAATGTGTTTCAAGAAATCCTGAGATATAAAATAATAGGTCATACTATTAATTGAAATAATAGTCTAATGCCGAGATCTCGCCTATAAAATTACGATATAAGTAGATAATATTATGTCCACTTTTAATTTTCCAAAACTCGAATTCAATCTGGGTAAACCCATTTATTGTTTGTTAATAATAATTTGCGATATTATAATTTCAAGACATACAATGTCGGATGAACGTGATGCTGGTGGCAGTAATTGATTTAAAATTTTACTCGTTTAGACTATTTCAAGGTTGCGAGATACCAATGCCATTGTCCCTTCGAGAGCAAAGATAACCACAGTAGGTATTTATAATATTCTGTCCCAAGAGTGCCCCAGAGCACACGCGGATATGATCAGGGGGTCAACGGTTCTCCTTGGAGGCGGTGACGGCTGTTCAACTTGACGACCTCATTCACTCAATATACGATAGGTGCTTGCGCTTGTAAGAACAAGGAGTTAAGAATATACATAAAGTGTTCAAGCCCTATCATGCCATATAAGCACATGACTCGAATGAGTTTTACGTCGACATTGTAAAATATCGGTTGACATTTCGTTCAAAATCCGTAGAAAACATTAATGTATTTTCGGTTTGCATTCATAAATATCAGCGGACTATCCTTTTAACAATTATGTATTACAAATATTTATGCTAACTCCAATAATCGTCGATTGATTTTGGTTCGGCATATTAATTAATATTTCTACAACCATTACAAGTAGCTGTTAATTTGTACTCTGGCTAACTATACTATTTATAAAACCAATATGGAGCCCATTTTTAGACATTCTAAGTCGCAGACCCCAAATGACCTTTACGCTGCTGTTTCGTGCCACCTGCAATCAGCTATTGTCCACATGTCGCCTTATTATCATCAACCCAAACATACATAAATTAACTGTCTAATCCAAAATAACTTTCCGAGGGGTGACGATCTACACTTCTCGGTTCGTGGGCCTTCATTCTATTCTATTGTTTTCCTTGTATAATACTCTGCCATTTTGCATTCATACGTCCTAGAAGTATATGTCTCAATTCCTTACGTTGTTTAACTAACACCGGAGCTTTATATTATTAGTATATAAAGCAATATTTTTTTGAGAAGATATTGATAGGTTATCTCAAACTATCCAAAGATATTGAGGAGAACATTTTTACATACTACGAAACTGAATGTAAATGACGATAAGATCGAAGGTGTAAGCTAGTTTCACCTGGACTTCCCATAACTGAGTAACTGGCTTCATCATTTCTAAGATCTTATATTACAGAACGCGACTCAAATTCAAATATCTGCTTCATTACACATAAAAAGGGTCATCTTATAACTGTACTCAAACAGAGAGTTGAGATTGTCTCTGGTTCGGCCTATGAGCCCAAATATCTAAACGCAATAATAATAACTATAACTTTATTCCAGACAAAGTCCGTACTTTTATATGATAGTAACAATCTAAGAACTTAAAAGACAAAGTGTTAGACTTACATACAACTCTATTGTATACAATCAAGAGCTACTTGAATTTGAGGCATTGATTTTAAGCCCAGATCCAGTTTTACATTGTTGTTATAGACCAAACAAAGTTGGGAAAATTTCTATATTCATAAAGAATCAAACCCGGTCAACAACTTTGCTTTCATCCAGACTTGGGAATGTTTGCTCCATATAGAGACTACATTCTTATCTTAAGATGTAGAAGTATTGATTGGACGACTGGACTTTGTTTTTAATTATAAGGAGACTAAGACTTTGCAGTCGATTTTGGCCGTGTGATTGTTATAACCGTGTGTCGAAATTATGACCCAAATAAATATAATGATCGACGACGCGACCGTATCAGGAAATGTACGATGAAGAATATGGTTGAATGGCATGATTTTCTCTTTAGTTTAAGTATGGGTGATTTTGATATTAATCATGTAATTAATGGTAATAAATTATAACAAATAATAAGTCACTTGAAACACTATTCAGGGCATCAGAAAAACGGAAAATCAATTCCATTTACTAGTTAGAAATACTGAGATCATAATGTATAATAGTATTGTGGACACAGTGGATTGACACACTTGTTTTGTAAACTAACATTCTTTATGCAGGTTTAGAAGTGGTGTTGTGTGATAAAATTTTACTCGCTGTATATTTTAATTTAAAACAAGTCTCATAAAGCGGATATTTTTTTGAATACAGTAAAGATCAAGGAGATTTATAGCTGTCTTTAATGGAATTTTTCGGATGTGTTTTCTATGATTGAGTAGGTAATATAAACCCATAAAATATATACGAGTACACTACAAAAATCGACGATAATCTAAAAGAAGGAAATGCTGTAATAAACCGTATTAGCTGTGCACTGTATTTGTTTATACAGTGCTATTAATTACGTTACTTTTGATCAATTAAAAAAATACGATGAAGTCCAAATTAGCTGTTATGTTATGCCAATAGTTCGCGATTCTTTCATGAGGTTGGAACTCGAGGAGTCTTGCATTTGAATTGTTCAAGCTTAACAAAATTCTAAACTGAACATCCTCAACAAGTGTTATTTCTAGAGAGCTGTCATACAATTACAGTCACCACCACTAAATTGCTAAATTGTTTAAAGATTTAGAGAGAATTAAAAAATAAATTTCATGAAATAGAATTTTAGCAGATCTTGATATGTGCTAAATTCATTGTAAAAACCACTTCTCAAAATAAAAGTATCGCACTTATGCATATAGAACTAAGTTTCTTCCATATAAAAGAAAATTATTTATTTACCTTCTACTTGCTCGAGATTGGTTTGTAAGATAATTGATATTTGCCTTCAGAGTTTATTGACATTTCCTTGATATCAAGTATACGCCGAATCAGTACCTAGGAAGGTAGTGATTCGACTGATACGACTAACTACTTTATTACTCCTCGTAACTAGCATAGCAAGAATCGAAAGCCTTGAGTTCATCGCGGAACATATAGTTACATGCTATAATGGTTTATTATACCTACTAGTACAGTAATTTACCAATTACGCCAATAAAGGTGAACGACTGAACATGCAAAGGACATGGATTCAGAACCAGCTTCAATGTATGTAAATAACAAGATTATAATATCGGACAAATGTGAATGTACGATAAAAGCATATGAACCTTTTTAGAAAAGAAGCTACTATGTACTATATGATTTAGTGGCCACATAATTATATTTAACTGTGGGTGGCGTTATAGGCGTCGAAATCTGGTCTAGGTACCTACCTACTTATTGTACATAACTCTTTAAATTTTTTTGTTCAAGATAGTAAATTTCGTCAATTTGTTTATAAACAAGTATCACTTTGTCACCAAGACGTCGTAGGTCAAGTATTGACATCGCAACGAATTCTGATCATAATAATTTTGTGAACAGAATGAGGGGGGCTAGTTAAAATGGCGGCGAGACGAGCGAGACGCGGGCGCGCGGCGCGGCGCGATCGCAACCTTGCGCGCCGCGCGCAGGTCAGATTTTTCGAAGGTCAATGACTCGCTGCCTGTAATCGCCACTATATACTATTATTACCTGTTGTTACGCGTCCTGTTTTTAATGAAAATTTTGCGAATCGATTCATGCATTTGATAATACATCTATATATTGAAACATATTTTAATAACCCAAATTAGCATCAGTAGGTACTCTAAATACCTTATAAATCGTGCAACGTCTTTGTTAATATTATACTTTGTTCACATTTAAATAACTTCAGACTTTTTCTACTCTAAAATCTTATTAATATAGGCATTTCACTTACATGTAATAATTTATTATTTTGTGAATACATAATTCAGAATTATATTTAGTAGGTGGAATGATAAGTATTTGGCTTCAACTATTTAAAATATACTATTTAAAACATATATTTAAAAAAATAGTTTTAGAAAGGTCTATTTAAATTCTAAATTGATAAACCCCCCAATAGTTTTTTTATAAACTATCATTCAAATAAAATCTTGTTTGGAGTTTACACAAAATACAAAAAAATGTTTTAGGTGAAAGTACACTTTCATGTGCCACAATCAAGAACTGGGTTAGCGAATTTAAAAACACAACCGTATATTTAATCCTGATTTGGACATCCAAAATGCATCCACCACCCCGAAAAGGATGATTGTCGAAGATTAAAATGATCTAAAATAGATAAATAATAATCGAGTGTCATGCTTGCTTACTATCCTACTAGGTACTATTATAAAGGCGAAAGTTGTAAGTATGGATGTATGGATGTTTGTTACTCTTTCACGTAAAAACTACTGAATGGATTTGAATGAAACTTTACCACAATATAGCTTATACATCAGAATAACACATAGGCTACAATTTGTCCACGCGAACGAAGTCGCAGGCAAAAGCTAGTCTATCATAAACGAATTTGCACATAAGACTCACCACTATTTAAATGGTATTAAAAGTAATAAAGTGGATTGTTTGCTAAGATTCGTTACAACAGATAAAACGTGTGTCCATCGCTATACACTAAAATCCAAAATTCAACCAAAGCAGTAGAAAGAAGCTGTGTGTTCGATTTCAATGAAAGCCAAAGCTGTGAAATCGATAGAGAAAGTGATGGCATCTGCTTTTTGGGATGCATTTGAAGAGAATTTTGATAATATATTACCTTCCGAAGGTTCAAACTATTACCGGAGAATACTAAGCTGGTGATCTGTTACACAACTAACATTTTTCCATTCAGGAATAAATACCAGTTTGGCTCGAAAACTGATCTTATTTTATCAAGACAACGCGATGTATCGTAATTTACGAATTGTTGCCTATTCATCCTTTTCGCCTGACATAGCATCGTCGGACTTTCAAGCCTAAGCTGAAAACGTTTTTAGGTCGACAAAACGAAGAGTCCTGAAGAGTGGCGCTTTCACTACAAGTCATCAGGACCAAGGTTTGAGCTGTATTTTACGGTAGATCAAAACGTTTGATCTGTCTCCGTCAGTGTATAGCCCGACATAATCGTAGCCCGCAACACTTGGTTGCGGTTGTATTCATTAGGACTCTCAGCCTCTCCTTTCTTGAGGAAAAAACCTGCTGTAAATTAGTATTTTTCCGGCCTTGAAGAAATACATTTTATGGAGGGCATTACTGTTTTGAAGCCACGATGGACTAAGTGCGTTGAGCTTAAAGGAGATTAAGACAATTAAAAACCATTTCGTAACGTTAAACTGAGTATTTCTTTGTGGTTCTTTCGATTCTTATCATCCTGCCCTAGTGGTATGTATGTATATTAATAATATAATAATTAAGTAAAGCTTATATATATTATATGTATTGTAGACGAATAATAATATATATTACTATTGCAACTTTATGAATCCTTTATAATTTTTCAACCTTAACTTTGTCATAAAATATATAATATCCTTCGTTACAAATTATCTCACAAGAGATAATTATAATAAATAATAATAATAATCAATAATTCTTACACTTACACCAATTACCCTAGCCCAAAGTAAGTCTTATGTTATGGGATGTAGAGTAACGGATAGACATACATATATTATACATATATAAATAAATTTGGTAGAAATATATTATAACAACCATGACTAAGGTACAAATGCTCGCATTCATCACGCAAACAGCTGCTCCCACCGGGACTCGAACCCGGGACCTCAGGGATGGCGACACCTTGAAACCGGTATACCAACCACTCGACTATAGAGGTCCTCATAAGAGATATATACGTAACTGATGTGTTTAACGTTCCTAATTAGTTTACAGTACATAATGGTTTAAAGCAATGATAAGGTGATACTTTTATGCTTGCTCGGAAACATCCTCAACAACAAACAAATGACAGATATTTATTCAGTATTTATACCTATAAAATATACCTATAACACTTGAAGAATTTAAAGTTCATTATTTTGTACATACTATGATAGTGTTTACTTTGTTTTAATTAAACGCGACAATGATGCCTTTCGTTACGTACGTAACTTGTGGCATTCTTTCTTCATAATTACGAATGTTGATTGATATTGAATTAATATCCTTGAAAACATATTACATTTATTATTTATACTAAATTAAGAAATGATAACTTCAAATTATTAAATAAGTAAAAGAAAATTAAGTTAGCTTTTGGATGGGCGGCTTGCACATCTGGACTTTATTACAGCGATGGCGGAGGCAAAAACGGACTATGAATAGTTCTGGAACCTATAAATCGTCGTTGACACAAGAACAGGCACAGTGTGCGCATCAAGCGGCTTACCAATGATGTGCAATAAGTAATTTTATAATCCTTAAAACTTGACTGTCAGCAAAAACCTAATGAACACATTTCGTTATAGTTACTTGATTCAACTTACTTGATTGAAGCTGGAGTGAGTGGAGACACGGGACGAGGAAGACCTAGGCGAACATATTTCGAACAAATCGAAAGTGTCCTCAAAAAAGGCCAGGTCAGAACTACCCGCAATCGTCGAGCATGTATGAGGAATGTTATGAAAGTAGATGAAGCGAAAGAGATATGTAAAGACCGTAGCAAGTGGAAAGACGTAATCTCTGCCTACCCCCGTGGGAAAAAGGCGTGAGTGTATGTATGTATGTACTTGATTCAAATTACTAACACATTGAGAAAATTCTCTTATTCGCTTATTCCACAATTCATTAGAAAAAAAATAATAATAAAATGAAGACAATGCTTATTGTCTACATAACGGTTCAATGCCTAGATAAATTTAAACGTTGAAATATCCAAATTTTTGCCTAATCTCACAATTCATATATGGAATATCTTTGATTTCATAAGACCTCGACATCAAGGTTCACAGAAACCTGCCTTGCTTTAAAAACGCAGTCGTCTGTTAAAAGGTCAACGTAGAAGCTCACGCGACCCACCTGTTGCTTTGTAAAGATTTTTTCATCAAATGTGTGGAGACCTCGGGGATCCGTCTACCTGCGCCCGCGCTCTCATATTTATAAAGGGTGTCTTATAAATGGTTAGCATAGTATTGTTATTTCTGTGAGCAGAAAAATATAATCGGTGAGCAGAAATAGCTAATTGGTCAGCAACTCATGGTCAGCAAACATTTCAAAATCAATCAGCAATTTATGTCATTCTGGATGGCTGTAATTATTTTTGTACAGCATATTAATTATATATAGCTGCAATCAGCTGCTCATGTTTAATAAAATTTTGGTAAGCACTCAGAGTGTAAGCAAAAAATGCATTTTGTGCTGCATATAAGAGTAGCAAAAATACTTTATTTGTCATGCCTAACTAACCTAACCTAACCTAACCAAAATAAAAAAAAGTGCGGACCAAAGAGTCTGCAGGTGTAAAGTTATAATAAAAAAAAAAAAAAAAAACCTAACCTAACCTACCTAACCTAACATACCAATCAAATATACTGCTTATAGACATGTTTTTCTGCCGCTCAATCATGAAATCTTGCCGCTCAAGTAGTTATTTTGCGGACTGAATGTTTATTATGCAGACTCATGTTATTGTTGGCTGCCTATGTATGATTTAATTTTTGACCATTATCAAAATTAGTTGCGGAACAAGAATTGCTGCCTGTTTTTTTTTATTGCAAACAAAATCTTTGTATGCTGATCAAATTATTTAAATGCTGCTTTTGGGTGGCTCGCCAAATTTTATAATTGCTGACCAATGTAATTACTTCTCTTATATTAAATGTTGCTCAGGATAACAAAAAATAACATTCTACTACGATAACACAACGAAAATCTTACCCCAATGTAGTGAAATTGATTATATGGCAGTGATTTACTGATCCTAATGTGTTTTGCTTTCCTTGGCTTGCTGTTATTTGCTCGTTGTATTTGGAGAAATACCAGTGAATGTGAAATTAAACATAGTTTCTAGTTTTTATAATATTTCACATATAACACAGCCTAAAATATTATATTTATATTGTACTATAAAAATTAATAATTTATTAAAATTCAACGAAGTGAACAAGGAAAAACGATTAAAATAGTTTTAAGAATTTTAAACGTATTTTAGACGTGCACAATACGTTAAATTATTATTATTATTCCCTTGATGATTATATCAAGGTACCTTTATTTACATTTCATTAAAGGTAATCTTAAATTTAAAAGCGAGAGTCGAATTCGACTCGAAAAAAGGCGCTAAATTGTTGACCCACTGACCCAATTGCGGATGCGGTGTCCATGAGAGAGACAAGGTTAACTGACGCTTGATTGTTGCAACGTCGTCGGCGTCCGATTTACTCAATGTAGTCTCGACTATTTTATGGCGGAAATTTTTACTTCTATGATTTCCGTAAAATGACATTGGAATCACAGATAGTAAAAACTGTCTTTGTTGAATGTTGAAGATAAAGTAGATGAGCTATTGTGATCAGTTATTTGTTAATTATGCGATTGTTCTTTTTTCTCCTTTGAACAGATTCTACTTCCGTGCAAATCTGTCATTGTGGCTAAGAAAGCAATCATCGGCCATAACTTGCAAACTATTTACTAAGTTTTTTACTAATTTTGACACATATCTAGACTATTAGACACAGAAATTGTAGTTTAATCTTATAAACAAGTTAGTTCTCATTATTTCAAAAAATTACTCAGTTACCACTTACTACCACATATTTATTAGAAACAAAGTTTCAGAAGTTCGCATTTGTTTTAACGAGAAACTATTTGTACTTTAACCAGGCTCACTAAACAGTATCAAAGACTATGTTAACAAATAGTTCTCTACTAATAAATATGAAATACATAAACCATTTAAGTATAATTATAATAAATGGCGGTTAATGAAGTACCGATTGTTTGTTTAGGATTTGCGAGTCATCACAATTGATGGAAAAAAAATAACACATGGAATGCCCACGGAATGCAGAAACCGATGACCTAGTTATTATTTAAATCGATTTAGTTTATCTATAAATACTCAAGATTTTGGTAATAACATAGATAGTATTGTGAATGTCATTGAACAAACAATAACTTTTCTCTAACTAAATATAGTGTTATTGTGATTATATAGATATTTATATATTTTCGATGTTTGTACATGTGTAAGTACTAAATACATTTGAACATTTATATTTAGATCGTACAAAGAATCATGAGTCTGTCTCACGGTACTAAATAAATAATGATTCGTTTATGTAATGTATTATGTGCAGAAATAGCGAAGTGTTACAACAATTAAACTGGAATATAGTACGAGTATTCTGAAAGTGATTGTATTGTAGTAATAGAATTTATAACTACTGTAGCTTACAGATGTAATTATTAAATAATAGAATCTGTATTTATTAAATAATAGAACTAGCCTCGACTTCCAGTAATATACACCTGGAGGTTCAGTTAATCAGTCTCCAATGACTCAGTAAGAATGTTACAGATAATGCTTCGTTATCTATACTTATAATAAATATGTAGAGGTCAATTCTGTACATTAAATATATCTCCAAAATAACTATCAGGTGGTGATTAGGGATCGAGATTGATGCCAAAAATGCAATCAGTAAAATTTTTGTCTGTCTGCCTGTATAACCGTTATAGAAACAAAACCTACTCGACGGATTTTAACGAAATTTGGTACAATTATTTTTCATACTCTCAGGAGTAGGAGTCTCGTGTCACGCTTCAATCAATAGGAGCAGAACAGTGAAGGGAAATGTTGGGAAAACGGGAGAAGTTACTTCATTAAGCTTCCGTCGTGTGTGCAGCTTTAATGGTCAAAGCTACACAGAAATCATGTATGACGAAAATGTTCTGCTTAACATTATATAAAAAATATCCCACGACAGCATGTCTATATTTTATGGTTGACTCACAATAACATGTGTAACTACCGATAGCTTAGCAGTTCGAAGCTTTATGATTATATTTGTCTACTCTTACGTTTATAACACTCTCAGTCATTAAAAATGTTATCTGAAATTACGATTCCACGGTCGAAGTCGTGGGCACAGCTAGTATACAATAAAACTAATTGTGATGAATTATGGATTGAGGCTTGTTTAAACTGAAGAAAGATTTCCTAAGGTTGATCTTTCGATAAATGACAGCCGTAAAATTTTTCAATATTTGACAGACAGTATATTTTTAATGCTTTTGTTAATTTGTACTTTTATTATAATTTTTGAATGTACATTGCTTTAGATAAACAACACACTAGAATATTTATTACATATCTGTAAAAGCGACAAAGTATAATATATCTGTAAAAGCGATCAGATAGATCCGATATGCAGCATGACGTCACTTCCGTCCCGCAATATAATCCGCATGCAACAAATACATGCAAGAAAGAGATAGCTTGCAACTTTTTTATTGCTAATAACATTTGTGTTAATTACTGTACATCTTTAGATAGAAAGAAAATTGGTACATATTTCATTTATATGTATGGACAATTGCAACTTATTTTTTTTTCATCATCTCATTTTCTTAATGTGAACTGGATATTTCTAAATTTTTTTTTACATAATATTGAAGATATTTAATTATTTACAATAGTTGATACAGTAAAGACTGTTGTTACTGTATTTCCGAAGTTGCTACCTAACACACTCACAGTACCCTTAAGTTGTCGAGGTATATTTTTTTATGTAGCATTGTGAATGAGTAAAAACATACATAACATGTAGACATTAAGGCTCTGAATTCCGATCCCGGTAAAATCAATACGGAAAAAAAACACCAGTTGCTGTTGAAAAAATCAATATCGGTTATGATTTGCTATTAGTCATCATTTGCTCTAGACATTATGGATTTGAATATTTATTATTCGAAGGAAATAGTCGTACGAAGTATACCTGTGATGAAATAAAATTTAGTAATCGCGTTCAGATGATTGAGGCTCAAGGTCAAGGTCAGGTATCAACATCTGGAATTTTGAATTGTTTAATACCTGAGGAAACAAAGTGTCTTTTTCGAGTCGTTCATTACTTATATTACATAATAAAATTATCGTATGGAAATTTAGTATTTAAGTGATGTTTTCTTCTTTTTTCTTCTGTGTGAGAAATAACATATTTGCCATGAAATACCTGAATACAATACAAATTTTAATAATGACAAAACATGGCACGTATCACCAGAACATACAAGCATAGAAAATTGTTATCATTGATTTAAATATCTAATAAAATCGTCATAATTATGTATGCAATAGAAAACAATTTTGTAATATGCGATCAGGCTTTCAGTGTTGGTCACGTGTCTCGATCAACTCTTCGTCCAGTTTGTTGGTTTCATCTAAGGAAATAATCGAATGGCAACTTTATATTTAAAAGTGTTGTTTTCAATGTTTTTCTTCTTTATGAAATACATAAAATATATTTGCCATTAAACGCTATAAAATATAATATCGATTTTAATTATAATAAACCATGGCGTGTGTTGCCCGAACATATAAAACTTAAAATTTCCTAAAATATTACATCGATTTTTATTATATATTAAATACAATACAATATATATTAAAATATCAGATTCTTCCATAGGAAAGAGTTATTTTCCCGGATCTTGAAAAACCGTATCCATATAGACTTTCATAAAATTAGTCTACTAGTTTTTAAGTTTATAGTTTAGAAAAACACAAATATTTCCTGTTTGTAATATTAGGCCTAAAGGCCGGCTCGTCCGGTGTTGGAGGAGTGGGTTGGGCACTGGCAGGGCAACCTCTCATTCCGCATGATGCAGGTGCTGATGTCCAGGGCTGTCTCGGTCACTACCTGCACCGTCGCACGTCGGGAGCGTCGCAGTGGTGACACTGCGGCGTTGTCTCCCGACACGTCCGAACACACACTGGCTGTGTGCTCGGCGCAACGATCTAACTGTTGCGCTAGGAAGCAGCGACCTCTCACTGCTGAGCGTGGTCGTGGCCATGCTCCGCGGCGAGGCGGAATGAGGGGCTGTCGCCTCCTTCTGCGAGAACGTCATCTCGCAGGCGGCAGCTGAGAGGGAGCGGGAGGAGGACGTCGAGTCCGCTCCCCTCCGCCGGAGACGAATAGGTAAGAGAAGGCGGCCACACGCAAGCGCGGTGCTCGCCTAATGACCCTACCGCGAGGCTGCGTGCGCGAGTGGCAATCGCGCACGCCGTGGTGATGCCTCTCTGTCTGGGGGACTTGTCCAAGTGTACACGGACAGTCCCTCCCTTGGCGTTGGCTCGACCAGTTCTAGGTCGAGCCGGCCCCGGAGCACATGGCGGTAGAATCGTGACAAAGCGCACCCCGCCATGTGCCCCGCATGGGCCTAGAGAACACTGGGGGATTTTAGTGGGTAGGCCGGTCTTCTCAGACCGGAGAGCCCCACACACGGCCAACGCGGTGCCACGGTGCACAAGGAGCATTTCCCCTCAAAAAAAAAAATTACCTAAAGGCCGGCAACGCATCTGTGACTCCTCTCGTGTCGCCCTGAAAATGTTGTTGTATTGAATACGTTAGGCATCACAGGATTTCAAATTATTCGGGTAAAATGTTGGGCTTTAGAAAACGTGACCCAGCAAATCAATGTGACAACATATTGCTACGTACCGACTATGTCCTACGCTCTCTCAATTTCTAATACATCAGATAAATTCTCCATAATACTATACAAGTTGTTGTGATAAGTGTGAGTAGAGGCATTGATTCCTTTTTTTTAGTTTTAAATAACATGAACTCGTGCAACACAGTATGAAACTTACTGGGCCTCAAAAGCTTTCTAAGTCCCTCGATTAAAAGACTGGGCTGTCAGCTGTGTACTGCGCTCGAGCATCATTTCACTGCATCGTTTATCGCCACGTACACAGCATTTCACTGCTACTTGACAGCCATCAGCTTGAGTTAGCTCTCGGGTGGTGCATACTACCTGAGGGTTGGTTGGAAAGTCTCCCGGGAATCTTTTCTGGCTACCCACATTTCGTTAAGTGAGAGGTGAAGGCATTTTATAATTGAAATACCATCGAAGCCACCAAGACCCTGGCAACCCAAGTCGCTGGAAACCTTTACGCCGACGCAAAAGGGAGGAGAGGAAGCTCTTGCAACGCCGACTCGATTCGAACAAATGAGAAGCTGCCACTGACGCCAAAGCTTGAGCCGCCTATATCAGCTCCGCGAACTCCGCGATCCTCACATACGGGCACTAATAACCACACACGCAACTGTGCGCAAAAAGAAGAAGAAGCCATAAAAAGAAAATGGAGAGATACCTCTGGAAAAGTTTGACTATAAAGAAGATCGCACAATAGCCACGGACTCAATAACAATAGAAATCACAGTAGGCGAGCTAGTGGCCACATTCCGCTGGGTAGGGAATGTGAAACATTAGAGCGACATTAGACGCCATACAATCGGGGCAAGATCCAGTCCCGATTGTACTCAGAGGACTGGCTGAACCACTCACAGTGGTCACACGCACCAGTAATACCAGCGATGAAGAACAATTACTACTCAACAGTATATGATTCATTCCCGTGTTCAAGAACAGTTTTCCCAGCGCCCACGAGGGGGAGACAGCGATGACTCACGCGCGATTGAAAGTATAAGCAATACCTTTTTTTTATACCACAATGGTGGCAAATAGGCCTACAGCCCGCCTGATGGTAAGCGGTTACCGTAGCCTATGGACACTTGCATCACCAGGGGTGTCACTCGCGCGTTGCCGACCATTCAAAAACCTATTTACTCCCCTTTTGAAGAATACTGTAGTCCTCCGGGAAAACCTGTACCTGTCGCTTGCATAGCTTAAATTATAAACACGATTTAGTAAGAAGATTTAATGATAAAAATCGAGAAGGAAATGCTTAGATAGTTTGGACACATAAAAGGAATAGCCGAATGACGACTGACGAAAAATTGAGGCAATTTTGAATGGATAAATTAGTAGCAGACGTCCTAGATGAACCTACTTAGAACGAATAGGAGATATCCTGCAACGAGCGTGCATAAAAGTAGAGGAAGCTAAAGAACTACTTCTGGATCGTATCAAGTGGTATACTGTGATCTCTGTTTACCTCCATGGCAAAGTGGCGTAAGTATATGTATGTATATATGACATTTCCCATCTCACATCATTTATCCGATTGCTGTACCAATAGGAAAACATTGAGATTTATGAATGAATTGACTGTCTATATTTAGACTAAAACATATATAATTTTCTAATGTTTTTTTATTTCAATGTCTAAAAATAATAGAAATTCGAATTGGCAAAGTCAGTTAAATTTGAAAAATTGCGTAAAATAGGGGATTGAAAATAAAGTTTAGTAATTTAACGGCCACTTTAATATTTGGTCAAATGTTAATTAGAGTTATTCAGGCAAATTCAAAGTGTATAGTGATAAGCTTCGATCATATATTTCTGTAGATACACAATTCCATAGAAAATCAAACAAAATATCGACCCCGCGTCTATACATAGAAGAATAGATGTATATTATAGTACCAATTTTGAAAAAAGTTCTAAAGTGTCATATAATTTAAGCCAATTTAAATCTTAAGTAACGTAATGAAGTATGAAAATAAATCCTTGTTAAGGTCGTTACATATTATCTTCTGGTTTCAATGATATAATGATGCCGTGAAATCAGAAATGAACAACACATATTTGAAAAGAAATATATTGGATAATAAGCTTTAGTCCGTTGCAATTAGCACAAATTCATTTCATATAATAATGCTCCTACGTTCCATTTGACTAGTAATATTGTGCTCGCGTCTTATCGCATTCTACTTGAACATAGACAGCAGTGGAGATGCTTAGTTTTTTTTTTTTACACTTATCTTAACAGTACGGAAGCTTTTTAATTTTAAACATAAACGAAGAAGTATGTAGAATTAGGTACTAAGGAAAGTACAGACTTTATTAAGACAGGGTTCAACTCAACCTTTATTTTACCGAGCCTTACAAACAAAGAAAGCGTAAAACTAAAAAAAAAGAAATAAAATCACAAAAAATGGTATAGGCGACTCCATCATTCCACTGACCTTTTTCTGAAACATTAGCTCTGTGCTATTTTTTCCTATGAGTGAGCCACTCGAGACAGAAAGAGATAGATGCGATGCGTTGCGCATCGTGGCATGGTACGCAAGCGTTTTAAATTGATATTTTAGTAATACATAATATGAATAAAAGTGTTTTACTCATAAAAAATGCGCTAATAAATTAAGATAAAGATATACTTATTGGAAGTATGACATTCCATCCTTCTTTTGCACTTTACGTGTGTCATTTTTACAAGTATAAACTACGCATTTCGGCATCGCTGACGTTATCAATCGCGCGCGCGCCACCGAATGAATGAGAGCGAAACAAGGCACATTTACTGTTTGTGCCTTGTTTCGCCGGTGCCACTTTTTAGACCGGTAACTGTGTATCTACAGAAATATATGATCGAAGGTGATAAGTAAAACATTAAGTCGTAAGAGAACCAAGTAAGAGCGATGCAGATACATTTCCGAGAAAATCTTCCAAGCACCGTCAGTTAGTTACCTAATTAACTTGCTCGTGTTTCCACGTGGAGAACGCAGTAATAAGAAAACGGGTCGTTGCCGTCCGTTCCACATAACGGAACGAGCGCTAACCGACCTGGGCCGTATTGAATCCGAGATTGGTGCGTGGCATTTATTGGTAGCTTTCGATTACGATATGATTCAGGAGAATAGAAATTGAACCTTTCACATTATGAAACCATCTTCTGCCTCCGTCCAGATTTCACACTACTCAATCATATTGCAGATTCGGCACGGTAAGTTGTCCTTGCATACATTGAAACAACACTTTCTAATATAAGTTACCGGTTACAATTTTTTTATAACCGTACCAGTATGTAAAGGTTATAAATAATAATTTCATTAAAATTGTATTGTAAAATACATTTTCTTCTATAATTATGTATGTAGTTAATTATCACGACTAGACTCAAAATAATATGTTGAGGAGATCCCGACTCTTGCGGTAAATCGTTTGTTACGGGATCTTTAGTGTTATATTATAATCATAACGATCCTTATCAAGAAATGTGAGTAAAATATATCAATACTTTAGCACATTCATCATAACATATTATTGTTAGGAGTAGGAATATTAAATCTTACTGAATTATTACCAGGCAGATTATTAGATTGATTGATTTTGTATTCTGACGTTTGGCGGAAAGCAGCATAATTTTAGTAAAATTTTAACCGAATTAACTATTAGGTTAGATTTTATTAAAAATAACGAAAAAAAAAAGAACTCGACGGAATTCAACATGTTATATTTATCCTTTAGTAATTAATTACTCTCAATATTTAACCGTAATTAATATTTTCTTTTACAAATGCCCAATTGGTTAATCAGGCCTTATTCAGTCATACATTGTAATCTACAAGCTGGGACGATATGAACAACGTGTTCAATGCGTTTATTTATTAGTGCACAGACGGGTGGTGTCAATGGTGGCGTGTCTGTGAGGGCATTCTCTCGTAGCCCTCGGTCCTCGCCCCAGGACATCGACCGGCCGATTTGTCCTGTCATGACCTACAATGTGCGCCGATTTCGTGCTCCCTCTAGCATAAATGTTTAACGTGCAATCACATGAAACGTCATTGTTTCCGCTATAATTATTTTATGAAAGTTGGTTTTGAAAAATATGGCAAATGTATGTTGATAATATGATATTGATAATGTAATGATAATGATATATGTATTGATAAATAGAATCAAAGTTTATAATTAATACAGGTATTAAATTAGAATATTTATCCTACATTTTTCCTAAATGTTTGGCTCTGCGTATGTTTCTAACACGTGAATTTTGCTTGATTTTTTATCAAGCAGAAGTTACATTTGAGAGTTGCTAAAATTAGTAATATTTAAAACATTCGGATTTTACATTAACGAACATTAAATGTTAAGTACCTATCTTATTTAAATGTATCGATTGTATAAAAAGTAATGCACTTTGTCGAAATATATTAATTAGTTCTTTCAACTATATGTGTTTAAACTCACGACATACTAAATTAAACTGCTTTAAATTAGTGTTTTTTATAGCTGCCTATTACAGTCTCTATTATTAACGAGAAAATTTTCTGAATTTCTGGCTTTAGTGGTAGGCATATAATTAAAGCCGTATTGAAAAGGTGTATAGAAACTGAATAGAAAAGAAATTGTGTTTGTTTTTTTTTTTGCTTATGTAGTTGACTTTATTTATATCTAATATGAATTATATCGAATATAGAAAGTTATGTAGTAAATCGCATCTAATTTGGTTTACATATTAATTTATAAACTCTCCCTATTCCTGGCGGTTTAAGGATGAATCTACATGTATATATAGTGACCACGCTGAAAGGACTATCTCCAACAAATATACGATGCTTGCAGTTATTGTCTTTCAATTCAAATGTGATTGACTTTTATTGTAATAATTATAGAGCGACTCTGAGAAAAATTATTGTGAATTTACTGTATTTGACCATTAAGTCAATAAATGGTGAAATATTTTACGTATTTTAGGCTCGTAGTGCGACCTCGTCGTAAACAGTGCAAAAAGGTCGTAGCGGTTAAGGTTGTGATCCATACTCTATTTAAAAATAATTCAATACTGTCCAATAATTCATACTCTCTCTAACTTCGAACTATATGCCGACGTTATGATAATACTTCAATTTTTATTTGGTGATATGAATCAATATACAGTAGACGACATGTAAAAATCTTCATTTGGCCTACGAAAACTATCGTTATACGTTATCACTTGACGTGGCGTTTGCGACTTACATATTAACGATAATTTGCGAGATGAACATATTCACCATTAAAAATGAGTTATTTAGTAGAATGTAGACTGTGGATGCCGTACAGATTTTTATTAGAGAGGATTTACTTAGTTGTTGAGTGTTTGAAAAAACGGTGGTAAATATTAAACCTAGACTAGCTAGCCATAATAAGGTTACTTTTAATACACTGGTGGACAAATAAATCGAGCCACTCTTAACTCTTGAGTTCAAATGCAATTTCCTTCAAATGCATGAATACAATTTTGATGAAAGTGGTATCATTAGATAAGTAATTTTATAGGCTTTACAATAAAAGTAAATTGTATGGGGTAACACCTTAATTTGTTGAGTACGTGCCTCTAGAATGAAAAGTCAATTAAAAGAAAAAGTAAAACGTTTTAAAGATTTAATTTTTAAAAGTAAAAAAACAAAGAAATAACATCGGAAAACAATTAAAAATTAATGTTTTAATAATGTGTATTGCCGCCTCTAGCTTGGACAACTGCTTGCATCCGTGTACCCATTGATCTTATCAATAAACAATTAAGTCTTGAGGGATGTCGTTCCATTCGTCCTCTATCGCCATTTTGAGCCCAGAAAGTGTTGAAGGAGCCGGAACCCTGGCTCGAACCCTGCGTTTTAACTCGTCCCACAGATGTTCGATGGGGTTCAAGTCAGGGCTCCGTGCTGGCCACTCCATAGCACGAATGCCAACGTCCCTAAGATACTGAGTAACAATTCTCGCTGTATGGGGTCTTGCATTATCATGCATTAGAAGCATCTCATCTTCGATATATCCTGAGTAAGGTACCACATGATCCTCAAGAATATCACGGATATATCGTTCTGCAGTCAATCCACGTGACGGAGCATTGGATTCGATGAAAACCAGCTCTGTTCGTGCTGTTAGAGAAATGCCGCCCCACACCATCACAGAGCCACCACCATATGCAACCGTTTCTTCGATACAACACTGAGCGTAACGTTCTCCAGGGCGACGATAGACTCTCTGTCTTCGATTACTTCCGTAAAGACATACCCTTGTCTCGTCAGAGAAAAGAACATGTGCCCATTGATCCAGTGTCCATTCTCTATGCTCACGAGCAAATTGAAGGCGTGCTCTGCGGTGAGCTACTGTTAATTTTGGGCCTGTTGCAGCCCGTCGAGGTGTCAAATTTCGTTCGGCCAACCTTCTCCTGACTGTACGCGCACTTATAACCACTCCACGTTCGTCACGAAGCTGTTGTTGCACCTGTACCGCGTTCAGACGCCGATTCCTCAGGACATTCAAATTGATGTATCGATCATCTGCGGAGGTTGTAGCCCGTGGCCTGCCTGTTCCTGGGCGTCGATCGAAGGCTCCAGTCTCCAGGTATCTTCTATAGACGCGCTGCACCGAAGAACGACTTATTCTTAACATTTGAGCAACCCGACGTTGACCAATGCCCGATTGAAGTAATGCGACAGCTTGAGAGCAGCTTTCTGAGGCATAGTATCCATTATTACCAAGAAAAGCAACCGCAATCTGCAGACTAATGACAGAGGAAGCAACAACGCAAAAAGCCACAAAAAAAAAATTCAATCTACCGACTTTTATACACTCAAAACAAACAAAAATTTTTATGATAATACCGGCAAAATTGTGATAATTTTTTTAACGCGCATTCTACCCTCATAAGATTAATGGAAAGCGTTTGTGTTTATTATCTCCGTATTCGATATGACTTGCCCTTGCTGCCAACATAATTTTTATTTATCAAATGTACATATATTTGAAGGAAATTGCATTTGAACTTACGGGTTAAGGGTGGCTCGATTTATTTGTCCACCAGTGTAGTTAATTTAGTTTATTTGGACAGTAAGATGACGGTAGCCCTAATAACGGTAGTCTTCGGTCTCCGCGCAAACTCGCGCAACTCTATACTCAAAAACATGACGACGCGACCGCAACTTGGAAAGTAATCGCTTGGAAACTGGCACTTTCTCTAGAACAGGTATGCCAGTTTGTACGCGGCTGCGACACAAACCTGACGCGATTGTGGCAAAAAAAAATGTAAATACAAAAATTGTAAAATTTTAAAAACGAGGTTTATTGACACTGCGGTAATTTAAAGTTTAATCATAGGTACTACATAAATGTTTTACACTTTCGTATAAAAAAATCTTATTAGACTTTTTTATTTTGTTATTTTATATTTTACACGCTACAAATGAAATGTGTTGTGTTAATAATTGATTATCTAAAAATATAGGTTTTATTCACACAGTGAAAGGTTTGGCAACTTTGTTACGAGACAGGCAGCCATAAAAATAAAAAAAAAACTCGCAAGGCAAGCAAGGCGATGACTTGGCGTAGGAACGACAAAAAGCTTGAGCGGCTGCGTAAGCGAGATAGAATGAACGAAACAAGTGCATTACCCCCGCGAAGACTATCCACATATTTATTTTTATTTACCATTTATTAGTGTAGCATCAAACATTGGAGAACTCTTTGTAACTAATATAAAGCTAAGTTAGAATTATGTACATATGTAAGCGCGTTTTTATTTGGGAAAATGCTGTCACATTAAAATAATGTTAAGTTTCATGACATGTTTTCCCATATATCCTTAAAATGTTTACGGTATAAATAAGATGTTTACAATATTTTAGGATTAAATTAATAATGGTCACTAACGAATCGCATGCCGTTGCTTTATTTGATTATGAGGAGTCATACAAGACGGTCACTCCATTGCCATTCTTCTGCTATTTGGATTAAATTAACAAACTGGGCCTACGGTAATAATATTTTATCTAGAGGCTCTGTTTCCTTCCGCTACGACATCGACATATACCTACGCGTTAACTATTATTCTAAACAACACTATCTATTCAATGACGTTTCATTCTAAAACATGATAGTCCTAGTATTGACCTTCCATCATTCGCGTTCATTTTGGGAGAGCTTATGGTTTTCAGTTATTTTGTGAACAAGTGATTTTAAATTACATTCTTTTTGAGAAATGAAGATAAAAATACAAATCATGTTTAAGTTATTTTACTGATCAATGTTTTCATTTTTATAACAACACCGTCATATAAAGTTATATTTTTTAAATTAAATTTTCGTGGAACACTATTTTCTGAATCGATTTCTTACTTGATATACTCGCCACGTGCGTAAAATGATGTAGGATAATAACTTTAATATCTTTTGCTTATCAATAAAGAACATGCGTTATCAACGTCAACGTTCTCATATTGTCCACGTTGCGTGCAGGTTATGTTTCGAAATGCGATATAGGGCCATTTGTAGATTAAAAGTCATACGCAATTCGACAAGCATTGTTACTCACTGTAGCAACAACTAAATGACCTTTACGCTTGAGCGAATGGCCATGAGAATTGCTGAAGGTTGTGTCTACTTCTTCGATGATATCTCGAACTATGAAGGAATAGGTGATGTAAAATACTAAGATAATCCTGCAAATAATATCAAAAATAACACAATACTGTAACTCCATATGTATAAAAAAGTTCTGAGAATATTACTCCAACTTGTAAGCAAGTATTCTGACAACTCTTGTCGCACAAACGGCCTACAGTACAATCTTGTGATATTACGATAGTACGTGTGTGCTATGCCAAGCCAATAGGTCGACCAACCAGTCGTCCAGACGCTCTCCCTCCCTCTTACCTCCGTCTGCACGCTCTCCCCTCCCGCGGTTTCCCCACCAATGCGCCAGCAGCCAGTCAGTTCGCATTATATCGTCGAGTTGATTTAACGTCCGTTATTTGCGAATTCAGGCTTTTTTACGTCATACTTTAAATAATACTCATCGCAAAATTATTGAGATACCTGTGAGTAAAGCGTAGCTTATACTATGTCAAATATATAGAAAATTTTAACGCTATAGCGCGAAAAAACTTGTTAAACTTACCATCGCTTTGTCTTGTTACAGGTACCGATTTGAAACTGGGTGTGAACCCAGATACGGTGTGTGGAGTTTTATATAATCGGAATATTATTCTGTTGTAAAAGAAACTTTCAGTGATTTAATTGTACATTCTTTGTGGAAAAGTGTGCAAGAAAATAACAGTGAATTCTTAGTATACCGAATTTATTAAAGTGAAGTGAATAATTTTCGACTTGTGTTATTTATTGGATTGTTGATTTTGGATTTATGTACGAGTTCATAGAAACTGTAAGTACCTATATAATGTTATCCACAACTATTATGTCAGTTAATTATGAATTCAGAAAATTATTTGATATTTAGAACACTGCCAAAGTACAATAATTTGTTACAAAAAGTTTATATGAATGAAACAAGAAACTTTAAATGTAGCAAAAGTTCGAAACTTTACAATTTTTTTTTAATCTGAAGTTTAAGTCGAACTTTGGTAGTCTGTCTATTAAGCTTGATTTTTGTAGGTAGACTATCCAAGGTTAATGATGCTTGTTGCAAATATAGATAATGTTCGTTGTGAATAGTTGAGCAAGGTTGTAAAGCTGATGAGACAAGAAGATCGCGATCATACGGGCGCCATCTTTACGAATTGACTGACGCGCATCGCGACCTCGTGTGCAAGTTCACTAATTTTAGAACATATTTGACATTTTGTGTTTTGCCCACTTATTTTTAATACGCAATTCCTCCCCAATATCGATTCTTCGTTGTGTACATGTTATGAGTTCTTCTTTGGGATACGGAAACGTAATCTTGAAAATGTTTTTTGATTGTTTGCGCGACAGATGACAATAGTTATTAGATTAATTTATATAGATATGCGTAACTCGTTACACCTATCTGTATCTGTCAATTAAAAGTCGTACAGGTGTACATTATATCACTATTTTAATTTCACTTTGTCAAGTAACATTGAACCATGTTTTATACCTAATTCGTTTAACGTTCTCAGCGAACTTTAAATCCATCGGAGTGTTTAGGAACTATTATTTCTAGTTTGAAAGTTTTATTACTGCTTTTGCAAAAATACACAGGATCCATAAATCAGTTAGCCTTGTTATTTAATTTAACTAAAGTATGAATAACGAGTGTCTTCCTTATCGTTAGCAGACTCTTACTGTAGAAAATATTACATGGGCCGCTTGCGAGTGTGCCTTGACCTACTTTGGTAATAAATGCAACCCACCTAACAAGCTAAACTGTCATGGTGATCTGTGATATTTTTCGTTGCATACTTATTAAAATGGGTAAAAATAAATTCAGTATTATTTAGTTTCATCAGAATTTTACCACCTACAGGATGTCTTACTTCCAATATTATATTATACGATTTATTCTTTATTCTATGTCGTTTTAAACCCACAGTAACTAGGTCACCTCTCATTATCTATCAATGTAATATCTATTAGGTCAAGGATGTCTTTCGTGACGACGTTAACAAGTGGATAGTTTATTTTGTTCTGATACTTCAGATATATTTAAAAGTTAATTTGTCATTTCTATTTCTAATTATAGTTTAAACGCCGTAATCATAGAAATGTCACAGTACTGTTTCCTATTCATCAAAGTGCTTTGAGCCGTGTTAGCGTATTTACGAGTTGCACCTTGTAGTTTTATACATAATTTTGACGTGAACATGTAAATGGTCATCAACGTCGATGTTTAATGCGTTACCAACAAAACTGTTGTTTGACAGATAAAACAGTTTGTCGCTGCGACCCACATAGATAGGATCATTGTTAGCAACATCAATAGACCACTTTCTCTAATGTACTATTAGAAATCTAAGTAAATCTTTCTCAGTCATGTTCAAATAATATTTAGGATAGATCATCCTAAATTATTTTACTACAAGATCGACTGAACGACCACTGTTTTCTAGTGACAGTTATTAAGAAATTATTGGCAGGTCGTGCTATTAATTGGATAGTGTCGTCGAAAAATACATATGTTTGTGTTAATTTCAAAAATATTACAGATCTTTTCGCGTTTGGACAACTGTCATTTGAACAGCTTATATGTAACCATATATTTGTCGAATATAACATTGACTTTCACATTTGTACCTTTTTGGGTCGCTGACGTAACGACGCTCTGCGAGGCCGCCTGCGCCGCCGCGATTAGGTAAACGTTGCGCGCGCCGCTTTCACCCCACTTTCACCTCTATTTCCGCGTTGCTACCAACTGCAAAAATTATTCTCAACTTTAAATTTAATATAATTTTTCTTCTATATAGATACATATACACAGTATTATGCAACATATCTGTTTACAGATTTCTTAGTTTAAATATTCATATGGTGTATTGGTTTAATTATAATTAATGCATTTTTTGAGAATACAAAATAATATGTTGTCATTTATCTACATTTGTTACGGCCTATGTTGATAGTTTTTTTTTAATTAACTTTTTTAAAGTTTTTTATTACTTACATATTTTATTTATTTATAGAAGATAACAATAATGAAGATTAAAATAAACAAGGATTAAAAATCTTTATTTGTACGTTCCTATCGGCCTCTGTTCTATTTCTTTAGGTAGTCTATTTTTTTGGGTAACGACTAGTGGAAACATTTATAACTTTACAAATAAAATATAAAATAATTTGGAAATTATATATCTTTTGGTGTTCATAATTTATAGAACTTCACCGTAAATTAAAAGATCCACATTAACATTAACTAAATGGTACAAAAGGATTTGTATGTTTCTTTTTATACAATAACTATTTTAAAAATAATTAACAATTATTATCACATAGTTCTTACATTGTTTACGATTACATAACCTCGAGAGTAAATGTCATTAAGTTATCTCCGTACTGATAGGAATAGACAACGCTGTAATCACTAATACAAAAAAATATGATATGTAACTGTAACGTAATATCCCGTGAGAATGAGGAATAATATACTGCGCTATCAAATTGTTTGCCGATTACATACATGTGGACCGCAATGATTTCGAAGAACGCCACAAAAATGTTTGTCGTAGTAGCTCTTACTGTGAAACGAAGCGTGAATCATCCCATTTTTTGCTACGTTAACGAGAAACACTTTTGTTGACTCGGGATTTCAATATCTCGTTATCGTGGCGATATGAAATTCAAATGGAAGGATAAATTTTAAAGTATGTACTTTTACATACCTAGCTAGATTGTTAGTTAATATAACAATAATGTAACAATAAATCATTTATTCTGAATAAGCGAAAATATTGTAATGTCGTATAAAATTTTAATACTAAAATGTGTATAATAAATTTTCTTTTGGCACTTTTCACTTACGTGTACATTATGTGAACTGAAAATAGTAAATAAGTAATATTCGAATCGCGGAATAGAACTAAATATTAATTAATTCATGTATTTATCATTAAATGTGACATCCAAAATATATAATTAATCACAATTAAACTTTTTCAGTAGAGTTTTAAGCAAGAACTTATTATACTCGTAAGAGGCCGTTTTCGTGACCAACGAAGTGATTTAGATCGGAACTATAACAGTTCATATCAAACACGCCAATAGAAATGTGTGTTGAGTAGAGCATAAATGTTGTAGCATTGTCCCACTGACCTACTGTCGAACTTATTGTTTGCGGGTGCAGCTCTGTACGGTTCACGATGTATGTAAACAATAAATATTACGTTACATTCCGCAGCGTGCTTTTCTCTGCTTATATGACATATTCACTTTACTAGTGCACTTTTATAGTAACTAAGAGCTATGATGACTACATCAGTCTGATGTATTATCTTTCCGGCGTTATAGCTGAATAGACTACAAGAACCGACAATACAGTTCAAATGAAAATTATTTTGATATCATTTCTTCGATTTTGTATAGTACCTATTTCATAGCACGACATTTTTATCTTAGATTGATAAACTTGTGATTATTTACATTATAACGATTTCAAAGGAAGTTTTTAAGACCTCAGAGTGAATTACGAAGTGTTTGGTGGATCAATTACAAGCATGGCGTTTATACGCTAGTAATCAAAGTTCGTAATGTTGATCAATTTAACAAGATAATAGAAGAGGATAAACTTTAAAATGCCATTTAGATAAAAGAGATAAAATACCAAATTAATACAATGCTTTGGTTAATTATTTATTAACCTATAACGGTTAAGCTATAAGTTTAAGATGATGTTAAGTGTTTAGTTCTTTTGCACCTGATTTTAAAAGTTTTATAACGATTTATTAATGTTACTACAATTTATTTATTATTACAATGATGTTGTTATAGTAAGATATCATAAATAGGACATACTTATATTTATTTCTACGCCGACAGATCATTACGGGACGCGATCTCGCGTTGTTTGTGTACACATCCTGGAGACAGTGGTTGTCCGGACGACCACACGGAACAATACAGTCTTTCCTATTGTTTAAGAAACTATAGAGTATGTAAAAATGATGGCACTCTAAGAAAACGAACAAAAAGCTTCGCTACAAATTAAAGTTATTACGAATAAGTTCTTTATTATAATTATTAACATAAATGGTTAAAGAGATTTGTTTGCAAATTCTCAGTACGCACTCAGCTATTGACCTACTAACACAGAAAATGCTGTCCGAAGGAAAACAACACGGGGATTGCGTGCTCCGACTGAACTCGAAACTTGCATGATGTAAGACTGACATTTTCATTGGTATAGGTGATTACATTTTTATTTAAATGGCAACCATGACAATTATACATCTACTATATTATATCTGTATAAATTAAATCTTGACTTCGACGTCATGTTCAACAATTTAAAGCACTATAATAGTATATTATGTTAAATGATAATGTCGGTTTCGTACAATAGAGAGATAATTAAATAAATAATTATATACAGTTATTTTTTTTACTGTGTAATATGTTGACTCATTCTAGAAATTACTTAATGAATGTGAAGAATTTTAACTTATTCTAGATTGAAATAAGCAATGCGTTGTGCCGATTCAACACTTTTAAATAACGAGAAATCCAAATTGTGTCATTTTGAAAAAAGTTTGATCTAATAAGAGTTGTACTAACTTTAACGTAATATCCAATCGAACACTTAGAACAAAACTCAAAAAGCTATAAACTGATTAACTAAAAAATATAGTATTTCGAGTCTTTTAAAAAATCAAACGTATACCGAATTACAATAATTTTATTTAAACTATTTTGAGTACAACGTACATAAATATAAAAAGTCAAAGTCAAAGGAGTCAAGGAGCCATTCTAACACCCACCACTGTCTAAGTATGCAAGATTATAATTATTTAAGCCTATAATGATTAGTACATTTGATGATGCGTTACAATTTAATACAGTTAAAAAATATCTTTAATTGTATACGAAGTCTTACGTGTTAATCTGTTGTATTGCATACTAAGGTTTCTTAATTCTTAACGAATCGTGAACGTAAATACTAAATGATCATCAAAATAATGCAGCCCGAATTCTTGTCGCGATATTGGAGACTTTCCAAATGGTCGGTACGACTTTTAGTTGATACAAAATCCCAAAATAGATTTGTATATGTATTTTATCTGTAGTGTTTACGCGTGAATACAGTAAGTCTGTAGATTTATAATGGAATCAATAACGATGTATTAAATGGTAATTTGAAATGACCAAAAAATATTATTGTAGGTATTGAAAATAAAGAAACATGTATATTTTAATCTGCTCTATTGAAGGCGACGATTGACGGTACAATAACAAATAGCATCATCTTTTCTCATATTCTATTGATTATAATTTCACGGGTTTTTATAATTTGAAATGACAACAAGCAAACAATTTGGTTATACTGCATGACATCACATTACATCTCTTAAATACCTCATGAATTATGCGATAGCACATGGAATGCAAACTCACACTAATAATATAAAGAATAATGTATACATAATACCCGGCTTATATAAACATGATTATCATTTTAAGAATTTTTCAGTAGGTAATCCTAGTGCTTATAAAATATTTTAAATATTGAGTAATTTAATTACCTTAAGGTTTAGAAAACCAAAAAAATTTTGATGTTTAGTTTATATCTTGCTTCATTACTTCATTCCTGTTTATCGCAAGTTATTGTTCTGTTTAACTTACTGTACTTATATTCAATGCATGATGTGATGTTTCATAAACAGGAAGCGGAGATATGTCAGTCAATCGTCGGTCATCGGCCATAAACAATGCTGGTCTAATTATAGAGGGCGCTAGCGTAAGCTGCAGAAAATAGAATGCGAAATGTGGGCCATAGGCGCGCCCGCGCATCTCGAATGAGATGAACATGATATTATAGGTAATAAATCTAGGTTAGCGTTTGGATGTGACTAAAACAAATTATGTTTTCGGTTAAACCCGTAAGTAGTTACAGTATGTTTTTGAAAACATGAAATTTCTTATTTTAAAACCACAGTTTAATGTGTTTTTAGGAAATATCGAGACATCAACATACGGATTGGAGTGGTCGTTATTATTATATTCGTTATGCAGGTGCACCTTGCGATCTATGGGCAGCCGTGAACTGTCTACTAGTACAAAAAACACCTGATAGTTTTTTGCATACCATGGTTCCCCAACCTTTTCGAGTTATTGTGTTTTGTCGCCTCTTGTTACCTTTGCATTCATCTTATGATTTATCATAAATTTATATCACATGAATTTGTAAAATTTTGTTGGTAGAAATTTTCTGGTTTTAAATAAGTATGCCATTTGTAAACACTATACTATTAGATTTACCTTAGAACAAATATATTACTTTAACAGAGTTTTAGATTGGTATGTTTATATCAGTATCGTTTCCTGGTATCTTCATAAGATCTAATTATTTTTTTCCTATATTCCCGGAATAGACGACGACCCTATCACTAAAATGGCGACGAACCACGACGTTCTATTTTAGGAATGGATCAATAAATGTTTTGTTCTGTTCTATAGCTTGGAGGTAAACATCACAATTTTCTTTATCGTAATCTTTACACGAGCTTCGAATGTAAACTATCCCTAAAAAGAAAAATAAAATTAGCAGGAAAATTAACATGGTTGAAAATTTTCTCACAAATTTGTATAAAGAATCGAAAAACCTAATTAAAGTAAAACATACGAATGGTTTAATTAATACACGTTGCATGTGAAGATTCTCAAAATTATAATAACATGGAATCAAGTTACGATAACATTATCATGATAACAAGTTTTTGCATCTTACGTTCAACATCCCTTATCGTTATCACTTATTAAATTATTGGGCTTATATTTGGAGTAAAGGACGTGAAGAAATATTAATGCCATAAAATAGTATACAAAATTTATTTTACAATTAACCGTTAAACCGAGGATTTTCTTATATCTCTTCAGTGGATTATAATCTTCTATCGTAACCTAGAAATAGCTATTAAATTTGAAAGAAGTTCTTTGCTCATATATCAACTAAGCACACAAAATTTTACTTAAATTTTAAAATAAAAGCTCATTGCACTTATTAACTTATTTTCACTACCTATATGATGTCATAAGATAATCACTTGAATTATTAATAGAAATTATGGAATAAAAACAAATAGAAATGTCGTTCCAGTGATGACGGGAGACAAAAAGTGGGCACGGACATTACGATTCACCTTGTTTCGCTCGCGTCGCGGGCATTGACCCGCCACAGCTGTGCGCGCGGCTGTGTGCGTATACGACACGCCTACACGTAAACAGACTCGCACTTTGCCAAATTACAATACGTACCGAACCGGTTGATCTGTTATTTCCTGTATAGTGCGAATTATTTTATTACTTTTCAATAAAATTGTTCGTTGTATGTCACGTCGACTTGTCTTATTACATATTTATATTAATGTTTGACCACAAGGTCAAACATTAGCGTTATACAATTTCACAAGAAATAATATAACGCTATTGAACCTTTAATTAGAACATAACACTTGAAGATTTGTGTGACATCAAGCAGCAATCCTCTTAACGTGATAAAAGTGATAACCTATTTTGTATTATTTATAATAATCTGCTTATTGATCAGTGTATTGTAGCGTAAATGAAGTAGTGGTTATAGTGTGTACCTAAATAATATATTTTCAATGAATAAAAATTATTTCTCACCAAGAATGTGGTAAAATAGTGGCTGGCTCCAAACTGAAATCTACAATTATTCCTACAGGGTTATGACGTCGTAGTTTCATGTTTATTTAACACTAGCTGGGCTAAATGAACTTAAAATCGTCTAACAGCCAATTAAGAGAGACTATGTATTTCAATACTCATTCTGCTTCTGCTGACCAAGATGAATTTTGTTTTTGATCTGAAGACAAATGTTTTTATATTACAAAATCACAAGCATAAATTAGCAGGGTTAACTGGAAATATTTACTTTATAAATAGGTTATAAAGGATATATTATTTATGTAGTATGTATGACAGTATTATAATGAAGAATAGGATAAACGGCACCAGTACTCGAGGAACTGTTTGTGATCGACAAACTTTGAACGGAATATTGTGTAAAGATCTGATGTTTAATAATAAAGGACACAAGTGAAAGAAGAGTTCACGCTGCAGAAATGAGAATGGTTAAGGTGGATGTTAGGTTTTACTAAAATGGACAAAAATAGGAATAAACATTTCAGTTACGTAATAAACGTGCTATTTGTTTGTGACGAGGAATATCTACGCGGATGGACGGTTTAGGGAAGACTTATGAAATTGTTGATGGAACGCGTGAAAAAGGATATGCATGTAATGTCATGATGTTTTAACGTATACAACGAAAATGTTTTGTATTGTTCTCATATAAGTAACGGAGTGAGGAAATCACTCATAGAAAACTATCATCATAATATTGCACTTTATTCAATAGTATATTTAGGGTTATGCTTATAATGTTTTATTTCTAACTAGCTGTTCTGAAGTACTTCGTACCATCTAACAGTTAATACATAGACGGCTTTAGCTAAATAAATGTGTGATTGTAACTAACGCAATAATGTTATATTTCTATATATCAAAGCCAATAGAATAATTTTTCTTTTCCGAAATGTGTTGATTTTTTAGGATCTTGCAGGTAGTATTTGTAGGAACGTACTACACTGTACGTAACATGTTCAACTTCCTTTCTCTATTGTAACGTGAGCTATCATCTGCGAAACATGGCGGAATTCCAATAATATAATAAAATATGGAATTTGAAAAATATCTGCTGAGCCCTTCGATCATATATTTCAGTAGATACACAGTTACCGTCTAAAAAGTGGCACCGGCGAAACAAGGCACAAACAGTAAATGTGCCTTGTTTCGCTCTCATTCATTCGGTGGCCGCGCGCGATTGATAAAGTCAGCGATGCCGAAATGCGTAGTTTATAATTGTAAAAATGACACACGTAAAGTGCAAAAGAAGGATGGAATGTCATACTTCCAGTAAGTATCCTTTATCTTAATTTATTAGCGCATTTTTTTATAGTAAAACACTTTTATTCATATTATGTATCACTAAAATTCAATTTAAAACGCTTGCGTACCATGCCACGATGCGTATCGCATCGCATCTATCTCTTTCTGTCTCGAGTGGCTTACTCATAAGAAAAAATAGCACAGAGCTAATGTTTCAGAAAAAGGTCAGTCATGGAGTTGCCTATACCATTTTTAAGGAAAAAATGTTTAAAGGAAAAAATGTGTATTTCAGTTTTAAAACAATTTATTGATTGCAATGTATTTAGAAACGTTAATGTACACTGTCAAGGAATGATCTTTGGTCATTAGGTCAATCTGTTAAAGGCTGTTATTGAAAAATATATTGATATACGTCTTCATTATGCTAGTAAATTAAGAACCTCTGAAATAAAAAACAAATCAAAAAGGCAGTTGTACAATAAATTAAATTTGTTCCAAGGCACTTAAGTCTTAAATGATCAGATTTATTGCGGCTAGTTACAATACATTTAAATATACATTATTTTTTATACAAAAAAAGATATATTATTTAACTGAGAGAAACTTTTTAATTTTATACGTAGTCGGATTTAATATTTTTTTATTAAATTCTTTTTTTAGCGCTTTTATTTTATAATTTACTCAGTATTGTTTGTAAGGCTCGGCAAAATAAAGGTTAAGAGACCCTGTCTTAATAAAGTCTGTACTTTCCTTAGCACCTAATTCTACATACTTCTTGGTTTATGTTTAAAATTTAAAAAGTTTCCGTACTGTTAAGTGTAAAAAAAACTAAGCATCTCCACTGCTGTCTATGTTCAAGTAGGATGCGATAAGACGCGAGCACAATATTCGGAGTCAAATGGAACGTAGGAGCATTATTATATTAAATGAATTTGTGCTTAATTGCAACAGACTAAGGGCTTATTATCCAATATATTTGTTTTCAAATATGTGTTGTTCATTTCTGATTTCGCGGCATCATTATATCATCGAAACCAGAAGATAATATGTAACGACCTTAACAAGGATTTATTTTCATACTTCATTACGTTACTTAAGATTTAAATTGGCTTAAATTATATGACACATTAGAACTTTTTTCAAAATTGTTACTATAATATACATCTATTCTTCTATGTATAGACGCGGGGTCGATATTTTGTTTGATTTTCTATGGAATTGTGTATCTACAGAAATATATGATCGAAGGCTGAGCCTTTCTTATTATAACACGGTTAAATGTGTATAGATGTAATTACTCAGTTTATGTAGTATTGTATAATCGTAAACAATCCGTCTGAGACAAAACTTTTTATTTTGTTATTCAAAGCTTACGAAACGGTTGATGGTTGGCTGTTTATTTATGCGATTTACAAGTCAATTTGACCGATGTACCCTCCTACCTACATTACAGAATAGTTTGTCAACGAACACAAATGTAGGTCAATGTCCGTACACGTTTACACGAACTAACTCAGATGTCCGTTTTTGTATAGGTGTGGATTTGTGCATACCCATAAACTCTTCTGTGTTATCATATTCATGTGAATATAATAAAACAGAAGAGATTACGTTTAAGTAATGACAATCGAGTATAACCCAGGCGGTAATGTCATTTAGAAATGTCAAACAGAATTAGTTGTCACATTTAATATTAATTAGTGTATGACACATATCTACAACATAAATTTCTCTATTATGACAACGTGCCTTAACCCCCGTAACATGGTCTCCGAAACAGTGGAACATAACAAGGGCTACCAGCTACTTGCCAGTTTTATTTATATTAAAGAGCTTACATACATATATAGTTACTTCTATCACTGTAATGAGTAATAATTCTTTCTAAAATTCATTACAGCATCTATTCAGTCGATGTTAGTTAGTACGTGTATTAAGTTGAATTAATGAGACTTGCTTTTTGTTATTCTATAGAAATAAAAGCAATTAAAATATTTTCAGATATAAAGAGTTCTATATGAATTAACTTTAGTTGAAGAAGGCTGAAAATAACCTATCTTCTTTTTTAACTATATAATACGTGTGATACAATTTGTCTAATGATTTGTTATTATTATACGTTACAGGTACATCAAAACCTGAAACCGAAGTCATGAATGCAAATAGAGGCTGTCATTCGCATCAAGCAGGATAGCCCAAAATCAAAAGTAAGTACTTTATAAAAATTTTTGCTATTTGACATTAGCTTTATTCTCTTCTGACGGTGACGGGTGACGGTAAGAGGATTAGTTATATCTACAAACGACCTAAACAAGAAACGAATGATGTTGAACTCGATCAGTTTAACGAGAGAAAACATGAAATCAATAGACAATCTCCGTGACAGTGGTTAATACACCAGTTTCAAGGTGTCATCCACCAGGTCCGGGGTCAAGTCCCAGCGAGGACAGATGTTTGTGTGATGAATATGAGTATTTGTATTTTAGCCATGGCTCTTTATATACCTTTATATAAAGAAAACAGATATTTATCAACGTATGATTGATATTTATAAGTCTATTCGTTACCCTAGGATAATGAGATGTAGATCTCGTAACACAAGCCTTACAGTGCTGATTTTGGGGTGTGCTAATACGTGTGAGTGTGGGAAATATTTATTTGATAAGGTTAAGAAGAAACTAAATCCAATCTACAGCAGATGTCATTATCATAGCGGAACTACGTAAAAACTATTATTCTAGACTTTATATCCTATGCGCCGTAAAATTTGCTCATAAAAGAACTCTTAAATGTATGCTCAGTTTAATAATAAAAATAACGCTGATATACGGAAAATATAAATAACAATGCGCTGTAATACTTAATACCGTCTCAAAAATAAGCCAGCGACGTTTTAACTCTGTGATGGACGCTATGTAATGATATTTTGCTGTAGATGACGCATATTCATACTGCCATTTAAAAACTGATCCCACTTTGCATGTAAGTACATATTTAACTTTTAACGTTTCACGAAAGCATTTGTAAATGAAACGGTTCATACTAAAAGTACGGGATGGAAAAAAATAGCGTTGGGTTTTCGTAACATAGCATCGGAGCGAGGAACGACGTTTTCTCTCTCTCTCTTTATTATTACTATAGGACTAAACGAAATTACACCATTTTTCGATTTTAAACGGCAGTTTCGACTCGCTAGTACGATATGTACCTCTTGACATGTCATTGTCGTATATAAATAATTTCATTGACTTTGGATCATATTAAGTGCGTAATTTAAAATGAAAATAGTTATTTTACGAACCAGTTCACCGGCGATTCTGTTTCAATCTGCAATGTCTAACTGGAGTCTGTACCTCTTGTATCTCTCGGAATAAATTTCCTTCGACTGTTTTACTGTTCTTAGCCGGCTAAGGTCAAACGATGGAACTTAGATGCACACACAAAGATTCGCTTTGAAGTACCACTAAATGGGGTCTTATAAGTAGACAGAAAGTCATCTAAAGGGCAACGATGTACGCTCGGAGTTTTTCTGCGTGTTCGTATGAGAAATTAGGATATCCGCAGAAGAACCGGGGTCACTGACATAGGCCGTAAAATTACAAACCATTATAAAGTAGCAATGGGCAGAACACATTGCTTGCAGTACTGACAGTCGCTGGGGCGGAAAGGTCGTTGAGTGGTAGGCATTTGCCGGACAACCGCAGCGTCGGTATGCCTCGGACAGGAAGGTGCTAGACGCTAGCAGCGCAGGGTTGTGAATATACTTGGGGGAAGCTTATGTCCAACAGTAGGCATTTATTGGATAAAATGATTACTCATGATGATTCCGTATTATACATTTTTTTTAAAAAAAAAACGTCGCCCCAAACTAGGATTTTTTCCTGTGTCGTGGGTGTAGTCACAAACAGAAACCTCACATGCACAAACACCCAGACCGGGACAATTTTGTGTGGGTCTTATAAAATCTGTCCCGTGCAGGAATTGAACCCGCGACCCGTTGCGTAGAAGGCGCGATTACTCGACCACTGCGCTAAACGTGTCGTCAAGTTTCGTTTAAAGAAGTCAGATGAAATTTTGATAGTACTGCCAAACTTTGACACCCACAAGAATTTTTCGAAATTAGATTTCGCACACAATTCGGCAGTAATCAGTTATGAATTGTTTTCAATCTTTGTCGTGGTTTTTCGACTTTATTTTTCTTATGCTTAACTATTGGAATTATTATGAACTTTGACTTTCCAAGACTTCGACGTTAGCAAAAATAGGATCCAAATGACCATCATGGTTGCCTCGTGATATTTTTCAGATAATCGATATCAAGATTTTCTTTGGAATGCATAAAGGGGATGTGTACTCGTCTTAAAATCTATCGCAAGTAATAATCATGTCGCCTTCTTGTAGATATATTATTGTACATATTCTATCTAATAAATAAAACTTACCTGGTATTTGCAGGTATAGTGTATGTAGATATGTGCGTTTGTATTCTTATGTGTTTCATTACTAAGTAGATTTTCTACTGCCTCTCGTAACGGAATCTATACAAGTGCATGGATAATTGCATATTGCGATGCATGGATGCGTGCAGTCGACAATTTCATAAAAACAGCGCTGCGAGTGCGTGTCGAGCTGGTATCGCGACATTATCCATTGTTGGGAACAGTTGGAAACATAGAATTCTAAAGTTAATAACTTGGTACTTTGTGAATAAGGGTTCCGTTCCCTGCACGTTACCTATAATTTCACCCACATTTAGATACTAATTATACCTACCTATTGGTGAAATAAAAATCATGTTCATATTTCATTATTACATCTACAGAAATAGTAAGAATTTTGTTAGATAAAAAAATAAATTTTAAATACATAAATTAAATAAACAGAATAAGGGGTATAATATAATAATCACGACGCATTATTGGGAAGTTTTGAGCTTATCTATATATTTATTGATTGTCCGGGTGGCTACGGATTTAGAATACAAATGTCGACACGTTGTTATATTTTAAGAGACGACAAAGAAAGTTTACCGCAGTTATATCTGCCAAGTGGCCGGCTAGTAGCAATAAGCTTGTCTCCTATTACGCAAGGACTTAATAAAATGGCCTAAAGTGCTGACGTTTATTTTTAGAGAATAAACAAAATTTCACAAAATGAATTTTAAGTGGGTGCGGATAGTGAGATACGAAACAGCGAAATGTAGACAAAAGACCCGTTTTTGATGAAAACCGAAACTGGATATTTAAACTAACAGATTAAACCCATTGATTTTGTCAAAAAAACCTGCAAACCTAATAAGGAACAAATTTTGTAAAGACATACGGCAAAGTCGCTATTCCTCATAGTTTCGTAATTCATCATGCACGCCAACATAAAAAAATTATCTTTCATTCAACATTTTCATCTTTTAGTGACTTCATTAACGAGCACCGATAAACTATTACGTGTCGTAAAATCCTTACTATACTCTGTCCATTATATTATTTTCTTTTTGACAGTTTAAGATATTTTGAAATCAGTGATGAACTCGCAAGTTACCGATTCGATTAAAACAGAATATCGATTTTATTTAAGAAGAACTTTTAATCGATTTAATGCAGCGATATTATTTTTATTATAAATATTAAATTCGTTTATCTGGTTTTTTCAAATACATGAAATAAATTGTCATATATTGTCTATGGGGTTGTCTAGGCAACGGGAGTTGTGAGGAGTGACGTTAGATTGTATGTGTCATTAAATACGGCTACGCCGTTTGGTTGTCATTTGCCATACAACGCTTGTATCACATTCATTGCTTTCATTGTGTATTGTTTTATATTTATATAAATTAATTAATATATATTTTAATTATTAATATATTAATAATTAAAACTAATATTTAATAATTAATATTTTTTAATTTTATATTTTTGGCGAATTACCAATTACCTAGCTAGTTTGTTAAAAAAATGGTATGTATGTGATTTTCTAAGTATTCTTGATCATAATTCTTGATTTAAACTTGACGTAGATGTTATTAACTACATATGCGTTTTAATATTAAAATTCACATACCTATAAATAATGTAAGGTAGCTGTCGAGAAGGAAATAAATAAATTTACAAATATTTGATTTGAAGACAATTTATCGATTTATCTGATTTCAAGAACTGCTTATTGTCTGTGGTAGTTTGTTATGCACAGAGCACTTCACTATGTGGGCGTTACCCGTCTAGAAAGTATATTATTACTGTAGTACTATAATTTGAAAATAGAAACAATATTTCATACGCGCGATCTGTCAAAAAGAAAATAACATAATGGACAGAGTATAATATTATAAATCTGAAAGTGAGTTTGTTTGTTCCGTTTTCACACCGTAACTACTGAACCGATTGCTTTGAAATTTTGCAGATATAAAGATAAAAGTCCGGATTAAATAATAGGGTATTTTTTATCCCGGAAAAATCGACAGACCCCACGGGATGCGCAATAAAGGCTTCGCTCAAAAACTACTGCACACATTTTTATGCGGTTTTCATCAATAGATAGTGATTCTTGAGCAAGGTTTTGCGGTATTTTTTATCTCGGAAAAACGGATAGTCCCACAGGAAGCGCGATAAAACCTTCGCGCCATAGACCGACTTCCGCGCATACGTGCCGTGGGCAAAAGCTATGACCCTTAACCCTCTATAGACCCAATCCCGAAATCCACGCGAGCGAAGCCGCGGGCAGAAAGCTAGACAAAAATATATCCGACAATGTGAACGATAAATACATTTTTCATAATATATCTCGAGATTAACACGTTACCTTCCTTTTTCAATTCTTTCTCAAATTCATCCTCATAAGCCGATGCGTTGCGCGATTCTTAGCAAATAGAATTGATTGTTTTTGCCGATTGATTTGACTTGTTTTTAATTATAAATGAGTTTATGCGGACAGTGGAATCATTTATTACGTAATGTCATTATAGCAAGTCCAAGGATAGTGACCAAGAAACTGATTTAAGTTATACGTCTATGTGTACCGCAGATTTTTTAAATTAATTTTATGAAAATCGTCGAAAGAGACATCCATCACACATATATACATTTGTTATTTAGTATATACCTTACTTTTAGTAGTGTTCGATTTGAATTAAATATTTTATATTCCATATAGCAGAATAGCTTTATCCATTAAAAATCGGTGAAAGTTTAAATTCATTAGCAACATTTTTCTCTGTTTGCGGTAGTGTCATGGCGTAGCTGAACGACTATATCGATTTAATCTTTTTATATATCTTTTTGGGTTTCCGTACCAAACACTGGCAATCTAAAGACACTTCTTTTTATGCATCGTTTTTATTTTGATACTCATGAAAGAATCAAAACCTATATATAGGTTATTTTCTGTTGATCAATTTGTAAATTTGTAGTTCTATAAATAAAATAAAAGGAATATAAACTTGTTTACGAATCCCTCGGTATGCGAGTCCGACTCGCATTTCGCCGCATTTTTTAACTATATATTTTGAAAGCACTTATAGAAAAAAATCAAAAATAAACGGGTATATATAGTACGTAGATAACTTATAGGATTGCTTTAACTTTACGCTCTATTGATAGCAAGTAGGGCAAAGTTGGCTCAGTTAGTTGAGATTATAAAATGTGTAACTAAGTAGTGTAAGTAACTGAATTGCTCTAATAACTATTAATCAACGCCATTAAAACACAAATTTATAGGACGTTTTAATCCTAATTAATTATTAAGAAATCTATAATGATTTTTAATTTCGATGTTATACTTAGTTATTAACAGTAATCTTTATTATCGAATCTATTAGTTATCGAAATCTATTAGGCTATACAAAGTGAACTCAAAGAATGCAGTTGCAATAGTAATTGTGACGGACTGTGCTCGGTCGCTGAATTGGTTGAACCGAATAGCATGATGAAGACGCCCGGTTCGAGACCAGCCTGACTCGAATATTTTTTTGAGACTTTATTAATATTGTATTTTGACTAGAAATCTGAATGATGCTATGTAGAGTACTTATTTTATTCTAACAACGGTCGCCTGTGACGACGACGAAAAAAATATTGAATGACGTCGGATCTAGCTGGGCACAATACGACTGAAGGTCGAACTAATCATAGTGATGAAGGAATTTGTTTACCAATTAGAAACTACCTGCTCTATTAATGATTTGTGAACAATTAATCGTTTTATTCTAGAAACTTGTTAGTTTGGTTAACTCACATAAAATTCGAACCCTAAAACGACTACATTTGAAAAACAGATCAATATTTCAAAGAACCAGGAGTGAGATGCGGGGGAACAGTTGCTTAGGCAACAGTTTTCTATAGCTTTTGATCGTTGCGCAGAGTACCTCTACCGTCCGATCTTTCACTATATATAGAAATCTAAATGTTATAATTTTACAGTAATCTTTAAGTGAGTGACATCAGATACAACAAAAAAAAGAGATATTAAAAAAACAAAGACATTTGTTTTGATATTCCAAACACAGACGAAAAATATTTATTTCGTTTCATCATTATCAGTAATGTGGTCCGATACCGCTAGTCGTTAACGTGATTCGAAATTAAATGCTCTATTAAACTAATTATGTAATATATTCGAATCCCGTCCATGGAATACAGTTGCAGTAATGATCAAATCATAAAGACATTTGATGAATGAAGGTCAGTAAACTTTTCGTAGGCTGCTGTGCAAAATATCACGCGGAATAACGCGCGTCTGTGTTAGGGGGCGAAGTACGCTCAAGGGCGCTCACCGGATAACGACCCCGCCACGCACCTCAAAAATACACACCCTACATATAACTATATGTCCTATCACTACACCATATGGAAGAAACAAGATGTTTAATTATTAAAAGCGGTGTATTGCAATGATGCGGCAAAAATATAAGAGATGTGTTATCTTATTTGATACAGTATATATTAAGTTAAATAAAAATAATAGTTGATATTTTATCGCAATCAAGCGATCTTTTTTTGCCTTTTCGAGTTTTTATGACATTTTATACCCCCACAAATGATACAACAAATCACATTTAACCACAGTAAACCAAACGAATTTAAGGAGGACAATAAACATAATAATGATTAATTATTGTTTCATTCTTGCAAACACTTATGTCAATAGACATAATGTAATATAAGATATTTTGTGTTCTTGTATATTTTTTTCCAAAAATCCCATAAAAACTGCAGAAAAGTAATTATTAAATCATTTACAAAAATAAAAAGTGTTTAGTAGACGAATAATATGATTCAATGAAGAAGTCACTTAAGCAGTATATTGCATTTACACAATGACTGACACAGTATCCCCATCTTCATTTGAATAATATTACCAGCATACTAATGATATCTTAATTAATAATGTTATCCAAGATTCTGAATTTTTTCTGACGCTTGAAATCATTTTGAATTTCAGATCGGCACTGCTGAAGTAAAACATATTATGGATGTCACATTCAACAATGTTTTGGAAGGAACACGTCAATATTTTTTGGGACTACCTAAACAAGCCCAGGCCGAAGGCTCGGTACAACCGGTCTGGCCTGCAGACGTTGCACCACCAGAAGAAGGGACTCCAGCACAATCTGGTGCTCCCGCACCAACATCGCGACCGCCTTCTGCTGCCGCTGCCCCGCCATCAACTCCATCTACAGTAATGGCTGTCGCTGTTCCACCTAGACCTCCTTCGGAGCCCCTTGAGCCTGAACCCCATATAATACATAAGGCAACAGTCATGAGGGAAGCTGCTGAGAAACGCCGAGAACTGCCTCAAGAAGATGAAGAATCAATAGAGACACTCTCCCCACCATCCCATATAATACGAAAACCTCCACGCACGTTACCGTCCCCAGCACCAGCACCGGCTGCTCCCTGTCCTTCCCCAGCGCGACCGCCGTCCGCTGTCTCACTTCAACCGTCGACAGTATCGGAACAACAATTAGAAAACACTGCACCTTATCGAACTCCAGTTCATCGGGTACCTACACCTACAGCTAGACCCCCGGATCATTACGCTGCAGGTCGTCCGCCCGATGCTTATTCCACAGCGAGGCCACCTGATCCTTATTTGCGATACCATTACGATACCAATCAACACGACGGCGGTAGAAGTTCGCAAGGACCACCAATACAATCTCCACAGCCTCCTATGTCGGCTCGCCAAAGCCCTCAAACTTATGCACGAATATCAAGTTCAATGCCTCAACATTCTGCTACGCGGTTACGAGAACCTATTCCTCAAAGTCCTCCTACGCAACGTTACGTAATACCAGTATCGCAGCCGCCTCCACCACACAATGATCGTGTTCCGCCTATACACCATCCACAGATTGCGCAACCTCCGCAAAGATTAGACGTGCGTTCTACTCAGGCATATTCCCAGGCAATACAGCAACGCCGGGATACATCGCCATATGGACGTATGAGCGCACATTATGAGAGGCAACCTACGGTGTCCACTAGAAAATATGACCCACAGCATGCTTATCCAGGATATAGACCAACTCCAACGGCGTCTCAACCTATTCAGAACCATCGGATAGAGACACATCATCCAACTTCATATAAGCAAGCTGCTATAGATGTGATGAACTCACATTATACTACAAGGCCACCGGATCGTGCCCCTGTAACTTCTCAGCTTCAGTCTCACGATGTAACTCGCGTTCCCACACGCGGAGAATATTCTAACATAAACCGATCTGTGGATACACGTAGTGCGTATTCATACCCAACACCATCAACATCTACAGCACGATACGGAAGTTCTTCACAAATACCTGCGATTGCTCAAAATCCCACAAGCTTACAACAACGAGCAACATACAGAAGTGCGTCTGTTCCAAAACCAAATTATGATTATTCCACAGCGAGTACAGTCCAAACATCACCTGTACGATCAGTAATGAAATCAGGATATCCAAACCAACAAGCGCGTATGACAGTATCAGTCACTACACTTGTAAATCAAATGAACCAAACCAAACAAAAACAAGATTTGCCAGTTGCAGGTACACCAAGTGCAAGTTTAGTTAACTCGCCTAAGCATAAACGTGAATCTCCGTTAGATTTGTCTGTTAAAACTGTGAAAAATTCTGCAGATTCTTCAACAACTCAAGATGAATCTATAGATTCAGCTTCGTTAGAAAATAAAACAACTCTACAGTCACGCCCGCATTCATCGAGTATTCGTCATAATGTACCAGCTGCGGGAGGCTACGTTTCATCTCATAAAGTAGACTTTGCACCTAATTTCACCCAATACAGAGACAGAAACATCCATCACAGTAACGTAACAGCCACAACTCTTAATAACCATTCAATGCGATTTAATGGCTCATATGAACAGCGAAGACCTATAAGTGACTCATATGCTACGGAATCTCAACAGCATACTTATCCTGAGCGTAACAAATATAGTAATACATCTGGAAGGACCGATTATGTTTCTAGGATAGATTTAACTAGACCGGTTAGCGATCAAAGACTTGAGACAAGTCGAAATGAAAGATCGTATGTCGATGAACGTAAAAGATTGGCAGGACAAATCAACAGTAACATTCCTGAAAAGATAGTTCGCTATGAAACGTGGACATCAGATAGCCGAATGAGTCAGTTTGCAAGAGAACAACATGATCTTATTAGCCGTCCGGTATATAGTTACAGTAGCCATAAACAATTTGAGGCTTATCAAAATGAACAAAAGAGACCTGTATCATCAATTTCTTACCGAGAGCATCATTCTCACGTCAACCATAGATACACTTCTAATCAGTATCCCCCAGAATTGATACATCGTGACCAAAATGATAATCGTGGGCACTATCATGACAGAAGTGTGTCAAACAGTAATCGTCATCAAGTAATACAAAAACTACCACAGCCTAGAGACACTCAACAATTAGAGAGTCACAGTGGTATACCTGCTGACAAGAGAGTTCTCAGCATTTTAAGAAATAGTTTAGAAACCAAACACACCGGTTTCACGGAACCAGCGCGACCGATAAGACAGATACCTGATCTCATAGTTATAGACGACGTAGATGATTCTGTGATAGAAATTACTGATCTTACTAAAGATAACGAAACTGAAACCACCGTTAAAAGTATATCCAAGCATAGTAATATTACTCCTAACTCTGAAAGCCACATACAAATGCCTAAAGCTGTCGATTCTCTAATATGTGACTCAGATAACCCATTAGAGAACTTAGAAATTAAGGGCAAATCTCCAGAAAATGATGTTGCTTCAAGAATAAGAACCAAAGCTGAATTAAAAGTAATGCCCCCTTCACATGAAAATAACATTAAGCAGGATCTAAAACATGATAATAATGAAAAAATGAAAGTACAACCAAAATCTCAGAAGCAACATTTATTTAATCAAATAAGAGAAGATCAAAGATTGGAGTCTGTCATAAAAAATGAAAAACTAATACAAAATATTATTCCAGAAGTAAAAACCGAGCCCATGAACATTGAAGAAATAGAAAAAGATGCCGAGGTATCAATAAAAAATGATAGTATAATAAAAAACTTGGAAGTGGAAAGTACTGGTTTAGAGAGCAATCTCACGGAAGATGATTTAGATTGGGCTACAGCATGTGACAGTTTTATGGAACAGTTGAAAGACGGTTGCCATAAAAAGAAAATTCGTCAACGAATGGAAACCATGGAGTCTGAAATCGACAATAAGCTAGGTAGCGTCGCAAGTAATATAATAATAAATACAGATACTTTAGACGATACCACTAAAGTTGATACCACACTTCCTATAGTTATAAAGCAAGAGCCGATTGATAATGACGAACTAAAGCAAGATAACGTTCCTTTAGCAAATATATTAACTGAACTGATCACAAAAGACAATATGAAATTACCGGAAAGAAGTCAAGAGCAGGAAAAAGTTGAAAGTAAAACTAAAGATAATAAATATAAATCTGATTCAAAGCAACAAAAATATATAAATAAAAAAGGATGTAAAGATAATGAGAAAATCTTAAAAAATAAAAGTAAATCTAAGCCAAAATCGGACAAAACTAACACCGAACTAAGTGTGCAAACATCGATTAAAAAAGAGATTGATGAAAAAGAACCATTAAAAACAAATATAAAAGAAGAATTAGAGTCAACTGACGATGATGAGCCTTTGATCAAAAGTAAATTGTTAAAAGAAAAAGAGCGTAATGAACAATTAAAATATCAGCTTTTGAAAGATTTATCTGAAAAGTCTGCTTATGTAAAGTTAGAGTGCTGTGACGTGGATGTAAATAAAAATAGCCGGAAAAGCATTGAATGTTTGATAGATAAAGATGATAAACAATGTAAAACAAAGTCAAATAAACAAATATCTAAATTCAAAGGTAAAACTAGCAATGAAGTGAATAAAATCGAAAAAGCTAACGATGTTTCAAGTTCTGATGATGAAGAAGATGAACATACTGTAGCAGGCCGTCTGAGATTACGCAAAAATATAAAAACTGAAGATAGCAAACAAAGTCAACAAACAAAATCTCCAGTCAAATTATCTACAAAAAAGCAGGAATCAAATACTTTGCAAACAATTGCTAGTAGTAGTTCAACACCAATTCGTAAACCCGGTTTTGGAGATGGATCTGACTTTCGGCCAGGATGGGAGGAAGAACTTTATAAATATAAACGTTCTCTTAGAATGCCAACAAGGTTGATTGCCATTCCTAGAGGAAGGTCTGGCGGACCTTTCACTAAAGGCCCAGGAGTTTTATTTACACGTGGGTCCACCTCTTTGCCAGACTTAGATCCCGCTCCACTTTCTCCAGCGCCATCGTCGGCACCATCTGCAGCTACTGATGATATTTACACAAGACGGCAAGATAAAGTTACAATTGATAGTGATCTTGAATCAAATTCAAGTTACACAGCTCCACATAAACTACAATATGACTCTGAAGCTTCAAGCTCTACTGTATTATCCAGCTCTATGAAAAAGAAACGTAGTTCGATTGTAGATGTACTTATACAAAAAGTTGGTCGAAAAGACGAATCTAAAAAGAAATCTAAAGATAAAGATGACAAAACACCAAAAGTGATTCCAAAAAGCACAAACGCTACAGAATTGCTAGCAACTCCTAGTTTAGGCCTTTTAAAAAGTAGTGACAAAGGGGGCTTAAGTGCTAAAAAAGAGAAGTTAATGGAAGATATATTCTATTTAGGTGCTTTTAGGAAAGAAACAGTTACAGCTTTTAGAAATGCGTTTATAAAGAATACTGATGGCCTTATCGGAGCGACGGAAGAGTTTGCACCAGTAGTTCTTAAATCTAGAACTAGAACTGAAAGTAGGGTTCTAAAACAACGAGCAACAATGAAAGAGGTATTTGGTGATGAGCGACCTGCATCTGCGCCACCAATATCTTGTCGGGAGATTGATACCGCCGAAACAGTAGTGGAATCAATTGTAAAACCCAAAGAGCCAGAAAACAAACCTAAAGTTAAACCAAAAAAAATTATCAAAGACAAGCTCAAACGTAGGTCCAGTTCGATAAGAGATGGCTTAAGGAGTACACAATCATTGAAACGCAATGATGCGAAAGGTAGATTACTGAGATTGAAAAAAAGAAATAGTATAATGAAATCACTATCAAACAAACGTTTAAAAGATTCTACGGGTAAACATAAAAAAGAAAATAGTCCAACAACAGAAGATAAAGTGAAAGATGAAGGTAGTTCACCAGATACTACTACAACAGAAGTAAGTGTAAAAAGACGATTAAAACGTTTATTTGGCAGAAGAAAATTTAGTTCTGGATTTGATTATATTAGAAAAAAAAAGAAAATAATACGTAAGGATGACAATAACGTCAATAAGAATAGACGCATCACCACTATCAAACCAAGTCCAGAGTCTATTCATGACATTCATAAAGAGATAAAAAGTTGGTTTATAAATAAAAGTATAGGCGAAACTCATCTTCACCGTGCTGCTCGACTCGGATATACGGTAAGTACAAAAGAAAAAAAGTATTAACTTTTTTTCACGTTTACGTTAATTTCGTCTGATAATAGTAATATTAGGTTGTATATATAGCCTATTTGTTCAGTTGTGGGTCCCCAGTTGTGGGTGTCAATAAATATAGAAATTTTCGGTTTCAGGATTGCGTTGCATATTGTTTGGAAAAGATGGAAGCTGATCCGTCTGCTAAAGATAATGCTGGATTTACTCCGCTACATGTTGCTGCAGCAAAAGGTCACGTGAGAATAGCCCGTCTTCTTCTACAATATGGTGCAAATGTTTCTGCCGCTGCCCAGGGCGGAATAAGGTCTGGTTATTATTTGTATTTTCAATTAACACATGCAACAAAACACTTTGATCAATCTAAAATAAAAAAAATCTAATTAGTAATTTTTTTTATATAATTAACGTGTTAAATATAATTTTTCGGTACATTTCATAAAAATAAAAAGAATGTTGGTTTTAATAATTTAAAGATTTGATCTTAATTTTTCAATAGGTATGACGTGTTAAAAGTTTTTGTTTATAAAATTGTTTTAAATATTTATTTAGGCTAATGTCATTATGACGGCGTTGGTCAGTGGATACAAAAACACACAAATACATATATTAATTACTATATCTTCAAAAGCAAAACTGACCCGCATATGAGTGCGAATTGATTGACTTCTTTTTTTTTAATAGGAAACGGGAAGCAAACGATTAAACGGATCACCTGATGGTAAGCGATAACCGTTGCCCATGGACACCCGCAACACCATATAATGTAAACCTTGAGTTCCTTTACAGGTTTATGCAGGTTGTTTCATAATGTTTCCCTTTCCCATTAGAGTATTCATAGAGGTACATATGAAATAAAATATCGCAACGATACATCCTTTCGTACCCTAAAACCTTTGATGAGACAGCCAGTACCTAGACCACAGTACCAACGACGCTCTTATATACATACATCTAGAATTAAAACAAAGACCAACTACTATTATTCGAGATTATTATGCTATAGAGAAATAACGTATAATTAATTATTATTAACTACAATATGCTATAAGAATTTATATTGGTAATTTTTATAATTCTTCCAGACCTCTTCACGAAGCAAGCGAAAACTGTCACGTGGAAATTATTCGACTATTATTGGCCTACGGAGCTGATCCCTTACTAGTTACTTATGCGGGCCAGACGCCGGAGGAACTTGCAGAAGGTCCGGCTGCGAAGTTGATCCGACTACACATTTCCGATGTTCAAGGACTTGCAGTAGAACCCTGGCAATTTCATCATCCGGCCGAAATTATAGGTAATTTAAATATATAAACATAAACCCACACCAGTATTATTTTATAATGCAATTCACCAATGATATGTAAGGGCAGTTAACACGGACTCATGTAAATTAGCCAATCCTATACCCTTATAAAATTTGAGCATGTGTAGATCCAACTTTTAAAAAAGTTGTGGCTATTGAGACTCCAAAAAGGCTGATTGTAAAACCAATTGGAACGATATACCCTCACATCCTGATTTACTATCTACTTATTTACTCAAATTGAGCAAGAAAACCATCAACAAATGTCATACACAAGAATAGAGGAAATATTCATCAAACACTCCCAAAAATTAGACATCTTACAACAAATGAGCAACATATTGGGGCTCTTGACAACACTGGTCAATAAATTGTCCTCGAGTTAAATAAACTAAAAATAGCCACTTCGAACACAAATGGCCTAACTCCCAACAAACCCGAGGTTGAATTGTTATTAAAAATCCATGACCTTGATATCCTACTGGTATCTGAGACTCATTTTACTAACTAGAGTCTCATAAAGATAAAAAATTATAATATATATATGACAAACCATCCAGATGGCACTGCACATGGTGGAACAGCAGTAATAATTAGATCCTCAATTGAACACTATGAGCTAGCGCAATTCCAGACAGACCATATCCAGGCCACCACAGTAAATATCCGAGATAAATTTGGTGACTTTAATATCTCATCAGCATATTGCCCGCCAAAGCACAGAATAACAGAGGAACAGTTCAGTGCATACATTAAAAGTCTTGGCCCTCGCTTTATAGCTGGTGGAGACTGGAATTCGAAGCATGTGCACTGGGGCTCGAGACTAGTTACCACAAGAGGTAGAGAACTTAAAAAGTGTGTTGACAGACACCATCTTACAACTATTGCCACACCCGAGCCTACCCACTGGCCGACTGACCCTAGTAAATTGCCAGATGTCTTGGATTTCTTCCTAATGAAGGGCCTCTCCAGACTTTTTTACAAAATTGACTCTTGCCTAGATGGATCCTCAAACCACATTCCTGTTATACTTACAGTCAGTGCCAATGTCTTGAAGAATCAGGCTAAACCTAGACTATATAATAATCAGACAAACTGGAATTTAGGATTCCTTGGAGTTACGGATTTCCTTAAAGAATGAGGATGAAATTGATGATGCAGTCCTGGCGCTTACAGTAGCGGTCTAGAAAGCTTGTTGAAACAGCACAGAAGAGGTAAAACCCAATAAAGTAAGACAGGCTTATGTACCACAAGAAATTAAAGAAATAATCCTGGAGAAGAAGAGGCTACGAAGAGTGTGGCACTCTAGCCAACACCCCCATGAAAAAGACTACTGCTGTAAAAGTTTAAAACATATAAAAGAAATGAGAAACGCCACAATTGAGTCAAACCTGTTGTCGCTAACTGCTGCTGCACACACTGACTACTCCCTCTGGAAGGCATGCAAACATAGGAACCAACCAATAAACCCAAAGCCACCTTCGACGAGAAGGAAACAAGTGGGCCCGAACTAAACAGGAAAAGTCAATGGCCTTTACTGAACACCTTGCCAAAATATTTGTTCCTAATGAAGCCACTGCTGATCATAATGATGCTGACATAGACAATGTACTCCAACAAGATCTCCCTTTAAAAGTAGTCACACCAGGAGAAGTGAGAAGAACAATCAATCAACTAGACAATAAAAAAGCCCCAGGGTTTGACCTCATAGACAAAAAGGTTCTGTCAGAGTTTCCATGTAAAGCAATAGTATATCTTACTACTCTCTTCAATTGCATTATCAGAACTTCTTACTTCCTTGCACTATGGAAGGTTTCACAAGTTATCATGGTTCATAAACCTGGAAAGCCCGAACATTAACTATCATCCTACAGGCCTATTAGTTTACTTCCCATAATGTCTAAGGTTCTAGAAAAAGTTCTACTTCGTCGTCTTTCACGTGCTATGTACGAAAGTAACTCCAGACCACCAGTTTGGGTTCAGACCTGAGCACGGCACCATTGAACAAATACATAGAGTGTGCAAACATATCAGCGATTGTTTAGAAAAAAAAGAATATTGCTCTTCCGCGTTCCTTGACGTTCAAATGGCTTTTGACCGGGTTTGGCATAAGGGTTTGCTCTATAAAATTAAACTATTGCTACCTCATAGTTTCGATCAAATACTAGAATCGTATCTCAACGATAGGATATTCCAAGTCAAAGAGGATAACTGTACTTCAGGTTTTTATCCGATACTTGCTGGTGTGCCCCAAGGCTCCGTCCTCGGCCCGGTGTTATACACCATATACCCTGCAGATCTTCCAGTAACACCTGGAGTAACTATTGCTACCTACGCAGATGACACGGCAATATTACTGTCAAGTAAAAACCCTTCTGATGCTACCGCGAAACTTCAACACAGCCTTGACAAAATAAACAACTGGTTTAATAAATGGCGTATTAAAGTAAGCTATAATAAATCTGTACAAGTCACCCTCACCCTGCGCAGCGAAACCTGTCCTCCTGTGAACCTTAGTGGTAGGGATTTACCCCAGTGTAACACAGTCAAATACCTCGGGCTGCACTTGGACCGCAGGTTGACATTGCAGAAACATATTGAAATAAAACGCAAAGAGGTCAATCTCAAATACAGGGGTCTTTACTGGCTCTTGGGAAGAAACTCAAAGCTGTCACTTGATAATAAGCTCTTAATCTACAAGACCGTTATAAAACCAGTCTGGACTTATGGGATTCAGCTATGGGGAGCCTGCTGTGATTCTAACATAAACAAAATACAAAGAGCACAGAACTATATTCTTAAGCAAATTAGCAACTCCCCCTGGTTCATTAGAAACAGTGAAGTGCATGAACATGATGTTATAACATTAAAAAAAAGAGCATATTCCTATTTAAAAGCCGATAAATCCACATACATCTGGTTTAGTGGGGTTGCTATCACATTCATTCTCTCTTCCAGTTGTCCATCTAGAGTTGCTATTTGTTTTTGGCCATTTTAACGTAGCGCACATCGGTACTAGTTGTTTTACTGCGTAGTTGGTTAATACCATATATCAATCTTAATTGAGATTGTAGGCATGCTCTTTGCCCACAATGTCCAACCTTAAGATGCAATATGTTTTGACATCGTTAAAAATAATTTCATTCATTCTGATTTTAGATTACGAAGAAATAGGGTGCGACCCACTATCGTCGCCTCCTCCCGCCTCTCCGCCACCTCCTCCGGACTCAATGATAGAAATACAATGTGCAGAGGCGCCCTTGCCACCGTTTTATACTTTGAGGACGATTCCTGGGCAACCGGCAGATGGGCTTTGGTGTCTACTACAGGACATTACAAACTTGTTGCAGGTAATATTTTTTAATTAGCGAAATTTTAAATAGTCTGTTGCAGGTAATACTTTTTAATTAGCGAAATTTTAAATAGTAATTTCTATTAAGAATTTGATCTCTTGAGAAAATAGTATTTTACATTGCGTAAGTAAGTAATATTTTCTACCTAAACTGTCAGCTGTATTATGTAGTGAACTTTCTGTGATTAATAGACTTCTGGATAAATTGATGGGCCGCCACCTACTTTTTACTACACAGTTATGTATAGTAAAATAATCATAGGACATAATAAATTTTAAATATTGACAACACGTTTTTCATTATTTTCAGATAAAATCCAAAGACAGTCTTCTAAAACAAATACATTGTGGGTCCGGTTCACCGAAGGAGCTGCTGAGGGAGATCCGAACTCAAGAGTTCTTAGAGAGAGCTCAATGTCACCAGCTTCTCTGTGCTGGTGAGAAGGTGAATGTGCGCGCCTCCAAGGTAGCGCTGGTGCGTGTCACTGACAAGCTGCGTCAGCTCCTCAAGATTGAGACTGTGCTAGTTAGCTGATATTCAACACAGCCCCCGCTAGGGGGCGACACTTAGACTCATATTACTTAATTGTTCTCACAGTTGGTATTGATCTTAGGATACTGTTGCTACATTTAAATGAGTTAAGTGTTGTTATTGATATGTGTATAACAGTATCTTATGGTCAATCTCCTTGAGACAAAATTAACAATACCAGCTTTATTTCAATGACTATCACTTCAAAGATGGCATTGATGTATCATCAATATAATGCAACAGCAACTCAAGGCTGACACTGTGCTATCTAGGCGATGACAAATATACAAATGACTATCACCACTATGTAAGAGTAAAACAAACAATACCATTGCAATTAATATAAAAAATTTCAAACAATATAATATATACATTGTTTGTTGTAGTTTAAAGACAGATTCAATGTTGTTACATCTTTTTATAACAATGTGATGCTTAAAACAAATTTTGTTTATGTTATGTATTATTTTACATTATAAATCAATTATATTTACGTAAAATTGAATCAATTATTTATAGGTAATAGAGGAAATGTATTGTTGCTGAAATATCATTTTTATTTGCTATTAATGTACATCAACATGAAGTAACAAGGGAGACGGCTCAACAAGATCTTAATATCTAGTTTGACTGATTATTGTAATGTAAAAATTTGAAGTGTGTTACATCATGAATGAACAATATAATAAATAAATATTTGTTTAAGACTGTATAATTTAAAACACTCACACTCAATATTTCATTATATGTGAGTGCTATAAGTGGTTGTAGATATTTCTTGTTTAAAAAAATAACATGTAAATATTGTAAATAGTGCACATATTTGCGTAGTTTGCTTTAAGTGTATTGTAATATTTTCATGGGTGCTATTTAATGCTGGTTACGGTACAGGCTTTGTTAAAATGAATAGAATGAAAAGTGGATGCATTAAATTGCAAGTAATTTTAAACTAGATTATGAATGTAATGAAATATAGTTACCATTTTATTATAATTATGTATAAGTTAAAATAAGTTAATGTAAATTGTGTGTGCAATAGTATACGTGAGTATTATCATTACTTGTAGATGAATGTGTACTAGTGGCAGAAGAGGTATCAGGCACAGGGTTGTACGATGCCTTATGCACATGGTTTCTGTACTTAAGTCATCAAGTATGAATAAGTGCAATATTTAATAGATACACAAATTTATTTGTATTGCTTGAAAATAAACAATCTGGTCTCTGATAATTTATTGTTATTCTAGTAGAACATCGAATCGGCGAGGCCAATAGTCTTGAGATTAAATGTACAATATGTAATAAATAATTATTTTACAGACACTATTTCTTGTTCATTGTTATGTTTGCTTCTCTATCAGAATTATTAAGTTTACATCTATTATTTGTACAATAATCACTTTTGCTAATTATGTAAAATTATTTGTTTTATTTATACATTATGATTATTAAATTAGCCAATTTTTATGAAATCATATAATGCATATCGCAAAACTTAATGTTGTAAATAATAAATATGTCAACAAATTATTTTATATATTATTTTAAATTGTAATATACCTAGGTCAAACTCAAGCCCATCCATCATGAGCTACTTGCATTTGTGAGCAGGTTAATTCTTTTGATGAACTTACACACAAGCATTTGTGCATTACTATTTTTGATAACTTGTACTGCAGGTTGAAATTTTATAAGTGCAATTTTAGACAAGTCATGTTCCGCCCTATTTATTATGTGGAAACAATAACAAAGAAGTACATGATAAATCTGTGATGTCATATAATTTTAGAAGAATAATCCTGTTTACTGAAGTGTAAGGTAAATGAACAACAGCATAATTGGAACTCATGATTATACTGCTGAATACATTCTGAAATTAAATTATTAACTGTCAATCTAACTGTCATTAGCAGAACCTACACTTTAAGTATTATTATAATTATTGATACATTTTTTGTTGATAACATTCAAAATAAAACAGATAAATCAATTATGTTTATTTCTTTTGAGATTTCATTCAATTTCCAATAGCAAGACTAATACTACTAGTTTTTTGGTAGCATAAAATTGTAAGCGTATACAAAAAATTGTGGGCATGCATATATCATAATATCATTGATTACTTGGGATTTGAGAAGACAAGATTTAAAAGCAGCAATTACAAAAATTTGAGTAATTAAATTAAATGTAGATCACAAATTTTGCATTGTACAAGTATTTTGAGATGATTTAATAAAAGTTTAATTATTTTACTAGTTATTCTGTATATTATTATTTGTGATGCACATAGTGCCATCGAAGTTTTACTAAAATATTAAAAAAATCTTGCACTAATGTTGCAGTTTCACTTTGATAGTCATGTGTCAAAGCTAATATTAATATGGGTAACTAAAAGTGGTGTAATACCTCATTGTCAGAAAGTTGAACATAAATAATATACAAAAATTTCCACAATTTCATTGAAAGCTACCTTGTTACTCATGACATGAATACTGGTAGTGTTTAGTATTTTATATCTAGTTTCTAATATACTATGACCATGTGATAAGTAATTAACCAGATATAAATTCATACAACCTCCATACACATTGTGTATTCATATAAAATATAATATCTTGTCAGGGAAAGATTGTTGTTGCGTTATATCCTATACCCAAATATTCAATGAAAACATTCTGCAAAAGTTACAATATAATACTCTAAACAAACACTGTTCCATCTCCTATATAATTCTGTAGGTCCAACCCTGCACACATGAACTTTGGTTCTGTAATTGCAGTTTACTGGAAAATTATTATTTCTATGTGATTATAAGAAATATGTTGATTTTGTCAGAGATTTTTTAATATTACTTATAAGAAAATATAAGAAGACATAATCACGACAAGTACTTTCAAGAAATAGTATATATTTAAGTAGTCATATTTACTTATATCTCAACTAAAAATTTCACTTTATACTTACTTTCTAGGTTCTGTTGAAGAAGCACCTTAACTCTTAGAGTAATATTGTTCTGTGACCTTAACACTGACATAACAAAACAACAAAAAAATGTGTTGACGAGACGTTCCGCTCGACCGCCGGCGTACCACAATTCATAGAATATATTATATTATCATATGTGTAACTAAATTTTTATTTAAGTAATTAATCAAACTCGAAGTAAACTCAAACTCGAATTATATGTATTTTCAAACGTAGAAAAATTTACAAAATGGCGCCAAACCAAATACCACAGACTAGTTAGCGATACTACTCACAGGCACAGTCAGTCTATATAGATAGAGCTTAAAACTTTGTTGTTCTTGAAACTCTTGAAATTCTGACAAAAAGTAATTTAAATTGTTATATACTCTCTCTCGTAATAATGTATTATTTATTTTATATTATATGATATAACGCATACATTCTTATTATTTTTATTACTACTCACTAATATGAAAGACGCTATTTTCTAAATATGCCTAATTGCTGTGATCGAATAGTACTTACAGATACAACTTATTACTATGTATTCGAAAACCAGCGATCAAATCACGAACTCAACAGCGGTTTGCTGGTTACGGATAAAATACTAAGCACATTACTAGTTGCAAATGGTAAAACATAAAATACTATAATATTACTCAATGTAATAAATTAGGAACAAGCGTGATATTATGCTTATTGCACTCTTATAGTTATGCAAACTACACAAATGTTTCCAAATATCTACTTATCATTTTACTATTTACCATTTTTCCCGTTCACATTTTACACGAATGGTAAGGAGCAAGCTGGAATGGTAAGTAAGTATTTTTTTCTATTTAAATGTAATATTGTTTCAATATATGCTACATTTAAACTGCCGTTTAAATTACTAAGCCTTTCAGCGCTTCTTTTTGTCATTGTCAATCTTCTCTTACAGTAGTGGTTTGATATTTGTACAGCTTTATTAAATATTTATTATCTCTATCGTCGCTTTTTTGGTATCTATTTTTTTCCTCCTGAGAGGAAAGGCTGAGAATCAAATTACGTAAACAAACGCATTTTTTTGTGTGTCAGCTTTGCTTTGAATATCTAAAGAATAATTTTGAAAGCACTATTTTTTCATTCTTTAAAATTGTCTAATATGTTCATTTGCAAATATTCACCCAATGATTCTTTTCCTCAGAAAATCCTTCATTGTGCAGCGGTTATTACGATAGCTTTTTGTAAATCTCGGACCACAGCGTAAAACTGTTTTGACATTAACTTATTTCAATTTGACATTTACAGTTTCACTGGTTGTTTTAGGCCACAGAGTACATTAGTGTTTTAGGCTTTGTATTGGTTTGGGCGCGGCAGGCATTTTTATAATAAATTATAGTTTTTGCGTATTGTTTTATTTTATAATAGAAGATTTATAAATACTAACTAATGTACTGAAGTAATGTGCCTATATATATTTAAGACTGATTTCATTAAACAAAACATATGAAAAATTAGGTAAGTTGTGCTAAGCAGTTGTGTTTGATACAAAAATTTTTACTATGATTTGATTTGTAACCCATAAATTATTTCTTTCACAGAAAATGTATTACTACTTGTTAATTTTACAATTAGCAAGATTCGTGGAACCGCAATTGTTAGATCAAAATTCTTATAACTCGAACTATCCGCAGCATCAGACCGATGTCAATAATAATGCTTCCTTGTATCGGCCTAATTCTCAAGCACCTTACGGTAGTTTTGCCGTAAATGCAAATGAATATAATCAGCCGCAAAGTCCATTTTATCAGTCTCCAGACTTTGGTTCTAATAATTATGATGATAACAATGAGGTAGATTCTCAATCCGTGAGTTATGCAGGATTAGATTATCTTGAGAGGCACAGATGTCCTCCCAACTGGATCCAATACAGAGAGTCCTGTTATCGGTTTACAAAATCTCCTAATCGCCCAAGAAACGAAGCACGTAAAATTTGCCAGGCAAATGAGGCAGACTTAGCAGCTGTCAATAGTCCAGAAGAACATGGGTTTATAATAACCAATCTAATGAAGTTGGATCCTCAGAAAGGATCTTGGTATATATCTGGCCACCAACAGTCTCAGGGTTATTGGACAAATGATGTTGATGGTTCACAGTTAACTGGCTTAGAAAATGCATTTTTTGATGACCGTCAGTTGACTTACACCAGCTATAATATACTGCCTCGTGATTACTTAGTTTATAGGTTTTCACATGAAGATGGCCGTTGGGGACTGGCTGCTGTAGAAGGAACACAGTTCTATCACTTCATTTGTGAAGGTCATATACAAAGATTACATTATTTGTTAGAAGAGAAGAGGTCTTTTACATATGGTTTGGATGTATTCGATCCGGAAAAAATTCCTATGGGGCCTTACTTCATAAAAGAGCCTGTTGACACTATTTATGACCCTCGAAGAAATACTTATGTTCAATTGACATGCATTGCTGGAGGTTATCCCTCCCCTGCTTATAAATGGTTCAGAGAGGATTACCAAGTTGATAGTCCAATTTACATTGAAATAGATCCATTAAAAGAGGGTAGATTTGTTGTCAGTGGTGGTACACTAATGATTTTTAACCCTGACTCTGATAAAGATAATGCAAAATATCATTGCACAGCTTCAAACAAATTTGGTACTATACGCTCAGAATCTGTTAGATTGTCATTTGGTTTTATTAGGGAATTCAATCAGAAAAGATCAGTTGAGACTGGTAATCAATATTGGGGCAAGGTTATGTATTGTGATCCTCCTTCATACTACCCATCAGTAAATTTCTTATGGGCTCGAAATTATTTTCCAAATTTAGTAGAAGAAGATAAGCGTGTCTTTGTTTCTTATGATGGTGGACTATATTTCTCTGCTCTCGAGACAATAGACAGAGGCAATTACAGCTGTAATGTTATGAGTAAAGTTTCAGATGCAGGTCGAAATGGACCATTCTTTTCTCTATCTGTTTATCCTCACTCTGATTATCAACAACTGAAATTTCCAAATAACTTCCCTAAAGTTTTTCCTGAAGCTCCTGTAGTTGGACAGGAAGTAAGATTAGAATGTATATCTTTTGGATATCCAGTGCCATCATACAATTGGACACGTAGAAATGGTAACTTACCAAGAAAAGCTAGATTAAGTAATTTTGATCGTGTATTGACTATCCCAAATGTTGGTGTTGAAGACGAAGGAGAGTATATTTGTGATGTCAAGAATGACAGAGCAAGAATAGCAAATAGTGTTTTTTTAAAGGTTCAAGCTGAGCCTAATTTCACTATTCCTTTATCAAGTAAGCATATGGATAATAAAGGAGAATTACATTGGAACTGTGAGGCCTTTGGCATTCCTGATGTTAATTACACTTGGTGGAAAAATGGACAAATGTTATCTATGGAAACTTTAGAACCTGAAGATCGAGATAGATATGTGATACAGGATAATGTTTTAATAATTAAATATTTAGACTCACAACGTGATTCTGGTATGTTCCAATGTGAAGCAAAAAATCAATTGAAAGCTAAATTTTCTAGTGGTCAGTTGAGAGTACTTTCTTTGAAGCCATCATTTAAAAAACATCCCCTAGAATCTGAATCTTATGGTTCCGAAGGTGGTAATGTAACATTAAGATGCAATCCCGAAGCAGCTCCAAAACCAACCTTCACCTGGAAGAAAGATAACATTGTTATTGGGGCTGGGGGTAAGCGTTTTATAACCGAAACTGGTAACCTAATATTGAGACAACTCTCCAGAGACGATGAAGGGGTTTACACATGTGTAGCTAAAAATCAATATGGAACAGATGAAAGCCGTGGTCGCCTTATTGTATTACGGACTCCCAGGTTTGTTGAACGTCTACCACCACGAATAATAACACAAGTTAATGAAATAGTATTTCTACATTGCAGTGCTGACATTGATCCTATTTTAGACACTGCCTACTTTTGGAATCATAATGGAATACGTATTAAAGATGCTGCTGATTTCTATGCTGATAGGCGAATCAAAATAGATGGTGGTGAGCTTACAATTTTCAATGTTAGCCTTTCCGATGTGGGTGACTATGAGTGTATTGTTAAATCAGCTATTGGGCGTATATCATCACACACGCAACTACGTATTGAAGGGCCACCAGGTCCACCTGGAGGCTTACAAGTTATGAATATACAAAGATCATCAGTTACCCTTGAATGGACTGATAGCAATTCAAATGGACGTCCTATTACTGGTTATATTATAACAGGTCGTACAAATTGGAATTCCACTTGGAGTGTTATAAGTGACAATGTGCCAAATGTTGTTGAAATAGACAGATATAATGGAAGAAAACGAGCTTCTGTTACGGCCACACTTTTACCCTGGTCGGTGTATGAATTTAGAGTACAAGCTGTTAATGTTTTGGGGGTAGGAAAGCCTTCATCACCTAGTCCTCAATTTTCAACATTACCAGATAAACCTCATAAAGCTCCGTCAAATATAGGTGGAGGTGGTGGTAAAATTGGAGACCTTACTATAACTTGGACACCATTGCCTGCATCAGCTCAAAATGGGCCAGGTGTGTATTATAAAATATTCTGGAGACGAAATGGATCCGAAGAAGAATATCAGTCTCTTGTACTCAAGGAATATGGAAATATTGGTATGCATGTGGTACATATATCACTTAGTTATTTTTTCACGCTTTATGATGTTAAAGTTCAAGCTTTTAACAACATTGGTGCGGGTCCAGAGAGTGATGTTGTTTCCATATATTCTGCGGAGGATATGCCACAAGTGGCACCACAGCAGGTGTCAGCACGTTCTTTTAACTCCACATCATTAAATGTGACATGGAATCCAATTGATCAGTCCCGAGATAGATTACGAGGCAAATTGATTGGTCATAGATTGAAGTATTGGAAACAAGCTAATAAGGAAGAAGAATGCATATATTATTTGTCTAGAACTACAAGAAATTGGGCGCTCATAGTAGGGCTACAACCTGACACCTACTACTTTGTCAAGGTATGGCTTTCCTCTTGATTTATTAGACACACTTGAATAGTATCCCCCATGTAAATTATTTCATCATTACTTGTAGGATAACATTTGCAAAGCTTAAACCGTTGTTACTCCTTTGAAACACTGTATGAGTGTTGTCCATAAAATAATACATAATACATTGAAGTAAAGTGTAATATCAATAAATTTTTGTGTTAGTTTTTACTGAAGTAGCTAGTTGTTCTTTTGGTAGACTCATACATTTATGATCTTTCAAATTATCTTCTTTCTATCTAATTTCTCAGTGTTTGCAGATATAAATGTATCTCTACAGTGAAATGTCTGAAGAAGTGTTACAAGCGATTTTATTTTAGGTGATGGCATTCAATTCTGCGGGCGAGGGTCCTGAGAGTGAGCGATTCTTAGAGCGTACTTTCCGCAAGGCGCCGCAGAAGCCGCCGGCCTCGGTCAACGTGTGGGCTGTCAACCCCAGCACAGTGCGCGTGGTGTGGCGGTACGTGCAGCCCACGGACGAAGAAGAGCCTCTCATAGGCTACAAGGTAAGGACTGCAGCAGTATTTTATTGATAATAAGGTAAAGTGGAGCAACCTCAGGTTACAAGGTTGAAAAAGAGGAATCTCCCTAGCTTATAAGGTAGGTAAGAAAAAAAGCAGTCTCTCATTGGCTGTAAAGCAGAAAAAGTGGAGGAGCATCACAAGTAAGAGAGTAAGGACTTACTATACTTTGTGGCAGGAAACTTCCAAATTCAACAAATTCAGATAACGAATTTAGTCTTCTAACACTCGAAATAATATTTATTCAACAATAGGCCTATACAAACAAATAAACAAATTTAAAAACAAGTTAATACAAAGAGCTGCTATCCTTGTATGCACAAAAACACGTTAAGCTTTTTCAAGGTCAATTGTGATTAGTTGCTGTTTGTGTGTATGTACATAGAAAAAAAGTTCATTATTTTAATTAGATGAGGCGTTTAGCGTTATTATTACAGTTACTCAATAATTTCCAGTACACAAATGGTCGTGTCGTGTGTTATTAACTATTAATTGTAGAAATATTTTGTAATATTAGCCACATGTCCGATTTTGTTAAACTAAGAAGCAATTATCAGATTCGAGGCACTTCGCGCGCACCATTTTGGTTGGTTGCATTCTCATTTCGAAAGACTCGTCCGCTCGATTGCCGATTTATTTCCGGATCGAAGCTATAAATCCATGTTTTCATGCTAATTCCCAAATTTGAATGCCCTTCGTCATATGTGGCAAGCATAGCATGACACCAAAATGTTTGTGCAGGATTTACTGTATTTGACTTGGTCGCAGGCCTGTTTGTTTCGATTCTAAATCAACATCAAAATCAAAATAATATTTATTCAACATAGACCTTTACAGGCACTTATTGACGTCAACAAACAAAACAAAAAAAAAAGCTTAAATAAAAAAAAAAAGAAAACAAAAAAAAACAAAAACCTTGTCCGTACGTACGAATAAGGAAAAAAAAAAGAAAAAAATATATTGACTCGACACCTGTTCGGAAATTGGGAGAGCCTTCTCGAGAAGAACAGGGAAGAAACTCTGAAGGTCTATTTTTTATCTCCTCTTTTCAAAGTTAACAATCACAATAATACAATACAAAAATACAATATAGTACAAGATACAATCACACCTAACACGATTACAGTCGTATGTATGTTTACATACACATATAAAATAATACAATATTATAAATAATGTTGTTACCAAACATGGCTCTATGAATAGTGTCCCTATTCCCAAACAGTGTGATCATTAAGATAGTCACTTACTTTATAATAACCTTTACTCATGAGTGTCTTTTTGATATGGTTTTTAAATTTATATAAAGGCAAATCAATGACACCTTGCGGAAGTTTGTTAAACATAGATATACATTTCCCCAAGAACGAACAACTCGTTTTATGGAGTCTGAACATTGGAACGGCAAGTTTATTTTTGTTTCTAGTATTCACATTATGTAGATCACTGTTTTTATTGAATTTATTATAGTTTCTATATACAAAAACTAAATTATCATATATATATTGACTAGCTAAAGTTAAAATATTAATTTCTTTGAACAATTCTTTTAGGGATTCTCTAGCCCGTAAACAGTAAATAGCACGAATCGCTCTTTTTTGTAAAAGGAAAATACTTTCAATGTTAGCCGCTGATCCCCATAGCAGCAGTCCATAGGACATAACACTATGAAAGTAGCTGAAATAAACAATTCTTGCCGTTTCAACATTAGTTAAAAGTCTAATCTTTTTTACTGCGTACGCCGCTGAACTAAGTTTGATTGCCAAAGTTTCAATATGTGGATCCCACTGTAGTCGTGAATCTAACGTAATGCCTAAGAATTTAGTATTATTTACCAAGTCAATGACATCACCATTAATATTTAAACGAGTATCAACCTGCCTTACATTGGGCAAAGAGAATTTGATACATTTTGTTTTCTTAGAATTTAAAGACAAATTATTAGTTGTGAACCAATACAGAACTCTCGAGAGAGCACTATTTACATCGTCATAACATTCCTTTTGTCTATCAACTTTGAATAGTAAAGAAGTATCATCTGCAAACAATACTGTCTCACACGATTCTGTAATGTAGTAAGGAAGGTCATTTATATATATTAGAAACAGTAGAGGACCCAATATCGATCCCTGGGGAACCCCCATAGTTATAGGCGAGCTAGCAGATTCTGATCTATTAATAACGACTTTCTGCAATCTGTCTGATAAATAAGATTTTAAAAGGCTAACAGCTCCATCCGAGACACCATAATGTCTAAGTTTACTTAAAAGCGTTTCATGATTCACACAGTCAAACGCTTTGGAAAGGTCGCAAAACACTCCAATTACATCCCGCTTGCCCTCCCATGCGTCAAAAATATGTTTCATAAGTGCAGTTCCGGCATCGGTAGTGGATCTACCTTTGGTAAAGCCGAATTGGCTTTCATGCATGAATCTTGCATTGCTTGCATGAATTCTCAGCATTAATGTTTTATTGCACACCAGCTATAAATAGTTGCATGGTGCTTTTTAGCCAAAAACAAATTGAAACTTCTTTCAGTTTCAATTCTCGGCTCTCTGTTGAGCTGTTAAATTATCCTTAAAATCTTAGAAAATCATTAAATGAAAATTTTCTCAATTTCAATCCATTTTGTTGTAATTACGCAAATTTTTAAATACATTTCATAAGTATTCTAAAGTCAGAGTTCCATTTTCAAATGTAGTGTAAACTTTTTAAATATTTGTTACTTAATTATTATATTTTTTATATTACTTAATTATTATATTATTAACATTCTTTTTTTTTCAGGTGAGGGTGTGGGAGATTGATCAAGACATGAGCACAGCGAACGACACTATAGTTCCAGTTGAGCACAACTTAGAAGCATATGTCACCAATTTAACACCAGGAAAATCTTACAACCTGAGAGTGCTTGCCTACTCCAACGGTGGAGACGGAAGAATGTCATCCCCTGCTATCACATTCCAAATGGGAGACTACCACAGCGATTCGTATGGCTATTACCTTAAAGACTCTGCTATGAAAAATTTTAAGGTATCTTTTGAGTTAATCCTTTTCTTTGTTAGTGTACTCGTGATATCATGATGTTAGGATTTATTTTACAAACGAGTTTTTCTTTTAATCAGTTAGTATATTATTAAACATCACATTTCTTTGTTATTATACAACATTTATACACCTTCTATATTTTTTAATTTGGTTGTGACATTTTTTCAATTATTACTATTTTTTCTCTGATTATTTTATCTACATTAATCACAAAATTGTTTTAACTATTTTAAACTATCTCTAAGAAATGATATTTGTATATTATGACAAATTAGTGTAAGTTTGATATTATCATGATTAGTTGTTAATTTTAGAAATAATGCATTTTCTTGATATTATTCAATAAGAGATGTTAAAGGTGTGCTTACAATATGTAGTTTTAATGTTTTCTTTATATTCAAAACTAACGAGTTGTGTATTGCTTGCGAATATTATTGTTTTTATTATGAGCTAAAAGCTTTTTGTGATATTTTTAAATATCTGTCCATTTTAAAGCAGCAATATAGATGGTAAAGTCTCGTCCGAGTATAGATTATATTATTTAATAATTTTATTCTAAATAAACTAAGTATTTAATGGATGAGCAAGCAATATAAAGGTCAAAATTATTTTTATACTGGATATTTATTATACACCCATTGTCATGAGCGACAATAATTAATTTAAGTGATATCTTCAAGGCACTTCAGCACAGCATAGATCGATTTGCCTGTATTTTAAAAAAATAGAAGTCACCAAATAAGTGTGTACGTTTAGGCGCGCTCCTTAGGCACTGAAAAAATTATTTGCCAGAATTGAACAGCAGTTATGAAGTTATTAACATTGTTAATTGCTAATCTATTCAGTGGGCGTACTCTTAAAAACGATATTCGATATATCATGGACTTCGTCGTGTCGTATCCTACTCTTAGTTACTATAGTTTAAAACATTTCAATGCACGATCGAACGAACGCTATTAATTTTGACATAAGAAAGCCTCAAATGACAACGATGAATTGAATTTGACAAACGAACATTCGCAAAATAAACGTCAAACTTACTATGATTACAACGACACCTCAAACCATATCGTATTACTTTTCGCAAATTTGACGTACCTACATTTTGCGAATATTCGTCTGTCAAATTCAATTCATCGTTATCATTTGAGGCTTTCTTATGTCAAAATTAATAGCGTTCGTTCGATTGTTCGGTGGAATGCTTTAAACGATAGTAACCAAGAGTAGGATAAGACACGACGAAGACCACGATATATCGAATATCGTTTTTAACAGTACGCCCCCTGGTATGTAAGCATGGACTATTCAATGGATTTATATCGATCGATAAAAGCCACCCATGTCACTTCGCAAGAATATCTGTTTTACCAATTTTAATTGAGTATGTTGATGAAGTTAACTGATTTCAAAGTCCTTCCCGTACATTTATGATGATAGTCAATCGCGCTTGTTGTATGGGTCGTGTTGTCCGTCCATTGGTTGACCAGCCCGAACGCACTTATCAAAACGTTTTTCTGAATGTAGTGCAGTGCGTGATGTATTTCTTTTTGTTAAATGGTAGGTCTGAATTAATAGTTAACTTTGAGGAATGTTAACGGAAGCTATCTCATTTCTATTTCAGTTAATATCGTTGATTATGCTTAACGAGTTAATAAGTTATGATAGAAGACTAATTAATGCTAAAATACATCTGGATAGTACTGAAAAATAAACGTCACACAATTAATTATTTAATTAACATAAGTTATAGTTAGTATTTTATTAGGCACGACATGTACAAGATATTTATACATTTAATACAACAAGGAAGTGTAAGTGTCTTTATATGACGACTTCATTCGATTTTTGAGCGTCCATGTCGTAAAGAATCTCGTAGTTGTTAGAATTCAATATTGTAAGGGTGCGTTGTACGCATGCCACCAATCCGAGCCATTTTTACGATCTTTTTAGGATAAGCTTTAAAACTTCGTGGGCACTATTAATTACTTTTCACGCATCTTAAGATTCTATGAGGAAAATTTTGCCTCATATTCAACTTTTAATGATTAAGAACTGAAAATGTCAATAGAGGTTTGTTAATTTGTCGAGATCAAATTAGTAAAATTAACGGTGAATTAAAAAAATACTGTTTACAACGTTGAACATTGTTTTTACATTGGCAAAATAATTTTCTGATAATCTTAACTGTAAGACATTTATTGATGCCGGCTTGAATGAAGACAAACATTGTCTATTAAGAGCTTGGAGTTCTCTAATCCACACTACTCTATATAAAGAGGATCGATTTGATTGTTTTTTGTTTGTTTGTTTGCATTGAATAAGCTCTAAAACTAACTTGACCGATTTGAAAAATTCTTTCACTGTTGGGAAGCTACACACACAAGTTAGGGATCCATAATATAAGTTCAATTATGTAACCCAAGGTGTAAAAAAATTACCCAAAGACTTTCTTACATCGCGTGCGCTGCGATAACTATTGATTATAGAACAAAATAATGTACTAAGTCTTTGCAGAACATATAATTATTCACAAAAAATATCGCGACAGCATATGTCTAACTATTATAGTTATGTCAGAATAAGTTATAATAATAATAATAAAGCCTCATTTAATCCTTAGTAAAATACAATTTTTCGCATGTTATTCGATTCAACAATTAAAAATTATAAAATTACACTACAATTAAAATTTAGATCACAATTCGTTATTAAAATTTGTCACATGTATATAATAATAAAGTCAAGTTTACATTTAATTACAATAAATTAATTCCCTATTCCTATTGCATGCAAATATATTATTACATTATAATTAAATTTGAATTTGGTTAGGATCATTAGATTGACATTATGCATATTATAATATTATTAAATTACATTCATATTATTTAACTTTTATTACTAGAGAGGTCCCTCTACACTACAGAGTAAAGGCCTCCTCCATTTTTCTCCACATGTTTCTATCATTTGCCTTTTCCTTCCAGTTATTTCCCGCTATTTCTTTCTTTCCACTGGTCTACCTCAGAATAAGTTATTATTCATTTAAAAAAAAAATCATTTTAAAAATATAAATGCCACCGCTATAATAGTTCTTTTATACTTTGGAATTAATCCTTATTAAAATAAACTTCATATTTAAGTCTGCCTCAAAGTAATTATATAAGTTTTTGAATTATTCAACTTGAACATTCCATTCGAAAGGTATCACAAGTTTGAAAATGAAAGTTATTTGAAAAATGTTGTATGCTCGCCGCTCACACCGTTCGTTTGGACGGCGCCATAATAATAATAGGCGATGTAGCACCAATAAGTATAGAAGCGATTACATGAAGCTGTTTGCGATATACAAAAGAAGCAGAGAAAGCAAAGTAAATAGTAAAGGCCTTTTTACAAAAATAAAATAATAATAATAATACCAAAAAACTATAATTACATATTCGAATTTTCTTCGTTTCTTTCTTTTTTAATGACCCCGCGCAAAAACGAGAAATTATGTATGGGAGTGTGTGTGTGTATTCTACATATTAGAGAACTTCAAGCTAAACTCCAAAAAAGTCGTCTTAAAAATACCTTAAATGGTCTCAGTTCAGCACCGCTTTATTCTAGTATTAATGTCTAAGTGCTTCATATGTATAAACAAATTCTATTTTTGTTGACATTTTTCTAATTTATCACTAACGCTTTGTAGGTTTTAGACATTTTTGCATTCAATATTATTATTATATTTGAATAAATTTTTGTAAAAGTGTTTTTGATATAAACGCACTGATATTCACCAATTCGATTAAATATAGTACAAATGTAACATTTCTAAGTAATGCCTTGTTAAAGTTGATATTTTGTACTGAATGTTCGAATAAACATGCCCCACAAAATGTTTATGATTTCTTTTATTTATGAATTCTTCAACTTCTTCCCTACATAGTCATCTGAGCATGAAAATATACGGGCATCTCCTGCAAGAAGAAGTGCGAGGAAAGAGTGCGTCGAAACTGATATGAGGACGAATAGCAAGTGAAACGAAACCAAAAAAGAGATATTTATCTATTTATCAAAATTTTTGGTGCATAGTTGTTCCTGCGTATTGAGTACATGGTCACGTGTAGCACTGCTATACGTTAACCGGCGGGACAAATGTTTTCTATGGGCGCTGTGGTCTCGGCTCTGGTGTAGGAACGGAATGATTCGCGGGGTTTGGGCTCGATCCTGCCGTATATATATATCTAACGCTCCTTTTTTTTTGTTCCGCTGAGGAAAATGCATTGAACTGGTTATGTGGGGCTCTCCACCCCAAAAGGGGGTGGCCTACCCATCAAAAACCTAAGTGCCCTCACGGGCTCTTGCCGCAAGCGTATCGATCGTCCTCCTCCCCATCAGATGAGGGGGGGGGGAGATACGCCAAGGAGAGCAGCATCGCGATGTGACAAGGTCTTGAGAACTCTGACGAATTCAAGGCCAGCCCCTCTCGCTTCCCCTGCTGACTGGGGAGGCCGTCGACCCCCGGGGCAGCCGGGGGATCGCTGACTGGCGGCAACCAATGCAATGCAGGGCCTGGCCTTCCCGGGCCGGGGCCCCGCTGGTCGCCAGTCAGAAGAAGGGCAAACCATGTCCTCTCTCCCTCCAGCATGGCACACACCAAGTTCTGGAGGGATAGGTCGTTGCCCATGACGTCATAATATGCTTATTAATGTTGTGAATGTATTTTTTTTTATTATATGCGAAAGTAATTGTCAGTCTGTCCTATTTAACGAACCGATTTAAATCAAATTTGGTACATAGATATTCTAGACCTGAAAAAGGATAGGGGAGTGCAGGGTAATGAGAGCGGTCGGGTAATGGGAGCGATGGAGAATGAACGGCAAATATACACAATAGCTCGATCGTAAGTACTCGGCCGTTTCCGTCAACCATCGACAAATTCCGCCTGACGCGCTTGAACCGTTAGTGCCATTCGTTGAGTCATGAGTGACGGTTGAGTGTTTTTCGCGTAACGCTTATAAAAATCTGCCTACTGCTAACGCCAAGGTAAGCATGAGATTATATACTTCTTTGATTGTATTTATGGTTCTTACACCTCTAGATTCATGTGCTATGGTTAAACTTCGATCAAAAGTAAATTTACATATTTATTGATTATTTTTCAAAATGGTAGTCATTGCGGTTAATGGTAGCCTATAATGGCTCTCATTAGCCGACATAGTTCACATTACCCCATTATCGTTCAGAGTGTATTTCTTAATTACCTAATTTTGCGTTTTAGAAGCCACGTAAAAGAAACCGGACAACCGGAAGACGACCAGTACCCATCTAACATTAGTCCTATTCCAACCACATCAAATCGGACAGTTAATGAGCAACCAAATGCCAGCCCTGAAACAAGTCCATCTATTTTTCGCGATATAGGATTTCAACCAGAAGTAGTTCAGGAGGAAGCTTCTAAAAACCCAACCCCGACTGCATCTACATCAAGAGCAACATCAGAACGGGTTGCTGGTCACGAGGCACATACCGCCAGATGTTACACAGCTGTTACCATCCAAATCTGACGAGACCAATACTGATAATGTTCTAACAGTTAATGATTTCATCAATATCATTAACAATATAAGTCCAATGCCACAACACATCTCTAGTTAAGATAAAACGTTAAGGAATAAACATCATTCTGAAATTCTAACAAGCACACCAATGAAAGAAATATTCGAAGAAAAAAAGAGAAAAAGGATTGAAAGAGAGAATAAGACTACAAAAGTTAAGAAAAATAAAGGGAATTCTAGTAAAGAAAATTGTTCTAAAGGAAAATGTACCAAAGGAAAATGCAAGGAACAGAAACTTACCAAAAATAAAGTAGTTAAGGCGGCGAAAAAGGCAAGAAAACATTTATTTATCAGTGAATGATAATGATTCATATGCTGATCAAGTACATGAAAATGCTATTTGCGATGATGAATCAGAATATTCAGAAGAGGAAGCTTTATGTGCATTTTTTTAGACACGGGAAAAAGTGGGGAGATGTGGTATCGATGCAGAAGCTGCGGAAACTGGGCCCATGAAGAATGCTCTGGCAGTGATAGTCCATATTCTTATATTTGTGCTTTTTGTTTGAATGCCCAAAATTAGAATCTTTTGTTTTCTTTAATAATTTAATTTTTATTACTTTTATTGTATTTTAATAGTTGATTCTTTTATTTGTGTTACACATGATTATTTGTATTAATAAATAAGATCTCATTTAAAGTAAATTTTGTTAATTTTCGGGAAAGAGCAAATAATATGGCTCCCATTTCCCATATGAATAATAAATAAGCTCACAATACCCGCATGTGTCGGGTAATAGGAGCGACTGACTTTTTTCGTAAAACCGTAATTGTATCTTAATATAAGATTATAACTGATTATAAATGTGATAAAAACATACTTAAGTAATCAAGGTAAAAGTTCCTAATAAAAATTATAAGAATATTAACACATGTAATTTTTATGAATGTTTTCCCTTAGTAGGCTCCCATTACCCTGCTCTCCCAAGCTACTTTATATCACGAAAAAAGTATTTTTCGGGGATGAAACATCGAAGTTTCATCATTTTTAAAGCTAGTGGCTTGAAATTTATTTTTTTGGTTGTTGATTAGACATACCTACATAAATATGGCATTCAAAATCATATGTGGCATTCAAATTGTAAAATTTTCCCTTAAGGGATTAAAATAAAAATAAGAGTTGAATTGAAAGTCTGTACGGTATTTGTCTTATTCGTAAATTGATATACTTGAATAATTTTAAAATGCTACATAATGTTACTATTTTACGTAGGGGAAGTCGTAAGCAACTAGTAACAAATACAATCCATTAAGTCGTCTAACTAATTAAGCTAACGTCTAACCGAAAGCAACAGCCCAACGCAAGCAGACTTGCCGCATGCAAATAGGCATGAGCTATGCAACGAACGAGCATGCAGATACGCAGTATGCAACATCACTTGCTTCCCAGCTTGCGAGCAATCTCTTACCAAACGAATCTTCGTTCGAATTTTGAAATTCGAACAAATAGTTTTCGAAAGTAAGATAGGTTACCAAAGCGGTATCAAAATATCAACCGAAAATTTAGTTACATTACAAAAAATAAACAAATGTGACGAGTACTTATTTGCGTAACCCTCTGTAGGTGATCCCGATTAACAATTGGCCAGATTTTTTTCTTTGTACGTATATTGTAAGTAATATTTAAGCTCTTTGTATTCTCTCAAATCTATATTTCTCCATTAGAATACACGTACCGTCCAGTTGAACAGAGAAAGTAACAACGAAATAAAAGGTTAAGAAATGAATAGTATATGTAATGTTTTTTTTTAATGTGGCATGACATCTGGCCCCCAGTTATTTAATTCCATAAACAAATCCTACTCTTTGAACACGTTACTTCGCACTGGAAACGGGTTTGTTTATTTGCCAATAGTATTGAAACAAACAGATTACAGAAAAAAAAAACCCGAACCCTAGTTTTTCAAAATGTACGAGGCTTGTATCTAGTTGTTAATTCTCTGTTAGTTTACCTTTCTAGCTATCGAAAGTTACCAAATTATTGCTGTACTCGTAGTATCTATATTGTAAGAAGTCAATAAACATTGCAGGTTCAGATTTGCGCTGCTTTATCATATATAAGCTTAATGTTATCACAAATCCTACTACTATTATAAAGGCGAAAGTTTGTAAGTATGGATGTATGGATGTTTGTTACTCTTTCACGTAAAAACTACTGAATGGATTTGAATGAAACTTTACCACAATATAGCTTATACATCAGAATAACACATAGGCTAAAATTTTTGAGGTTTCTAATGTGAGGTCGTAAAAAAAACACATTTTTTGCGCTTACATCGCAAACGCTGACTGAATCCTACGTAGTTTATAGGAGCATACTGCAGTAGCTACCTATAGGCCTATGATTAGGGCTCTGCGGTGCTTAGTTACCGTATTTCTTACTTATTACTAGACTAGACGGGACGAACCTGAAGTCCACGAGAACGAAGACGCGGGCAAAAGCTAGTCGTATATAATTATAGCACGCAGGTTTACTGTGAATGTCACAGGAAATGTATTATAGATACTGTATCCGACTGATAGGTAGGCAGTCTGCTTGTTTCTTATTATATTGAATAAAGAATAAATCAGTTGGTCGAGCCATTAAACGTTAAGTTAGTTTTAATTGAATATTGTCTTCATATCCATTGAACCCTATCCCTTTCTCGCACTTACCTTAGATACACGTGCGAATGAGAGAAACGCACAAATGGTCTAGTAGATAATCCTCAAGATGGTTCGAGATTCAGTGTTGTACTAAAGTTTGAAACTGCACGCATCGCCACATATCCATTGTTCAAATGAGGTGAACAATAAGAAAATAATGCATTTAAGTGTATTATTAGTAAATACGCATTAAATAACGTAGTAGTAATCGGATCCGGTGATTGTAGTGATCCATGTTTAGTGCTCGAGTGCAAATCAGAACTTTCTGAGACCAGCAGACTGGCCAAAAATACCTACCGCCACGACCAAAACTGTGTCTGGTTAGAATCACTAGATTTCATCAAGGTACGTGCATCTTCTTTTTCTTTACGAACTGTTTTTCTTTTTATTGTTCCGCAGGCAGTTCTGTATCCTATTTTATTTTCGAACCTGATGTGACAATACTCAAACAAAATACAGTCCACTGAAATACCAGTTAGATAAATTTTTATTTCATCCGCGCCCATACATCAGCATTCAGGACCAGAACTCCATATCGATACGGCACCAGCGGGGTGTGAGACGGCGATGTGGAGGCAGAAGGCTGAAACTATTTACAACTGCTCTGGATCTGCATAAGCATCATTCATAATTTTTTCTATTACACATTGGCTCAACGTGATGAGCAGTATTTGGAGATGTTTGCAGTTGGCGCCAATTTTTGGCCTATGTGAATAGCTGGTTTAACTGAATCATTAGTAAATAACCTGTAGTTATTCTGATGAAGACAACCTAAGTGGTTACGTCAATTTTTAAAGTTCCATTTCTTTTTTTTTTATGATACATCATAAACCTTTCTATCCTATTCCTATGCACGTACAATGGAATACCGGTGGCGCCGCCTAGCGGCGAGAATAAACATTAGTTAGTTGAATAACCGCCGCTCGAACGAGCATTGAACTCCTCGCTGATTTTCTGTTTATTTTATTAAACCTCTGGTCATTGCGTCCCAGTAATTACAAAATAGTCGTGTCAGCCTCGCGATCACGTCATAGATTGTGGATTGTGTAGATTGCGCCCAAAAACCCTGTTGTCTGGAAGAGAGGCGGGCCCGCCGTTGAAGATCCCGAGGGTTGGAGCGAGAGGCGAGCCACCGCCATCCAGAACGGTACGTACGTGCTATCTTTCACAACTTCCCTTCTATGCTGTGTGTACCACTTTTATTATAAATTAAAAAGTCCATTGCTTACGTTACCTACTGATTATATCGAAGAATATAATTTCATATACTTGGCGCGACTACTAAGAATAAGAGTAATAATGACATTATTACTAAATACGAATAATAATATAAAAATTCGAAATTCACTTTATTGACATTCTATTGCATTTAAAGCTATCATTAATAACAATAATAATAATACAAAAAGCTCACTTTTTCTTATACTTGATCTTACGTTTTAAACATTTCGCATCACCACTGTCTAATACATCGTCATTCATTGACTGTTTTCTTTTTAAAATATTTTCATCATCTATAACTGTTTCCTTATTTAGTGGTAGTAGTCCTACGGCAAAAGGAATGTCATGTTCTAGAGACGAGGGAGGACTAATGGAGCTATGATTAGCTGTACAATTTTCTTTGTTGGCCATTTCATCCTCATTTATTTTCCAGTCCCCTGTATCTTTTAAAGTGTCTGTGAGATCAACAATCGACGGATGATAAGGATTTTCTGATTCATTTGTAGAATTATTTGATGTATCCACATTTTTACTTTCACTATTTCCAATATTCCAGTCAGCATCAGAAGAAATACTTTCCCGTAATTCAGTACTATTTTCCATTGCATCATCATTTCTCATATGGAAAGAATCCATTGCATTTTCAATATAATTCTGGAGTTGTGATTTAGATGCTCCTCTTTCAGTAGAACTCTTTTCATTTGTACCCTCAGTTTGTGTCATATCGATCGTGTCTGCAATGTTCATCAAATCCTTTATGATTTCAGCACGATCTTGATTTTCTTTATCTGACAATAGATTCGTGTCATCATTATTGTGTTTTGGAGTTGACATAAAACAATTCAACGGATCTTCTTTAAAGTCTAGATTATGCGGTAGCTGTAAACCGAAATCGTCTTCTGTACTTAAAGAGCTATATTGATGAACACCCGTATGAGATGTTTTTGTATCCAATAACGACATACTAAAATTAGTATCCAAAGATGTACTTGCTGGGCACAGTTGCTCCAATTCTCTGGCGTCGTCATTGAGTTGATTTTCGTCATAATATTTTTTTACATCATCGCTCATAGATTTGGTGAAAAATTGCATATCGCTGTCCATGCATGAAAAGTTATGCGTGCTATCAGGATCTAATGCGCTATTCCGTTCTTGAAGACTCCCATCCATAACTGAAAAATTTTGTTGTTCTGAAAAGGGCTCTAAATTATCAGGTAATATCGAATTTAACCCATTGATGGTTTCATCTTGTTGACTATATTCCGTCGAGTCTTTTTTGTAACTTGTAAACGGAGTATAAGGTGTAGAAGCAGAGTTGTGACCGAGGAGCATCTCTCCTCTTTCAATAGATTTCGATAGGTCATCGATACTCTTTATCTCAGTGGGATCTGCTACTTTTTCTATTATGTTAGGCTGTTCTATAACTTCGTATTGTATTTCGCTACTTTGTACCATGTCTAACAGAACTTGTTCATTGACGTTTATATAAGAGCCATCACCAGATTCGAAAAGGATAGGCAAATCAGTGGGAAGGCCTGCATTTTTAAGAGCATTGACATATTGAGACATTGCAGTTCCTACATGGCTATTATTAGGAGCTACTGCTGTTGTTGAGCTGCTTATCGGTGCGTGAGCATAGCTTGAAGTTGTTACGCTACCAAAAGAGTGTTCTTTATTGTATGAAACGGATGGGTCGATGACATTGGAGGGCCTTGGTCCAATGTACATAAGGTCATTGTCAATATTCATGTAACTATGACTGTTAGAATTGTCTGGCCCGCAGATGCTACTGACGGCTTCTGTGAGAGATACTCTATCCATGTAGTCCTGTAAAAAATAAGTTGCATTGTATTGTCAGCATGGAAAAATTAAATTATATTTAAATTTAACTAATTGGAGATTAAGAGCTACCTATTAACATCGACCAAATATTTGATAATAAGGACACCATTTCTTATTTATGCAGATTAAAAAATCAAAATGATTTGATGAGCCCGAGATACGCAACAACAACACTCAACAATCTTAGTTTCTTAGTTAAGAGAGATTTTAGCTTGGTATTGAACTTTGCTACAACTATTATAAGTGAGTTTCTGATTAGGAATTCTCATTGAGACTTAGAATTTACTATTTAATTTATGGTGAGGTTTTCAGAGTGCGACAGACCCAGAGCAGGATCCTTAGCTTCCTCCGTATTAGTGTAGATATCAAATACGACACAAACAAACCAAACAAACTAAAGTACCCACAATGTCATGATCTTTAATATATTTTTAAGGGTTTTTTAAAGTTCTTAATAAGGTTCGCAATTTGCTATATGCTTGCTATAGTTTTTGGTATTTATCGCGATTACTCCAAAAGGTAAGTAAAAACTTTACAAATGGTGGCAGTCAATAAGTTAGGGTTGGATGATAAAATCCCTGATAACTTATGGGCTGCGTCCAATTTTATAGGCACCTATGTATTTTCAAATTTCTACAAACGTCTCCATGATTTTTAATTGTCTTGAATTTCAATAATAATGAAATTATAGAAAATGTAATTTTCGTACATTTTTATATTTTTCTGGGGATTTTTATGGGAATATTTTTCAAGTTTTTTAACATTTTAAGAACTCGAACCTCAGTGGGTCTGCTAGATTTTTAACTATAAGAAATAGTGCCGTTTAGAATGATAGTTTTTTGTATTTAAAATTTCTATTCATTGTCTCTAAGTTTTCTTAATAATTGTCTTCTGTCTTGTCTAGTTTCTGGACAGGCATGGACCATCTTCGGCCTCATCGTCACTTACCATCAGGTGAGATCGAGGCCAAATGCCTGTCCATAATACATAAAAAAAAATTGTGAATAGAAGAACTGTAACTGTAATGGTTAAGGTATAGGATATGTACTATACTATTACTATATGTCTATTTTCATAAATCCACCTGGTATATAAGTAGCGTAGTAATGAAGTCTAAGCTCCATAAAGATTCCATTATACGTAGTCTAAACTACACCTGTATGGATCGCAATGTTACTGACGTACCTGCATTTGCTTAGTCTGCAAATGTTTGAGTTGATGTATCGCCTTCCGCGAGTCCTGCTCCCGGCGCAACAGAGTTCGTTCTGCGGTCCGCCCGAGGAGACCTGCAGGATCCCAAGCTCCCACTCGTTGCTAAAGAGATATGTTTTCTCTGGATGTAGTTTTCATAACTACTGTTCAGAATCAATAGTCAACCTTAACGAGAGAATATCATTTTGCGCGGAAGGTATAAATAAAATATGAAAGAGCATAAATACCTGCCGCAAATTCTCAAACTAACGCATTCTGCTGCTTTATCCATGCGTATCCTATCGTTTTCACTAGGTATTTAACGTATAAGAAATGTATCAATTAATTTATTTAATAATTTTTGCACTTATACTTTTAATCAGAAACAACATTAAAAATATAAAACAGTACTACTTATTTCACATATGATATTTCTTCCAGCAGACCTGCCAGAAGAGAAGTTTTGTTTAATATTTATTTGCGTGTATGACAGAAAAAAATATCAAAAATTAATATATATTAAAATTAAAATATTTGAATATATACATATAAAATATATACATGTGTACACACACCTAATATACTACTATTGATATTTATAGTATAATATACTAAGTATTGACACATTATCAAGAGACATGAGGTAGTATTCTCTTACAGACGCTTAAAGGAGCCAATGTAACGTAGGAATGTAATGTAAAAGCTAAATCACGTGCCTATAATATTAAAAAATAAAACAACAATTATTTTTAGACTTAATTTCTCGATTATTCATTTAAAAAATACTTTGTTTGGTGGTACCATCCCGTCTAGGCAACTATGGTGCTGCCAGGTATAAAAAGTTAAATAAGCGTTAATACTCGTAAGAGGTAAATATACACCAAAGACTAGCAGTTTAATCTTTCTGTTCAGGTTGCTAGAAAATTATCCCGGACGCGATTCGAATTTATTTCTTTATGGCATAGATAATGAATATAAAGATAGAGTAGATTTGGATAGCAAAGATAAAGCATAGATAACTGAAGAAAAGAGAGATTATGACGCGAATTCGGTAAATCACTGTATTTTTGGCAATGTCAATATATTTTATCATATAGTTGCTTTTTGATGCCTACCCTCAAACTTGGTCTGCCTCGTCTAGGTTTGATGACACGCGGCCCGTCCATATATTCCGACGCAGTAGGTGTACTGCCTCCATTTTCAATGTCGAACGGTATGCGAACAACCATATCCTAAAAGTATTAAATGCATTTATAATCAAAAAACAGATACAAAAAACGTCCACACTTCATCAATTTGTATTAATTACGGGTTTTATTACATCCTGATCTAAAATGGCTTCGCTCAACTATCAAGGACAGTGTAAAAACAAAAGAGTATTAATTATTAAATCGTAAAGGATAACTTTAAATACAGAAATATATAATGACAAAACACTGTTATATATGGACCTCAATACTATTTTATGACTCGTGGCGCGCACTTATTAGAGATTTTTTTATGAGATAATCTATATCTATACTAATATATAAAGCTGAAGAGTTTGTTTGTTTGTTTGTTTGTTTGAACGCGCTAATCTCCGAAACTACTGGTGCGATTTGAATAATTCTTTTTTTGTTGGATAGTCCATTTATCGAGGAAGGCTATAGGCTAAATAACATTACGCTATGACCAATAGGAGCAAAGACAGAGCGGTAAATGTGTAAAAAACGGGAAAAATTATTCATTTTTGAAGGCTTTCTTTGCGTGCGCTGCGAAAACGGTTCAAGATACACAAAAAATATGTATGAAAGAATTATTCCTCTATACATGATCTAAAAAAAAGTCCGCGACGGCATATGTCTATCTTTTAAGGTTTAGTCACAATGACCGTTTTTATGGTACCAAATTTGGTCGAAATAATTTGTTTAAGTTGTATCAACATAATAATATTAATCTTTATTCAAATATAAATATAAATATGTTGTTGGTTAACCAAAAATCTGCCGGAAGTCACTATTCCACGCGGACGAAGTCGCGGGCAAAAGCTAGTAATATATATGTACGTATTACATTTTAAAAAAATACTGTATCCTTATAACAATATTTATGGCTGTACTAAGTACCTACATTGAGTAGATAATGTTGAATTGATAAAAAATATATGATTAGAAAATAAATATGTCTGACTCCGAAAGCCTGCAATCGATTAATTTATAGTTAAAATTAAGTCTGAAAATTTCACTAATAGTAATGATGAACCCAAAATTAATTATTGATAAAAATAAAACAAACCTTATTCTTCCGAGATACGACGTCGACTTGTGTGTTGGGGTTGGCTGGAGGTGGGAAGGAGTTTGTCGGAGGTGGAAAGGGCGCTTGAGGCTGACACTTAGGTTCCTCCTAATTAAAATATAAACACGGTACTAATAACTGATAAAATATTTTAAGGTTAATTGTAAAATTCTATTTATATATTACATGTTACAACAGTCATATATACAAGAATATATTACCAAATAACTAAATAATAATATAGTTATTATCTATAATATATAAATGAAGAAAAACTTTAACACAAGTTATAAATTCAGCAGACGAAAGTAGATCCTTCAGGTTTAAAACTTTTCTCTGTTGCCAAATGTCTCGTCTAAAATAAATATATTTTATAATTTTTTTTAGATTTTTTTAATTTATATAAATATACAAAACGTGATTAATAACTGTCCATATCTTATTATTAAGACTGTACAAATTAGGCACACGGTGCGAAATAATGTCATTGGATAATTTTATTAAGTGCCCAAGAATTAGGCTGAATGCTGAATATACAATAATAAAGAAAACAAAATAACATTCTGTGAAAAATGAGTAAAGATACTCAATATAGGTATATCAAATTATTCACCTGTGCATGTAAGTCTAAGAGCGACTGTGGAGGTCGACTTATGACAACCGGAGGCGTGAAAGGTGGAACTTCGCCTAAAAATCGAAAAAATCATAACGAAATGTTACATTATGTGTATCTCAAAAACTTAATTATTTTTGACTGCTCATGTGCTGTGTAGTAACAAGTACATAAACTGTAAAATTTAGTTAATAACTTACTGTGATCAGTAATTCCAAGCCCTTCTTTGGTCACTTTTGAGAGTCCCTTAATTTTTAAAAATTGCGCTGCTGATACTAGTTCATCCAAGTTCTCTTCTAAGCATTGCGTTTTTCCACAATACATAAATTCGACAAGACATTTTAAAACACTGAATCGCATTTTTAATATTATAAGTGGCTCTCCAGTTTGCTTCTGTAAAACTTCCTGCAATAAAGCTTAGAATAATTTTCAAAGATTTTAAAGACACAAAATCAACGAAATATTTAACACGTAATTGTACAAAACATATTAATAGAAAAAATATTACCTGAAAATATGCACTACTTGCTGCAAGCACAGCTTTATGCACACGCAAGGTGTGTGAGCTGCACATAAGTGTCATATCAACTAATGACTGCATTTGTAATAATTTACCAAATCTAGACATAATATGTTCAGAATAATCTTCGTAATGGAGGCTGTACCGAATAGGAGCCATAATATGAAATAACATTCAAATAAATAACAAATCATGAAATTGTTTTATTTTTCTCCAAGATGACGGATTCGTATTGACAATATCTATTAATTTGACAGTAAAACAAAAGAAAGTTGAATGGCGTTGAAAAATATACATGAAGGTTGTATAGTCACCGTTATTAAAACAATTTATTAATTTCATGTATGTTTGAAGTTATTGTTTCATTTAATCATGAACATATTAAATTAAACATTAAGGTGTATAAATTCCAATTAAGACTATCGAAAATGTTTTTGGTATATTATTATGGTGAAATACATTGGTATATGGCAAGCTTGGCCCCGGGCTTTTCCAATGGCGCTATTCAAAGACCTATGCAGAGACTACATCTTCTCTAATACCCTCTAATATGTACAAAGAACATAAATAATTTATTGTTAGACTTGGATGTTTATACTTAATTTAACTGATTTTATATTAGCTTTGTTATTTATGTGATTTATTGAAATATTTGTGTATCTGTGGTGGTAAATTTTTTTTCGCAGTCATGCACAATTAAATCGGATGTTAAATTAGGTCTTAGAAATATAGTAAGTACTCGTTATAATATTCCGTCAGTTTTGTTTTCTGCTATCAAGAAATTTAACTGAGCAATCAGGGTCTGACCGCTAACATAGCTAAGTGCTTTGAACGCATTATCAACGCTACATTTAATATTTTTTCCATCGAAACCAGTTATGAACTACCCATTACTATTTTTCTTTGGTTAAAAAATAAACATATTTTTTAAAAAGTGTAATAAAACTCAGGAACAACTGCAAGACGTTTACTTTACTCAACCGTACAGTTCAGAGGTTTTTCACAGAATGCCCTCGATTGGCAAAGTGTATTCTTTTAACCCCTTGTTACCCCCACTTTTCGTATAACTGAGTGTTGCCTGTCTTTTAAAGTAAACTATGGTATTTTTAATTTGTCTTATTTTACTGAATATTCTAATAATTATGTTCTATTATTTTAATATTATTATATTTCTTATTTTATTAGATATTTTTAGAAAAAAACTCACAAAAGTAAGTTTTAATAGTTCGTTTAATGTGGTATTTTTTACTAGCTTTCTGCCCGCGGCTTCGCCCACGTTTTTGCGGTTTCGCGGGATTGAGGTCTATAGAGGGTTAAGGGTTAAGCTTTTGCCCACGGCTACATATGCGCGGAAGTCGGTTTATAGCGCGAAGGTTTTATCGCGCTTCCCGTGGGACTATCCGTTTTTCCGAGATAAAAAATACCGCAAAACCTTGCTCAAGAATCTTTTAATTTAAATCGCATGAAAATCTGTGCAGTAGTTTTTGAGTGATGCCTTTATTGCGCCTCCCGTGGGATTTATCGGTTTTTCCGGGATACATCATAGCCTAGAACCTTCTTCAAGAATCACTGTCTGTTGATGAAAACTGCAGGAAAATCCGAACAGTAGTTTTTGAATAGTCTTTATCGCGCATCCTACGGGATCTGTCGGTTTTCTGGGATAAAAATAGCCTAAAACTTTCCTCGAGAATCACTTCGTCTATTGATGAACAACACATGAAAAACCATGCAGTAGTTTTTGAGCGAAGCCTTTATTGCGCGTCCCGTGGGATCTGTCGATTTTTCCGGGATAAAAAGTATCCTATGTTACAACTATCTCCACGTAAAAAATCACGTCAATTCGTCGCTCCGTTTTGCCGTGAAAGACGGACAAACAGACAGACAGACACACATTCCCATTTATAATATTAGTATGGATACAGATTGATATTACGTTGATCGGCACAACTTCACACCGATCTATCATACTACTTTGTTCGTGATCTACTTTGAATATGAACGTAAATGTACAATGAGAAATGATATTTAAAATAAAAAACAAGTCTATATTGGATCATTTTAATTCTTTAGAATCGCAGAACAAAGTAAAAAAGTTAGAAAATGAATTTATTACAAATTTGTATTTGTCATTATGTATATACGTTATTTAGTACAATTATGTTACAGTCTAACAAATTAGTACTTGACACTTCCACTGTATTGCAGGCAACGGTTGCGAGGGTAAGACTTCAGTCGGTGCAGCTGGGTAGTAAAAATGAACCTTCAGAAGCTTAGAAACGGTTTTGACTACCGAGCATACTAACGGCCACTTGTGCATACAGTGCCCGTGGCCGAAATAACGTTTCGACTCGAATATCATATCGAAACGATCTCGATAAACAATCGACCGCAAATGATACTTTGTGTAAGGACCCTGATTATTTTGCATATTACAAAACGCACATGGGAGTGTCGTGTACGAATTTGTTGAGATTTGTATGACTGCCTTTTTTAATTACCTATCTATCGATGGTTCTGCCTACTAAAGGTGATTTTTTTGTATATATTGTACGGTGCAATATATGACCGAAATAAACAAATGAGATTGCTATGGCCGATATATAAATGTCAAAGAATTCTCAGTTTCGGCGCAGTACCACCGCTGTGATAAATTATTCTTTCATACATTCTTTATATTCACTATATTCACCGCATCTGTCAGTCTGCGACGCTACATTATCCTTAGGAAAGTTTGTAAAGAATGTATGATAGAATAAATATCATAGCCGGTACTGTGTCGGAACTGCGAGATTTTCTACTTTAACTGCTCATTTAAATTGCTACCTTTTAACGCTGTTGGCATAGGCGGATATTCGTACTAAAAGTGATTCTTATTTTTATTATTGAAAATTAGTTTTCGAGACACATTAATATAAATGTTTTGCTGATTTAAAATTAAAAACATAACATTGAGAAATCTCTTATAAATATTTTTAAGTTTGTATGGACTAGTTTTCTTATTATGTGGGACTGTAGCATGTTGGTAACACACCTACCAATTGAGGTGTATTTATAACGAGTTGCCAACATAGCAACTCGTTATCTTCATTCACAGCGCACGATAAAGATAAAACATGTCTAAAGAATGTGTTAACGAGTTGTTGAAGAAGTAGATTGCAACATGTATTCTATCTATTCTGTGCAAATCCAAAAGCTACACTCGCCAGTTACGAATGGCGCTTAAAATCGTTACTTATGAATTCTATGGAAAGTGCAGTTCAGCGTGCTTTACAGTCTTATTAGGTGATCCCCTGTGAAAAGCCATAACTAAATAGATAGATAGGTAATAAAAAGGACCATAAAGCATGAAGACTGATTATACAACAGATATAGACTGTAGAAACATATTCTATCACAGACTAATTAAGTACTGAAATACAAGTGAAATACAACATCGATTTTTACATCATTTCTATAATGGTTAATTTTTACATCTAGAATAATAATAAAATAATATTAAAGATAGTTTATTAACAATTATTATTTCCGTTCGGAATGTAGGTAGGAATGCGATGACTGTTCATAAGGCACTTGGCGAACAAATATAATGAGAGTGGTCGGGTAATCATTAGAACAACTGTCGACCTGCAATTATTATTATTTATCATCAAATTAAATTTAATAATACCAACTAAATGTATGAATCTGACTTGCCTATACACATGAAAAATACAAAAAGAAGTTAATAATGTACAAACTATAAAACCATCAAATAGTTCTATAGAATCTAAAGAAGAAATTCATATTCATAATTCATTTGTTAGTAACAATAGTCAAGGAAGATTTAATAGAGCATAGACAGCTTTCAATAAGTTAAACAATAAAACTAGATTCCACATAAGGATAGTTTAATTTAATACAAATTTGTAACATTTCCAATACTTTTAGTATCGCATTGTATTTCATAATAGCATTTACATTTTACCCTTACTTCCCTACAGAAAGCTCATTCACCATTACGCAGCGGCCGTGGTAGGTATGTGTGACACTTCCAACGATTAACTACAATTGGATATTAAAATGTGTTCTGAAAACTATCTGAGACAGAAAAGCTTCTGTACTTAAACTTATGGTCTGTTAACGTAATGATTCATTCACAAATAAATAAAAACTTTCCAGAAATTGAGTCATAGACGTTAATCTTAAATAAAATCCATTTAGGCGGAAACTTACACATTTTGTACATAACTAGATTCAGCATCTGGTTATTTTTGTTAAAATATGATATTGCAAAAAGTAATTAGTTATCGGTAGGTTCATTCTTTATCTATTAAATGCATCATATTGTCAATGTGGAAAATGTACTTGAAATGTGTAAATGAAATTCCATCCCAGATAAAACAGAACTAAATATAACAACAGCCAAGTTATCCTTAAATCTTACAGATATTCATAAGAAAACCTAGTTGTAAAATATATACCTTCAGTAATATAGCTGCTTCAATATTTGTAAAAAAATATACATTGGTGAGCCATGAGTATTTTGTTGCGTTGATTAAAAATTAAAACGATTTTATAGAATTCCATTTTTATGGTTTTGTAATGGTAAATATTTAAATTAACCAAAATTCTTACATAAATGTATTTAAACACAATGACGGTGAGTGCTATCCGACAACTTCCGGTGAATGTATTTGATATATTGAATGAATGGACTCATACTCTCTTTTTTTTAGGAATGCTATAAAATAGTTCCAATACACTGTTTGTTAAAGTTACATATTGCATTGATATTTTAAATTTATATTAAAATATTGACATGTTAATTGACAACTATCTAAAAAAGTAGGTAAATAATAAATGTCAATTAATAAACAAATTATGTATAGTCTTTGTTCGGAAAAGAATTACATAGTTAATTATGAGACAAGTAGAATATTGAAAACAATTCAAAATACTTATACAATAAAATACTAAAATTATTCGTCCATGAACACTTTACACATGTATGAGTTAATTTGTACAATACATAGCATGTAGAAAAAATAGAGATTCATTTATAGAGATCGTTCAATGAAACGGGACCATTGCTAGCCTGTTGGGTGGCCTGCTACAATTCGAGATTTTTTTATTCATAGTACTCGAGTCTATATGTAATTATTTGGCCGACTGCTACCGAGTCATAAATTTATCTTGAATATTCATAAATTTATTTGATGGATTAGTAAATCATTATACTTTGAAGTAATGGTGCATAGACTTTCTAAAATTCTTATAAAATTTCTTAAGCCAGCCTTTAAATTAATCCAATTGGTAGGTAATGAAAGAAATGTGATGTGTAAATTATGAATGATTAGAATTATTATTTAAAGTAATATTTAATAAAGTGTGTAAGAATGTCAAATATGAAATTTAGTGTTCATGACAATAAAATATACACAAACTGTAAAGTTTATGGTAGAATAACCGCTTTGTTGCTTTATTCTGACATACGGCAAATTTCACAAGAATTAATGACAAAAAGGAGTAATGACACTTTGGCTAATCTCCTGTTTGTCATTAATTTCTTAAATTATCACAATAATATACAGCGACAAAATGCAGGTCCCAGTTAGCCAGACTAAGGAATGGTCCGTTTCAGTGGCAGGTTACGTAAGTCTTAATATCGAAAAGCAAATTACAATATTTACAATAAATTATCCACGCCCGATGTTGGTGCGAGGTGGCGCCCATTAATGGTGCCGCAATAACAAGGAATCATGACATCATTCAACCTTACTATCATACATAACCCCTCATACACATTGTGACACGCCGACATGGTCCTGTACCATGCCCGAGCACAGATCGTATTGTTGAATGCTAGCTAAGAAATGTGTACACAAAAATGTACTCATTAATTAAATTTCTGCTGAAACGACAGCCATTAAATGCCTAATTAAAAATCAAATATTTATTAAACGAAATTTTTTTTTTATTAATTTTATACATTCGAAAAAGTTTATTGATAGATAATAGTGAACAATTCTATCAAAGCTGACACTATAGGTTATGTATATCTGGAGACGAATTTTGAAACAATAGAAAACCAATTCGCATTCGAAATCGTGAGATTCGTATACGAATTACCGAATTCGCTATTTCTGGACTTTCATTTCGTGCGTTGTGCAACGAGTGGTTTAACCCACTCGTTTTTGATTTCTACTAGTAGAATATCCAACGCTGTGTGACCTTGACAGTGATCCGTTTCACGTGTGGGTCGTCGCCGGTTTTTTGTTTTTGTTGTTGTTATTTTGAATTTTTCCGCGTAAAACGGAATTTAATTAAGAATTTGTTTTTAATGACAACACTGAATTCGAGTGATTCAAAAACCTAAAAAAAATCTGGGTGGGGCTGTGCCGGGGCACACGTCCGTTGGTTTCAACGTGAAACGTCTATGTCAGGGAATCGCTTATAAAGTAAAAGATTGAGATAAAAACAAGATTGACGGTGTTTTAAGTATTTTAATAAAAAAACTCAATGTCACAACAGCGAGCTGACTATATAAGTGAAATATTCACACCACATTTTTGTTTCTAAGACTAATTGCTTTTTAATTATTAATGTACGATGATATAGACCTTTTCGTTACGGTCCACTTTTTAAACCTGGTACCCGTATATTTCGACGCGATTTTAAAGACGTTTCACGTCAAAAATTATGAGCAGTAGAAAATAATTTCGCGCGTAAATCAATTTTCTAATGATTCAAAAGTAAGTCTCCTGGTCTCAGGTGAGTCAGTGGTTAGTCAGCGTGCGAGGGTGCGGGCGAGGCCGATTTGGAAGTTGAGCCCGAGTTGGACGTCGACGTGGAGGGCGCGGCGTGCTTCAGCTCGCCGAACGTGTACGCGGCGCGGCGCCGCTCCGGCCGGCCGTCCGACCGGTTGTGCTCCGCGCGGGGCAGCTCCGGCCGGCCCGGCTCCGGCCGGCACGGCTCCGGCCGGCACGGCTCCGGCCGGCACGGCTCCGGCCGGCACGGCTCCGGCCGGCCCGGCTCCGGCCAGCAGAACGCGGCGCGCGGCTCCGTGCCCGCCGACATCGGCATCGCCAGCGGCACCCGCGCACTGCACACTTCGTTGTCGCTCAGCTGCCGCCGTAACTTACCCTTACCTGTAACATTGTGTGTATTCGTGAGCTGACGTGATGCGATGCTGTTGATTGCTGTGATGCAGTTAGGATTGTGGGTACAGGTGTCGTCGCGTCTTATCTTAAGTCTTATCATCGATATAACACTTTATTGCACAGTTAGACATAGGTAATGTATAATATATAAGAAAGAGTATGTACAATGGTGGAATTATCTCTAATAGAGATTTCTTCCAGCCAACCAGAACGGATGTCCTGAAAGAAATGTGCGGGAAAGCTATATGTGCAACTTTTATTTAATAATATATTACTTATAAAATAATGAATATATAATAACATACTATACAGGGCGTCCCAGGGCCATGCCACATAGAGGGAAAGTACCTTAAATATTGTAGAGAGAACATTTTACTGAAAGAAGACATTATTTTAATTTCAAAAACAGTTTTAACTGCTTTCATAGATTTTTGAATCATTACACGTTTAAACCGGGAGTCGAACCCGCTACACAAGAAAAAAATCCCCTGTTAGCTTTATCATACCGATCGAAGGGCTTCATCATAAAGATTATTTTTTGATAAATAACATAGTGTCGGAAATAAAAGGAATAGCATGAATTTTAACATTTGATTTGGAATTTCGTTCAGACTTTCCCTCCATGTGGCATGGCCGTGGGACGCCCTGTATATGCTTTTAATAAATAAATACATACATACTAACATGACTATGATTATGGGAGAATTGAAAGCAAGTGATCCTTAAGTACTCTCTTAAAAACATCCACGGATGAACTGTCGCGAATACTTGCGGGCAATTGGTTCCAGAGCCTCGCTGCTAACACCGTAAACGAATTCTTAAGGTAACACGTGTTGGACCAAGGCTGCTTAAGTGCTCTATTAACGCATGCTCGTGTGAGGTATAAAGGCTAAGGGAGACAGTGGAATCGGGAACGAAGGTAATTGGGATACTTAGGATTGTTAAGGATTTTGTAAAGAAAAGTGAGAACATGAAGGTACCATCTCTCTGTTGAATCGGAAGACATTTAAGTTTTGACCGATATTCAGATACGTGATCATATTTGCGAAGACCGAATATGAATCTGATCGCCAAATTTTGTAATCGCTCAAGCTTATTGAGTAGTTCTTCGGTAGCATCGATGAAACAAACGTCAGCATAGTCCAAGATAGGCAATATTAAGGTCTGTGAAAGCATGATTTTAGTCTGATAGGGACGGCGAAGTGAATGATAAGTATAATGAATACGTCTAGTCACATAATTGATATGAGCAGACATCTTACCATCATCGTAAGTATTAGGGTTAACTATTATTTGACATTACATATTTATGCCTAATAATTACATAATTCATTTGAAGAATTGTTTAGATTTATGACAAATTGATATAGAATATATATATAAAAAAAATATTTTTGTTACACTTACACCATAGCCTAGCTCAAACGAAGCTCTATAAGGCTTGTGCTATGGGATCTAGGGTAACGGATAGATATACATATATAAATATTTTTTATACAAATATATATCAACAACCATCATTTTGTACCTTACAAATACCCACCGGGATTTGAACCCGGGACCTCAGAGATGGCGACACCTTGAAACCGGTGTACTATCCACTCGACTATGAAGGTCGTCGATAGACTCCTACCTTTGATATTAGAAAAGTGATTTTTAGTTTTAGCGACTTTCTTAAAATGCAATAAACGAAATTAGCCTTTACGTAGTTATTCAAGACAGTGAAACGTTAGACCTTATTCAAGGACGCTGGCCCTTGGCAGGTCGGAGCAGTTACCCAAGACAGTGAAACGTTAGACCTTATTCAAGGACGCTGGCCCTTGGCAGGTCGGAGCAGTTACCCAAGACTAAGTGGAACCCCTGCAGGGCCGGGTCGGAGCCGCGCAGGCCGGCCTCGCTGCCGCTGCAGCGGCGCGCACGCCGCCGCGGGCCCGCGCCCGCTCGCCCCGCGCCGCCTGTCGCTCCGCCCTCCGCTCCGCCTGCCGCTCCGCCCGCCGCTCCGCCCGCCGCCCCGCCCGCCGCTCCGCCCGTCGCTGCGTCCTGCGTCACCGCCATGTTCACGTACACGTGCGCGCCCTCCCATTCCTCGGGTGCGATCAAATTCTGCCGACTCTCCGTCGTCTCCCGCCTCTGGCCCACGGAGTTACTCTTCTTGTGACCACTCCTCATTTTCAGATCGAATTTCTTAGTTATTTTACAATCGCTCGCGCTTCGAGGCAGCAGGTTCGCGTAGCCGTGATCCTTGACCTCGGGCTTGGCCTGGCACACCTCCTGTTTCGACGTCTCGGCCGCAGCCTCCGCTTTAGGCGAATTGGAATGTTTCGATGGTTTTGCGCCGGACTGGCTAGGTTTTGCGGCGTCCGATACGTTTGGATCTGCAGGAGCGGTGTCGTTTCGTTTCCTGTCTACGTCGGGTTTCGAAGATTTATCGAGGACTCCTTTCGTTTTGTCGCTCTTACATATTTTGACACTGAACCGGAACGGGGGTTTGAACACGACTTGTAATCTCGCTTTCTCCCCGCTCAGGAGGTTCGTCGCGCTCTTTGACGGTCGCGCTTTTCGAGTGCCCCTTTGGTTTTGTCTGTGCGCCCGATCAGTCAACCCTAAAGGTATAGATTTAGATTTAGGTATAACTGTAGGCTGCGGAGAGCTGAGCAACCACTTTTGAACTTTAGTCAGCGCTTCTGTGTCCTTCGTAGGTGAGGAAGAATGCTTCTGCATCGAACTATAATCTATGGTTTCTTTCTTAACTTTTGATTTTCGTTTTTTAACTTTACCCTTATGTTTCGATAATATCACATGTTTCGGAGATTTCCCGTCAGCGTTTGTAACTACTACAGTACTTTCTTTATTAACTTTAAATGCTTCTTCTGGTTTCAGTTGTGAAATTGGCTTCTGAAAAAGACAGTGCAAGATTAGTTTCAATGGCATTTAGTACGCAGCATTAAAATATTACTATGCTAGGAATACTGACTCTCTTCTTGTTGGCACTATGAGACGGAGACGCTTTTTCTCCTGGTTTTTTGTGGTCCTTTTTGTTGCGGTACGCGCGTGTTCGAAGGGCTACCTTCTTTTTAAGAGGCAGTTTGGATCTGAAAACAATTTATATTAGTGACTTGAGTCGCTCGTTTGGTGGATTCTTAGGACGAAGGTAGCGATTGTTTTTAGTGTTACCTGACAGCAGTGTGGACTATGAGGCCCTGGTCGGCTGCATCTGGTAAACGGACGGTTTCTGTGGTGGACGAATGCATAATGGTGACAGATTTGAGCTTCTTGCCGTGACGACCGAAGAAACGAGTGCTGACGACCTGTAATAAACAAAATAATGTTTCTTGAACAAATGCATAGGACTATTTATATATTTACGGCCTCTTACGCTATTTTCATACAAATAATACAGTTTAGTCTTGTAAATAAATATACCTATGTAAGTGCTTTTCTATGACATTCTATGTGATATTAGCTAGCATAAGTGTTAAAATTTTCGTTAAATATTCGTTAGCTCTATCCCTGTAGCAAAGTATTTTTTTAGATTTTATTTTGTTACTAACAGTTTTGTCTGTGATCTTTTTTTTATAAGCTTTTGTATTTTTATACTTTTTTATAAGCTTGTCATGTTCTTCGTTTTGTCTTTATCTTATTTTCTGGTGTCAAATAAAAGTACTACGAAGCAGCAACCCAGTTTAGGTGTTCTTATAATTTTCGGTAGTTATTTTCAGTTTTTACCTGAAGCGGCACACAATTGCCCTCCGTAACAATTTAATACAATTATTTATCTGGATGGGATTACGTGGTTATTCTTTTTTATTTTAGGCTGTGAGGAAATCAAATTAAAAGACGACTTCTTATTATTACCTGTTCTTATAGATTTATTCCACACTATTTCACATTTAAAAATTTTAGGACAAGGAAAAAAATGTAGTTTGTATTTAATTTATTGTTATACATGGAGTATCATAAAATGCCACAAGTGAATAATGGTCGATGATTTTAGCTTCGTGATTAAGATAGTGAGTTTTCGTAGCTCATAGAAATTACAATAAACACGATGAAACCATAATACATACCATCTAATAGAGAATGTCAATACAATATGATGAAATGACTGTGCGCATTGGAAATGGACTCTCATATTGTTACAAGACGTGAACTTTACACTACCTACTGTCACACGGTAACTAGCATTGTTTACACATATTTCACAATGGATACCTTTTCACTGGGTTTGAGTGTTGTTATATTTAAGCTCGCTCTGTATCGCTGACTCTAATGTGTTACAGCAGCGCTTTGAAGGAATAAAAGTAAATTTATTTATTTTATTAAAATATGTGCTTTTTCAGGGGCTTAATTACACTAATATGGACGAAATGCAAAACATATTTTATTATTAGACAGCACATCCTCGAGGAAAGTTATAGGCAGTTTAATCACACCACCACCTATGGAAGTAGAACATCAAAGAAAAATATGTTAATGGCGACCGCGTGGGTGGGTTCGTACACATATAAGTAGGTATGTACGTATATTATCATAAAGAAGCTGTTATCATGTTTCGTAGAGAGTCTTGCTGAGAGGTGAATAGATGATTCCTTCTTTATGTGGTTATAGACGGTTCATTCTTTGAGACTAGAGAAAATATGGCTACGCCAACTTTTTAAGCGTTAATAAACATTTCCATACAAATTTGTTCGTTAATTAATTGTACTAAAGATAGTTTTTTTACAAGTATCAGCAGGTTGAACTAAGACTTCCACTGTACCCACACCACCAATCATTACTGGCTGTTTACTACTTCTTATAGACCGCCAGCATCCAGAAGAGGGCTTTACTTTTCTGATCCTTATCGCTCCTTATGCCCTTTTTTTATGTTCCAACATTTAGAAGGGAGAATAATTTTTCTAGTACCTTATCCGTTCTGTATCCAGAAGGGGTAGATAACATCTACTTTAAGTAATATTAATGTAGATCTATAAAAGAATTCATTTTTAATCAAAATTTTAGGTGTCCAGGCGACCCGGGAGGGACCACGCCCCTTCCGTGACCGGGGGGCGTCGTCCGTGGTGGAGATCGAGGGAGGTATTGTCGCCTCCCCCGAGGAAGGCTCCCTTGTATCCGCAGGGGAGCGGAGGCTGGGGGTTCCCGGATGTCGCTTGGCGTTCCCGGAGGCTCCCTACATGCCTGAGCAAGGCCATCCCTGAGGTGTTTAGTGGGTAGGCCTTCCCCTTTTGGGGAGGAGAGCCCCACATAACCGCCGGCTCGCCACAGCCGGGGTATGCAATTTAATGCATTTTCCTCAGGGGAACAAAAAAAAGGTGTCTAGGCAAAATTTTTGTCACAGTCAACGAACAGATATTATAATATATGCCGGCGGCAGAGAGGGGCGGGGTTCCACTGACCAGCAGCGCGAGCACGGCGGCGAGGATGAGCAGCACGGCGTACCAGTGGCGCAGCACCCAGCGGCGGAAGCCGGCGATGCTCTCGTCGGAGAGCAGCAGCCGCCGCAGATATTATAATATATGCCGGCGGCAGAGAGGGGCGGGGTTCCACTGACCAGCAGCGCGAGCACGGCGGCGAGGATGAGCAGCACGGCGTACCAGTGGCGCAGCACCCAGCGGCGGAAGCCGGCGATGCTCTCGTCGGAGAGCAGCAGCCGCCGCAGATATTATAATATATGCCGGCGGCAGAGAGGGGCGGGGTTCCACTGACCAGCAGCGCGAGCACGGCGGCGAGGATGAGCAGCACGGCGTACCAGTGGCGCAGCACCCAGCGGCGGAAGCCGGCGATGCTCTCGTCGGAGAGCAGCAGCCGCCGCAGATATTATAATATATGCGGCGGCAGAGAGGGGCGGGGTTCCACTGACCAGCAGCGCGAGCACGGCGGCGAGGATGAGCAGCACGGCGTACCAGTGGCGCAGCACCCAGCGGCGGAAGCCGCGATGCTCTCGTCGGAGAGCAGCAGCCGCCGCAGATATTATAATATATGCCGGCGGCAGAGAGGGGCGGGGTTCCACTGACCAGCAGCGCGAGCACGGCGGCGAGGATGAGCAGCACGGCGTACCAGTGGCGCAGCACCCAGCGGCGGAAGCCGGCGATGCTCTCGTCGGAGAGCAGCAGCCGCCGCAGATATTATAATATATGCCGGCGGCAGAGAGGGGCGGGGTTCCACTGACCAGCAGCGCGAGCACGGCGGCGAGGATGAGCAGCACGGCGTACCAGTGGCGCAGCACCCAGCGGCGGAAGCCGGCGATGCTCTCGTCGGAGAGCAGCAGCCGCCGCAGCGTGGCCAGCGGGCCCGACGGGTCCACCTCGCGGCAGCGCTGGAACACGTCGCAATACCTGCCGCCGAGTAGTGCGGTGACATATTTTTATTTTATTATATCATACTAGCTTTCTGCCCGCGGCTTCGCCCGCGTGGATTTCGGGATGGGTCTATAGAGGGTTAAGGGGAGGGTCATAGCTTTTGCCCACGGCTACATATGCGCGGAAGTCGGTTTATGGCGCGAAGGTTTTATCGCGCTTCCCGTGGGACTATCCGTTTTTCCGAGATAAAAAATACCGCAAAACCTTGCTCAAGAATCACTCTATCTATTGACAAAAAGTAGCCTATTATTTAATCCGTACTTTTATTTTTACGTCTGCAAAATTTCAAAGCAATCGGTTCAGTAGTTACGGCGTGAAAGCGGAACAAACAAACTCACTTTTCGATTTATAATATTAGTAAGGATATCATACGAGATGTTTATTGGCTCCGTAACAGTGTGTCTGCGCTTATTATTTTAGAACAAACAGCTATATGATGGTCGCAGATCACACAAAAACACTCCACATTAAATAAAAAAGGGGGTGTGGCTGTGTTATGGACACGGCCGTTTGTTGTACGTGAATACGTCTCGTAACGGGTAATAGTACGCAGCAAAATGGCCTTCAAATTGGCGGGGCTCCCCCTCCACCGCGCGCGATGTGTTACAGTCTTTACTGGCCGTAATAAATTCTTTGATCCTTTAGCTATCCAGTGGTGTAATTAGAATTTGGATGGGGATGATAGATATGTAGCTACAACACTAAACTGTATCCCCCGATTTTGTTATCATTCGATTTTTTGATTTGCGTCCCTATGGAAGCAATTTTAAAGACGTATTCACGTCAAAATCATTAGCTTAAAGGAGCGTACAAACAAAATTACCAATAATTTAGTTATTTGTATATTTATACTTATTTATATCTTAATAAATCAAAAATTCTATTTTGACATACATTTGTGATAACAATATTATTTGAATTAAGTAATTAAATATGTTAAATTATAAATAAAATATAGTTGTACTCATGTAATCTAATAGTATACTTGCTTTAGTCAATTTCAAGAAATCTAAATAGATACATATTTATGTTGAATTAATTGAATTTGTTATCATTGCTGTTAGCTATCCTAATGTAATAATATAAAATAAAATAATAAAGTCTACTTTGCTTTAAAGATTAAAAAGAAGAAATAAAAAATAGACCTCACATTTACTTGCTTATGTTGTGCAATGAAATGATTGAAATGCTCTTCCGATATTGGATATTTTTTCCTTGATCATTCCAAAGTTCTGTAGCTTGTCAGTTTTTGTATTCTCATAATTATACATTTGTTTTGAAGTCATGTGCCTATGTCTATGTTAAATAAGCATTATTTAGACAATAAACTAAAAAGTGAAATAAAAATTTAAAAATTTTAGAGACATTTTTTTTGTATTATCTATGAAGAAATGTCTTCAAAATATTCGATATAGGCGGGAATCGAATCCGCGTCTCCAACATGCAGTGTTGGCGTCTAAACCAATTTGGTCAACAGATTCTATCCTTTACTTCAATTATGACTCTGTTATTCTCTATTATTGTACTATATTACTGTATGTTAGATGGCTGTTATATAGAGTACATCACTACACAGTATGTAACAAAATCTCTTTCTCTGTCCGTATATGTTTGCTTAAATATTTAAAACTACGCAACGGATTTTGATGCGGTTTTTTAATAGATAGAGTGATCGACGAGGAAGGTTTGTATGTATAATAACATACATACAATAATAACATAAGCACCCCACGTGTTTTGTTCAATAATATCAAATTTTCAATTGATTACTACAGTTGTTTTTTAAATTTTACAAACAATTTTAAAAGCGTGTTTTTTAATTTATAATTTATTATATACAACGTTCGTAGTTTTTCTGTAGTGTATTTAGTATGAGCACTGCACCCGTGCGGAGCCGCACGCACCGCTAGTTTAGATATAAATTTGATAAAGGTGAGAGGTGACGTTTGAGGGTCCTCAAGCTCGCTGGCTCACACAGGTAGGTGGGTTCCTACCACTTAGTCAGGTAAATGAGTGACAGGTATTAATTATTACATTAAGAACCCTTTGGGTTACTTGGGCTATGTTCTGCGATCGAAGACCAGGAGACGTATTTTTTTAATTATTAGACGTGAATTTGGAATTCGAATACGAAATTATTTTCTACTGCTTATAATTTTATAGATTTTTGAATCACTCGAATTCAGTGTTGTCATTAAGAACATATTCTTAATTGAATTCCGTTTCACGCAGATAAATTCAAAACCACAACAACAAAAACAAAAATCTGGCGATGTCTCACACGTGAAACGGATCACTGTCAAGCGCACGTCAGCGTTGGATATTCCACTACTAGTAGAAATCAAAAACGAGTGGGTCGAACCACTCGTTGCTTGAGATGGGCAAAACGACTTAAAATATTAACAGATTTAATCGTTAAATTATATCTTAAAAACTGTTTTTGTTATCTGCTTAATTGCTTATTATTTTTTTCGTTTAAAATTCTTACATTTAAGTAGGTACCTATTATCTGCTGTTAGTTTTAACTTACGACATTAGTTTAAACTTCAATGAACTTTCCTTCGTACTTTGCAGGCTTAGGATAACTAAACTTTACACTAATAAACACACGTTAAAACAACGAAAGTCTAAATCACACCGAGCGACACTTTCTCTTGTGAAGATAAATTATCACTGAAATTTAAGCAAATAAGCAGATATCGTTTAAAATGACAATACAAATAAATAAGAAGTTCAATATTTTAGTTACGTCGAAGCATATTCGACAAGGTCGGTTTATCATCGCATGCCCTAAGTAGATAGAAATCGTTTAAAAATTAAAATGACAATACAAATAAATAAGAAGTTCAATATTTAAATCAATTTATATTACGTCGAAGCATATTCAACATGGTCGGTTTATCATTGCAAGCCCCAGACATTTGCAATTCCATAAGTAATAAAAATACCACAAGAAAAGCAATCTAAAGTCTTTGAATTTAAGGTCTATTTTAGATCGGATTACAATGGAACGTAAGCCTTTTCGTTTCGACCTTAAGACTAGCGCAGCGATCGCGCGCCGCTGTGTTAGTTATCAATGTTGAGGTTGAGAAATTAAATTGTATAGTCAGAATTTTAATTAGATTCCAGATTTGACAGTTTCAGTGTTGCAACCTTATGACAAGTACTAAATAGTGACGTTGCGAAATTATTCGATATGGAAATGGAATATTTCCGGATCGATTCTTCTCGTTTATAATTGGACGTAGTTAAGCATAGTCCTTTTAAGTTATGAGCGTTTTCAAACGCTTACAGTAGTTTCTCTAATACAATGGTACATTTTTAATTATAATTTGTACTTTATTGAATCAAAAGAGTTTATATTTTAATTATTGTTATATAAAATGAGTGGTATTTTTAGTTTTGAAGATTAATTACCGATCTGAGACTTTTCTTTTATAATTGTGTGTAAAATAAATAAAAAAATGTGATCATGAAGGAACATAACAAATAAAGCAGATAATGTAATATGGTAATAATTTATTTTATAAATTGTCGCCGTCATCGCTATCGCTATCGCTGTCACTTTCTGTAACATTTATTATAAATGTGTCTGTGATATTGTCAATTAACATATCTAGCCTACTCATTTTTTCCTCTTCTTTGACAACATGTATCCCACACATTTAATCCATTCGGTAGCAGTAATTTTTTGAATGCCTTCTTGAAATAAATTAAAAAAAGTTTTGGGCTACATGCCCTTTTACCTGCGCCCATATTAATTATTATTACTATCGATAGCTGCACGAGCGCGCATGGGTTGCCAATACTGAAAACTATCTAGGCTCTTTAGTTATAAGTTTTGTTTTTAATATAAAAACAAAAATATAATCTTTTTATAAAATAGAACAGTGATTTAATAAATAATTATTATGAATAATTATGTAAATAAAAATTAATAATTTAGTCTTTAATTGGCACACTGATGGAACACACACTTATTGTTTACCGATTTTTGTGACATCACTACACTATTATATATGGTATCATTATTTCACAAAATGACAGAAGCTAATGTCAAATCTGGAATCGAATTAAAATTCCGACTATAGGATTAAGCAGATAATGATAGTTGCTTAATTTAATAAATGTGCTTATATGCTTGAAATTAATAATACTGTTTAATTATATGCTTGGGGGTCATCCATAAATTACGTCACACGAATTTCGTGATTTTTTGCTCCTCCCCCCGTCCTTGTCACAGCTAGTCACATTTGTGAGACTCCCCCTCCCCTAGTGTGACATCACAAATTTTGAAATTATAGAAATTATTGAATGATATAAGCGGTTTCGAAATCAGTTTTATTTTCATTTTAATAAAATTAACATCAAATCAATTAACAAAACAAAAAACGATTACTTATATTAAATAAGTATATGGTTATTTCATGATTTTCTTATTATATTTTTCAAAATCACGTACTATAATCAATTAGAAAAATAGTACGTTTTGGGAGTACCCCTATTAATAGATAGAAGAAGATACTATTCCTTTATTTATTTATGAGAGTATAAAGACTTTACAATAAAAGTTAATATTTACAGCACTTTTCATACTAATAGTAATAATTTAAAGTTTGCGTTTTAACAGTTAGCTTATGATAGATTTTGAAATGTGACGTCACGAAATTTAAGATCCCTCCCACCCCCTTGTCACACAATGTCACACTTCGTCAACCCCCTCCCTCCCCCTTACCATGTGACGTAATTTATGGATGGCCCCTTGTCGTTTAAACGACCATCTTTACTCGTTGCACACCGCACGAAATGAAAATTCAGATATAGTGAATTCGGTAATTCGTATACGAATCTCACGATTTCGAGTGCGAATTGGTTTTGTGCTGTTGGTGTCCAGTGAAGCAGTCGGCAGGTCGGGCAGGTCGGGCAGGTCGGGCAGGTCGGGCAGGTCGGGCAGGTCGGGTGCTGTGAGTGTGGCACTGACCCGTTGTAGTCGTTGCACGGCGTGCCGGGCTTGGCGTACATGTCGGGCACGTCGTAGGGCGCGGCGTTCCAGCGGAAGGAGGAGAGGCAGGGCCCGGCGCCGCGGCGGCAGCACAGCTCGCACGCGGCGCGCGCGTCGTCCCCGCGCGCCGCGCACTGGCACGACTCCAGCCCGTACGCCAGGCAGATCGAGCCCGTGCACTCCTGCACGCCAAGCACCGGGACACAAATATTTGTTCAGTACCATCTGAACATATACGACCGCATGCTATGTGGGCAACACTGGAATTTTGTGTGTATTTTTTTGTGTTGGCAATTTTTTCGCTCTCTTGCTTTGTACACCGCACGGATAACATCACTCTTTAATGCCCAGTTTCTGAATACCTTAGCTAAGCTCTCAATAACTAATGATTCAACAAAGTTTGTCGAAAAGATAAACGTCTCATAACTGTCAGTGAGTTTCTGAATGCGGGACCGTACTTTCAACAGCTATGAAACAGTTAAGTAGTTCTAAATTATGTCACTAGATAGGTCTGTTCACAAAATATGAAATAAAAATTGACTTTGTTATATTAATTGATCCATAATTACAATTTAAACATTTATAACATTTTTTTTATCGATATTAAGTATTAAAACACTATTTTATGAAATATTTTTTAACATTTCGATAGTATTGCCTGTATGAATCATACGCATAAATCGATAAAATAAAAAGATTATAGATGAAAAAAAAGTGGCATGCTTTCGCACGGATTTTGAATTCGTTTGTGTTTAATTGTTTTACTTTGTAGTGTCGCGGTACTTTATTTTAACATTTCAAATGAATTTCTTCTTTCTCGTAAGTTTCTGAGTATAGATATTCCAGAAATGAACTCCAGTACTTCTGTATCCGACTTTGAAGAACTACTCGTATTTAATGTAGCTGTCACTATTTAATTTCACATAAAATAACCACGTTAATAGCCTTAAGATTTTTGTTTGCCATACATAAACCACAGATACACAAACGTCAAATAAAGTTATGGGACCGATAAACGGCACTAAATGGTCAGTTAGGTTAAGCTAAGTTTAAACGGAGTTTATCTAATTCTACGGTGTTCAGAAACGAATTGTTGGGAGTTATCGAACTGATAGCGTTATTGAACAGATAAACCATTGAGACAAAATGTACTCAGAAACCGGGCATATGTGATGTTATTCAAATATTATAATATTTAATTAAATAGTGAGATTTTAATAAGTTTACGCCTATTATTAACTCCTACATAGGCGCAGTGGTCCTTCGAGCCATTACATATACACCGGCGTCAATATCTACACAGGTTGTGTAAGTGTGTGGTGAGGTGCTAAACAGCTGCGGGGCTCGCTATATCGAGTCGCTATACGTCGCGTCGCGTAAGTTTACGCCTATTATTAACTCCTACACTACTCATGTGCCGGATCCTCCGATACGGATCTTAACTGTCTTACCAGCAATGGCAATAACGCATGTTTTGTAATAATGAATAACACTGTTGTTTTCCTATAACTGTTATTGTAAACTGTTGTCTGTTATCCTGTTATATTGCTGTTTCGACAAATGTTGAGTACGATTGTTATTGTTATTATAGCTAGCTTAGTTATTCTTAACTAAGCTAGCTATAATAATATAATTATATGGCTTAGGACTGTCTGAATATTTGGCAGTAATTTAAATAATTAAAAACTAATTACCTAATCAATATAATTTTCTGGCGTATCTAAAAGTTCATTGATCTGTACATAATTTGTTATTTACATTCAATATTTACATTATTTACTTATTGCAACGAATAATTTAATATGCATACGCGCGATCGCACAACAGCAAATAATGCGTGACTAACAAAATGACAACAGCTTGGGCACCAGCAAGCCAGCAACAGTTTACCTAATTGTTATTTCAAATCACATTGGAAATCAAAATGAGTCTAATTGTCATACAAGCATAAGTACACAATTGTGAATTTGGGATTAGTAAAATTACTATATACTATAAGAAATAAACAAATATAGGAACTTTACTTCCTTGTGAGAAAGGTCAATATTATAAGAATAAGCAGTCAGGTAACAGAGCGAGCACTTGCGCCTACACAACGGTTTGCTTTCTCTCGCTCGCACTTGTAGCTTGTAGCACAGTCGTGCTCGCTCGCTCCGCGCCGCACACACGCAAGTGGCAACAACAACAATGCGACTAGGCGATAATTTTGTCAACAGCAACAGCAGGATAACAGTATAAGTCGTTGTTAAATAACGTGTTATTCATTACGGGATAATAATTCATTATATTATCCGTTATTGAAATAACGACCATTACTATGTGTGTGCGCGATCATGAGTTGAATCATGTTTCGACTTGCCTTGCGCGGCGGATCTTTTTTTGTTTTGTTTTACTTTAATGTGACACTGGGCAGCATAGATAACGCTTGTGTATGGTTTTGGTACATGATTAAAAAAATATATCTACAAAGAAGTTTAATAATGTAATATGGAATTATTTTGTGATAATAAATGATGAACGTGCAAAGTGTAAAACTTGTGATGGAAAGTATTCTCGTAAGGGTAAAGGCTCAACTTCCTTGAAAAATCGTTTACAAAGAAAACATCCTCAAGAATATGAAATTATTCTTTAAAGAACACTCTGCTAAATAGATCCGTAAAAGATCCGCAAAAAAGTAACGGATATCCGCGGATATGGATATCCGGCACATCTCTAATATATACAGTACACTTAATCAAACATGCACACACATGCGCACACTCTCTGACATCGATAGCCTCGATACGTGTAAACCCAAAAAACCACACAACATTCACATTTACGATTCAAGTACTTTCTTATAAATATGTATTTGGAATCGGAAACAATGTTGTCAATGACGTCCGACGACAGAGTGGAGCGGAGGCGGAATGGAGCACTTGACTGGACTGACCCCCATGTAGCAGACGAGCTCCTTGTCGCAGCGCGTGCGGTTGGGCTTGTGGCGGCTGGCCGGGCAGGCGGCGCGCTTGCCGTCGCAGTGCGCGGCGTCGCGGCACCCGTTGTCCGACCGGCACTTGTCGCCGAACTTCAGCGTGCACGACGCCGTGCAGCACGGGCCCTGCCCAGACAACATCCGTTCACTAGTGCTACAACAACGTGGTCACATCAACGTGCTGCGCCTCCTCCTCCCGCGCACGCTCCAATAGGGTATTACGCACTATGAAAAATAAAATCTAAATTTATGTTTTTATAGTTCATTTATGAAAAAACAAACGAAAAATATTAATTTCTATTCATAAAACTGCAAAATAAATTAAATATTTCAATTTGAAAATACAAGTTTTTTTATCTGTGCTTCGAATGTCAAAAACGCTGTACGCCATGTTTGCATTCGCTGTGACGTCACTGGACTTGTAAATAAACAACCTCGGTTTTTGTTGTACATGTCTACTGTGTAATTTATTAGATTAACGAAGTTTCTCAGTTATTACTATCACGTTTCTTGATATTCTGCACCTATACTATATATATTGACCATGGAAGACGGCTTTGTAAAAGCAGAAAGTACTAATCTTCCACGAATAAATACATTGATGGTGGCGAAATTCTTCGCTTGCAATCCCGACTTCTGTTCTGCGGAATTAAGAAATGTCAAAACATCTATGTAAGTATTAATATACTTTAACAAAGTATTAATATACCTACTACAAACTTTCCTTTAATAACAACAAAACTTTACGATTATGCTTTATTTTGCGATCATAGGTATTATAACCTAAAATTTTCTTTCAGAAAAATATAACCTATAAAATATTAGTTTTGTAATGACAAGAATTTATTTTCACATGTTTATATGAGCTATTAAACTGCATACTTACATCGAAATGATCCTCACAAAAATAGTATTTCGTTTTTGTGGACAATGACTTTGGATCTCTTCGTGCTAATTTCAACCACGTATTTCTCATTTTTAAATCTGTTGGCACTTGTATCCATAACTTTTCCGGTGTTTTAACACTTGTATTCTTACATTCAGACACAAGACACCAATGATAAGGACTATAGCCACTAGAACTCATTATTTATTTCGAAAATATGTTTATTTCTTTCAGCGAAGCGTAATGTTTACAATGCCCGTGACGTCACAGACATGGCGGCCTGAGAATTGGCGTTTTCGCGCCCAAATTTGAATTGTAAAATTAAAACACGTTTTTAGGAAATATTTGGAATAAAAAAAATGTATTTATATTTTTTTGTGGTATTTTATCAATAACAGATTAAATTAAAACACTTTTTGAATTAGACTGTAATACCCTATTGTGGAATGAGCTCCCGAGGTCTTGGGGAGTATAGTATGGGATTTTTCAAGAAGACAGTAAATAGGGTCGGCGCTTGAATGTCCCTGGCGTTCCATAGGGTACGCTGATTGCTTACTTATCAGGCAGGCGGCTAGTTTTTTTGCCACTGTTCTGTATGTGTGTACCGTTCTGTAGCACACTTCCTTATCACGCGCATGTATATTAACCTTATTACCCTTGCACATAAATAAGTACGTAAAAAAGTAATACTTTAATCCCCCGGAAATAAAGTAATTTAAGTTTAGAACTTCAAAATGTCAACTATAAAAACTATAGTCAAATTTTTAACCAAATCCGTCTTTGTTCCTTTTTAAATTTGACATATTAAGACAACCTATAAAATAATTTTATTCCATTTTTAATTTCAGCCACACTTATTTAATTCCAATTACAACGTATTAGAATTCTTTAGAACAGGTACTTTATATAAGAATTAGAATACATGAGAATGCGTTAGGATATATTAGAATCTGTTAGAATGAAACAGAATATATTATAAGCATTGGAATGTATTAATTAGAATGCATGAGAATGCTTTGGAATGTGAATTCGTTAAAGTTAAACCCTTACGTTACAATAGATGTATAATGTAGTGTACACTTGTCGCGATTTGTGTATTAATTCTGGGTGGCTTGAATGTGTCATTTAATTCAGAATTCTTTCTCTCTTTGCATTTGGGATTCAATTTAAAATTAGTCATTACTATTTAGATTAAAAATACCACCCTTGGTATAATACATTGCTTTATCCTCTTAAGGTATAACCTAATATGAGTCAAAAGCATTAGTTTTATTATAACTCAATAAATAGTAAATTTTCCCAGAGTAATCTTCTTATATATAAAAATGAATCGCAAAATGTGTTGATAAGCTCATAACTCAACAACGCCTTTTTTTTTTTTTTTTTGTTTCCCTGAGGAAAATGCATTAAATTGCATACCCCGGCTGTGGCGAGCCGGGGTTATGTGGGGCTCTCCTCCCCAGAAGGGGGAGGCCTACCCACTAAAAACCTCAGGGATGGCCTTCCTCAGGCATGTAGGGAGCCCCTGGGAACAGAAAGCTTCTTCCGGGAACCCCCAGCCTCCGCTCCCCCGTCGACACAGGGGAGCCCTCCTCGGGGGAGGCTTACTACCTCCCCCGGTCTCCTCCACCGACGACGCCCCCCGGCCACGGAAGGGGCGTGGTCCATCCCGGGTCGCCGTAGCAGTCGCGACTTACTCGCGCCCGCCGGCGACCCGCGGCGGCGCCGCAGCTGTGCTACCGAGCCCGGCGCCGCCTTCTTCGAGCGGGATCGGCCATCTCCCGACCCCGCTCGGCGGCCTCCTTCTGGAGCATCACTGCTTCACAGAAGGAGGCCACAGCCCTCCAACCTCCCTCGTCCGCCAGCATTGCCGCAATCAATGCCGGCGGAGACAGATCTCGCCCGATCTCTGCGACCAAGACTCGGCGCTCGGAGGCCCACGTGGGGCACTCCGCCAGCGTGTGCTGGGCCGAGTCAAGGTCGGATGCGCAGTGGTGACAATGTGTCGATCCCTCCCGTCCTATTCGACACAGATACTCACCGAAGCAGCCGTGCCCGGTGAGTATCTGAGTCAATCGGTAGGTGACCTCCTCCTTCCCGTGGAGCCAAGCTTCGAGGTGCGGGAGTACGGCACCGACGGCCCGCTGGCGCGCGCAGATCCGTAATTCGAGCTGCGCACGCCAGGCCACCACAATCCGTCGGTGCCACTCCCGCTTAGGCACTTCGTGCGCGGGTTCCAGGGTGCTCCCCCCATCGCCCCCCCGGCCGACAAGCCGCGACGCATACGTCGCCGCGTACATGTCGGCCAGGATGTCGAATGGGGGGGAGCGTCCCAGAACCGTCGCCGCCTCGTACGAGATTGTACGGTAGCCTCGTACGATCCGTATGGCCATTATCCGCTGCAGGCTCCGTAGCAGAGCTCTGCAGCGGGGGGACCTCGCGCAGTCTTGCGACCACACGGGAGCCCCATACATGGCCACGGATCGCACGACGCCCTCGTACAGGCGGCGAACTCCATCCCTCGGAACTCAACAACGCCTGGACCAATTCTTTTTTGTTAATGTTCGTTGAAATTCAAGGAGGGTTTTTACAATGAGGAAAATTCCAATAATTATCGGAAATACCCTAAAAACAGCCCTTTTATTTTCCCATGCAAACGTTTTCTAACTAAAACGTACAGTCGAATTGAGCTTTATTGTTATTGTATAAAGTTCATATTGCAAGCACTCACTGTTGTCTAAGCAATGAAGGTGTGTTCCTAACATCAAAGAGTCAATTTGCGCTTTATTAACGCTACATATAGTTGAAATTCAATCATATCTATCAAAACAGTGTGCGTGCGTGCGCTGGAGCACAGAATACATCGTTGGAGGATTTAATGTCACGTTCCAAAATTGAATAGCCACAAAATGTAATAGGTCATTTAGACTTTTTTTGCGATTTGGTTGGCTATGCGACATTATCTATAAAATAATTAGCAACAAAAAAGTGCCACTGTACAAATCTTTTTGACAGGACGAAGTCTGTCGGGTCCGCTAGTGAATAAATAAATGAATAGAATGAATGTGGGCCGGCGACCTGGCTGGGGCTGCACACGCTGTGCTCGGTGAGCGTGCACGGCTTGTAGTGCGGCCGCGGCGCCTGCGGGCGGCAGCACACGTCGGTGCACTCCGACGCCCAGCCACAGTCACACTCTTCGCCTTCTTCCACCACGCCGTTGCCGCAGATCGCTGGTTGCGGCTCTGTCGACAAAACAACGCGACGGTAACAACGATAGATTCTAGGTATTGTTATAGTTCAGGGGAGGTATTGTAGCCTCCTCCGAGGAGGGCTCCCCTGTATCGGCAGGGGAGCGGAGGCTGGGGGTTCCCGGAAGTCCCCTCCCTACATGCCTGAGGAAGGCCATCCCTGAGGTTTTTAGTGAGCCCCACATAATTCTGCGCTTTTCCCGGGGTGCGGGGTATGCAATTCAATGCATTTTCCTCAGCGATAACAAAAAAAAGGAAAGTTGAGGTTTAGTTAATGTAGCTATATTTTGCAAGAACATGCAATATGCATTGCAAGTTAGCAGAACAATATTAACTCACCGCATTCATGTTACATGAATAATATTTCCTATCGTTGTGATTTCGTGTACACAGTGTGCAAAAGACCAGGTGGGCGGTAGATGAAATAAAACGATCACTTGGTCAATGGCACGCAGCAGACACGGGCAGAACTTGTTGCCATCTTCGTGACTTCTCTAACTTATCAGGTAAAGGTTTGTCCTGTTATGTGCTCCAAAGTCGTTCTGATAAAACGATCTTGAGCTTATTATACAGGATTTTGTGCTTTACTAATCAGAATAATTGACGATTCACCAATAACAATCATGGCGAAAGCTGTTCCATGACCTTGGAATATCAACTATTCCTTGATTGTGTGGACAATAATTAATTATTAAAAACATGAAAAGTTAGTCATCTACAAAATACCACCGTCAAGATGGAACAATATTTGATCGATTAAAATGTGATTAATCAGCTTCTAAGCATTCAAATTTTATTGAAGAAATGTTTTAATTCCATAGATGAATTTTATAGATCAATCACAGATTTACTCGTAGACTGGGTTGATTTCTATTAAATAATAAAAAAATAAAACATTAGATTTTCTTATACGAACGAGATATTTAATTTTAATTCTAGAACTTTCGCACGATCTCTGTACTATCTCCGTTTTAAATTTTACTGAAATCTGATGAGCTCCGTTTCCGATTACCCTGCACATTGAACTTGAATTGAACTTCTACTAACGAAGACTTAAAACACATGTTATCGAGCGAGTATCACCTACGATTGAACGTTGAAAATATATTCGCTGGTAAAGCGAAATCACTTATACAACTGGCTTTTAAGTATTCAGCCTGATGATTGGGCGACTCGTTGCTCCTGTAAGCATCAGTTCCCCAGTACACTCACCGGTAAAGCAGCCCTTAGGGGAGCGCGCCTTGTTGTTGAGCACAGGGTCGATTGCGCGCAACGAGCACGGGGAGAACTTGTTATTGTTTTTGCGGTCGCCACTAGTGGCGCGCGCGAACATTATGTAGTTGCCGTCCTCGCCGAATGGAGTGCACACCTCAGGATCATGCTGAAAAAAAATTACATTATCACCGCAGAAAAGCACTACTTGCAGATTTCCTAAGTAGGGGGTTATAGTACAACACTAGAGTTGATATTACCTTGGTAAGGCAGTTGCATACTAAGTATAGGAAAGCAAATTCGTAATTTTAGTGCGACATGTGGCGTGCCATATTTGAGTATGACAGTTTTTTTTTATAGGATAAGGCAGCAAACGAGCAAACGGATCACTTGATGGTAAGCGATAACCGTTGCCGATGGACACCCGCAACACCAGGGGAGTCACAGATGCGTTGCCGGCCTTATAAAAGGGAATAAGGGGGGAAGCGGGGGTTCGGCCTCCAGTACCCTCTCTCTCTCGGCGAAACACAGCGCAAGCGCTATTTTACGCCGGTTTTCTGTGAGGCCGTGGTATCACTCCGGTCGAGCCGGCCCAATTCGTGCCGAAGCATAATGGCTCTCTCACGGTATTATAGTTACCGGGAAGCCGAAGTTGTTGCCAATCTCGTGTACATATGTGATGTGCGGCACATGTTTGCTGTAGTTAAACATGGCAAAGCTGTACGTTATAATTACCGGCGAGCCGAAGTTGTGACCGGTCTCATGTGCGAGTGTGACGTGCGACACGTGTTTACCGTAGTTGAGCATGACGAAGCTGTTGGTCATAGTTACCAGAGAGCCGAAGTTGTGTCTGATTTTGTGTGCGTATGTGACGTGCGGCATATGCTTGCCATAGTCGATCATGGCAAAGCTGTTGGTTATAATTACTTGCGAATCGAAGTTATGACAGATATCATGTGCGAGTATGACGTGCGACACGTGCTTACCGTAGTTGAGCATGACGAAGCTGTTGGTCATAGTTACCGGGGACCCGAAGTTGTGACTGAGTTTGTGTGCGCATGTGACGTGCGGCAATTGCTTGCCGTAGTCGATCATGGCAAAGCTGTAGGTTATAATTACTTGCGAGTCGAAGTTATGACAGATATCATGTGCGAGTGTGACGTGCGATACGTGCTTACCGTAGTTGAGCATGACGAAGCTGTTGGTCATAGTTACCGGGGAGCCGAAGTTGTGTCTGATTTTGTGTGCGTATGTGACGTGCGGCATATGCTTGCCGTAGTCGATCATGGCAAAGCTGTAGGTTATAATTACCGGCGAGCCGAAGTTATGACCGATTTCGTGTGCGAGTGTGACATGCGACACGGCAGGCGGCACGTGTTTGCCGTAGTTGAGCAGCGTTACGATGCCCGTGTTCAGTGACTTCATGCTGCCGCGGTAGTGCTGTAAGCACAGCTTAGTTTTAGTTTTATGTATTTTATTATTAGGTTTGCCTGTACGAACCATTTTAATACTAAATGGTTGAATGTGTTTCTTGACATTAAATTTTATTTAAAAAATTTAAATAATTGAATATATAAGAAAAAAAAATATCAAAATAACTTTTAAGGGACTCGCACTTCAACAAACCGTGTTGTAACGCCTTAACTATTCCGTGTCCCCTTCGTTATAAACAATAAATAAAGTGTACTTTGGGATCACAAAGTAAAAAGGTCAAGAATGCAGTTGAAATTTGGTTTCTGTTTGTTCTTATACATTCATTATTAATTGTTTCTTTATAATACTAGTGAATAATGTTAAAATACTTCCTAAGTGCTCGTAGTGCAGTTCTAATGGATGGAATCTAACGATTTATTTATGGCATAAAGGTATCACTCATTAACTTTAAGCGTACTCATTAAAACTTGTCATATAATATTTTATAACGTCTATGACGTCACATATTATACAAAATTTTACCTATTGATGCCTTACTTATTTTGTATATACAGAATAAGACCAGAATAAGTTCGATGTCTTCTTTTATTAAATATATACTTATGGAAATACAAAAAGTAACGTGTTTAATCTCGAATACAGTATTAACTCAGATATTAATTCTCAACTCAATTCCATGTGCCATTGTCAATATAAAGAATCTATTTTCAGAATAACATGACGTCGTCTGCTGCTTATTAGCTCGACGAAACGAGGTCGCGAGAGCCATTTTTATGGAATCTAATAAAAGGGAAAGTCATAAGATAATGGAATTTATTCGTTTCAATACGGACCCCATTTTTCTCGCAAACGCCACCTGCATTCTTGAGGTCGCCGGTCCAAGCCAGGCCCAACGTGCCCATCTCGAAATCCCTGTACGTAAACATGTACGCTAAACAGAACGCGTCGTAGTCTTCCTCTGAAAAAGAAAACACAACAAATTATTCTTTCGTTCTATTTTGCGATTACTTATTTACACCTACAGTTGGTGTAGTTTAATGGAATATTCTAATTAGGTAAATATGAAAATAATAAAAAAGAAAACTTGGAGCAATCCAAGTATATTTCCCTTGCAACTTAGCTGAATGGGTCCCGTGCGAGCCATTAACTCTATTGATTGGACGAGTAAAAAGGAATTACTTACCTGAAAAAAGCTCCAAATATTTCTCAACCCCGTAGTTGTTGGGAAACCTGTACGAAGGCTCCTTCAATGCGTCTAATGTATGGACCTTTATTCTTTTGATCATAAAGGTAATGTTATCGGGCTTGCCGTCTTGATTGAAGTCTGTAAAGAAAAATGTAAATATAAGGATATTGGCACAATAAAGGCAAGAATAGTGAATTTAAGTGATCGTACCTGTAACTTTGTATATTGCATTCACTTTTTGCACGTGTCGAGTCATAACTTCAATACAGGCCTCTTCAGACCCATATCGTTGAAAGAACATATGGTCAGCTTGTAAGTAAACCAAGCAAGTCGTCTTTCTGGGGTCTACTGTTGCTCTCTTATTTACATGTCGTCCATCGTCAGTCCCGTTAGCAGACACCACGGTATACCCTACTGGCTCCTTCTTAACTATATCCTTACTAACTGTCACGACACCTGCTTTAGTTTTTATCACTTCGACGTGCGTCTTTGGCTTCGGTCTCGATTCCTCCGAATCGAGTCGCACCTTAGTAATGAGGTTGCTCTTGTCAATTTTCGTTTTTGGTTTCCTTGTGCTCAACTTATCGAATGGCTCGTTATTACTGGTGTAAGGGACATCTAAATCTAAAGGTAATTCGGGATTCTTCTTTGGCTCGTCGTCTTGCATTTCATCTTCAGGGAGCCACCGCTTTTTTCGTCTATGTAATTCGCTGGTTAAGTCCTCGCTGCGGTTTCTGAGAGGTAGATCATCATCGCTCGTGATGTCTGTAAAATTGAAATGCTCCCCTTTGTGACCTAATGTTTGTTTTAAGTGTAGAAGATGTGACGCACACGGTGAACCTTCGCTGTTTTCATGTGGGTGTTCGACATCGGATCTTCGATATATGACACTATGCATCGAGGGATGTTCTTGATTATAACGAGAAAGAGGTTCTACGTAATATTCCTCCGTCGGCGTCCAGATTGTTCCGTCGAAGAGGCCTTCTGACGTGATGACTCCGTAAACGTGGGAGGACTCGTCATCTGGAACCAAGACAGGTAAGTATTATTATTTATTATAGTATTAATACTTAATAAATAACAGACAGGTTGGCTAAAATATATTTGTGAACTCACGAAATATACAAGATTAAAATTAATCAAAGCCTGGAACATCTTAAGTGAATAATTAGCATGAAACATTTCAGTATGCTGAAATAAGCCTTTGAGGTACAAACAACCAGGAATGTCGTAATAAATGGCCGGCGATATTTTATGGTAACTAATTCGAAGTGCAAAGAGCCCCGGGGAGTGGGAATGAATTAAAATCACAACTTGCAGTCGCAATGGGGTGGGTTGAAAACCGCTCATAAATTTCACCGCCTAACCCTCCACTCTTATTACACTTCGGTTTATTTTTTCCCACTAAAATAAATATAGGATTACTTGTCATTTTTTCAGTGCAACCATATCGACATTATATTATCCGTCGGGAAGTATATTTCAGATAAAACATTTTTGATTACGTGAAGGTTGAATCTTCACGTAATTCAACTAATTCAGAATATATAGACAACAAATTCATAGTTATTATATTATTACTCACCCTTTGGGTGAACAATAATATCAATCTCTCTGTAGGCGTTTTATTTAAAAACACTGAATTGTAAATGAAAAGAAATTTTATTAAATAAGTTAAAATATGTGTAAAGTAAATCTTTAATAAATTAAAAAACAAAAAATTATTGTAAATCGGAAGCGAAATACTATATAGCGATATACACATCAATGTAGCATGCAATAAAATCAAATGTAACGCGGGTGAAGCGGGGAAAGCTAGTAGTTAATACGAGTATGTAGTTAAATACGTTGTTGTTCGTAATGTGTAAATGTATTTTTGGTAAATTGAATTAGTATCAAAATTGAATAGGTATCAAATATCACAGACAGATAAAACTGCCATGAATAAAAACACTGCGAACAGGTTACGTCCCAATAAGAGTCGAACAAACTGTGAAAGAATATATCCTCCATTAAACTTCCGTCGAGTTATTTCATCAAAATTCACTTTGTCCCAGACGGGCCTCGGCTGAGGGGCATAAATCCGTTTTATTAACTCACTCGCAGAATGTACAACTTTCTTGAGTTCATGTTTAATTGCTTGTCTCAACGGGGTGGAAAATAGCCGTGGAGGGTTGTTGGATGCTCGTTTATGCGTTAACGCGTGCTTATATGTCGCTGTGCTAATATTGTTTCATTCAATATTAATTTGTTGCGAATATGTTCATTGTGTTCGCGCTTTGTATTTGGCTCGGTTTGATCGTGGAATCGTGGACTTCTCACAGAAAAGACTTAAGAAGTAAATAATATTTGATTCAAAGACTTTTAATTGTTACCGTGAATTCCATTTGTATGATTTATATGATAATAAATAATATAATTTTAGTAATGCGACAATGAGAAAGTCCTTGAATGTCATTTTTATTGATTTGCATTTTAAAATTAATTAGAAATATGCATAAAATTCAGCTTTTTATTTTATTGATAACACGTCATAATTCACTGAAAATCTAAATAAATCGCCAAGGAATTATCTATTCAAGGAAACATGCAGTTATTAATAATTACATGCTTTTAATAATTGCATGATATCTACATAAATATTTTGAAATAAAGTTTTGAATAAAAATGATTTTATACTTTGATAAGATAATAAGACAACATAGGGATGTGAAGTATCTAATACTATTTGAGTAACGCTTTCTTACTATATTATCATAGAAAATAAGATGTGCAACGAAATATTTATAAAGATTAATTTAAGAGAAAGACAGCTACCAAATATACCTCCATCACAAAATTATTCTCTTTGCAATCCTTAAAACTAAACAGTATCGATTAAGTTGATAATTTGAATAAGCGAAGCTTCCAGATGCGGATCTCTGAAAAGCTTTTACCTAAAAGCTTTGTTAATAGAAAAGGCCGCCTGTATATAAATAAAACAATGAAGATTTTTTTCTTGTAATTAAAATCAAGACGGAGCCTCACAATGGAATGTTTGCGTTATTTTTTGACGCTGAAATATTACGTTTCATGAACTTCGGGAGCTTTTGCTTTGACGGTATATTATTTCATTATCGTGTCGCCAGGTGATGGATTTTAAATCTTGGATTAACAATTAGAGTAATTCACGTTTTATTTAAATTATTAATCAACGTAGCAAAATTATTTTGAGAGCAATTAATAAAACCATTTGGTACTTGCAATGATCATAACTCTTAACGTGATTCAAGCATTAGAACTTTGATTTAAGCCCTGTAGTATCGCCACCACGGAAGGGCCGATTTAAAGTAAAAAATATTGGGAGCATCCTAGATCGCTACCTAAACAAGTCGTGGTCATTCTTAGCAAAATAGGGTAATAGCCCAGTCGGGTTAGCATTTAACCCTGCAAAAATTCCCAGGCGCAATTTTATTGTTGGAATCTTTGGGGGGGGTCAGTGGGAGTCTAAATTCAAAATGGCGACCAAATTCCAACGGAGCGTCAGCCGCCATTTTGAATTTAAGCCAAAACGGTTTTTGCTTAATAACTTCGCCATTTTCAACTTTTCGACAAAAGTTTAAAGAGCAAAGTTGTTGCAAATTTAATTATCTACAATTTATTTCTGGCAAATTTTTTCGTATAAACGATATTTTTAAAGTTAAGCGGTAAAATAGTGAAAAACTATTAACATCGAATTATCTCATTAAATATTAACTTTTGGACAAAAATGTTCTGCAACAAAGTTGTAGAGAATTGAATTTCCAAGAAATTTGGTCCTTACAACTTTTTCCGTAAAATCGATATTTAAGGTGCTACGCTTGCGGTAAAGGCAAAGAGACCCGTAAAAATGTTATTTCGCGAACTCGTTTCCGCACCACCTCACCCGATGACGTCAGCGTCTAGGGTACGCGGTTCGCTTTTGTCCCGCTTTTTACGGGACTCTTTGAATTTAAGCCAAAACCGTTTTGGCTTAAATTCAAAATGGCGGCTGACGCTCCGTTGGAATTTGGTCGCCATTTTGAATTTAGACTCCCACTGACCCCCCCCAAAGATTCCAACAATAAAAATGCGCCTGGGAATTTTTGCAGGGTTCGGCCCTTTTTTTGTCTAACCCGACTGGGCTATAATGATGGAATACTAAAAGAGATATAGTAATACTACTTTATCGTCTCCCGTGATGAAGATCTTTTAAATTGGTATATTTGTAAGATAGATTTAATAGTTAGGTTTGATATTATAAAAATTAAAATAGTCTTTATTCAACATAAGCTTTGACAGGCATTTATTATCGTTAAACAAATATAAAATAAAATGAACACAAACAGAGTTATATAACCTTACACGCGTATACGTACAAGAAAAAAAATGAGTTCAGGTGAACTCATTTTTTTTTATTCTGAAGGGAGAAAGGGAGAAAGAACTGTTTTGAGATGAACGGGCAAGAAACCCTGACGGTCTATTTATTGCCTTCTTTTTAATATTATAATATAATAAAATACATTTACATGTATTTAAATATCAAAAGAAATATGGTAATTTAAAATCCATTTATCAGATTATATTATCGGATTTTAGCCGGTTCAATTCTCAGGTGCGGTAAAACAATATTTCCAGTGAGCGAACTTTGATATGTATTTCCAATATCAGAAGTAGTTTTGCTTTCTTTGTTTTACACACGGATTAGCTCATATTGTTGTTGCAATGTTCAATGTAGAGAACTAAAACTAAACTATTAAAATTAAAAAATGACTAAACTAGTAAATTTCATCTATTTTTTCCCATACAATTATTATTGTACACATGGCTGCAAGTCAAACAACACATGAGAGAGTGAGAACATGAGTTTGAGTCCGTATTTATTCCCTATATTATAGAAGTTTTGTTGTTCATCTATATATCTTGCCATGCTGTTGACTGTACTTCGGGCACCAAAACAAGATATGATAAAGCATTCATCGTGCGGCATCTTGAAATTTATCCCTGTATTTAGACATTTCAAAATGATTATTTTACGCGGGCAGGTTGGTCGCATTATTAACTAGTATTTAATAATTTATTGAGCTACATTAAACATGTGTTTACAATATTTCTAAAGAATATTACAGTTATATACGCATCTAACACACTACAATACGAATACCATATCTCTGTGTCCAGCACTAGTATTAAAAACCCGCGTGTGATGGTCTCACCTATTTCGAAAATTTACCGGCAGATTTAAAAAATTACATTAAAAAAAAATTGCCGTCCTTCCAAAACTCCTCTGTTACATAAATTTTGAACTTTACGCTATTTAATCATTATTGTTTTTGGTTTAACATACGATTTCTTTTTGTTATTATAACTTTATATTAATGACTATAATGACAATCATGTTTATAAATTTGACTTTATTCAATTGACAATGACTATATTACAATGTATAGAAACTTATTAATTATATTGTAATTGTGTAAAAACGAAACAAATAATCCAAATCCAATACATTATTCATTGTAAACAAATTCTCAGACAGCAATAGGCTATTTAGTCAGTATTGATTAAGTTGTCGCTGGCAAGAACACTCTTAGGGAATACAGTTGTTTGTGTGGAGTAAAATAATTATACCTAAAACGTGTATTTAATTAACGAGATATTAACAAAAATATGTCTCTCTTAAAAACATTTTTTACCTTTTACCAAGCAAAGGCCAGTTGACATTTTAATGGAATGAAGTATACCTACACAGGGAAGGAGGAAATTAATTTTTCGTTTGTGATGTTCTGATACGGACACAGATTTCCTGGCATGCGTTTCAATGTTAATTCAGTTTCCGGGTCATTAGCGGCTTAATCTCGATAAAGTGATATACATATTTAAAGCGTCATTTATTTTTACGTAATGAGACACTCGCAAAATAAAATACGTCAGCTTTCCTATAAGCAAAATTTAGACAATGAAAATTAGGCTTTTATATATTAGGATATATTAGTAAATTAAATATGTTAGGATTATCATGTATAAGGTAATTTCAGGAAACCACAATGCGATTTGTTTGGTATATTTTTAAGTACTTCTATCTAATTGTACCTTTGCAACAGCTTCAGTTATTGCAACTGCATGAGAGGCAGAAAATGCTTAAGACATTAAGTCCGCCTTTGTACACCAATATATTTTAAGAAAGTGTCTTTCACAATGGACACTTCCCGGTTTTTATGAACACAGACCTGAGCAAAATATAAATAGCTACATATATGTTCATCACAATATTTTATAGATATATAAATATTCTGTTAATGTATATGTGACTGAACTCAGACTGATGAATCCGTTGGATCTGATCAAGTAAACTCCAGAATCGTTTAGATTCACAATTCGGTCCACTACACAATTTCTGAAATTTACCGATCCTTCGAGTCCCGTATCGCCACTCAAGTGAGTTCCGAGTTAACGCAACTCGCTTGAGTTGCGTTGACCCCATTCGGCTTGAACTGCTTGGTGACTACTCCATCCAGGGTATAGCCCTTCAGCGATGACGCCCAACTGATAGAAATCCACCTTGTTGTGCTCATCAGCAACTACTGTTGATAGTCACATAAAACATTATCGATCAGTGACTTTACTTTTAAATCTACGGGCACTTTCCGTTTTGAGAGTTGTTAAAAAGTACTTTAAGATTGACGTCAGTGTCCGTATTGCATTATTAAGGAATGAAAGGGTACGACGCTACGTTATCTTTTGCACATTGTACGAATATTAGTAGATTGTTTACCCATGGAGTAATCAATTATTATCGAAGCTTGGGCGGAGCGAGACTAATGTAAATTGCATGGCCAATTGGCTTTTATTTAGATTTGCACTGAGCTAAAGCAGAGCACAGATTCGTCTAAGGATTGGCGATTTATCTGGACCTTTTGGCAATAAGATCATGTTAACCAGAATATAAAATGATTAAGAAGAGAACATTATTATACAACTGCGGTAGTCTACTCTGCACGAGCTTAAGATTGATCTTATAAATATTTACCTTCAAGTTTCCCCGAATAGACCTGCGCAGTATTAAAGTCGAGGGGACCCTTCGATGAGTGAAACTCCACATCGTCAGCGAACACAGAGCTGGGATCTGGCCGCAGTACGAGCTTGAACTGCCTGCAACAATACGATAATATAGGTTAATAAATAAAAAAATCAGGCACTCTGTTTACATAAAGTGCTCGTCAATCGTCGCATCCTCGTATAAAACTACCTCCAGGGAAGTGATAGTAAACGAGTATTCGAACAGTATATAGCATCCACATGCGTCTCACATGGCGTCCTAGGGATGTGTGTTAGAACTACTGCTCTGAAACCTGGGGTACAACTGGGTGCCACGAGGTGACTTTCTGCTGGGAACGGAGGATGTGTGTTTTGCTGCAGCCATACTACGACGTACGAAGAGGCGGTTACTCAAATACGATCGCATCAATTGATATAAAGCTGATCGCATTTTTCGCCTGGGGCTGGATGTGAACGTCGAAATGTCAACACATGTAATTTTCATGAATACTATGAGGTATCGCGGCATGGTTATGGAGATGGCCATTGAGAGTTTGGGGAGCATTTCAAGTTCCTCGCTACGTCTGAACTGTGAGGTGAGTGCTCAATGCTTTAGTTGGACACACAGTCAGGTACGTTGGTGCTGTCGGGTATATATACCAGTATGTACTTCTTTAAAATTCCTTAACTCTTAACATACAGCCTGCATGTTTGTCCGTAATCAGCACTGTATCTTTCGAAACATGTTGCGTAAATTATCTTCCTGAAATTAATCAATAAATAAAATTATACTGACTTCAAAAGGCTACCACCTTGCTATTTATTTGATGATAATATTTAACATTGGTCCAAGGGTTGGCGAAGTGCAATGAACTACAAATATTAAGATACCTATCTAAACACCTAATGTAACGTCATAATGAAATTCTTCAAATAGTGAAACAAAACCCTTCTAGAAACTAAAGTTCGCGTGAAAAGAAGAAAGTTTAGGAGTTATTTCGTTTTATAACAAAGTTAGTTGTACCAATAAACTTTGATTAATTTATGAGGACTTAACATTTACTTCAGTAAGAGTTGTGTGTACATTGTAACTTAACATAAATTTCATAACAACAGCAATTTAAACTAAGCGTTCATTGCGTTCTAGTTAGGACAATTAAATATGTAAATATTAATTGGACTTAGTTAAACTTACCTGTCATCTCTTGACATTTCATTAGTAAAAACTACATCATTACTAAAAATGACACGCTTCAACAACGCATAGAATTTATTCAAATTGACTATAAAAATAGGAAAAAATTGGCAGACTCGGTTCGTAAAACTATAATAAAAATTTGACACCTTGCGACTTCTTCCTTCGGGCCACTTGAAAGATAAGTTCTACGCCAACAGCGCAGCGTCAATTCGATAATTTCATTTAATTTCTCAAAAAATGCTATTTTTCTTTGAATATTAAAATAACAACTCTTATTAGAAAACCCTTAATTAGCAGTGAGAATATTAATGAAAATTTAATTTATCTTCATAAGAATACATTATATATTAAATTTCAAATTCACTATTTAAACATGAGATATAAAAATAAATAACCGTTGATGTAACTCAAAATAAAGACTAATTCTTTATCTTGAGTTACATCAACGGTTAATTGTATTGTTTGCAATACTAATTAAAAACAAAACAATTTGTATAATAATTAAAGCGGAAATGATTTTAATTTAGAAGCTGTGATTTGTTTCTATCAAGACACCGTCGTGATTTGTCATTTTGTGCGACAAATAATAACAATGATCAATTATGCGAAAAGTAAGAAATATTATATCAAATTCAATAATATGACCAGTCACCCAGCCCACTAGCAAATGAATAGGCGTGAGCTGTCAATTACGGAAGATAACGGAATACCAAATGTATATAGATTAAACGACAATCTAACGAAGTATGTATGAATATATTTGTAGTTGTTGAAGTATGCAAATTCGTTATGGGCGGATACAAAGACGAAGAAAATTAGGCACTTGATATGATATGATAATGTTCAGTGGACTGGACGAGGAGGTCTGTTGTATGTGTTATTATTTATTGGAATAATCAATTTGTGTCGATATATCATATAGTGTGATGTAAGCGAACAAATACAGAGCAAAATTAAATGAAACACTCGATAGCCTAACAAATAACATGGAAATGATTAAAGCTACTATAATAAAATACTCTTATAGTAACTTGTATCATTTTAAACCAGGGACTTTTTATTATGTATTTAAATTTTGCCCCTTCGACGCATAGTGTCTTAAAACAAAAAAATATTGTTAACCCTTAAATGACGTAGTTCAGATCGACTCAAGCGCTAAACGACATAAACGTAAAACGACTTAAACGCAATATTTTTCATAATCCTTTGACTTCGACTGAATAAAGCGGAATAAGTTGATGGAATGTTATATTTTTACAACTATGTAAAAATATAACATTCCAAACATAGCACCAGTTTCTATAGTTCCTCTTTTACTGTGCAGGCCATTCGGCTGTGGAACTCTCTCCAGTTTGTATTAGGCGTGCACAAACGGTACATTCTTTTAAAAACCAAGTCAAGGAATACTATTTATCTCTTTAGCTTATACGATCGTTGCGCTACTTATTATCAGCTTGTATTACGTATTATATTTATCAATTGTAGATTTTAGATCATTAACATAAAGTAATTCTGTAAGTCAGTTAGCTCATTATTATTTGATTTTAAGTATGTTTTGTCAGTATATTTTTAAAAAAATATTTGTTAATATGTAAGTATCTTACACCCCCGTCTTTCCAGTTTTTTATATCTCTCCGTCCGTAGGTTGTCTGGAAGAGATCGCTGTTTGAGCGATAAGACCGCCAATTGTACTAGTAATTTTAAGTGTATTATGTTATTTTCTTCTCTCTGTTTTGTGGTGTATGTACAATAAAGTGTTATCTATCTATCTATGTTGTGTAATAATATGTTATAGTTTTTATTATTGGTTTGATCTTAATTTAAGTTAAAATGAATATTCAGGTATCACGCTTAGGCAGCACCCTGAGATGAGACAATTGTTTTAAAAGAGCTATGAGTAATTTATTGAACTAAGATCACATATTCTAGGTTCTTACGCAGTAATAAAATGATCAGTCTAAACATCATTTCATTATTGCAAAACCGTTCGTGTCTCGTCCGAAAAGTTCAACGGCAGTTAAAATATGAAAGGTCACGTTTCGCCAGTACATCAGGGCTACACGTGTGATTTATTGGACGTTACAGGCTGCTCTATACTTTAATGCCTAGAGTTTAAAGCTCGCATCGCGGCGGTAAATCATAATTAGGCCGCGGCATGACGATACGAGTAGACTATGTATTTTTAGTATATCCCAAAGTAGGGAATTCCAACTTTGATATGTGTTTAAGATATTTTTGTATAAGTTAGATGCATTTTCATATGATTTTAATTTATGTAAAATTTTAGTTATACAGTTCCTTTAAACGATTTCGATTTAATGTCACAGGTGGATTCATAATAATAACTTTATTATTTGCTTTGTAACGCTCGTTTTAATATTTTTGTTATTTAATTATTTATTTCACAAAAAGGTAACAGTTTTCTCTAAAATAGGTAAACTAGTTTTATTTATAAAATGGTAATGATACAAGAAGATAGTCTCAAAATGAAAAATAATCACTATATTTCAGACCGCCAGCGATGTCGGATATGTGTTCTTTAGGCTCCGCTATTTAATATTTAAAAGAACCTTTTAACTCGACTCACTTTATTTTCACTTCTACATATATATTAATTTTAACGTCTCAAGTTATACTTGTTAAATCCCAATAATACTTTTTACGTTACTAATAGAGAACATATTCATGTCTTTTACAATTTATTTGTCAAATCTTTGTATGATATGGAAAAGGAAAGGTATTTATGTGTAGGTCCTGGCTGAATGTAGTGTTTGAGACATAAACGCTCTTAGTTTAGCTTTTAGCTTCTAGGCCGCCAATTCTGTTGACGCAAACTAAACTAAAATAGACTAAATGTATGTTTTGTGCTGTCATTCAGTGATTATTTATCAGTAAACCACGAATTAAACAACTAAAATTACTTAGTTATTCAACTTAGTGTTTTTTTTATTCTATTTTAAATAAATTATATGTTAAATTACGACTAAGATTTGTTTTGTTACATTTGGTATTAATTAAATACAGTTCACACAGAAAATTCAGTTTACAACTACGAAATCACATTAAACGGATCACTAAGCTATTTTAGTATTTACTTGTGGCAATTGTTCGTTTTTGATTAAATACACAAGAAGTTTTACATTTTCAGTAATATGTTATAGGATTAGATTAGTTTCCATGTTTAGTTAGAAATATACTTTTCAATTGTCGACAAAGCTCTTATAAGAATAGCATTCGAGAGATATAATAATTTGTCTGATGTTGGGTGTTTTTCTCTCAATTGATTCGATCAAAAACAACACTCAACGCTAAGTGATTGCAGAAACTGTAGCAACGAGCACCGTAGCTCGTTGCTACAGTTCATGTAATCGTTATACACGATTCTACGGCTTATAGACTACGGTTACGGCTTGGACAACGTATATGTTTTGAATGTTAAAATCTGAATATAATACTTCGTCTTTCATAGCTGTCTGTACTTTTTGTCATAGATTTATAGTATACTGATGTATAGATAGACAATGAGAAAGAGAAAAAGCATAAATATATTATTATCAAAACAAGATAGATAGACGAGACCGAATGGTTCCGTTTTAGAAAACAACACTATTATAGTGTCCCAGATTCTTCTTGGTTTTAGTGATCAATAGACACCTGTCTCTACGGTTCGATTTGTCTACAACTCTTTCTTCTATTAGTCGACTATCTATTATAATAATTAGGTGTCCAAAGCAGCATTAACTAGCGATATACAGCTGTCTTGCTAGTCGACAATCGACTATAAAAAAAGTAAGCCCCAGCTTCCTAACAGTGTTAGAAGTGTCCAGACAGTCGAGTGTCTCCCTACTTGTCTCGCTAACCTCGTTGTAGGAAAACTTGTGTCGATTCCGTCTAATAAAGCCAATCAGCTCCCCGAATGCTCGATCTTAATTTTGTTATGTCATATTAGAGACGACAGATTGTTCTTCTAGTTTTGTTGTTCTACTTAGAAACAAATTTCCAAAGCAGATTGGTATTAATTTTATCATTACTATAGAGTGGCTACACTGAGTCGTGTATATTATAATTAAATATAGTACATACATAGTACATTATTGCGAAGGTGCAAATTGACCACGAGGTTCGCGAAACAGGCAATTGCAGGTGGAGTATAAGTTTGATGAACGAGCCGCAGGCGAAGACTTCAATTATACGAGATGAGCATTTGTAATTTCGGTCGAGGCTTATATAGTGCTTTACTCAAGAAATTGTTTATTCCACAAGTTCTAACTGTAATAAATAATAAAAGTTACATTTGTCATGTTAGGCTTTGTTTGTTTGTTATATTTCTGAATTTGGTATTGAGGCAATAGCTGAAATAGTAATTTATTCGAAAAAGACTCACCCTCAGACTTCGTACTGACTCAATAGATAAATAAAAGACCTGAACTTTTTTTTCATAACTGTAATCCCCAAAACAAAAGAAAGTTTCTTCAAGCGAACCAGTTTTGTTGATGAAAATTGTTGTTTTTATTTAATTTCAAACATTTTCATATTCATTCACCTTTTAAACCTTCTCTGGACTTCTACAAATAATTCAATACCAACATTAGCCAAATCGGTCTGAACAGCAATTAATTTTTCTATATATAGATAAACAGTCACAGTAATCACTAAGTATAGCTATTAACTTTAATTCGAGACAAACTTCTTTATTTATTCACATTCCTTATCGATAAATTAAATTTTATTTTGATTTTTGTGCCGAAAGGCAAACGCCTCTAAGGTTAACAGCGACGCGAAGATAAATTGCAGCAAAATTAATAAAAAAATTCTAAAAAACAAGTGAAGTTTTGTATGTTTGAGCCTAAATGTAGATGTGAACATTTTCTTTTACATATATGTATGTATTACGGAATATTACGGAATGTCTTTTACACTTTGCTTAACATAGTGAACGTGAAAGTTAATAAATGTATGTATGAGTGAAATGTATGTATAATAAATAAATGTATGAGTTAATAAATTTATTTGTCTTATTTGAAACGTAAAATTTTGTAGTAATATCGGTGAAATATGCAGCTAATTGCCAACATTACAATAACCAAAGTGAACGTTTGTTTACTGGTCACATAAGTGAAAGTCATGGTACCCAGTAATATCATTGCCACAACCTTGTCCTGCAAATCGAAAAAAAATCTTGCTGTTTTACAGGCCAAAAACAGTTCTTACTTTTGACTTAAAACGGTGGCACATACAAAAAACTCTGGCAAAGAGTGCCTCTCTGGTAAACCAATTAGTTTTATATTACACACCAGGTGAACCGGCAACATTACAAAAAACCTCAAGAGCTTAAAAATACAACTTTAATCTTTGAATGGATGAGATTTCAGTCCAAGCCTGGTAGATCAGCTAACGTATCTGTTATCCTTCAGCCGTTATTGGAACATGCAAAAGCACTCCCGAGGAGGCGCCCGTCGCCGAGCTCTGTGCCTCTAGCTAGATACTGAAAAATGGCCAGCCATTTTCTTTCATTAGATTATCCGGCAAAACTCGGTAATCCCATCAGTTGTATGTAAATCATAGTAAAATACACAATCAGTCACATGAGGAGAATATTTGGACTTCGACGTTATTTACACAGGGTTGTTTTTTATTTGCCGATGTGATGTTTTGCCATAGATCACGCATATCCATAATGTGAGACGTTAAAAACTAACCCGCTTTATATGGAAATACTTATCTTTTATATGTTGCCTGAGATTATTTATGAATGAAACATTTTACAAACAATATACAATACAATACTTTGCATCAGTTAAACATAGAAATCAGAGCAAAGAACGACGGTTGCTATTACTATGCGACTATATTACCAATAACCTGAAACTAACGTCTCAGTTTCGACGCACGGCGGCAAAATGTGTGATACTGTACATATTGCTTGTGTATAAATATAACATCAATATTTGTCATCATAATAACATTGTTCCTCAATCAACTCCAAAAACATAAGCAGTTTTGCTTGCCCGTATCTTAGTTTTTTATTTTTGCTCGTTGTAAAAAATGTGAGTATCGATTGCAGGGGTGTGATACATCATGAAATTTTGCCATAAGATAAAATAGTAAATAATGAATATGCACTGCAATTAATTAATTCTGTAAATTTTCATCATAGAAAGATAACATACCACATAAGAAGACAACAAAAACGATTTATATACGATGTACAAAGTCACAAAAAATGATTTTGTTATAAATCTTTGAGGATTGGAAAAAACGTTGGCACAAGTGTATGATCTGGTGATGTTTATGAATAAATATTTTTTTAAATCATAATATTCGTGATACTTTGAACAAACTATGTGTGACGTATCATCAGACAGAACTTTAAAATGTGATTTTTATATATATATATTAACCTACCGGTAATTCGGAATCCGGGGGGATATTGTTTGCAAACTGGATTGCTAACTTGATTAAGGAATTAATTACCTGAGCAATCCCGTTGAGTTCCCACGGAATTAACTAGGAATAGCGAAGGAGAAATATTTAACTCCAGCATAAATATTAATAAGTGAAGTTTAGAGTGACGCGTTCGGGAGTTATTTGTGTAAGTGGATTAGCTGTTCAGTGGCTCTTTAAGCACTCGACGGGATTGATTTTTGCGTCTCCTCTTTAATCAAATAAATATGATTTGCGGGCTAATGTTTCGTGACGTTTATTTTTATATATTTGAGGTTAACTAGTGTGTTGATGTTTGTTTAGACTATAACTTCACAAACTGCGTCATTTCCCAATACACGACGAATTCATGCGTCTGAGCCTAGAGCGGCTTGGTAGTGTTGCATCAATCCGAACCAGATCCAAAAGCTAGGTGATACAACTCTGTCACCAGCACACCTTTTTTTTTTGCTCTGGCAACCCTAAAGAGTGCACTTGTCAAATTTTAGCACTCGTATTTAAATTCATAAATAAATCATTTAAATGTGTTTTTAAATATTAATTTTATATGTAGTAGTTAGAATATATAGTGAAACACTCGTGGAATTGAATTTATCAAGATCCATCAAGTGCAAGTTTTTTGAAAAATCGTCGTATGAAGTTTTCTCTGCAACCGATTCTTCTAAAGGAATAAACAGCTGTATTACCCAATTAAAACTGTGGACTGCTGCAATATAAACCGGGGGAGTACTTTTTTCTTTGTTTATAACTCTTAATTATTATCTGGGTACCTAATATCGATATAGTACTTGGTTTTGGTTTTGTTTTTTTTTTCTCAATTTTATGTAGGTACATCAATACTTTTCAATCAAAACCAATTGATTTACTCAGATATTTATTTATTTACTTATTACTAAAATTAGCTTATATTATTATAATATATGGTAAGAAAGACGACAACTAGCATTATTGTAAATACACAGTAAACCTCTCTTTACTCTATACATTTGGTCATACGTTTAGTAATAACACAGTTGCTTCATTCTTTTGCCACATTACTACTATTAATCCTTGTTACAAACAGTGCTTGTAGTACAAGAGTACTTTCAAATCACTATTTCATTACTGACAAAGTTGTGTTTAGATTGACACAAAAGTGTGAAATAAGGATATATTTTAAAATTAATGAGAAAGTATAAAATTTTGCAGTAGCTTATAGTCTGTAAATTGTCCACTGAGTTTTCTTTTTTATAATTAAGTACATAAAGTAAAATAGTTATATAACTCTGTCAAACTTGTATGATCTACTCACTTACATTAAATAAATAATTTTTTTTCATATACTCAATTCTTACACATTATAAACTGTAAAACTAGAATATTTACTACTTGAAAACCAAACTTAAATTGTTTACAAATTTTCAGAACAACAAAACACACAACTAACACAATGATGACCCGCAGAGCAACAGCTCTATGCACAGAGCAGAAACTGAGACAGGCCTTAGAAGAACTAAAGCACACAAAAGAAACCTGCAGTCAACTTCTCAGAGAACGGGATGAGAGTGAGATAGAGATTCAAAAAATAATTGCGAGGAACACACAACTCAAGTCTGAGCTTTCTCAACTACATGCTCAACATGTGGATGTTCTCCAACACCAAGAAAATCTGAACGAGACCATCAGCTGCTATGATCAACAGTACAGCAGTTATGAAAGGACATTGCAACGAATTACAGACCTGGAGAAAGAGTTGAGTGTAGCAAACAACCAAATTGCACACTATAAGGAATTAGAGCAGTTACAGGACACAGTGCACACTGAGAACCTATATCAAGAGCTAGTGGGATCTCCAGGAGGACTATCTATGCTGTACCAGCCACTTTCAACCAATAAGGATAACTGTCCACATGTCAATAGTTTGAATTTTGATAATTCAGTTCAGTGTTCTGTTGAAACAGGAAATTTAAAGTTTAGTAAAAATAAATTTAAAAAATATGTTAAGGTCAGAAAGTATATTAAAAACTAGGAAACTGATAAATAAAGAAAAAACTTATTACAAAAATGTCAACTTCATTAAAGAACGCACCCAGTTATTTGAAAAATTAGATATTTTAAATTCGATAATTAAAGAAAATAGATTTACATATGAAAAAATATAAATTCATTAAATAGTAGGTTAAAAAATCTTCAACAGTCATTAACAAAAATGACAGAAAACTATAATAATTCAAAAAACCAGATAGCTGAATACATTCTGGCCTTAAAATGTATGTCTGACACCTCCACTCTCGTAGACACACCAGCTAAATCTTTGTCACCAAACTGTAGTTTTAATGAAAATCGCTCAGTAGGAGAATATCAGACTTATCAGTCTGTTTCCTTAGACAGGACAATCAATAGTAAATCATCTGAGCAGCCAAACCATCTAAAATATGTAATTATATGTGATGAAATTGGCAAAGATTTGGGTTGGTTGCTGCAGAGTGAATTTGGTAGGGATACAATTAACTATTGCATGCCAGGTGTTACAATGCACCAATTAATGACAAAGTTAGATACTCTTCAGATTGATATAAACACAAATTTAATAATTCTAGTTGGTAATAGAGGAAATTTAAATAAAAAGGACTTGGTTTCTTACTATGACACATTATGTTCTCTTAATGTAAATAAAATAGTAATGTTTACATTACCTTATAGTAAAAGCCTGTCTTATGAAGAGAATAATATTAGATATAAGTTGAATTCAACATTGAGTACGATGTCTCAGTACAACTATAAAAAAATACATTTAATTGATATTAATAAATTAATATCTAAATTGTATATGACAAAAGATAAATATTATCTTACTTCTTATTATAAGAGACAAATAGCTTTATCGCTATTATATTATTTTACACATATAGCCAAAACTTTGGCTAGTACATCTGCTTCTATTGAGCAGGACAATAAAATTAGATTAAGAACGTCTTTGGAATTTGTTCCAAATATAACTAATAATATCAATTGTTTAAATTAACAAATGAGACAAAAGATAAAACATCTTGCTATCCAAAGACAAAAGATAGGTCCAATTGCTTAAATTTTGTTCATCAGAATATACAGGGCTTGTCTGGCAAAGATTTAGAAATTAGTTTATTTCTTAATTATGAAAGCATTGACATATTATGTGTTACAGAGCATTGGTTAAATAGCTCTCAGTTACCTATGATAAATTTTGATAATTACAGAGTTGTGAGTTCATTTACCAGAAATACAGCTATTAGAGGTGGATCTTTGATAATTTTACATAATTCCCTAAAATGTAAGGAACGTAAAGACTTGGTATCTTATTCCATTGAACGAACTATAGAATTATCATGTGTGGAACTTGAAAAAATAATTATTATCTGTGTTTACCGGCCCCCCTCAGGGAACTACCAAGAGTTTGAGTCTGTTATGGAGGAAGTACTGAGATTAATTTGTAAGAAAAATAAAAAAGTAATTGTTTGTGGAGACTTTAATATAAATATATTAGACATGTCACAGCTGTCTAGCAGATATTTAAATCTATTTAAATCATTCAATTTAGTTAATGTCTTTGATGAACCTACTAGAGTAACACCTACATCAGCCACTTGTATAGATAATATTTTTTGCAACAGTGATGTTACTAAAAAATCCATAGTTAATTTCATTAATTCTGACCATAGTGGACAATTTGTGACTATTGAGCACCATCATGCACATTGGTCCTTGAGGTTACTTGTAGGCCTATTACAAAACACGGTGTTGAAAAATTTAAAAATAATGTTAATGATAGAATTTATTCTTTACCATTAGATGATAGTAACCCAAATAGTTTATATAACAGCGTCTTTAATGTTATCAAAGTGAATCTAGTAAAATATTTAAACAAAAGTCCATTAAGATTTACACGAGTAAAAAGAAATTCAGTGACTGGGCTACACCAGGTATTTACAAAAGTAGGAGAAAATTATATGAGCTATATGCCCTAAAATCTAATTCTAGGACCCTGAATTTTTTGAGTATGTAAGAAATTACTCTAAAATATTGTTACGAGCTGGGGTCAGTAAATTAAACGGCGGTCTACCAAAACACTGAACTTTTATTAATTAGTACACTAACTTCACCGAAAGCACTGAAAGTCGCTTCTTAGTTCTCCAATATCACTTGTTTTCGCACTGTATCGCAAAACAATAATGCTTCCGGCGGCCGGACACAGCCTTATATAGTCCCCTAAGATACTTGCCACTCTTGCCAGAACATTCGCGGACACACTCGAATGTGTAGTCCAATACGTCGCGCGTTCGAGACGTTTCGAGTATAACTGTCTCGATACTCGAATATTCTCGATACACAATACTCGAATATTCCTGTACTATCTTTCTCGAATATTCTCGATACACAATACTCGAATATTCCCGTACTATCTTTCTCGAATATTCTGTGTTTGTCTATCTCTTTCTAATGATGTTTTCTCATTCTAATACTTCTCGAATGTTCTAACTATCTCTGTCTCTTTCTACTATTGCTATCTCTTTCACTCCTATTGAAATTTATGTCCTTTTACTGAAGTAGGCTTAATGGCTCATAAGGGGTCCTGAAAACGCCTGAAAACGGGTTTTCAGGTTATTGCGGCATTGGATAGAGGGTAGCCTGAAACGTACTGAAAACATGTTTCAGGCGCCTGAAAACGACTGTAACTTGGGTGTAATTTAGATTTTTTAGTATGTGAAAGAGCTACTTCTGAAACGGCCTGAAACGACGTTTCAGCCTGCTGAAAACGTTTCTAAGTCACAGAAAATCACTTTTGAAGTTGTACTAAGCCACCGGCGTAACACTACCCCCTCCTAAGACATGCTCGTCCCGAGCATCATTATTTCCGTGGTATTTCGCCAGTCGGTCAACGTGAACAATCTTACAGGGACTACGTGCATTTCGCTGTATCCGGTACGTGACGTCGTTGATCCTCTTCAAAACTCGATAGGGTCCTTCCCATTTGGCTTGAAGCTTCGGAGATTTCCCTTTACTGCGGACTGGATTATGTAGCCACACCAACGAACCCTCTTCAAAGCCCTTGTTGTTTACATTTCGGTCGTAGCGGGTTTTCATCTTCTCAGACATCTGTTGGCTTGATTGTCTGACTTGCTCGTGTACATCGTTCAACTTGTTGCGCAAATCATTCGCGTACTCGGTTATATTCCGCGGGGCATCAGGTGGAATTCCAGTAAGTAGATCCGCAGGCAACCGTAGTTCTCTACCAAAGTTTGCAAATGCTGGTGTCACCGAAGTACTTTCATGGACTGCGCTTCGATATGACATCAGGAATGGTTGGATGTGCTTGTCCCAATCCTTTTGCCTGTTTGACACAACCTTTGCAGATACCTCTCCAATGTTTGGTTAAATCGTTCCACCATTCCATCAGATTGCGGATGGTAAGAAGTGGTCCTCGTTTTATGGGTACCCATAACTCGACACATCTCTTGAAATATTTGAGACTCAAAATTTCTTCCCTGATCACTATGAATTTCCAAGGGTACTCCAAAACGGCAGAAGACTTCATGGACTAATTTATCCGCAACTGTTGAAGCCTCTTGGTTAGGAATAGCGAAGACTTCCGGCCACTTAGTGAAATAATCCATCACAACCATGAAGTACTTGTTTCCGCATTCACTTTCCGGAAATGGTCCCGCAACGTCTATGGCAATCCTTTCCCATGGTGCACCAACGTTATACAGTTTCAATGCACCTCTGCTGCGTGTATGAGGTCCCTTTACTGCAGCACAACTAGTACACTTGCGGCACCAATCTTCAACATCGTCACGGCAATTTATCCAGTAAAATCGTTCTCTTATTTTCAACAGAGTTCTCGTCACTCCCATATGACCTCCCGAACATCCGTTATGGTACAGCTGTAGAACATCCGGTATCTTGGCTTTGGGTACAACCATTTGTAGATGACAACGGTCTCCTCGAGCGTTTTCCCATTTGCGGCACAAGACTTCATCTTGGATAACCAGGCTGTCCCATTGAGCCCAATAGCTCTTCGTGATGGAACTCATCGACGCAATATCACTCCAGGCAGGTTTAGGAGTACCGGCTTTGATCCATTCGAGAATTGGTTTGATGTCTACATCATACTGCTGAGCGTGCTGAAAGGTTTCTTTCCATTCATTGCTAAGATCCGTGTTTAGCATTCTCACAGGTAGGTCTGCTTTTGCTTCTTGTTTTACGCAGTGCTTGCAGTCTTCAGAGCAAGGTCTTCTTGACAAAGCATCTGCATTACCATGAGATCTTCCACTGCGATGTTCAATCACGAAGTCATATTCTTGAAGTAACTCAATCCATCTCGCAACTTGTCCTTCGGGATTCTTGAATTGTAATAGCCACTTCAATGCAGCATGGTCAGTACGCAGATGGAATTTTCGACCAAGCAAATATTTGTTGAAATGCTGCAATGTTTTCACACACTGCCAGTAATTCTCTTCTCGTGACACAGTAATTTCTCTCAGGTTTGGACAAAGATTTGCTGAAGTATGCTATAACAACTTCGCGATCTCCTTTCCGTTGCGACAATACACCACCTAGCCCAGTATCACTTGCGTCTGTATCCACTATGAATTCATTTTCATTATCAGGATACCCCAGAATAGGTGTGTTACACAGATGTCGTTTCAGTGCTTGAAATGCGACGTCACAGTTTTCATCCCAGCAAAAACTTCTCTTTTCTTCTGTGAGTTTATGAAGAGGCTTGGCAATGTCGGCAAAGTTCTTCACAAATCGCCGGTAGTAGGAACACAAACCCAAAAATGCTCTTACTTGTGTCTTGTCTCTCGGAACTGGCCAATCCTTTACGGCGATGATCTTCTGCGGATCTGTCTGGACACCCGCTTCCGAAACCACGTATCCTAGGAAGCTTACTTGTCGTTTGAAGAAGGAACACTTTTTAGGGCTTAACTTCAGGTTGGCGCTTCGAATTTTTGATAACACCCGTTCTAGATTCTGAAGGTGTTCTTCAAACGTACGGCCCACGATGATGATATCATCCAAATAGACCAGACAGGCTTCTCCAATCAATCCGCTGAGTACCAGCTCCATCAGCCTTTCGAAAGTCGCCGGCGCATTACACAACCCGAACGGCATCACTTTGAACTGCCATAGTCCCTTTCCAGTAGAAAATGCAGTCTTCTCCTTGTCCTTAGGGTCAATTTCTACTTGCCAGTAGCCACTTTTTAAATCTAACGTGCTGAACCACTTCACTCCGGTAAGCATATCCAGCGTGTCATCAATCCTGGGTAATGGATAGCTGTCCTTCTTTGTGATGTCGTTCAGGCGGCGGTAGTCAACACAAAAACGCATGCTGCCATCCTTTTTCCTAACAAGCACCACGGGTGAAGACCATGGGCTGGACGAAGGCTCTATAACACCTTCCTTCACCATTCCTTCAATCATGGTCTCCACTTCCTTTTCCCGTGCTATCGGTAGTCTTCTTGGTCGCTGGCGGATAGGCAATTCGTTCCCAGTGTTAATTCTGTGTTGAACTAAACTCGTCTTCCCAATGTCCTCGTCGTTAGTAGAGAAAACATCAGCGTACTTGAGTAACATCTTCTTAGCCTTGTCTATCTGTTCCTTAGACAAAACGTCTCGACAGTCTTCCAAAAGTTTTGACACGCTGATTCCTTCATTTTTGTTGACATTTGTATGAGTCGTGTCTTGACAACGACGCAACCAGTCTACCTCCTCACTCGTACCAAGTAACATTCCCTTTTCGATCACGTGTTCTTTATCGTCAAGATTCAGTACACGAACTGCTGCAAAGCCAGTGGTTCTTACCAGAGTTCGTGCCATCTTCCATGGCTGGTCATGATCTAATCTTTCAATGAGTACACATCGATGTATCTTTCCAGAATTGTAAGGGAGACTAACCGGCACAATGGTTTCTGATTTTGGGGTAGAGCGGTTTTCTTTAAGCTATACACTTTCCCCGGTGTGGCTCCTTCCATGAACAATTCTTCTCGTCCACAACTCATAATTCCTTGCTTGACGTCGATCTCACAACCATTCCTCCTCATAAAGTCTAGTCCGAGAATGCAGTCATCGACAATATCAGCCACAATGACGTTGTGCAGGTAAACTTGATTACCCAACTTCAACTCCACCTTCTGTTCGCCTCGGACGGGTATGTGCTGACCGGTGGCGGTTACTAAATTTAATCGCTCCAGGCTGTTGTTTCTGAAGTCCCTCAGAAACCGATTCGCAAGTTGAGAACTGACAACCGTGCGAGAAGCTCCGGTATCGATTGTCAGCTTACATGGCCTTCCGTTAACCACGCCATTGATGATCAGGCTGTTCCCATCGTGGGCTTGTGAGATCGAAATCCTTGGGGCTCTGCGAACACACAGCCAGCACTCGCCCCGCAGTCCTGGCGTTTACTCGTTTCCCTGCTGTTGTTGGACAGCGCTATTAGCTGCCCTGTTCTCCTGAGGCCCATCTTTATCAGTCCCTGAGCTACGCTTAGGACAACTTGATCGGAGGTGTCCCTTTTCGCCACAAGTGTAGCATCTAGGGCTGTATCCCTTGAAGCGGTCACGCACAGGTGTTGCAACTACCTCCCTGACACGGTGAGACCGATGGTCTTGCCTCACAGCTTCCACTTCTAGAGCATGGGCCAGGGCGTCTTTAAGGGTTCGTGGTGCCCGAGTCTCACAGCAGCTCTCACTTCGAGGTCCCGAATGCCATCGACAAAAGCCTGTACAAGGTTGCCCACAATTAACGTCGGTGCGGACTGGTACGCTTTACGTACCAGTTTTTCTACCTCTAGGGCCCATTGTTGCAGGTTTTCACCAACACGCTGAACCCGATCTTTTAGCTGGGCCCGAAACACATGTTCAGGTGTGCGTCGCCGTATCTTGCCTCAAGCGCTTCCAATAGTTCCTCGTAGCTCACCTTCTTGTCAAGAGCTTCGAGGACTGTCAAGGCTTGATCTCGGAGGCCTAGCTTGAGTGCGGTCATAGCCTGGGCTTTAGTCCACCCATTTGCCTCCATTACAGCCTCAAACTGTATTTTATAGGCTGACCACGAGGAACTCCCATCAAAAGGTGGCACTTTGAACCCTCGCACCGAAGGAGCGGCACTGACGATAGTGGCTGTCCCATCTCCGACCTTCAGATTACCCAAAGCCTTCTTGACATCGGCAATCTCAGATTCAGCTTCGGTGAGACGGTTCTCGTGTTGCAGAACCTTATCTTCTATCACTTTGACCTTATTGCCGAAAATCGCTTGGAGATCTTTGATCAGGACCATTTGTTCGTCTTGGCCGAGCTGCAGTTGTTCCCTCAAAAGGCGAGTCTGCTCCTCCTGACGGCGGGCCTGCTCCTCCTGCCGGCGCCTGCTCCTCCTTATCGCGCTGCAACTGCTCTTCCAGACGGCGTGCCTGCTCCTCCTGACGGCGGGCCTGCTCCTCCTGACGGCGGGCCTGCTCCTCCTGACGGCGGGCCTGCTCCTCCTGACGGCGGGCCTGCTCCTCCTTATCACGCTGCAACTGCTCTTCCAGACGGCGTGCTTGCTCCTCCTGACGGCGGGCCTGCTCCTGCATCATCGCCATGAAAGCCGCCCAATCTGGTGCGGCAGCCGACGTTGAGGGAGTGGCTTCCATAACTGACTGCTGGTCCTCGTCAGTTGGCGGCTGAGTAGCTCCGAAGCGTCTCTGGTCGGCTTCCTGTTGTCGCTGGCTTCTTGTCCGGATTCTTCCTTCCGTGTCTTCCTTTGGTAGAACCGGCATACTGATCCCACTTCTGACACCAAATTTACGAGCTGGGGTCAGTAAATTAAACGGCGGTCTACCAAAACACTGAACTTTTATTAATTAGTACACTAACTTCACCGAAAGCACTGAAAGTCGCTTCTTAGTTCTCCAATATCACTTGTTTTCGCACTGTATCGCAAAACAATAATGCTTCCCGGCGGCCGGACACAGCCTTATATAGTCCCCTAAGATACTTGCCACTCTTGCCAGAACATTCGCGGACACACTCGAATGTGTAGTCCAATACGTCGCGCGTTCGAGACGTTTCGAGTATAACTGTCTCGATACTCGAATATTCTCGATACACAATACTCGAATATTCCTGTACTATCTTTCTCGAATATTCTCGATACACAATACTCGAATATTCCCGTACTATCTTTCTCGAATATTCTGTGTTTGTCTATCTCTTTCTAATGATGTTTTCTCATTCTAATACTTCTCGAATGTTCTAACTATCTCTGTCTCTTTCTACTATTGCTATCTCTTTCACTCCTATTGAAATTTATGTCCTTTTACTGAAGTAGGCTTAATGGCTCATAAGGGGTCCTGAAAACGCCTGAAAACGGGTTTTCAGGTTATTGCGGCATTGGATAGAGGGTAGCCTGAAACGTACTGAAAACATGTTTCAGGCGCCTGAAAACGACTGTAACTTGGGTGTAATTTAGATTTTTTAGTATGTGAAAGAGCTACTTCTGAAACGGCCTGAAACGACGTTTCAGCCTGCTGAAAACGTTTCTAAGTCACAGAAAATCACTTTTGAAGTTGTACTAAGCCACCGGCGTAACAATATTTAAAAAAGTCTGTGTTACAGCTAAAAAACTTTTTATTGCCAATAAAATTAATGTTTCAAAAGATAAAGTAAAAACTGTTTGGAAAGTAATAAACCATGAAACAGGGAAAATAAAACAAAACGAACATACTTATTCGCTAAAGGTTAAGGATAAGTTAATTCAATCTGATAACGAAGTAGCCTCCGAATTTGAAAGGTTTTTCCACCAAATACCTATAGATACTACTTGTAGCCTCGGATCATGTTCAAACGGTGCGGTCGCCCTCCTTGAATCAAATGTAAACAAGATTAAGGAATCTTTTCATTTTAGACATATTGATGCTGAATTTATCCTCAAAACTTTAAATCACTTAATAATAAGAAAACAGAGGATCTGTGGGGTATCTCAACTAATATTATTAAACCAATTATCTCTGAAATTGCGCCTCACCTAGCCCTAATTTTCAATAAATGCATTGATGAGGGGGTCTTTCCAAATCTGTTCCAAATTGTTGAAAAATTTTGTAAATGTTTGAATTGTTTTAGATGAATTTTGTAGAAGTTATAAATTCCTATAAAAGTATCTGATTGATTCTAATTCAGACTACCGGCATGAGCTCAGTAGCGGCTGATTGGAGTAGCCGCCGCGGTCGATTACTCACAGATCAAACCGACCATACAAATGTTCTATTCGACTTTCAGATATAAAGTACACCTTTGAGGATAGAAATATATATTTGACTTATAAATAATTAAGAAAATTAGACGGAGATAAATCCAGACGAGCGGTGGAACCAATATGCGATATTCATTTAATGTTGATACAATAAACGATGTACCAAAGAGTGAAGATAATAACGGTTTTTAAATTTTCTTACTCGGATGGCCTGTGAGTGATACGCGACGCTTCTATGACATCGTGCGTTGATGCTGCCGCTTCCGGTATGTTTGCGGAGACGTGGACGGCTTTTAAACAATAATAAACAGAAAACGTTCAGAAAAGGTTTGTGCTGCAGCGTTGAAGGTTCTAAACACATAATCGAATAATGTCATCATCACAATATGTTTTAAATGTCACTAAAAGAAACACTCAAGTTCTCGTGTTCTGTGGTGTCTTTTCATGTTTACACAGTAATGGATTCACAAAATGCTCCCTACATTTTATTTCAAAGTTAAGAACAAATGCTTCTAACAGTAAAAAGCTAATTCCGGCCATAAAATATCATTAATAATGTTAAATCGAAACAAAGTGTCTGGCAAAAGTTTTATTAGGATGTTGGCCTACATCCGTGCTCATCCTTCCTTGTTTGCCGCGGGTAAATCAGAGCTGAAAACTCCGTAAGAAGTTATTAGCGAACGCAATTTCCAAAAGCCATTACTCATTTCTGGTAGCGAATATGAGAATCGATTGGTGCGTTTCCGCTTAGCCTCGCGACATGGCTGTCGGCCATTTATGACACACCAGCTTTTGACCTACTTTTTAAAATCTGCTTTGATCATGAAAAAGTAATATTTTGGTATTCATTCACTTTATAAACTATTTATGGTTAAACTTTTATCAGAGTGTTTCGACAGTTTTAGTAAAAATAAACATCTATTAGAATTTCTCTCGATATTTAATTTTTAATGTAATTTTCATACGGATATAAAGTATTTGTCTAAAGCCATGAATATCATCATCACAGCTCATATACGTCCCCACCGAGGGGCTCGAGCCTACTCTAACTACGTTAGGGCGATTAGGCCTTAGTCAACCACGCTGGCTCAGTGCCGGTTGGTTGACTACGTACGTACGTACCTTTGACTCGCTTCGCAGATGTATGCAGGTTTCCTCACGATGTTTTCCTTCACCGTAGGAGCGTCGGATAAATGTACATATGAAATTCGGAACGAAAAACACATTGGTACACGGTGGGGATTAGATCGCGGGTCTCCCGATTCTATGCGGCGCACAAACCAGTGCCGAGACCACAGCGCCACCGACGCTCCATTAGCCATGAACATGAATAGTTAGGATTGGACATACGTACTTCATTGAAATGTCAAAATTATACACAGAATTGAGATAAGTCTCAATGGGTAACTTAATTACCTGAAACAACGTAAACGAGCAAATCTGCATTGCATTCTAAATAAAGTCTAGTTCGATCTAAAGGTCAATAGCCACTAAACATTATGCCAGTTTCAAAGCTCATGTGTGTAGTTGAAGCTCTCGCAAATAATATGTTGGCAAAGGGAAACAAACCGCACATCCGCTCGGTGCCAACTCGGAAAGCCTTGTGAATATTAAGTGGAATTAAGAGGCAGTCTCGCACGGCATTGCCTCCGCGGCGTACACACGGAAAATACAGACTTTACATGTAGACCTTAAGATTACCTTTATGTCTCTATTATTTGCGGCGGTTTCCGTGAGAGTAAATGTAAATGCAAAAGTTGACTTGGCGTCGATTGTACACACGTACGAAGCCGCTGTAATTGGCTACAACCGAGCTAACAACGTCAAACATGATTCGATTGGAAGCATGATTATATTGCTATCTTGTGTCTTGTATCATGCACCCTACTGACTGGAACTGTTATTATTATTTGCGGTATTGAAGCTCACGTCCTCTCACAGTAACGAAACGGATGAGCAGCCAGTATTAGGGAAATTGAGTTTTCTCAGAAAATTATAAAGTAATTACGAGTTTATATTATACTAGCTTTTGCCCGCGACTTCGTCCGCGTGGAATAGTGACTTCCGGCAGATTTTTGGTTTTTCCCACATAGTTCCCGTTCTTGCGGGATTTTCGGAATGGTCGAGTTTCCGCAGAATTTTTAGTATTATTATGTTGATACAACTTAAACAAATTATTTCGACCAAATTTGGTACCATAAAAACGGTCATTGTGACTAAACCTTAAAAGATAGACATATGCCGTCGCGGACTTTTTTTTAGATCATGTATAGAGGAATAATTCTTTCATACATATTTTTTGTGTATCTTGAACCGTTTTCGCAGCGCACGCAAAGAAAGCCTTCAAAAATGAATAATTTTCCCCGTTTTTTACACATTTACCGCTCTGTCTTTGCTCCTATTGGTCATAGCGTAATGTTATTTAGCCTATAGCCTTCCTCGATAAATGGACTATCCAACAAAAAAAGAATTATTCAAATCGCACCAGTAGTTTCGGAGATTAGCGCGTTCAAACAAACAAACAAACAAACTCTTCAGCTTTATTATATTAAGTATAGATATATGAATATTTAATTTATACGAATAATGACAATTTGATGTATCTGTTACTAGAAATCTAATATGATCTGCTTTATTTTTTTTAAACGTTTACAGAATCTTTTTACTATTAGACATTACTCTTTTTTTTGGATTAGGATACAGTGAGACAGAACTCACTATATGCGCAAAAAAATGTTTTAATTCTTATAAGCAATTATTAATTCTTTTTTAATTTGTGATCAACATACCGGTACCGATTTTATAAGCAGATAGTCGATAGATAATATAATGAGACAACTTTAATTAAAAAAAAGCACTGTTACTGCATAAAATATCTAGCTTATATTACAAAGACAAAACTAAATCAATTTGATCATTTTGCCAATTGTGTTGTCTTTTGCACCACAGTATTGCGTTAAGTCTGCATTGTTGTCTTCTCGCATTTACCAGCCGAGAGAGGCTTTCTAGGCATGCTTCGCTTTATCTCACGCCCCTTCCGTGGCCGGGGGGCGTCGTCGGTGGAGGAGACCGGGGGAGGTAGTGAGCCTCCCCCGAGGAGGGCTCCCCTGTATCGGCGGGGGAGCGAAGGCTGGGGTTTCCCGGAAGTGGTTTGATGTTCCCGGGGGCTCCCTACATGCCTGAGGAAGGCCATCCCTGAGGTTTTTAGTGGATAGGCCCCCCTTCTGGGGAGGAGAGCCCCACATAACCGCCGGCCCGCCACAGCCGGGGTATGCAATTTAAAGCATTTTCCTCAGGGAAAAAAAAAAAAAAGTGCTTCGCTTTATCTACATTAGATCATTACAAAATTATTGTTTGAAACCGCTGAAAATCATTAACGCCGTGACACCCAACTAAAAAGGTTTACCGAACAGCTGACGGATGAACTTTGTGCGGCGATGGGGAGTTGGCGACATTGTGAAGAGAGTTCTCGATTGTCCACCGCGCCTTTCCACCAAGAAACACAATTAAAGTTGTGAACAGTTGCGAAGCCCTCCTGATTACACTTATCGTGCTCCCTTTGTCTGATAGATCCGACCTGCAATCGAGATCATCCACGATTACACCTCTTTAAATAGAAAAGGTTTGGTAAATGAGGGAATAATGCTAACGAATCTTTTGTGCTTTTCGTTTGCTAAGGTATTTAATACACTAAATGTAGTTGTAAAATGAGTTGAACCATCCCTATACCTAATCTATAGTGGTTTTATAATTCCAGGGACTTTTTATATTAAACAGCGAACATTTCATAAGAGCTAGAGATCGCTAATTCACTGCTACTAATTCACAATGGGATAGAGGAATATAAAAGAGTAAGTCTTTTGTACTTTGGTTTGATTCTTGGGAATCAATTTTATCGATTTGTGTCATGATTATATTGATATTTATTATAATAAATTCATCTTAGTTTTCGTTTTAACGTGACACGTTAAAAACATCAAATTTTTGAAAACCTTTCAATGCCATGAACTGAATGATCGGGTCGCTGTAGAACTGCCTGGTTAAGAACAAAAAAAAAAAAGATTTAATAATGATAAAATTGAAATTTGTATAATTTCGAAGCAACCAAATGTCAAAATGTAGCGAACACTTGTCATTTTTGAAACTATACTATTATAGACAATATCTTGTCGTTCTTGCAGCAATCTTCGATAGAAAAAGAACATATGATGTTAAGCAAAACATACTCTGGTTCAGTAAAAAGTCAACGACGCTGAATGAGCATACATTATTCATTTATGAGCTAATGTGTATACAATTAATGTAGACGGCTCGGTAACGCACGGGGCGGCGTTATAATTTTCGTGGGCTCCTGAGAGGCACGCGAGTTGAGCGAACTTGGTGAAATCGGAAACGGCCCGAAACTCTAATTTGAATAATCCACAATAAAACGGGTCGTCACCGTCGTTATAAAAGTTCAGGTAGGCAACCGTCCGCGGGGATTCTCGTTTCTACATTAAAATTTTAATCTTCCTCTGAACCGTCGGCTTTTGAGATTAGGGGAACGTGTGCGATATATAAGTTACGCATGGATTCATCAGAAACTAGTGATGTACTTGGTCCAAGTTTCGTTGAAACTTGCATTTGATAATCTGGTAACAGCAAACTATGACTAATAATGAATCTATACTAATATTATAAAGAAGTAAAGTTTGTGTGTTTGTATATTTGTTAAATTGTATGGGGTAATCTCGGGATCTAATGAACCGATTTTAAAAATTCTTTCACCAATAGAAAGCCACATTATTGCGGAGTGTCATCATCATCATCATCATCATCGATTTTAAAAATTCTTTCACCAATAGAAAGCCACATTATTGCTGAGTGTCATCATCATCATCATCATCATCATCAGCGGACGGCGCGCGATGGCTTCGGGTTTAATTCAGTTCGCTTTCGTGCTCGCGTCGGGGATTATTAATATTATGCCCAACGAAGTGGGCGCGGGTCAGCTAGTAAATTATAAACTAATAACCAAACCAAACAAAAACAGTTTAATAGATTGATAAATTTAGATTAATTGAAATAAAAAAATATTCCGTTAGGAATAATATAAAAATCGCAGCAATCGAAAATAGGTAATAAGGTATCTATAAAAGTTATCAGCTTTCGAATTTGAATAAAATTTAAACACTTAGATACAAAAACAAATTATTACTAAACAATTTGTAAATACCATTATATACCCAAGTTACAACTATATTTGGATCCGTTTTAATAAAGTTAATGCATGACTTAGATATCTACGTTTTTCTTCTAACTTATGATATTTATTGAAAGATGGAACGGGACAACAACATAGATTAACTACACTTAAAAATATTTCTTAATAGCGTTTAATTTCTTGAAATCGAGGTGTAACCTGCCACAACTTTTTACGTCACAATTTGTATGAGTATATATACTGACGGCATTTCTATATAGGAATGGTATTTTTGTTTAGTTATGGTTTTTTCTATTAATACTACTATCAAGTTCAAGATAGAAAGATGTTTTAGCAGATTTGGCAACGCAATCTTAAGAGTATTGAACACACATAAAACGTTAACATACTGCTCATAAAGATAATCGGTTATTTTGTACTGTTGTGGAGGTTAATCCATCATGAGTGACATATATGATGCCTACATAACAGCTCATATAATTCTTAAAGTGGACCGACAGGCACGTCTAGATAGGGTGTTCGTGAGGTGTGAGGGGGGAAACGAAGGCGTCGCTAGCACGAGCTACAATACACTTGCTCGGGACGTTGCGATCAGGAGTCATTTTTAATTTTTCAATTAACTGTTGTACCCAAATGTATGGCGGTCGTGTGCTATCACACATTAATAGTTAAATTGGATGTAATTTTTATTTAATATGCGATTACGTTTTATTTTGTTTTAGATAAACATACAGTAGAACGCCATTTATCCGAATTAATTGGGACCGGGCTCGATTCGGATAATCGAAAATTGGGATAATCGGACATAGACTAGTAATAAAAAAACGAACTGTCACACATCGAATAAACTTTATTAAGTTTAACAAACACAGTTCTACAATTACGCTCATTTGAACATCTCGATCAGATAAACTTGCAACCCCTTCAGGCCTTATCAAAAATACAAAGTGTAATCACAACGATAATAGAGGTACTATATTAAGCTTAGGATAATTGGCGATTCGGTTAATCGGCGTTCGGATAATCGGCGTTCTACTGTACTTTTGTATATCAATAAGGAAATAGCCTCATCCAAGGATTTCAATAGGAAAATTAGACGGACATCATAAAAGAGGTTTTAAGCTACCTCATAACCAGCGTGTCTGGTGTGAGTTAGATGAGAGCGTCAAATACTCGTATATTAAACATTTTAACATATTCATACTACATATACATACATGTGAGAGAAAAAAACATTCATTAATTTTTATAAAATAAATAAACTGGGTTTAATAATTTATTAAAAGTCTTTTATTGAAACTGAGAATCAAAAGCGCCAACTCTGTATTGTACATGTAAGTAGTATATGAACCAGATCGAGTCACCAGTAACTCTAAATAATTGGGATCTGGATGCGTCTGCCAGGTCTTCCGATGAAAAAATAACAGTAATTTCTCTGTAGAGTTCTCGTGACAGAAGAAACTTATAAAAAGACTTGGTTGCTTCTGTCCTCATTACATGATGAAGATTGAAATATGCTTAATGTTACTATACGCAGTGACAATCGACAAATTAATGAAATAGATATATAGGATCTTTTTCGTACGGCAGACGGTTTCCTTTTAAAACTACGTTGTAAGTTCATTATTTATCTATAAATAAAATTTTGCAAACAATTTGAATTGTATATAAACATATTTTATCTAATATTAAAATGTTATATTATTTAAATAAATAATAGAATGTTTCCTTTGAGCATAATAATGCTACCATATTTATTATTTTAAATTTTCTGCGTATATTCTACTTTCAGATGGTTCCTGTATAAATAGATTTACAGTTTGGTGATGTTGTTTTACAATGAGTACTGCGTTAAGCTTTGTCAAAGCACATTTATAATTAGGTAGGTACATCCATAAGTGCGGCTGTATGCAACGGCGTCGCTGTTTGTAATTCCCGCCGGTGACACTCGAGCACACTAATCTCATTGATGTACTCGTACACGAAGCGGCATTTGAATTTAACCCGGGTTCTGCTTTTCATGTACTTGTTTAGGTACTTACAATTCCTACCTCTTAAATCACGGCAATTAAATAAATTCTTGATGGCTTTCCGTTCACGTTACTTGCTCTTAATAAAAAAGTTTTTATTTAATATTTTTTATATTAGTATCGATACGTATAATATATGGGACATATATTAATAATAATCTATTCTCATCACATAACGTAGTCCAGTTCAAACTACGTGCAGAAGCTTGTTTCCTTTTTAACAAAATAAACGAGAAAAATATCTTACTAGTTTTTAACTGAACTGGATGAGACTTATGTTACTTAAATAATAACTCTTATTTTTACCAATAAGGTAAATTCAGCAATGAAGATAGGTTTTCATGGCATTGAATGGCACCCAAATAACGCGTTGCTGATAAAACTCATAAATTCGTGTAATGACCATTATTTTGAAAACCTTGAGCAAAATCGATCGATCTTTGCTAATTAAAAAAGTGTACACAAAAGTTTTAGTTGAGTAAATTTAAATTATACGCATGGTTTGAGTTATGCATTATTCTAGCCGTGGTTTGCAATTACAGTATACGCTCTCAAGCGCGGTCATCACTGCAACACTCACTCTGCGCTTGTCCATCAATGGCTGCATTGCTGCCCGTGGTGTCTGCCTGGAGCTACGCTATCAGGTATCATCAATACAGCTCGAAATGCAGCCTTTTTATACAATGTAAGTAACGTTCTATTTCTACATCTATCTCATTTTTTTTGTCTTTTAAATGTCCACGAAAACTATATAATAACAAACATAATATGAATAAAAAAAAATTATTATCCAAAACAACACTTGTCTCGTAATATCGTCAAAATGACATGCCTTATAGTACACACCAATACGGTGTAGACTATTTATAAAAAAAAATTATTATCCAAAACAACACTTGTCTCGTAATATCGTCAAAATGACATGCCTTATAGTACACAACAATACGGTGTAGACTATTTATAAAAAAAAATTATTATCCAAAACAACACTTGTCTCGTAATATCGTCAAAATGACATGCCTTATAGTACACACCAATACGGTGTAGACTATTTATAAAAAAAAAATTATTATCAAAAACAACACTTGTCTCGTAATATCGTCAAAATGACATGCCTTATAGTACACAACAATACGGTGTAGACTATTTATAAAAAAAAATTATTATCCAAAACAACACTTGTCTCGTAATATCGTCAAAATGACATGCCTTATAGTACACACCAATACGGTGTAGACTATTTATAAAACTATATATTGATATCATATTGTGTTATAATAATCAGGATCTTATTTATTTAAAAGATCTAAAAAAGAGTAAAAAAAATACTAATTTATTTGCAACTTGGTTCCAGGCATGCTCATTACTTGTTATAAAAAGTAAGTAGGCCATGTCTGAAGACAGTAATAGTCGTATAATCATTATGTATGGTGGCTTAAGCAATACCATAAAAAAATATATACTACACAGACACCGAGAAAAAGCAACAAAAATAAACACATCGATACCATCATAGATAATAAAGCGTATAAAAAATCGTTTGCGGTAGGATCAAGTTAAATTAATTAAGATTGAATAAAATTACAACAACAAATCTTTACATCAAATTTTCTTGAACTTTGCCCGTGTTCAAACATCTGTTCCGTTCTATAAAACTTGGATTCAATAAATTACAATGTAAAGGAGCGTGTTTACAAAACGTTTGTGTGCGAGCGAACGTTTCGTATGGATATTAATTTTCGAATTTCGGAACTAATATAAAGAAATAACCATAAATATCTTGCGGTACGCTACGACGTAGCACACGTAGCATCACTGTTATTTCGTGTAGAATAGTCCTTGAGAGATATCAATATGTTATTTTTTATTCATATTCTAATATTATTAATATTTATTCAATAAGCTTCATTCACTAACATTATATAAAGAGAATATAGTGATTTCAGATATTACCTGTATTTCGACAATTACATATTATAAAATACTTTAACGTTTGTTTTCAGTTTATATTGAAAACTGTTGTGAACTTCAGCAGGTGTCATTGCTTTAACTCGTCTAAAATAATCTCATTAAAATGAAGCAGCAAAAATTATTAAATATATTTCACTTAACCTTAAGTATATTGGTGATAAAACTTAAAAGTTGTAGACAATGTACTACAAGCTAAAAACAGTCCTAGGTACCAGTCGTCATGCCATTATCCTCATCAATCAAAGTTATTGACTCAAACACAAAATAAAATCGTCGTTCTAGTACATACGTTGTTTACAATGTAATCTTTATTTTCCATAACACCGTTTATCTTTAAAATTTTGGTAAATTTTTTAAAAGTTCATTTAAAAGTATAATTTTGAAAGGGTTATGAAAAGAAAAATGACTCGACCATTTTATTGGCGGCCATGTTGAATTTTCATTTTATTTACATAGAGACTATTGTACTAATCAAGCTTTATCATTTAATTCCCATACTAAAGAAGTGCAAAAAAAATTGTAATCCGGAGTTTTGTAGCGGTCATCTTAGATTCACAATGAAATTGAATATATTAAATTAAATTTTATTGTCACCAGAATTAACGGTAGTAAATATGAATGGAACAGCTCTATAAAAATCGGAACCTTCGACAATTCAACCTATTTTTTCAAATTCATCATTAATTCAAATCATTTTTGTAATAATAATAATATTTGTATGGATTTGTATTTGACGATAGGTTCTGTATATATTTTACGAACGGCAACTCCAGTAATAGTGCTAAATCAACTATAACGGTGTCTGAACCGAGGCAGCGAAGTTGGGTGTTGACAAAGTTATGTTGTAAATTTAGATTTTAATTGAATACCCCATGAGACGAATAAGTTTGCTGTCGACTACGGGTGCTACGAATAAGGCTACGAGCTCTACAAGTTGCGTAGGTAATTGTTTGTCGTGACATGAGAAGTCGCTTATGATATAAATAGTATGTGTAAGATCAGCCCCACAAGACTTTTGTCTTATGCTCACTGAAGATTCTCTCAATTAGCGAATGTTTTAGAGGAGATTTATTATATTTCGGGGATTTCTATAAAGAAGCATGTTCTATCTTGGACCTGAATATCGTTTATATTGGGATTAGATTAAATGCTTATAAAAATCATTTCAAATTGCTGAATATAAATTCTTGACATATCCAGTAACTAACACTATTACCTAATCTGTGAAATGATGTGGTGACACACGTGGGTGAATCTACTCAAGATTATTCTCCTCATAAACAAAAATATTTTCACAAAATACACGAGATAGCCTGTAATGAAGCTAATGCTCGACCGGGTGCCCGGAAGGTGGCTGGAGTTTAGCACATTAAAATCCCCGAGACGGGGTTGTGTACCTAGGCCCCCTGACGGGGGATGAGTACCTACGGGTAATCCCTGACCAGGAGAATAAGGGAAACGTCTCACCAAGCTTATAAAGTACTGATTTATTACATAACATACATAATAATTACACAGGTTGCCCTTAGCACTAATAATACCACCCCACTGAATGTATATCAAACACTAACGGATCCCTCACTGAAGGACGGGATAACGGAGACGCACGGGCGTCGTCTGGATGGTTCGGATCGCGTCCCTCTGGCGAACGCGGACTAACCCCGCACCGCCCGAGATGGCTTCCTCCCCTTTCCGCGGATACCGGCGAAGCACGCTCGATGGCGTCCCTCTGGATGGTTCGGATCGCGTCCCTCTGGCGAACGCGGACTAACCCCGCACCGCCCGAGATGGCTTCCTCCCCTTTCCGCGGATACCGGTGAAGCACGTTCGGATGGCGTCCCTCTGGCGAACGCGGACTAACCCCGCACCGCCCGAGGTAGCTTCCTCCCGTACCCCTGAGCTCCCCCCTAGAGGGTCTAGCAAGTACCAGCTATTGGCGAACGAACGCGGACTAACCCCGCACCGCAAGCCTCGGCTGGCACCCTCGAAAGAGTGCTGGCGACTGGTCGTTGTAAGGCGTTATATAGCAGTCGCTCCCCACCATAGCGCCGTCAAACCGGTCTGAGCTGGATTTCTTGTGCGCGCTGCCTGATGAGCGGCGCGAGTCGCAGAGCGGGTGGCAGCCTAGCATAGCGGGTAGCGGGGCTCGTTACATCCCCCTCTCTCTTCTGGAGATTTTTACCTGTAAAAATCACATGTGATGAACATATTCGATTGACCCTTGTTTCCCCTCTAGGTAACTGGTAATCTTTCATTTCTATTGGGGCTCGAATCAAAGGATGCTATTTTGAACCCTTTTATAATAACTAGTAACTAATGAAAATAATTCTGGGGTGGTAACCTTATAATTTAATCTTGGTGGGTACTTTACCAATTACTGACATTTTTCTTTCAAATTTTAACAAAACGAACCAAATTGCAAATGGTGCGTATCAACAAAAAAAAAACTTGTTGCGATTTCCTAAATCTAAGGGCATATCTATAAATTAATCTTTATCGGTCTGGTTTCTAGCCGAACCGGAACAAACACTGTTCTTATAAACTAACACAAAATAACCAAAATTAGTTTCACACATTAAACACAATATACCAATCACACAATTATGGTGTGGTTCGCCTATATTTAGGCAATCTCACTGTCCCGAATTTGCTGCCCCGCTCCTTTTTTTCCCCGACCGTTTTTTTTTTTTTTGTTTGAGTGGTCGGTGGACGCTACGAACTCCTTGTATTCTGGCAGGTGCTCGTCCACGTTGAGCACATCCTCCTGTGACGCTTCGGCGTTTTGTCCCGCTGGCGTACAGTTTTTGGATAACATCCCTTCACTGTTTATACATATTTCCTTTGCCGTTCCCGTTATTACATCCTTGCCGATAACGCCGTTAGGCATGGTTTTTGTTACTGGCTGCGCCATTGTAGCGAAATATGCACGAGATTACTTCTGTGGCGGTAAGCGGTTGACTGAATGACTAACTTTCTATCCGTTCGGTTTCCTACTTTCCATCAACTTTTTAGATCTACCCTCATTATTCGTTATATTTTTTTAAATCTTTTATGTGTGCGGTACATGTCTTACCCTTTCTTATATCGTGTAAGGTGTATATTACTGGTGATATTCTTCCGATAACTTTAAACGGACCGGCATATTTCGGCGCTAGTTTTGCGCAGAAATATTTGCTCGCGTCTGACAAAACATGTTCTTTTTTTAATATTAATTCGTTAATCTGCGGTTTCCAAAACCGTCTATTTTTATCGTAATGCTTTTTTTGTTGATATGATGCCTTATTTTGATTTGCTTTGACTAATTCGTAGATTTCCTGTAATTTTCGGTGTTCAATCAGAGATGGCGTTGGGAATTCGTTTTTATCGTGGACGGATCTTAATTCCCGGCCGAACAATAGAAAGGCGGGTGTAAACTTCGTTGATTCTTGCCTTGATGTATTCAATGCGAAGTTGAATTCTGATATGTGTTCATCCCATTTCCTGTGGTTATTCCCTATAAACGCGGAGATCATTGTTTCTAACGTTCTATTTATTCTTTCTGTCGGGTTACTGTGTGGAGAATACGGAGCGGTCAGTTTGTGTTCTATACCATATTTGGCCAGTGTGTCCTTGAATTGCTTACTTATAAACTGCTTCCCGTTGTCACTCAGTAGTGTTTTTGGGGAACCGTACCTCATAATTATACATTCTTTTAGAGCGGTTATTACAGCTTGGCTTGTTGCAGTCCTTAATGGTCGGATTTCGCACCACTTCGAGAATTTATCGTGAAATACGATTATCCACTGATATCCTTTTGATGATCGTGGTAGAGGGCCGATTAAATCCGTTGTTATTACTTGCCATGGTTCTTCCGGGTTATTTATGTGCATTGTTCCTGCTGGTTTGTCTTGTGATGGTTTGTATTTTTGACAAGTATCGCATGCGCGGACATACTTAGCTACGTCGCTAAACATCCCTGGCCAGTAATATCGTTGTGCTATTCTATTCAGCGTTTTTGATGTGCCTAGGTGGCCTGCGGTTGGACTATCATGGTGATCTTTTATTATTACGTTTCTTTCTTCCTTCGGGACACATAATTTCCATTCTGTATCTGTTTTCAATTTTATTCCGTATGCTGCATTTGTTATTTTCCTATACAGTTTTCCATTACTGATCCGGTAATCTGGGTTTTGATCATTTCTTGTCTTTTCGTACTGTTTTAAATACCAGTCTTCCCTCTTGGTTTGTGTAAAACATATCGGGTTTCGAGATAATTCATCTGCTATCCTATTTTGTTTACCGGCTCGGTATTGGACGTCGTAATCGTACTGCTGCAACTGTAATGCCCACCTGGCGAGTCTGCCTGTTGTGTCTCTTAAGTTATTCAGCCATTTCAGTGCTTGATGGTCAGTTACAACGGTGAATTTGTATCCTTCTAGGAAAGCTCTCATTTTGCGTATGCCCCAAACTATCGCTAGGCATTCCTTTTCTGATGTTGTATATCTTGTTTCCGCTGGTTGTAATTTTCTGCTTGCGTACATCACCACCTTTGGGATTCCGTTTTCTTCTTGTATAAGTACGGCACCTAATCCCGCGTCGCTTGCATCTGTTTGTAGGATGAATGGTTTGCTGAAGTCAGCCCTGGTTAATATTGGGTCTTTTGTCAGGATTAATTTTAATTTTTCTAGTGCGTTCTGTTGCTCTGTCCGCCAAACAAACTTTTCGTCCTTTTTCAGTAGTTTTGTGAGTGGTGATGTTATTTCTGCGTAGTTAGGTATGAATTTCCTATACCATGAAGTCATACCTATGAATCTCCTTATATCCTTTGTGTTTTGAGGAGTCTTTATTTCGATAATGGCTTTCACCTTACCTGCATTCATTTTTATCCCGTCTTTTGTTACTATATGGCCTAAGTATTCCACCTCTGGTTTGCAAAATTCACACTTATTTCTGTTTATTTGCAGTCCTGCTTCTCTTATTCTTTTGAATATTTCCCTTAAATGTTTTATGTGATCCTCGAACGTCGTACTACATATTATGACGTCATCCAGATATGTGTAAGCATTTGGTTCTAATTCTGGGCCAATTACTCTATCCAGTAAACGTTGGAATGTTGCTCCACTGGAGTGTAAGCCGAACGGCATAACTTTGAATTGATATAGGCCTCGTCCTGGTACCGTGAAGGCTGTTACTGGTTTACTGCTTTCTTCTAATTTTACATTCCAGTACCCATTTTTGAGATCTAATTTTGAAAAATAGCTTCCACTGTTTAATTTTTCTAGCGTGTCGTCTATCTGTGGTAACGGGTACGCGTCTCTTTCAGATATTTCATTTACTTTTCTAAAGTCGATACAGAAACGGTATTCCTCGTTATCTTTCTTTACCATTACAATTGGTGAACTGTACGGGCTATTTGATTTTTCTATTATGTCCTCTCTGAGCATCTTGTCAACATGTTCGTTTATTTTCTCTTGCATTTTTGGGTTCCTTGGATAATATTTTTGTTTTACGGGTTCTGTGTGTTTTAGTTTTATTTTGTGTTTCACCCAGGTATTTCCTTTTGGACTTTTGTCGCATTTTTCGAATTCGTCTTCTAATAACTTCGTCAGTGTTTCTTCTTGGAGTGTCGTGAGGTTGTTGTGTTTTCTTACCTGTGCTCCCTCGGTATCGCTATTTCTTTCTTTCTCTATTTTATTCTTATTTACTTGGAAGTTGTAGCCGATTCTGTTAAGGATATCCATTCCTATTATCATTTGGGTTGCTCCTGGTAAACAGTATACTTTATGTTTTATCTCCGTTCCATTTATTTCTATTTCTAGTGTCTTGCTTGTTTCTACTTGTCGTTCGGTACCATCTGCCATCATTATAGTACATTTATCCGTTGTTATATCTCTTATATCATGGCAATTTTCCATGATTTCCTTATTGATAAATGTACTTGTTGAACCTGTATCTATCAGTCCTTTGTATATTTTTCCTTTGATTTTTGCTTCTAAAAATAGTCTATTATCTTTTCTGTCAGGATTATATGTTATACACGATCTATATTTGTTGTTGTTACTTATGTTCTTGCTCTTTTGGCAACAATTTTTGGTTAACCGTCCTAGGGCGCCGCACAGGGAACAGAATATTACTTGTTTTCCCCTGCATTCCTGTTTTATGTGGCCCTTTTTCCCGCAGTTCCAACAGTGCGTGGCTGTATTGTATTCTGGTGAAATTTTTCGCGGTGTTGACCTATTTACTTTTTCCTCTTTCGGTCGTGGTGATTGGTAGAGGTCATAGTTTTGCTTGGATGTATAGACATTTTTGGTGTCTTGGTATCTTAATGGTCTTCTGTTATGCTCATTCCTACTGTGGTAGCTTGTTGTGAGTTCTTGTTTTCTGTATTTTTCTTCTGTGATCCTTTCATAATCTATTGCCAGCTTTATTAGGTCTCGCAGTGTTTCAAAATCTTGTCTTTTGATGTAATACTTACAGTTCGGATCCATATTTTCGAATATTCTTTCTAATCTCTCTTGTTCACTTAGTTTTCCTTGTCTTCTCATTAATGTCTGTATGTCTGTCAGATAATTAGTGAATGTTTCTTTAAATCGTTGTTTTCTTGATATAATTTTTTCTAACAACCGATTTTCATAGTTTTGTGGGAAGTAGAAAAATTTGAAATCTGCTATAAAATTTTCCCATGTTTTCCATTCGCTGCGGTAATTTCGGTACCATTGTAGTACTTTACCTTGCAGTATTCTTGGAATTATTAGTAAGAGCTTAAATTTATCTGCTCCTGTCGTATCGATTAGCTCCTCTATCTTTTCTATGAATTCTACTGGATCTCCGGTTCCATCGAAATGTATATTCCATTTTTCGATAGAATTTTCCCACAATTTCCATATTTTTCCATCCTGTATGTTGTCGGTATTTTCTTGAAAAGATTCCTGAATTTTCTGGCACGTCGTGTTTTGTGACATACTATCGTTTTTTTCTCGGCCTTTTTCTGCCATTGTATCCTGGTAAACTTCCTCGTGGGATTCTTCGTCTTTGACCATTTGGGTCAATTGACGTCTCAATTCCTCTACTGTTAGGTTTTCTGTTGACTTACCTCTCTTCTCTAATTCTCTTATGAGATCTTCTTTTCTCAACTGGTAAACCCACGACGTTGGCATCTTTGACTTGCCTACCTATTTATCTTACCTTAAACCTTAAATCTGTGTATTGATTTCCTAATGCAAACTTATATGTATTATGCAAACGTATGTGGTATTATTACTATATGCTATCATTAATTTGTCTAATTATATTTCTCAGATATCTTATGCTCCTGGTCGTGATTATGCGATATACTAATCTATATTTTCGAGAACGCACAAAGATTAACAAATATTCTGACAGGTGTTCTAACAATCTAACAGTTTATACAGCTACGGATTCTATAGCTCTGAACAGAGATATCCACTAACGCACGCGGACTCACCCCGCACCGCACATGGATATTCTGTGAATAGGGCAATTTTCCTACGGCGCTGGCTGTGGCGTGAAGCGCTGACAGTTGGCGACCGTAGTATTCCCTATTTTACGTCGAGCTTTATGGGGTTAATGTAATGAAAGTATGATCAGAGATATCCAATAACGCACGCGGACTCACCCCGCACCGCACATGGATATTCTGTGGAAAGGGTAATTTTCCAACGGTGCTGGCTGTGGCGTGAAGCGCTGACAGTTGGCAACCGTGGTTATTCCCTATTTTACGTTGGGCGCCAATGTAATGAAGCTAATGCTCGACCGGGTGCCCGGAAGGTGGCTGGAGTTTAGCAACATTAAAATCCCCGAGACGGGGTTGTGTACCTAGGCCCCCTGACGGGGGATGAGTACCTACGGGTAATCCCTGACCAGGAGAATAAGGGAAACGTCTCACCAAGCTTATAAAGTACTGATTTATTACATAACATACATAATAATTACACAGGTTGCCCTTAGCACTAATAATACCACCCCACTGAATATATATCAAACACTAACGGATCCCTCACTGAAGGACGGGATAACGGAGACGCACGGGCGTCGTCTGGATGGTTCGGATCGCGTCCCTCTGGCGAACGCGGACTAACCCCGCACCGCCCGAGATGGCTTCCTCCCCTTTCCGCGGATACCGGCGAAGCACGCTCGGATGGCGTCCCTCTGGATGGTTCGGATCGCGTCCCTCTGGCGAACGCGGACTAACCCCGCACCGCCCGAGATGGCTTCCTCCCCTTTCCGCGGATACCGGTGAAGCACGTTCGGATGGCGTCCCTCTGGCGAACGCGGACTAACCCCGCACCGCCCGAGGTAGCTTCCTCCCGTACCCCTGAGCTCCCCCCTAGAGGGTCTAGCAAGTACCAGCTATTGGCGAACGAACGCGGACTAACCCCGCACCGCAAGCCTCGGCTGGCACCCTCGAAAGAGTGCTGGCGACTGGTCGTTGTAAGGCGTTATATAGCAGTCGCTCCCCACCATAGCGCCGTCAAACCGGTCTGAGCTGGATTTCTTGTGCGCGCTGCCTGATGAGCGGCGCGAGTCGCAGAGCGGGTGGCAGCCTAGCATAGCGGGTAGCGGGGCTCGTTACAAGCCTTATTTAAGCTAGGTCTATAAATTCATTTATAGACCTAGCTTAAAACAATTCGCAGAATTTAATGATGGACTGTTGCCGATAGTGACGAATATACTTTGATGTCAATAAAAATTCAAATAAAATGCAAGTATAAGAAACAAATTTTTTTTCTTTAAAATTGCTAAAATCAGTTCTGTAATAATCAACAAACTTATTTTTTTGACAAACAACAAAAAAACTTAGTATATAATCTAAACAACAAAATAACTTCTAGATGGATTTTAACCTGATTTAAATTAAAATTTTTATAACAATACTGATTGAACCTTAATTACTAGATTATATTTTTAAACTACTTATTCAAAAAGAAATTTAACACTAATGAACTGCAAGAGACTGCAAACTACGGCTTCAATTTCTAGGATTTTAAAAGTGATAGTAAATGGCGTTACTTGACTAACGAAACGAAAGTGAGTTTGTTTGTTTGTTTGTTCCGCTTTCACGCCGTAACTACTGAACCGATTGCTTTGAAATTTTGCAGACGTAAAGATATAAGTCCGGATTAAATAATCGGGTACTTTTTATCTCGGAAAAATCGACAGATCCCATGGAATGCGCAATAAAGGCTTCGCTCAAAAACATGCGGTTTTCATCAATAGATAGAGTGATTCTTGACCAAGGTTTTGCGGTATTTTTTTTCTCGGAAAAACGTATAGTCCCACGGGAAGCGCGATAAAACCTTCGCGCCGTAAACTGACTTCCGCGCATATATAGTCGTGGGCAAAAGCTATGAGCCTTAACCCTCTATAGACTTGTTTTTTTAACTACATTACTCACGCCAAGAAAACCTTTAAAACAATATTCTTTTTTAAATAAACGTCGCCTCACTCTCCGGTTTTTATCCTATCACAAACATAGAATCTCACATGCACAGACATCCAGACCGGAACAAATTTTTGTAGGTCATACAAAATATCTGTCCCGTGCGGGAATCGAACTCGCGACCCGTTGCGTAGCAGCCGATCACTCAACCACTGTGTCGAACGTGTCATTGTGTTAAATAAATATTAAATTGATCTTCATCTTTGCTTAAAGGGAATGCCGATCAAACCACCCTGCTTAACTTTATTTTATTAACCGAATCTTGCTAACTACTGACGTATAGAAACTTTCTTTGATTATTATTTTAACAGGTGGCTCAAATCCTTTGTTTAATTACTCATATTAGATATTAATCTAATTTTATTCTTACTATATACTGAAGGAAGTGACCGTAATCGACGGGCACGTTGTGTGGAAAACTGTGATCTCAGTCTACTCCCATGGGAAAGAGGCATGAATATTCTAACTATTATTTAGCTTCTTCAGTTTTGTCCAAACAGTGAGTCCAACATTTCAAATACCGAAGCTATTAAACTATGAACACGAGCTGAACCTGGTGCTGAGCGGTCGTTCGGTGTCGTTACCCTCAATGCTCGTAGCAGATTGGCCGCGCCGTCCGTAAGTGGCTCCGTTTCAGATTAGCTTCAGTGCTCCGGGGACATCTTTGTATAAACAGATAGCCGATAGAACCACTCGGGTTAACTATATTTTATAAACACGAAATATTGTACTGGTGTATTCTTAGTCTTTTTAAAGCAAATTAAAACTACAGATCAATACTTATTTTACTACAATATATAATTTTATCACTATTATTAAAGACAACAGTTACATTCTGTGGGTCAAAAATTCAACTGAAATGCAATCATACTGTTGCATTTGACCAACAGAAGCGCCGAGATTGTTAAATGACCATTGCAATGCGATATGATAGACTGATTCATTAGCACTGTCAAAACACAAAGGATCAATTGTAGAAACGCTTTATCATATCTTGTTTTGTTGATCATGCTACATGGGCAAAATGGGCAAACTCAACTTTGAGTTATACTTTAATTTTCTATAATTAATCCTTCGTTGATAAATATAAGCACATGCATTACAGCCTCACGAAAACTATGCAAAACAGATCGATAACTAGTAAGCACTTAGATGTAATAGTTAAACGAAACCTAGCAAACACGAACTAAAACATTCTTGACATTAACATTTTCATTATAACTCAGTATTAAAATAGAGAACATTTCTCTAGCGTAGTTGCACTGTTTCTATATTTTGTACTCGTGGTTGAACTTAGCGTATCACGAAAACTACTCTGTTCATTCACCCTCATAAAATTAGACGATTATGTGACTATTCCACTGGCATTAAGGTCGAAACGGAGTTCAGTCCAAATGAATATTATTCTACCTATGAAACTTTATGCCACAGTATAAGTAACACAGTAAGCTGCCGGTGTCAATACGTGGCCTCGCGGATACAATGGTAACTTTGGAATTTTGTCATGTTAGCAATGACGTATTGCTTCATATTTTCTATCCAAGGTTACCGTGTAAAGCGTTGCTGTGTGCAAAAAATATTATTTTATATAAACGAGTATAGATGAAATATGTATTATTGGTATTGACATTTACCATAAGCCAATTCAATACTAAATATAAAAGTGATACTAAAAATAAAGCTTAAGTTTTTTTAAATAATCTGTATTAATAACAAATATTTATTGAGTAAAAAATTTAAGTATTTGAATATCGACGAGAGTGGTAGTTTTCTTATGTAAATGTTTGCGTTTTAGATCATTTTTGCGATTCAATTGTATATCCAATACATCTCTCTCTTAAGAAAAATCTCTTTATTATGCATCACCAAATTAACACGAAGTGCATTAAAATCGCGAGGGTTTAGCATTCACGAGTCTGGTAACTATTTTTAACAATTTTTTAGACACAAATCCGTCAAATGGTCTCGAAGCGGTGGTGACGGATATGAGCTGTGAGCTATCACCGTCCCCACCAAGCAGTACGAATCAAATTATGTTAGGAAGATTAGACATTAGTCAACCGGGTTACTCGACATCAGATACATTTATTTGCAGATATAAGCAAGTTGCCTCACCATGTTTGGAGTCCGATAATTGTACACATGAAAATAGAAACACACATTGGTAAATATCAGAATTTATCCCACGCCTCCCGAATTTCATGAGGTGAATGTCAAGACCAAAAAACGCCAGCAAAGCACGCACTATATACTTGTGATGTGACTTTATAATGGTTTTTATTTCTTTTTAAGTTATACTATGTTGATATAAAAACGTTGATCGAATATCGGATTTGAGCTTTATTTGTACACGTTCATTCGGACATCCATTATCGCACGTAACAATACGAACTGCTTGCAGCTGATTTTAAATAATTGTGTTTCATAGGCGCGTGATGTGAATGCGTAAATTGATTTTCAGTATATTCCGACGCATAAAAATGGCTCATTGTTTGTGTTTGGAATAAAGAACATGACGGGGCCCTGTGAGTAAATTAATATAAATGACTGAATACTAAATCAACGTTTTCTGATATTAAAATAAAAAATGATAGGAAGTTAAGTTTGTTTCAAAATCTGACCATTTTTTATGAATAGAATAAATACGATAAAGTCCATTTTGTTAAAAATTTTCATGGTTGGAAATAACTTTCGCTACACGCTAGATCGCTAAAGTCACTTCTATGGTTCTGATATCGCTGGTGGTATTTTGAGGATATTCGATTGGGTTTATCTATAAAAATCTGTACAGAGGATTTTAATGTCACGTAAATGTCAATAAAATGCTTTATTATTGCATCTTTTGAACTCTCCTAAAAGCTAATTTCAACAAATGCGAAATAATACCATTTCAATGCTGAACATCGTTTGAGTACATTTGTTGTAATTGTAATAGATTTGATTGAATGCGTTATTTGTTAAGAATTTGTAGCGTCGTACTTAAACTATATTAAAATAATAGCTTCTTACTTATTAATAAATACATTTAAATAAAAGTAAACTTAAAATAAAATTATACTAATTAATACCTAAACAATTTCAAAATTAAAACATTATTCTACGGAATCAAGTACGCGTGGCCGCAAGGATACGCGGTGTTTTGCGCTCACGCATTCCTAAAAATCTATCGCAGTATTAGGCGAACGGTCAAACTGGTTCCCGAGTTACCGGACGCTCAGCGCGCAGTCGCGTACTAAACATCACCTGACGACGCACAGAGAGGTATTTGACCCAAAAAGCTGGCCAAAATCACTTTTTTTCAAATTAGTGCTACCCCTTCAAAGCAATTTTTTTTTAAATTAGTATAACCCCTCCATACAATAACAATAAAGACAAAGCTCTAGCGCCGCCCAACACGACGTAAGCTCAGTCGAAAGTTACCGTTCTGTTAAAGTGTACGTGTGATTGTTCGATGCGCTCAGATTTTAGTGTTCGAAAATATCTCCTATCTCGTGATTGAACGATTTTATGTTGGTTTTCACTATGGATTCTGATTAACCAGGTATGTATTATATTTAGTACATAATTTCAACAGCTAATTTATTATATTATTTTAATTATATCCATAAGATGTAACCACGAAAAAAAACTCGTATGAAAACACATTTTGAGAAAATTAAAGGACTTTTTAATAAGTTTCTCATCATTTCTAAGTCAAAATTTCTATTGTATGTTGTAAAGTAGACCTTATAGGATGTAATTAAAAACAAAACAGCCGCCCGAATACACCCGCCTATTTTTCGTGATTTTTTTTCTGTAAACATATAAACTTTTACTTAACGAAAATTTACTTATATTTTATGTATTTTTGTTATAGGCTCGTCTGGAGTGAAGTTTTTGTCTCGAAATGACTTGTTCGATATAATGGAACGCTCAAACACCTCAATTTTTAACGAAAAGTTGAATTTTATGGAAAAAGAACTGATCAATCAGTATGATGAAAATGATCAAAATATTGCTAATATTAAGCAAAAATTGTCAGTTATAAAACATCAATTTAAACAAAAATGGACAGCTGCTCGCAAAACAAAGGCCAGATTCCTTGAAACCAATGCGGAGTGGCTCAAAGGATACAAATGGAATATGCGCCTTACTGCTGAGGAGAAACAAATAGTCGAGAACAGAAAAAAAGAAATCCAAGATAAGTTCCGCGAGCAACTTGGTCTATTAGTGGATATACCAAAAGCAAACTTTGGCAACACCAATGATGGGAACACGAGTAGACGCTTTTTTGTTAACTATAACATATCTGCAGCAATTACCGGAATAGACTTAAATTTAATTTACAGATTTAAAATTATTTTAGACACATTGTGCTGTGGTTTAAAGATAAACATAGAGAAATTTGAAAATTATTGTCAAGAAACGGCTAAATTGTACGTTTCTTTATATAACTTATTATTTAAAAAAATTATTTAATAAAACTTATTATTAATTAAAAAAAAACATAAAAAAAAAAAAAATATAACTTTTACCCTATGTCTCCGACCTTGCATAAAATATTGCGCCATGGGGCTGAAGTAATAACGGTAGCCATTCTTCCAATAGGACAATTGTCTGAAGAAGCTGCAGAAGTACGCAACAAACATATTAGAATGTTCAGACACAACTACACCAGAAAGTTTTCCCGGGTAGCTTGCAACGCAGATGTTTTAAACAGGCTCCTCTTAACCTCTGATCCTGTCCTGACGGGCATGAGGAAAGAGAATAAAAAAAAATACAAATTTCAGCTGATCTTGTAAATTTATTAGTAGAAAGTGACATTTCAAATGTAAGTTTTGAAGATGAAAATGAAGAATAAATGATTGTATATATTACGTATGCCTTTTTTTTACCTTATTCAAGCAAAACCTTAAATAAAACATTGTTAGGCAGCCATTAAAAGTGTAAAATATTTTTGGCCAGCTTTTTGGGTCAAATACCTCTCTGTGCGACGGTGGCATATGAATTTAAAATCTATATATTAAACTAGCTTTTGCCCGCGACTTCGTCCGCGTGGAATAGTGACTTCCGGCAGATTTTTGGTTAACCAACAACATATTTATATTTATATTTGAATAAGATTAATATTATTATGTTGATACAACTTAAACAAATTATTTCGACCAATTTGGTACCATAAAACGGTCATTGTGACTAAACCTTAAAAGATAAGACATATGCCGTCGCGGACTTTTTTTTAGATCATGTATAGAGGAATAATTCTTTCATACATATTTTTTGTGTATCTTGAACCGTTTTCGCAGCGCACGCAAAGAAAGCCTTCAAAAATGAATAATTTTCCCCGTTTTTTACACATTTACCGCTCTGTTTTGCTCCTATTGGTCATAGCGTAATGTTATTTAGCCTATATCCTTCCTCGATAAATGGACTATCCAACAAAAAAGAATTATTCAAATCGCATCAGTAGTTTCGGAGATTAGCGCGTTCAAACAAACAAACAAACAAACAAACTCTTCAGCTTTATATATTAGTATAGATTCAATATTCACAAATTCTTTTCTATCACTGCTATAAGTTTCCGCTGGGGAATTTAATTCTACAATTTAATATTACAATCAGAACAAGATTTGATAAGAGGATTAAAAGAAAAGTTCACCAGCGCTGGTTGGAGGGAATATCGACCTGGACTGCAGCGGCCTACCATCTATCACCGCGACATCAGGCCAGTGTCACTCTTTCAAAATTCCGGACTTACAGTCGGGACGTGAGGCGGCCACTTCAGTATTTTGGGCTCAATAAATTAAGTACCTCCTACTTCGTGGTCTTGATTCGAACCCTACCTACCTGCGGAGGGCTGGTTGCTACAAACCAAGTGCCGCAAATTAAAATTAATTGTTCTAAAGTAACGGATTAACTGTAAGTTAACTTTAAAGATGTCACCTATATCTGCCGCAATATAGCAGTTTTGCATTGCTATGTTCCGACGTGAAGGGTAAGAGTGGTAAGTACCTACTGTAACTTTATATCGTATGTCATGTTGCATACGATATAAACCACAGTGCACCTTGCACTGTGGTTTTTGTGGAAGTTGCATATGGTAAGAGTGGTAAGTACCTACTGTAACTTTATATCGTATGTCATGTTGACAAGGTGCACTGTGGTTTTTGTGGAAGTTGCATATGTATATACTGTGAATTTCACAGAATCCACTTGTACTATAGGCGACTGTATCTATTTAAGTTGCATGTTTGTCAACATATCATATAAAAATGATGTTGATGGGCGAATCCAATTGCGTTCAGGCTGGTTAAAATATTTATCTTTTTTTAGTACCTAACCTCATAAATTCCGGATTACAAACCAAAAGTTTTTATAAGCACAAAACTATCACAACAATTTTCATTCAAGAACATGTCAACAATTATCACGTTTTAAAGGATTAAAAATAACTTGAGAGTCAAATCTTAGGATATGTAACACTCTAACTGAAAAAAATTCATCATTTCTGAAACAATGGCCTCTTTGACGTTTAGAAACGATTACGTAAATGTTAACAGTGACATATACGAATTTTAATATAATAGTACGCATTTAACATAACACACAACTGTACCACAGAAGTACACCTGATTGCAATACGGCTTTGAATAGAAACTGCCTAAACTGAACTAAACGTGCCTAAGGCGGCATTACGAAAACGAATGGACATTAGTTAACTCTTCGTGGGAAAAACCTAGCTCGAGTGATATGCTACATAATCGACTAATCGCCTCTCCCATGCTCTGGAACAAGGAACTGACCCCGTGCGTCCTCGCAAATCCAGACCGACAAAGCAATTTAACATCAATTGGATGAGGACTTAACAAGGATTACCCGGCAATAGTTCGCTTCCTCGGAGTTAAGCGTTGATCGCACGACCTAGTTCTCGATTGCATACAATATCATGTCGCCAATTGAATTACTGTAGATTTGCACCTACAGATGATGACGTTGTTTAAAAACAATAGATGGATGGATGGATGAAGGTCGAATAACTGTTATTTTAGTAGGTCTATGAAATTAATTTAATACATATATATAATCAAGTTTCTTCTTCACGAAGAGTCAGGAAGAGGTATAATAAACACATACGCTTTAGCCTTTAATTGTCTTTTTAATAAAATGAAGGGCCTATTGCCACTGTGTCAGAACTTCGCTGAAATAATTAGCGCGGTTTCATCGACGCCTCATACAAATATACATACATTATAATTTACTCGTAAATGGGCTGTGTAATACGACCAGGGGTAAAATTCCATTTTATTACATTGAGATTGTTTTATATATTTGTTGAAAATTTGTTAAGAACAAAGTATGGTTACTTATAATTTGCAAAGTCAGTGCAAGGAAAATGTTCTTTTCGTTCGAATTTGATAGTGACTAAGTAGCCGAATTGGTGACGTGTCACTATGGTTAGTGAAAGACGCGGGTTTAAATTTCGCCCGAGTTTAAATTACTTGCGTTGGTTTTCTTATTTTAAATAGCGTCTTTAATAGTGAATACCAAATAGTTCACATGTAAAATTCCAACTATTTTGTCTATATTTAAAAGTATTTAAGGAAAACAAAATAATAAAATTTATCTGTCATGTTATATATGTTTTTACTTTGGCCAAAGTAACAGTGTTGGGGCAACGTGTCGCCGCTTATGGCAACAAGTGACTGCAAGAGTGGTATAATATTTGAGACAAAATTAAAAAACTTCTTGCAAAGCTATTAAAAGAATTTCGAGGACTTCCGTACAACTGCTTTCGGCATTTAGTGTGCCAGCGTTTTGTCGCCAACAAATAAATTATTAAATTATAAAACAAATTATACGTACTCTATACTTTTGACAATCTCCTAAAAATGTGACGCTACATACTTATAGTTGCTATTTAAGCAACATTTAAATTATTTACTTATAGCCTATTTTATTTTTACATTGTTATGTTTAATTATAACTATCTAGATATATTAGCTTGATTATAGACTTAGAGTATTACTTAGATATAGTTTCGAACGAATGGCAGCCTGGGCTGCAGCTGGAAATCAGTGTCATTGCCACTTGATATTAATACTGTTAGTTAGGTAGTCTACTTAGTATCTACAAATTAACAAATATTCACTAATTCTATTTCACAGCATGAAACTGTGTACGTGGTAACAAATAAACTTTCTTTCTTTCATATGGTTGATTTGAGATGATTGAATTATTCGAATTACTTAAATAACAAAATAGAAATTTAACAGATAATGACAGAATCAGTGAATGTGCTGCGATTGTGACAAGTGTTGTTAAAAGCTAACATGTCATAGTTCCAAAATAGCGAGTTGTCGAATAGCACGTAACTCGATGTTAAAGATTTCAAAATGTCAGAACTTCTGTATGTAAAAGTCGACAATGCTTTACAGAGCTCCAGCTGAATGATAATGGCCATGTCCATTTTTGTGGCACCTTGAAACCCGAACAAGAACTGAAGTTGGTGGTAACTTTAATTTATTACCCACTACCTTTTCTTACCCGCTAGTTGAAAACCCAAACAAATACTGAAACAAAATTATTTTAAAATAACTAATAGTCATATCTAATATTGAAAACATACTACAAACAAGAAGACTTTCTTTTCTGGTGAATGAAAACCTAAAATATAGTATGTTTACTGATATGTAGCTCTGTTCTGCTCTCTTTTTTTGTATTATTTTGTATTAAAAATATTACGTATACAATGTACTTGATTATATGCGAATAATAAAATTAATTAATTAAAATAGAGACAATGTACATTACCTGTTTTCTCTGTTGTTTCAGTTGTATTTATCTATTATCTGAGTACATTCACACGTTTGAAATGATCGGAAAGCGCAAGTATGAAAAAAAAACATGTAAAACTTGCCGAGGGCAAGTTCAGTTTGTCGTGTGTTTGGTGACGGCAAATAACTGTATAAACGGATTCCTTCTCCATTGAACTGAATATCAGATAGACGAGAGCCGAGGAGCACTTTCGTAATAAAACTAATGGATGAAATAAAAAACGTTGCAAGCCAAGGAAAACTGTGTTGTAATAATTTGAAATTTCAGTGCTAGTTTGAATATTTCTGAGATAATTCATATACAACGTGTTGTTAAGTGCAATATACCTCTAGGCAATTATGTTATACACAACAATAGCAACAAAAATAACCAGTTATCGTTGTGTTATCGTTGCGAGCTGTGTGTTTGCGTTTTATGTGAGTACAATCCTTAATAGTCAAATGGAAGGATCGACATACACGGGACAACGCGGGAGCATTTTTAATTAAGCAAATGGATCAGCCGCGATACGAGCTTTGAAGCTCGCCACAACAAATTGATTAGTATCGGGCCGTTCGGTTAACTTATCCGAGCGTTCGAATTTGCCGCGGTGCATATGGAAATTTATTTCTATTGTTATATTCATGCTTAAATACAAATAATGTGGAAAAAATTATGTTTATAAAGAAATGTAAAATTACTCCGACGATAAAAGATGAATGATGTAGTAACACTTCATTTATAGTTTCGCCTGCTTTATGTCGGAATTCTACATAGGAATTTTAAAAAATATTTTTTTTAATGCTTTTGTATGGTTAGTCATTATCTTAATTTACTTACATCTAAATTTAAAGTTAAAGAATTTCTGAGTGTTATTTACGTGTCAGATTTTTGATGTCTATATCCGCATTGTAAATGTATTGGTAACATTTTATCTAAATAAGTATCTTGATACTTATTTGATACTATTTGTATCTAAATAAGTATCTTTAGACATTGATCTTGATCAATATTATTTTTTTCAGACGTTCCATTATACAAATGTGTGGTGATTTTGAAACGATCTCATGTTAAACTTTTCCCCTGCTTTCACCGGGGAAGAACATGCGGACTACATCGAAGAGGAATACGTGCCGTGGTAACGATTACCCAAAAATATGTGACACATTATTGAAACAATTTTTATTGTGAACATAAATTTGGGTACATTTTGAGCAGAAGACAATACTATAAGAATCGCCAAATTTTATCTTTACAGATGTATTCACATTATAATTCAGTAGGTACTTAATTAAATTCTATACCAATAATACATATATCAAAACACAATAAGCACAGACCATATAATTAGAATTGAAAAAATTCGCTTAAGCTATAAAAACAATAATCTAAAAGCCACGCCTTGAGAATTCTTTTGAAGTTATTTAATTTAAGAGTATTATCCTTAAAACAATCTGTTAATTTATTGAATATTTCAATACACATATTAAATGATTTTCTCGCTGCTATTGACAACTGAGCACGAGGTTCATGTAACTTTAAAATATATTGCGAGCGAACTTTTCTAATAGTCGCCTCCTGCTTAGTTTGAAAAAGATGTTTGTGTTTATACACAAACACACATATTTCGAATATGTACAAACATGGCAATGGTAAAATTTCATAATTCTTAATTATTTTAAGGGCGGCACGATATGGTACTTTTCAGGCCAAATATAGCTCGTATGCAACGTTTTTGTAACAGAAATATTTCTTTTTTGTCTACAGAGTATTCGAATCTACAGGACCTATATTTAAGACCACCCTTATAATACCTCGTTATTCATTTCGGGTATTAACAGCAAAGTATAATTATAAAGTTGTGCACAAGTATATGTTTTACTCAACTCATTCTATATCTTTGACAGTTAATGCTTCATATATAACTGATATAATGAATACCGACCAATAATTTTTTTCTCTTACTAGTTTACACATACTATATATTATATATTTGTCACGATGTTATTAATATTTTATAAATAATAGATAATTTGATTTTAATATATAACCACTCAGAATAGAGCACTAACCTTATAATTGCATTTAGTTTAATGTGAGAATGAGAAGGGTTTGTGACGCTCTGCCCTCAGCACTTGCCTTTTAAAAGAGAGAGGTAGAGACTTCGTGCCATCTATATATCAATGTCTTTTTAGAAGTATGTACAGTTCACAAGCAACATGGGTTGTATGGATTTGGAAAAAGTTCTCAAGAACCAATTGGCCTACCTACCATCCTTCTTTTACTGCCTAGAGGATAGCTAAAACCCATATTTACATTCTGGAAGTTCCACTGAAGCAGTGAACACAGATTTTGCTTCCAGTGTTATACTTATTTCAGATTTTTACTGCGCTGTGAGTTCCTGGCACGCTATAACCCTAGTCTTTACAAGTCGAGAATGAATAGGCTTCTATTGATTACATACGCTCCGCCTTAGACCGCACATGCGCTTCTCATCAAACAAGATGAGGTCAAGTGCCTACTCAATAAAAAAAACGTGTAAAGAGACTCTTAAGTATGTTAAATCGACCAACCCGCAATGGGCGAGCAAGGCTAATAAAGCCTACCTTAACTTAATACAGGTCGGTCGGATCCCCGTGGATGTAAATGCTGATAAGAAATTAGTTTTTTTATAATTTTATGTACACGTTCTGATAACCTGTCCATAAAACTACAATGTATATGCTTACTATATGTTATATTTATTGATAGAATATATTATATTAATTTTATTATCTTAGCGTGGAATTATAATATAACATATTTATAATACTTAGTTAGGTTATTTGGGAGAGATATTTTTAAGTGACAAAACCAACGTTTGTACTAATTTAAGTATATTCATGTTTAGATTTAGTTTATATCTATCTAAATCTTAATATATATATTTCTTGTGTGCGTGTGTATGTGACTGAACTCCTCCTAAACGACTGGACCAATTTTGATGAAATTTTTTGTGTGTATTCCAGGGGGCTTGAGAATGGTTTAGATTCACAATACGGTCATATAGATATTGTTTTTCAGCTAAATTATTTATTTAAAAACATTTGAGACAACGTGAGACAACGTGACATTTGAGACATTTGACAGGACAACGTCTGTTGGGCCAGCTAGTCCACTTATAAATTTTGATTAGAAGCAAATTTAAAGAGGCAAAATTTTATCATTTTATATATTCGTAAAGAAAATTTTTAAAAATTACCACACAAATTGTGATGAGGGTGGCGTGAGACCCGGGAAAAAACAAAGGATAATTATCAGCGAGAGAAAATCTGATATAAATTCACACTCGAACAGACTAATATTAAATACTGAATGATTATTTTCCTCATTTGTATGGATGTCAATATTCATGAAACTAAATATTCAAGTCAGTCAGCAATATCAAGTAAACATAGTTAATAGCGTCATAGGGTACAAGTCAATTATATTTCCGTGCGTTACCTGAAATCACGTATAACAATAGTTCGCTGCGCTGAAACTATCTCAATAATTAATCGACCCACGCATCTTCAACTGGCTCAAAGCAAGAGGCTATTAAGCACGACTAATGGGATTTGCTGATCCAATTAAATGAGCATTGGAACAGACGCGCGTACTCTGCGTCAATATATCGCCATTTGCAAGGAATAACGCCGTAACTCATTTTTACTAACTTTTCAAGAGAGCCTTTAAAAAAAATATCTTTCTTGTTTCGTTTTAGTTTTTGGTTGAACCAATCAATAATAGGAATAGCTATACTATATTTCATATTTAATAGACTTCTTGTAAGTTATAATAACATAGGAATTATAACATATACTGTAATTGAGACATGCTGTGAGAAAATGTGAGATATTTAATAATACTATGAATACAATTACTTATATATAGAAAGCTATGCATTACTTGCTAAGCTTCATTCAATTAAATAATGCCATTTAAAAATGAAATAAGAGTAATCTTATATTGTAATAGTGGCGCATACATAATGTGATGTGCAACTATATATACTATTTCTATCTATCTATCTTAGGGGCCGGGGTGGCTACCGTGAGGTGTCAACGCACTTCGACCCATTATGGGTCTTTTGTGCTACCCCATTAGTTCCTACTATTTAATGTCGTTAGACAGTTACTTGACCACCGTTAGTCCAATCAATCATGCTCAAGAGCCTGATTATGTCCCTTGGTGGCATTACCCTAAAGTCGTTGGGTTTTGGGTATCCAATCCCTATCAACCTTTGCCTACTGCCGGCCAGAGCATCGCAGTTGCACAATAGATGTGTCATGCTCTCCTCCTCGGTCTTGCAGGCCCTGCATAGATTGGTCTCAGTGAGGCCCATCTTGTGCAGCAAAGTTCTAGTACCAAAGTGTCCTGTAAGGGCACCAAGCACCAGGCGGGTGTGGAGCCTACTTGAGCTCATTGTGAATCTCAGCCAGTTTTCTGAGCCCATAAAGAGCTTTAGGTTATTCCATACAAAGCTGTGCGCCACTACCGGGGTCCATAGGTGGCGGATGATGGAACGGCGGTAAGATATTACCGCCAGCTGCTTCGGCAGTCCCCGACCATACAGCTGCCTGGTATAGCCCTCCCACTGGCCAGGTGTAACCCACTTATCCCATAAATACTATTTAATAAACTGTGGTTGACTTATGAATTTTTCTTTTAAAATTAGTACGTAACTTTATTTATATACAGGTGGTAATGCATAAAAACTGTATTGTTTATATAGCAAGAATATGATTGAAGCTCGAAACTGCCGAAATGTGAGTTACGATCTTATTCCTTGCAGGTTTCAATATATGTATTACGGATTACCCGTGTATCGTATCGACATCAGCTGAACACGCTAAGTCCTGTCGCGAAAGAGAGATGGTATATTACCAGATAAAAGGAATAATCTTTCTTTCTTCTCTGATGAATGTAAGAAAAATGATCGGGGAACGTAAGGTGATCGATTACCATCGTCCTTCGACACTCGAACCGCACTTTAGCCGATGTAAAATATTGTTTTGTGGTCTAACATTATGTCAGGTATTAGGAGATACGTTTGAACTTAAGAAGATACTATGTAAAAGTAATAGTTTAATTTACACAGAGAAGATAAACGTTTATTTGAATAAGCGTGCTTTTATTAATTAGGGTTATAGATTTTTTTTATATATTAAGATATTATTTAGTGTTGTTTTATTGATATTACTTGTAGTGTTTATGTTCTAGTAAACTAAATTGTACATGGTTGTGTGGTCTCGGCACTGGCCTCCGAATCGAGAACCCAGGGTTCAATCCTGCTATCTACAAATGTGTTTTCCGATATTCACGACTACATTTATTAACTGTTTAACATTAACCACGTTAGGCTAACTGGTTCTTAGTTAACAAGCAGAGTCAGTGCAAATTAGTCGGTTTCATATACATAGTTTTGGTGTTCTCAAGTGTTTTATGGTGATTGCCTTATGACGTTTGTATCGAATTCATTTTCGGTCAATGTTATGTCATGGTATACTTTTAAACTACGAAAACAATTTTTATTACTAATAAAATAGGGGCGTGTGTATCGCACCCTTCCACCTTATCCCTACGAGAAAGCCTGTGCTGAAAGCACAGAGCTACTAATGCTCGCATACATGCATATAACGTGTGTGTCTTATGCGCGCGCGCACACACAACACACACACCCACACACACACATATACGCATGCACATAATGTAAAATATAAACGTAAAAATTAAACGTTATTGTAAACCCTCAGTACAAAACTAGTCGTGCGTACAATCTTAGTCATTTATTACATGTGAGAGTACTGTAGCTAAAATACAGGTTTTGTACGAAACCTAGTTTAGCGATAGTGATCGCAATAATTGGTAAATTGTTAAACTAGTAATTAAGTAATTGTGCTCCTAATTGTAATGTTTATTTTCAATAAAGTTTATTATTATTATTATAACTACGCGTTTTCTCGCCGAAAGAATAAGGAGAGGTGTCATAAATATGTATATTAGCATTTGAACTTCATCGTTTATATAAAAGCAGAAGCTCAAACTGTGAGTTGCATTGATACAACAAAACATACAAAGTCAATAAAATGAATTACCAAACTCAATACACAGCAAAACGTCATAACGCGCCGTCCAATTAGTTGCGAACATCGTATCCCCAGCGGTAACTTAAATCGCATCAAATTGGTAACCGTAGCCTACCATCGAAACTTCATTAATGTGCTTGCCAATTCAAATAACCCGTGTAATAAGAGCCAGCTGGTGTGTCGGAATTGCTGCATGGTGGAACTGTGATTCGATGGAGTCATTGGCCACACTTATCTCATCCAAGCCGTAGTGTAGTTTATGGTCAAGGTTTAGGCTAAGTTTAGTCGGTAGGTCATTCTAGTCAAGCCGCCTCCGTCCGTCTGGAATCTGACATAATCACCGCGCTCAATAATCATTTGATTGTGGTGGTATTTATGAGGATTCTCAGCCTCTCCTCTCCGAAGGGAAAAATATATTATTTTTAAATATGACAGGAACGTCCCTATGTGATTTGATTGGTTAGTGTAGTGATAAGACTAAAATTGAATGCGAGTTTCACTTGGGCTCGTCAGCAGCCGAGGGACATTGTTTACTATCGGAATACAATAATGTCATTTATAATGTTATTATTTAGGTACTTAGGTGGACTTAAAGCCCCACCTCAAATCAAACTGAGCAGAAGCATATCGGCTCTCTTGGGGAAAGAAATCTGCTGATGAATAACCGGTGTCTTTAAAAAACATGAATATGAGAAACATGAAAAATCCAAACATCAGGTTTTCTAAGTCGTTTTATTTTCCAGTTAGAAAACCTATGACTTCTTTGTATTTTATTAACATCGTACGTACCGCTCCTAGTCAAAGGATAGCTCTGCATTACAAAGGAAATAACAAAGGCTGTACTCCATCGGACTGAGAAAGTGCCATTTAAAATCAATTTCTCTGCTCGTACGAAAATCTTAAGGTTGACTAAAGAATTTAATTAAACCAGCAAAAACAAAACGGATGTTTTGAACTGAGATTACGGTACGAGTGGAGAAACCGGACTCGGGCTCCTAGATAAAGTATCTTTCGAGTTAGAATCATGTTTCGTTTTTTTTCTCTTTTGTAGGGAAATAATTCTAAATTACGAAATCAATTCCCGTATATTTTACTCTATCGAAACAAATGCGAATGTAGTAACTGTTATTTTGGATATACAGACCCTGAATTGGTTGTTAACTTTGTAAAACTTGATGATGGCGCATTGACAATGACAATGATGATAGTGACAATATGCCTTCATGAATGCATATTGTCACCAATCAACATGTCAGCCCTCGGAGTTGTTTCATAGAAATTGTGACCATTTATCACTTGTCACTCATGGCGGTACACGTTGAATGTTCTGATTGGTTGAACTGTGACTACTACTACACTCAAATTAACCTTCTAGGAAAGTGTTTTGTCCAAATAAATTAATGTGTTTTTATTATATATCACTTCTCATCAAAAAAATCGAAACACTTCCGTTTTCATTGTTTCTGTCCGAATTTAACACAAAAAGAATTCATACGATGAAAAAAAAACATAAATGTATAGCTGGCAGTTTGGCCATTACAGTAATAAGCGAAAATTCTAAATTCAAAATTAGAATTTCATTTGTTTATCTTATAAACGAAATGAATCACTGTTTTGAGACAAATGTGTGTTTGGGGTTGGAGTACATTTAGCGTTTAAAAACTAAAAATTGGCGCCTATCCTTAAACTTTTGGTTTTTTATTGCAATACTGTGACTTTGGGACGTCTGAAAAAAGGTTATTTTTCTAAAACGTATGGATACTTCGCCCACAGAAGCCGCCCAAGTTGTGGCATTGCTGGATTCTGGCCTTAGTCAGCGTGTTGTGGCTGCAAGACTGCATCTAAGCCTGTCATCTGTTCATAGAGTCTATAAACGTTATCGGGAGACTGGTTTGTTCACGCGCCGTTCAGGATCTGGCAGGAATCGGGTCACTTCTGAGCGAGATGATCGATTTATTGTAACAACTTCTTTAAGAAATCGACGCCTTAACGCTTTTCAACTGCAGCAGCGGCTTCGTGTTGTACGAAGGGTGGCTGTAAGTGACTCTACAATTAGAAGAAGGTTGAAGGATCGTGGACTGGTATCGCATAAGCCAGCAAATGGGCCGAAATTAACTGCAGACCATCGAAGCGCGCGCCTTAACTTTGCACGTGAGCACCTAAATTGGTCATACCTACAGTGGAGCAAAGTTCTCTTTTCTGATGAGTGTAAAATTATGCTGTATGGTAACGACGGAAGGAACAAGGTCTACAGAAGAGACGGAGAACGCTATGCAGAATGCTGCATTGAAGAAAAGATCAGCTATGGTGGCGGTTCGTGGACGGTTTGGGGAGGAATCAGCGCCGACGGTAAGACAGAGCTTGCTTTTGTGTCTGGGCCACGTCTGCCTGCACTAAACTGTCATCGGTACGTCGAAGAGTGTCTCGAGCCTCATGTGATGCCCTGTGCACATTTTATTGGCAACGGCTTCATATTCATGCACGACAATGCTAGGGCTCACACCGCGGGCGTCGTACGAAATTATCTTAACGAAGTCGATATCTCTATTATGGAATGGCCAGCAAGAAGCCCGGACATGAATCCCATTGAACATCTGTGGGATGAATTAAAGAGACGAATTCGAGCAAGAGATCCTGCCCCAGAAACACTTAGCTGCAAGATGCAATCCAAGAGGAATGGGACAATATACCACAGCATGTGATCGTGACTCTCATCCGATCGATGAAAAACCGTATGGAAGCAGTAATTAGAGCTCGGGGAGGGAATACAAGTTATTAAATAAACGTTTTTTAGCTTTTTTTTTCATTTACGTGTGTTGTTTTATCCATTTCCTTTATACTCCATACGGAATAAAAATGACTCATTTAACAAAATACGAAACCTATGAAAAATTCATTTAAATTTAGAACATTAACATTAAGATTTGATAAGCTTATATTACTCACTATTAAACGACATTTAACATTTATTCCTAATGTACACATTTTTCTGATAATCCTGACAAAACGTAAACTTGCAAGGTGTTTCGATTTTTTTGATGAGAAGTGTATATTGACCAACAAGCTAAGTGCTCACTTGATGGTAAATAGTTTCAGTCGTTTGTAGTACATGTCATTTTTATGAGATTCGCAGAAAATCTGTAATACCCACAAGAACTTGAAAGTACGCTGCTCCCTTGTGAAATCAAATGTAAATTAAAAAATGTCCTGTAATATCCTTTCGTTTCCACCCATCTCAACTTTCAAACAGCAAACGTGGCATAGCAATGCGAATACTACTGTTTTGCGGCCCTAAATAGCTACAATAAACGATTTTACCGTATCTTGTTTCGATGCTCATACTATGGAGGCTGGTATAAAGTTTCCTAAATGTAAACTTACTTTTGGAACATAGACATTGTAAGTGACGTGTTACCTGTTGTGAGCCCAGAATGTGAGGCGCAGCGGAAGCGGGGCGGGCGGGGGTTGCGCAGGCGTGGCGCGGCGCCGGCGCAGCGCTCGCGGCGGCTCGTACGCGGCTGGCTGCCAGTGCCGCACGAAAGGTGTCAGCGACAACCCTGGCGACAATACACCACCGATAAGTCTAAGGAATTTAGTGTTCATAACCTTAAATAATTATCCACACATTTTCTTTCACATTCACACCTCACAATCTCACTCAACCAAGAAATCTTTACACAGTTTTATTTATAAGTTTACATTATTTCACTAATCAATCACTTCCCTTCATTTTATTTAAACATTTGTACCGTGTTATATTAAGTAGAGTATTCGACGCTAGAGGATTGCCTTTGGAGAGTAATTTCATAGTGCACCAGCAACTTCCTTCGTAATTCTACCAAGGAAGTTACTTCTAAAGTGGAAGTGATGTATTTTGGTACGTGCGCAATACAATATTAAAGGAACTGGGAAAAGAATCAATTTTATTGGCGGATCATTTAGCGAATATCAACTGTACGTGGTCATTTGATAGTTGTGATAGTTTAATTGAACGATCCACAGGTGGCAATACTAGTAGCGATTTGGGCAGCACTTTGGTCCAAACAGCCCCGATATGAAATAAAATCGACGTCGAAGTTGATCAACGTTGACATAGAATTTACATGCGACCTAGTATGATGATGCATAAAATTGAGATAAGACAACCAAAAGGATTAAAATGTTTCACGCTTCATGTAACCATCAATAAATTGATAAAGAAATACTCAAATAGAAATAGTGCATTCATGATTAAAAAGGTAAAATTTTGCTCACCCATCAACGTGTTGACTACAGTGAACACTGCTTAATTTTAACTATCGTGATTGCGCTGCCGACCCCATTCTAATTAATAATGGTGTACAATTGAGTTTAAGTCTGAAACTTTACTGTGTAAACTCAGTTTGAATAGCCCTAAAGTTGTATCGCCAGGGAATACCTACGCTGTTCGTACAAGAAGGAAAACGTATAAATGGGCACAGCTATAGGGCGATGCGGTTAACCACGTCCCTAGATATGTACATAGTTAATTCGGTTCCTTTTCATATGGAAATCTATGTTTATTAATGGATTTACATAGTGAGTGCGTAATTACAAAGTAAGGGTGCTTATCGGATTACTCGCGAACCATTAACGCCTTATGCTTACGCTCAGGAATTTCTGGACATGATGCGCAACATTGTTCGCTGATGTTCAACATACGAGTATACTTGGTTTAAGTCTAGAAAAATGTAAAAGTCTCAACCCAACTTCTACTCGCCAAGGGTCGAGTTGAAGTATTTGTAAGGTCCCATGCTACATATCTAATATATTACAAACAAACACATTCTTTACTTTGCCTTATCCTACCGCTACTCAAGCTCTTCTAAGGTTATCATTTGTTTATTTAATAGTTCATTGTATACGAAAATTACAAATTAGGAAAACAAATAGTCTGGCTGAAACTTCTGCTAAATGTGATAATAGTAGGGGAGACCAAGCGGAGATTTTTGAAGTGACTCGAGCGTGTTAGAAAATTATATAGGGAGAAATCCTTGCATCCTTTAAAGTATCTCTAGCAAGCAGGGGCGGATGTTGAATTTGTGGGGCCCTGGGCTAATACTGCTTAGGGACCGTGCCTAATTACTCAATTAATTGCCATTTTCCAAACTGTTTTCTTTTAGTGATGTAGGTATATGTGTGTAATATATGTATGTTAAGTACAGGAAGAAAATAGGGATACAACATATTTTATTTATTTATTAAACATTATTTATTGCAAAATAAATTGACAAGTTATAAATGGTTATGTTATATAAATTATAAAGAAATCTTTCTGAATTTTTGAGCTGCAAATTCTTTTGATTGGTCATCGCGCTGTAGGTCCTTTGTTAAATCGCAATTTATCAAAAGAACTGATAAATGATTCAGTCGATAGTTTGAGATTGTTGTCCTGTATTTGTTTTCTATATACGACATCCTTGAGAAAGAACGCTCCGCTTCACAGCGAATGATCGGCATCGTTAAAAACATCTTTTAGATGGTATAGCAGTCTGGGAAAACATCAACAAGTTTCTTTTCATAAATTAGCCAAAAAATGTCACTGCAAGAGGTGTAAGACTGTCTTAAGACTGCAGTATGTAAGATTTTAACTGAATACACTCATACACTAAATATTCATCTACATCGTTTGGATAATGATCAATAATGTTACGTACACTTTCCAGATCTATGTGTTCATGATTTTTGTCTTGCAAATCCATTAAAATTTAAATTTATTTGCTATAGGTCTCATAGGCTTGGCTTCTATTATTTAAATCCATAATCATTCTTATCCAACGCCACGTTAAGCGTGTCCCTTTTAAATTTTTCTGCGCCGGTTGCCGAGATTATATCTGTAGATTTATCTGAAAATTTTGAAGTAATGTGTCTCTTATTTATGTCACTGTAGTCTGTTCCCACACTAGTACTTAATTTTTTAGCTTTTTCTTTGTATTCCTTTATACTTTTGATCTGATTATTGCCTTATCTTTTTCAAGAACTCTTTTAATGAAGCATATAACATATTGCCTTCACCAATGTCTAAACCAGGGCTCTGTACTTTTTTATTAACTACATTAAATCTCTCCAAAATGACTTCCCAAAAAACAATCAAAATTGCAGTTTCTAGTTTTGCCAGTTTATTAAATAAATTTCGTGCCTCTATTCGGAGATTTTTTCTTCGTCATTTTCGCCGAATTTTTATAATGCCATCATAAAACCATCTGGTTTGGCTTAAACTTATTAACGTAAATTTTAGTTTTGTTTTACGATTTAAGTTCCCACCTATGGGTCGAAGCAAAGAGGAAAACGTATATTTTTCTCCCCTACTAAAAGATAAATGCTGAGAGATGTGGTTGTAGCGTGTACTAATGAATTAAGTATATAGTACTAATGTTACGAACTAAATACATTTGTGCATATTTATGTATAAATTCATTTATTATTAAATAATACAGTAATGGTATTCACCTTTTACATAACGCTTAAATCTTATATATAAAAATTAATCGCAAAATGTGTTGGTAAGCTCATAACTCAACAACGCCTGGACCAATTTGGCCAATTCTTTTTTGTTAATGTTCGTTGAAGTTCAAGGAGGGTTTTTTCAATGAGGAAAATTCGAATAATTATCGGAAATACCCTAAAAACAGCCCTTTTATTTTCCCATGCAAACGTTTTCTAACTAAAACGTACAGTCGAATTGAGCTTTATTGTTATTGTATAAAGTTCATATTGCAAGCACTCACTGTTGTCTAAGCAATGAAGGTGTGTTCCTAACATCAGAGTCAATTTGCGCTTTATTAACGCTACATATAGTTAAAATTCAATCATATCTATCAAAACAGTGTGCGTGCGTGCGTTGGAGCACAGAATACATCGTTGGAGGATTTAATGTCACGTTCCAAAATTGAATAGCCACAAAATGTAATAGGTCATTTAGACTTTTTTTGCAATTTGGTTGGCTATGCGACATTATCTATAAAATAATTAGGAACAAAAAACTGCCACTGTACAAATCTTTTTGACAGGACGAAGTCTGTCGGGTCCGCTAGTGTAATATAAATATGACGCGCCTATTATTTATATTTAAAAAACAGTAGTATATTAATATTGTTAAAACATGTGTTCCTGCGAATTTTTTAAATATCACATAACCATAAGAATTGGCCAAATTGGTCCAGGCGTTGTTGAGTTATGAGCTTACCAACACATTTTGCGATTCATTTTTATATATAAGATAAGATTATTAAATGAGATGCTATAAATTAATGGATATACCCATACATAATAATAAATATACATAGACACACATATATACTTACTTATAATACATATATACACACACACAAATATATATATATAATATATATATCTCGTACGTCGTCGTACAATATCTCTATATGAGGTATCGCGTATTTTCAATTTTCGTTGTCCGTATAATAAATCTGTACTTATAATAAATCTGTAGAGGGGTCAATTCTGTACATGAAATATATTTTCAAAATAACTATCAGGGGGTGATTAGGGATCGATATTGATGACAAAAATGCAATCAACAAAATGTTTGTCTGTCTGTCTGTCTGTATGTTCCTTATAGAAACAAAAACTACTGGACAGATTTTAACGAAACTTGGTATAATTATTCTTCATACTCCTGGGCAGGTTATAGAATTACTACTATAAACTTTCCATTACGCTACAATCAATAGGAGCAGAGTAGTGAAGGGAAATTTTGGGGAAAACGGGAGAAGTAACCATTTTTTTAGCCTCCGTCGCGTGTGTTAAAGTTAAAGTCACATAAAAATCATGTATGACGGAAATATTCTACATAAAATTGTCTAAAACACATCCCGCAATAGCATATGTCTATCTTTTATGGTTGACTTATAATAATCTATACTAATATTATAAAGCTGAAGAGGTTGTTTGTTTGAACGCGCTAATCTCTGGAACTCCTTGTTCAAATTGATTTTTTTTTATTTTTTTATTGAATAGCCCATTAATCGAGGAAGGCTTTAGGCTACATAACATCACGCTGCGACTAATAGGAGCGAAGAAATAATGGAAAATGTGAAAAAAACTGTGAAAATTACTCATCTTTTAGGGCTTCCGTTGCGTGCGCTGCGAAAACGGTTCTAGATACCAAAAAAATATATATGAAAGAATTATTCCTCTTAAAATGATCTAAAGAAATGTCCGCGACAATATATGTCTATCTTTTAATGTTAACTCACTGGAATCGTTTTTATGGTGATCAAATTTGGATATGTCGCGTTGTCAAGATCGGGTAACAGCTGAGGTGGTTGTTTTCAAAAATAAATATGACGCTCAAAATAACTATTCCACGCGGACGAAGTCGCTGGCACAGCTAGTCTCTATTAAGCCGCGGCCTTGTTTACGTGTTACTCGTACACAGCAAGTAGCGTCCGTCTACAAGTCCAAATTAAATTTATATATTACGCGGCAAGCAAAAGCTGTGTTAGAAACGAATGAGCTTCATTTAGGCGGGCGGGCGGTGCACTCGGCGCAATAAATTAAGGCTTTAATTAGTTCTCGACTTTCAATCGCGTGTGCTTGTTTTAAATGAACACAAAACTTCCGGGTTTTGTTTCGTACACCCGTTAGGTCTAATGTTTACGGCATTCATTTTCTGCATACGGCTTTCAAAGAGTACTTTCTAATTGATTATGTGTTATAAAGATTATTTTTTATTTTACCAAACTAGTCTAGGCCACTCACATCTGTAGGAATCTGTGATTTAAATTATTCTTGTGTGTAATTTAGATGAAAGAGTAAATAATTTGTGTTTTTTGGTGATAGGTTGCTGTATAATATAAAGTATAATAATTAAAATGTATTTTTTTTTGGAATAGTTCTTCGTACACATACTTAGTTTATTAACTCGTTGATAAGTTAGGAAAAATATTAAGTGTGTTAAAAAACTCTGCCCCTCGCAATTGTGGCAGGTAGAAATAAATGTGTGCTCTGGATTATGTTTATAATTTTCATCTAACTCCTTCGACCTGACGTCCTCAATCGTATATCACTAACTACTTCTACAGCTTATAGGAATAGTTAAATCAATCCGATATAGTTATTTGTATGAAAGCAAAACTAAGTTAATTTTCTAATTTTTATTCAAAGTAGTGTCACTATGTATTACTTCGACGACAAATTACTTTAACGATTGTTCCTAGTCATCCACTGATTATGTTACTATTTTTGGCCAAAAAATTATCTTGTATATTTTAGGAATTTTCAATTTTGCGGGCATCATTTTAGTAAGCCATTCGGCTACGAGAATGCTGAGAGTCTCATAATTTGACAAAACAGCTGACGCTTCCACTATTCGATTTTTCTCGCGGCGGCACATTCAATGAATTGTCTAAGATAACATAATACTCGTAGACCAAGGAGTGAAAGAACGTTGTAGCTGCTTTCATAAGAATTGTAATTTAAGTTTTCATGGAGTGAATAGCATGAATGGTTTAAAAAAAGACACTTTAGAGAGAAAATTCCCTACAATTTATTATAAGAAAAATTTACATATGATATTGTTGTTTCGTATTTTTACCTTATGTTTCCTATTTAATAACAAACAATCCTATTCAATAATTACAGGTGTTTCATGAGCTTATGAATTTAAAACTAGTTAAGGCTTATTCGGAACAAATAGGATTGTGTTTCAGCATGAGACAGCTGAGTAATCACCTGTCGCTAGTATTGTAACGAGGATTGTATGTAGCAAGAAAATGGAACCACTGGATAATAATAAATGTGTATTGGATATTAAAAAAAAAAAAACAATTTAAAAACGTTAAAAATAATTTTACAACTCGCCGTCAGGCGGAATGACATCTCACGTCTAAAACAAACTAAAAAGTTAATTATGTTCAAAACTTGAGCATGAAGTACCTATTACAAATTGTGAGAGATCACTACAGTATTCTGTTACAACTTTTTATCGCAAGTCAGAGAGTAATTTCTAGTCATTTCGGAAATATAAGAATTTTAACATATAAATTTAACAATCGCATTTATGACTAATAATATTTACAATAACTAATTAGTTTAATAATAATTAATTTAAAAGAAAATCCAAAGATGTAGACACCGAATTGTCTTCAAAATGTGGGTACAAAAGTGTGAAAATAACAACAATAATCCAAAGGAAAATACTCGAGAACATTTCCACCTTTTATGATAAAAGCTCATGAAATTAATTTATTTGCGAACGACTCCACAATCAGGGGTGGCAAAATTGAATTTTTGGGGGCATATTAATATAAATGCGGCGGCAAGCAACGGTAACCAATTAATTGCTGCGACAGCGTAAATAACAGGACACACCGCGTAATAATTGGTTTACAGCCTAGATTGGGTCAACTGTAGACATACTAAACCTAATCAATACAGCTCAGTGCCCTTCAAATGGGATACGTTGTTTTGAATGACTTCATTTCATATTCTTGATCACTTTTTACTTATTCACTATTTTAAATTAACTGACATTGCTGTCTACAATAGTTAGATATTGTTTAAGCGATGATGTATTATTAGTAATAAGTTAGAATAATAGTTATGAATAATTAATAAGTTAGAATATTAGATAGAATATAGTCATACACGCATGTTTTTTTTTATAGGATAGGGCAGCAAAGAGCGAACGGATCACCTGATGGTAAGCAATAACCGTTGCTCATGGACACCCGCAACACCAGAAGAGTCACAGATGTGTTGCCGGCCTTTTAAAAGGGAATAAGAGGAATAAGGGTAATAAAGGGGAAAGGGGGGTTGGGCCTCCGGTACCCTCACTCACTCGGCGAAACACAGCGCAAGCGCTATTTTACGCTGGTTTTCTATGAGGCCGTGTTATCACTCCGGTCGAGCCGGCCCAATTCGTGCCGAAGCATGGCTCTCCCACGGTAAATGTATATATGTATACTCGTATATGCCAACTAATCGTTATTATGATATATGCATGTTTAATGAATATCTTTCTATCACTCTTAAATAACGATTTGTATTCAGGAAACTAAAAATAAGGTTGACATGTAATTTTTTATGTAAAGTCAATGTGGTATATTTATGTTAAATATCTGAATTTGAGGAAACGATAACAATGACCGAAAAGATTACCGTTTCTGGCGAGTTCCGCACAAAGTCCGCAGTAAAGCTTCACAGTGTAATAATAAGGGTTGAAAGCTCGCATTAGGATTTGTAGCGTTTGTTTGGAGAAAATAAAAGACTACGGATAAAAATAAGGGACATTATTTTGCTTTTTAATCGCTTTTTTGTGGTATTGTTCGAAAAGTAGACAGTAATTTATTATTTTGACAATATATTTATTAATCTGAAAAAAAAAACCGTTTTCTATGTTGAATATCTAAGCTTGGCTTGAATCGTACCCATCGTTCATATGCAAAGGAATTACTTAATTTACAAAATATAATATAATGTCTTTTCTATATCGATTTCGTTCTAACTAAGTATTTTATCATTAATAAACACAAATACCAAACCTAGGGCGGTAACGGTTTTCCTCTTACTTCGGCAATATTAAATAAGTCTTGATCTCCATAAGTTTCAACAACATCATTAAATTGATTGCGACTATCCGCAAGAAGGTACTGTACAGAAATCTTAAATTTTCCAATCAACTTAAAGCTAAAATACAAATATCAACCGAAATCATAGACATTTCAAGCTTTCATCTTGATGTATTGAGTATTTTATCGTTTAGTTTAAGTTTCAATAAATAACTCAAACAAAAAACTTCAAAAATATCAGAAAAAGCACGTAGAACAAAAACTGAAAAAGTTATCAATTTAAACCTTGACAAAAATGTTCATTTAATACAATGTTTCCCAACCTTTATTTCACTGAGCCTCCCCAATTCAAAAATAATATTCTCATGCCCCCTTAAGTTTAAAAACATTAAAAACACATCTTTTTTTTTACAACTGAATTATTTCTTTGAATTAAAATTAAAATACAGATATTTATAGATATTTATGTTTTAAGAATAAGAGAACATATATGTATGTTCTCTTGAAAACCATTAATTACTTTCACTTTAGGTAAATATCCTAGTTTTATTTTAATTATTAAACACTAATACTTGAGCTTGCATCTTCTGTACCAGTATGTCGATTCTGGGTTCAGTCTTTGCTAGAGCGCTTAAGTACTCGATTACGCCCCCCCTGGTATTCCACTACGCCCCCCAAGGGGGGCATGCCCCCCTGGTTGGGAACTCCTGATTTAATAGATGTTTATCTTAGATAACAAAATCATGAATGAACAAAATTAATGGATTATATCAATAAATAAAAATATGAGATAATTATATCCCAACTAATATTATAAATGCGAAAGTGTGTTTGTTTGTTTGTTTGTTTGTTTGTTACCTCTTCACGCTTAAACTACTGGACCGATTTCAAAAATTCTTTCACCTTTGGAAAGCTACATTCTCCCCGAGTAACATAGGCTACTTTTTATCCCGGAAAAATCGACAGATCCCACGGGATGCGCAATAAAGGCTTCGCTCAAAAACTACTGCACAGATTTTTATGCGGTTTTCATCAATAGATAGAGTGATTCTTGAGGAGTTTTGCGGCATTTTTTATCTCGGAAAAACGGATAGTCCCACGGGAAGCGCGATAAAATCTTCGCACCATAAACCGACTTCCGCGTATATGTAGCCGTGGGCAAAAGCTATGACCCTTAACCCTCTATACACCCAATCCCGAAATCCACGCGGGCGAAGCCGCGGGCAGAAAGCTAGTTAATTTATAAATGAATTTTTCAGTACGCTACAGATTATATTCTTTGTCAGATCGAAAAAGCGAATTTTGATTCAAATAAAATTTCCTTTCAAATAAATTCTAGCAAATGCAGATATCTGAAGAGGCGATTTACCATCCGGAACGGAGATATGAGGTTCAAGTTGCACCTAATTGGAAATCAAGAGCCGTATATTACTCCCCCGGAGAGTTTCTGAGGATTTACTGGCGTCTAGAACTCTAGACTTTGAATAGGGAGATGTGTGGTACCGTTTGAATGATGCGGTCTACGATTTCGAACAGTGTTTGTATAGATTATAGCCCACAGTATTCACTGAGCTAGTATTCAGTTTCAGTTATTGTCATATGTGTTTATTAATTATTTGCATTTATATATTGCATAAAGTTGTTATAGATAACCAGTAGTAATTCACGTTTAATAAAAGTACATCAATTGTTATTATTCTCGAAAAATATTCAACAACGTAAAAGTTTCGACACGTACAGTCACCGTAACGAGTTTTTGTCCAATTCGATTAAATTTATTTATTGTATCGGTACTGTATTTAAATTGTTTAGCTATAAAAGGTTTTATTGACTGTAAATAATGAAGTATCAATATCCATAACCAGAATTATTTAAGGTGATTCTTTTAGATTGTACATGAATAAAAATATTACAGAAATTTCACCGTGCATTACCTATAAGCAAAAACATATTAAAACTACGTATTTTTATGTGTGGAAATCCTTGTTAAATCTTCAAATACAGAACATTAGAGGAACTATTAATATTACTTATACATATATAAACATGCATATAAGGCGTATAGGCACTATGCTTATGGTCACAAAACACAAATATACTCATATCGAACTAAACAGAATTATCACACTTGCGGAGCTGCGTAAATCTTGTACAAGATGGAAACTACTCCGAGCACATTTGTTACAGTTCGCATCTTGATTTATAAAGACACGTGAGGCACGCGCGAACAAATAACCTAAGTCATAGTGTACACAAGTAAGAAACGACTGAACTATATAATCTGTGGTATAATTTTTCGCGCCATTTGTCTGCGAACGTGAGACAAAACGGGCGCCAGCCGGGACGTACGTGCTCACTCCGGCCCCTATACTATTAATCCTTGCTTCTGCGGATACTTTGGCTACTCCATTGATCACATTATCTTTTGTACTTGTGTTGCAATAAAGGATTATCGGAAAAGGCATATACGAAGACGGATTAGGGTCAGCGTTTTCATTGTACATTAGTTTCCATAACAAGTCTTTTGGGAATCGTTAAAATAATTATAATATTATTCCGGGAACGAACATGCATTTTACATTTATTGGCTTGACGTTTCGGCGCAGGTTGCACTAGCCGTAATCGCAAGCAGACTGGAGAAGCGGTGTTTTGGCTCCGTGTGGGAGGCAGAAGATTCTTCATCTACCTCCAAATTCTGATTTTCGCGATACCGCCTCTACACACTACACTGACTGTGTCCGTACTTTGAGCGCGACCCGACTGCGCAGTAAAGCGAGGTTGTGTTAAACAAATCACTGGATTCCACGATGCAGACAACTTGTAACCGTCTTCCCTATTGAAATTAGGATATTTTTTAATTTCTATTGCTTCCCGCACTAATCTCGCGTGGAAACGGCGATCGGTAGACAGGACGTGTGGACGATGGAATTCTATCCAGTGATTGGTAATCCGCTGTAGTATGTGTTCTACAATAGCCGATTTATTTGTCTGTCGGTTCTTTACAGCCGCGATATGTTCTTTTAGCCTCTCCGCTATGGTCCGCTTTGTTTGCCCTATGTACGAACAACCGCAACTACAGTCAATTTTATACACGCCTGGATGTTGCAAGGGTAAAACATCTTTAGGGGTACACACCATTTCTTGGAGTTTGGCCCCTGGTGTGAACACCGTCTGGATGCAGTATTTGCGAAAAGCTGTTCCTATCTTGTCTGTCACACCTCTGACGTAGGGCAGGTAAACGGGTTGCCTGCTTACGTCTGGGTATCTGTCCCTTTTAGATGTTTTGTTCCCTCGCCGGCTCACCAGGTATCCATTTTTATGTAGAACCTCCTGAACATGGTCCAGCTCCTGCTCCAGATGTACAGGGTCACAGAGGTCATGCGCCCTGTTCTTGAGGGAATTTACAACAGGTTGTAGGTGTCGGGGTGGTGATTTGACATAGTGTGCAGATATCTATCAGTGTGTGTAGGTTTACGGTAAACACAGTGTGACAAAGACCCGTCCGTTCTAACACTCACTCTGACGTCAAGGAAAGCCAGTGATCTGCCCTGCTTCATTTCATAAGTGAACTTTATTTTTGGATGTATGGAGTTAAGGTGTTGTAGATATTGATCCACTTCTTGTTGGCCACCTCTGATAACACAAAAAAAATAATATTATAATCAACATGCAACGCGATAGTTTAAAAGTTAGTATCGTTAAAATAAAGTGACAATGAGTATATTGTCAATTAATTTCATTTGTACAAAACTTACCAGATTGAAATTACCAGAACTTACTGTATAGTGTGTAGTTTTGGTATAAAAAAAAAACAAGTCGGACGCCATAAATTCATACAGAAGTAAACTACATAACTTCAACAAAATACTTTCAGAATAATTTACATTACAAAAAGAATGAAAATCATATTGAGGCTTTTTATAGTTTTGACAATAAGTCGTATGAAAAAGAAAAAATGAGATCTTTTCACAGCATTCCGAAAGAATTGAGTGACGTATTTCTAGAATCTGGAAATATAAGCAAGCCTTCTATAAGTTTATTATAGCGAAATTGTAACACCCGAACTGGGTACAAAAAAGCAAAGTAAAAGTTAGAGCGTAGAGTAACAATATAGTAGTTTGCAAACGGAACTGATCTGAAAGAGCAAATAACAAACTAGACACAGAAAACTCGTTTGTCCGTGGGCGGCGGTCTTTAGGAGCTTCGGAAACCAATACCGGGCTGCTTCAATGAAATACATTGAATTCCTGCTGCGCCGTCTTGGGACTCTCCTACTTATTTATCGAGGAATAAATAAACAAGGGTATTCACAGGCATTGCTTTCCAACTACTCGCATTCAGGGCTGCTGGATTGAGGAATAGCTTTGATTTGTTTTTTTTTGTCGTATTAAATGTTATTGTTTTCTGACAAGTTAAATTCAAACAGTTCTTTTTTTATTGCTTTGTGGTTGTTGCCTGCGTTTAGGCTGTTTCAAAAGCGGTTAAAACAGTCTATGACTAAAAATAAATCAAGCTCGATTGTGTGTTACTTGGGCATTACTTTCAGCGAAAAAGGTAACTACAAAATAACGCTAAGAATAAATTATTACTTTATTATATATTCGCTTATATCAGTCTTGGTTTAGCACTACACATTTGTTATGTATGGTTTACGCTGGTTATGGGTATCCTATCTCGGAGAGGTATTGAGGACTGACGAATAGGATCCTGTTAAGCTAATGAAGAGTTTGGTCTGTCATTATGACAGACGGATAGCGGTCGACAAAAGTCTGACCCACCCACCACTAGGCGGGAGAACTCATGTCGATAGATTTTATCGTAAGTAACCCCATGGCTAGCAACAAATATAGACCTAAAGAATCCCTTTAAATACTTAATCGTTTTTAACATTATGAAGCGGGCAGCTGTCTACGTTTAACGACTACCTCAGCCATTAATGATGTAGTCTTAGTACAAAATCAAAGCTTTATTAACGTCAACCGACCTGAGACAAAGGGACAGCGATAGTGGGGTTTCCTTTGAATTCTCCGCGGACGTTTCGGCGCGCATTTACCTTTACCCAGCGGCTGAGCAAAATCAATAGCCTCTCTCGTTTAGAGAGAGGGACTTAATGAGGGCTAAGGCCTTATTAGCTGTTGCTGACGCGAAGAGGATCGGCAGAAAGGTTTAATAGAAAAGAAGAGTTGTCCCGTCAGCACATGCCACAAATAGTCAGCTGATTAATCCGACGCACACTACGCCGTCACCGTCACTTCTTTGATTTGTGAAAGGGTTTCTTTGAGTCGGGCGCTTTAATTTACCCTTTTGTTGAAAGCAATTACAGTACAGGAGCGAACTGCATTTTTTGCTAATTTATAAAATAGCCGGATAATGGTTATTTTATGTAATTGAAACACTAAATATTTACAAAAATACATGTTCACATATGTACAGAAGGAGTGTAACAAACAGTGTAGTAATAGTATTGTATCTATAAACAGATACAAATTTTTATAATTACATAATATTTACCTTTAATATAATAGGTTTTGATGTATTTTCTAACTGAAATTTCAGTATCATGCAAAGAAAATAAAACGGACGTAGACGAACGTAACAATCGTGGCTATTACATTACTTATTCAAGATCTGCGTATCATATTAAATTATGTATGTATCCAGTTAAACCGTTCACTTGCGTCACTATATTGACAAAGGAATCAAGTTTATTTATTTTCTCTTCTTATTGGATGTTTTTCGATCTTTGTCTTGTTTACGTATCAATTTGCTACACATTGCAAAAGTTCCTTATCGATTATTCTTTGTACGAAAAATTGGCGCATCTCTCGCAGAATGCCATTAATATTAGATGTGTGTAAAAGTTTTGTGAAAACACGAACTGGGGAGCCTGGAGAATAGTGAAGTGTATGCAACACGACCAAAATTTGTAGGCCTATGCCGGTCCATTGCTTCCCGTTCGCTTCACGCTACTAGACAGAATTCCCTTAGACTGAAGAGGGCTCTGAGGATCCTATTACCCTGGTCGCATACCAGTCAAGTAGCTTTGGTTCAATATAAATGGATTTTCTATTGGACGCAGCATGCACAGTATATTACGGGAGAGGTTTGAATACATTCGGAGGGTTTATTGATACTAAACACATTTGTCGGGAGTTGCTGAATGGGGTTTTTTATTGAATTATTTTTTGAGTCATGTTAACTTTGAAAGAGATGTTTCAGCAAATATTTCTGTGGAGTTTGTTGGCATTGATCGTAAAGCTAGATTATGAGAAAGTGCTGCTTTGTTATAAAAAAAAAATGTTCTGAAAGGTGATTTAATTTTTGTAGGTGGTTCCTGAATATGTCTGTATAATCTATGATAATGTCTAAAAAACATAAAAACTTAAACTTTTGAGGATATAGAATGGGAACCAGTACTTTTTGGTGCCTCGTTACAGAGAAAACGAATTAATAAATTAAACAAGAATGATTTCAATTAACTTATAAAGCATTAATTCACGGTGGAGAATTCTCGTTCAACAATTTCAATCGCCCAATACGAAAATTCTAATAAGCTTTGCCAGTTACGTCTACCTTTTCATCTCAGTACAGCGTTATTTATGTTATACACTAAACGGTATTTTCTTGAATATTTGTGACTCCATTAAGACGACAAAACCTCTTTTGAAGGCACCCATCAAATGAAAATAGATTAGATGACTTCGCAGAATCCGGGCACCAATCCGCGCTGGTAGTTTAACAAACGGTCGAACGAAATTGCTTTAGCTATCGCTGGCAGCTTAAAATGTTATTCAAACTCAAAAGCATTTATCTTATGTTGTTAATTTTAAAGAAATCTTTCGGAAATTTAAAAACAAAATACTTTTTAATGATATGGTTGAATAAGTTGATTTATTTCAATTCTACTGTGATCATATGAAAACTAAGCGCCGTCTTTGCTGCCCTCTACTACCTATGAGACGCAAATTACTAATTAGTTCGGATAGTGGACTGTTGATATGACTTAAATAGCTTGCTATATATTTTCTTGTTCTTAAACAAAATTGCTACGTCATCAAGATGTATGTATGATGACGATTTTGTACACTTCAAAATATGCTTGTTTTCTCGTTTCTTGCTCATTCAGTTCATATTGATTAATATGTACTCGTAATAGTAATTAAATAGGCATGCAAACTGATTTTCATAGAGACCAATCTTAAGGTAACAATGTCATCCCTGGGCAAAAAAACAATATAAGCAAAAGTATGACTTAATTGTTTGTAGACGTATAATTATATTAATATCATTATACGTATAATCTAACAATTTGCCTATAATAGACGTAAGCCAACTTTGTAAGATGGCAATTCGAAAACCATATATGATAAACAAACAAAATAGTTTTCTTCTGATATTATAATAAGATATTTTGCTTCCTGTTTCTTTTTTATGATATTTGAATAGTTCTTTTGCTATTTTTCAAGGAGACGAATGCAACAACTAAGCACTTAAATCGATTCTGAGTTCTAACACCGCTTTGTTTATGTATATAAGTTATACGACGAAGAAATAACAATCACGAGTAAAAATACAAATAAAAAGTCTAATCGCAAAAATATAATTCTTCAATTCATCCAGCGGCGGGTCCAATTTCCAGGCGCACCTAGCCAATTTCGGTTTGACACCGTTTTTCCTCATAGTCCGCCGTGTTTTTTATTAGATTATATCGCGTTACCGGCGTACAGATGGCGCTGTGTGACTTCATATAGATAAATGCAATTACTGTAATCCGATTACAGAAATACAATTGCCACAGTAAACAATGGTTTACGTCGCACAATAAAGAGGACTACATTTTTGCAAAAAAAGTATTTATGGAAAACCTGCTAAGTGATATTTTCCAGAAATATTCGTGGAAAATACCGATAGATATAATAATTCTCACGAAAACTAAATAGTAACACTCTAAAAATGGTAAGAACCACCCAAACTATATATACATTGACAATAAATATGCAAACTGTATTAGGTTACGACCTACAGTATACAGTACAACACGTTTGTTCACTCCATATTAATATCAATTTGGTGTATTTGTTAGTTATGACTATGATAGCTTGCGACAGGTTACTGCGGCTGTATCAAAATTATTTCGACAGCGCGACATTATTATTTTCTACGCAGTACGTTATTTAGTAATGCAGTGCTCCCAGATAGTCCCAAACACAACAGGCAATGTATAGTTAAATGTGATAAAAAGGGTAACAATCGTATGACTTGTGTAGATTTAATAAAATTTAAGAAATAAAATGTTACCAAATTTACACAATGGGAAAAGCTATACGACAGTAAAAAAAGTGTTGAGAGCAAACAAGACTCAGAGGGCACTGGTCACCACGTAAGTTCCATATGAGCATCTGCAAGGTATGTTATGTTCCTTAATGGTATCGACTATTATTTTAAGTGTAAAATAAGAATCGATTACGAATTGTTACATGCACCAGTAAGCATAACTTCCATCTAATTAGTGCTAAGTGAAGATCAGCTTAATGACGAAAACGACTTTATGGCTATTTCATCTGTATTTATCGGAATACGCCCATAATATTATCATTGTTCGAGAGGCGAGATCTGAAGCTCTAACACAATCCAAGCGTTTTAACGCTTGGATTCTATGTACCTTACTTGCTTAAACGATTTAAATGTACAGTTTATTGGTCTTAATTTATTAGTAAATTTGCGCCTAGCCTTACATTACAGCCTTAACTAAGTCGAAAACAAATCGGAAGATGAGATTTTGTGCCTAATACCTAAAACGCGAATGTAATAATGAGGCTGTTTTTGTAAGTGTTAGGGGCCCTGACAAAGGAACGTTACATAAAAGAGGGCTAAATATTTATAGAAAATTTGCGCTGCGAAAGAAGGTGCAGTGACGAAAATCGAGAAAAGAATGCTTAGATGGTTTGGACACTTAGAAAGGATGGACCAAAGATGACTGACGAAAGAATTTTATAAGGCAATTATGAACGGGCTTGAACGTACTTGGACAAAATATGTGAAAAGTGAAGGTCAGGTCAAGAGTATCTATAGTTATATCGCGATATAACCGAAGAACGTGCATTAAAGTATCAAGGAAGCTAGGGAAGTATGTTTGGTCCATAGCAAGTGGAAAACTGCGATCTTTGCCTACCCCCATGGGAAAGAGGCGTGAGTGGAATCGTAATTGTAGGTAGCATTTTTAATGACTGAGAGTGTTATAACAATTAAGAGTAGACAAATATAATTAGAAAGCTTCGAACTGCTAAGCTATCGGGAGTTACAAGTCTTATTGTGAGTCAACCATAAAATATAGACATAATGCTGTCGTGGCATATTTATTTATATAATTTTGTTTTCTCTATGTTACTAAATTCATTTACTGTATTTCGGGTTAAAGTCAGTATCCAAAACAACATATATTTATGTTGTTTTGGCTACTGACTTTAACCCGAAATACTTATACTACCCTATACTATGCCAATATGTACAAAGCAAGCAGCAAAATAGTTTGTTTACAAATCCGACCCATGAATGGCTGCGGGAGAAAGTTGAGTAAACATCTGTTGTTTATACGTGGCGTCCTCTGGTTAGATACTGTCGCAGATGTAGAACTAACTAGACGTCCTTTTAACAATGCGAAAACGGACATGTTGCCTTTTTTTGCTTGTATAGGGTATAAATGTTATTCATATATATCTTAATGCAACATACGCCTTGACTGAATGCGTTTAAAACAAAACCAAATTATAATTATGTTTCGTTATATAGACATTTGGCTCTACCATCAGTGTGCTATAGTACTCGTAAGCTGTAGAGGTTATATCAATATGAAAACAAAAATTAGAACAATTTTAGCTCATTTTGCTTCCGCTAAGGGCCAGGTACAAAGGTATTAATGCTGTCGGTATAGGCTGTGAACGAATGTAAACTCATGGCAGCTACACGTCTTATTTGTTTAGTTGAAATTTTTTTCCACATTCTTCATATATTAAAAAAAAAGACACTAAATATTTATCCAATTGTAACATAACAGTTTCTAATTAAATCTTTGAGCATAAAATTGCCATTAATTTCTGAGAACTTATCGTGAACGTAATCGTAGTGCTTTCTCTGCGTTGCACATATGGCTGCAATAGAGACGATATCATCTTGACTTTGAGGATTCTTTACGCAATAAAAGCTGTAATCGTACTGCAGCTGTTTTCGTAGTTATCGACATCAGAGTTTATGACGTTACCGATCGTCCGACTAGCTAGCATTTAGAATGAAGGGTATTGCTCTTTTTCAAAATACTCTCGAGGATTCTTTGCAGATTCTTGTCTGTGGATTATGTCCTTCACGTCCCACTTTCGTGTGCAAATCAACCGTTTCTGAGTCCCTGCAGTAACGATAACCTTAACAAAAAGATTCCGCCTCCGGCGTTATACTATTTTCGTGCGGCATTAGTTCAATGTATGGAGACACATCGCCGTTTAAGGGAAGCGACTGTATGTTGAGGATAAAATAAATAAGGTTTAAGAGAATATACTTTAATTTCAAGATATATAATTATTTTTTAAGTGCCACGACTACATTAATTATATTTATTCTTAATAATTAAAACGGTGGAAAGACATGTTGATCTAAGGACGCAACCACCACGTGTGAGCATGAAAACGTGCATGTCGGCTCACCTAATCGTTTCAAGACTCCGTCACGAAACTGTGATAGCAAAATCGTTAAACCTAGTTTCTCTGCTCTAACACAGATATCCTAATCTCTTTTGTGCTCTGAAACGCATGATCAAGGACTTTAATTTTTATATTTTATAAAATTTAATATTACTATTTTTAATTATTTAAGAGTATCTTTTTCGCTTTATTCCTATTAATTATTGTATATATTGCGATAAACATTTCATTGTAAACAAAAAATAAACTAAAAGAGATCAAGCCCAAATGACGGTCGCTGAACGCACGACATCCAACGCATGCTTAAAAAATAGAACATTTTTGTGTAAACTGAAAGACGCCGCGGAAAGGAAACAGCGTAACTGCTAAATGTTTAGTTAATGTTATTTGCTGAATGGTAAATTTTAGTCTAGCAAAGTTGCCCGATTACTGCGCTTTTTTTCTGTGGCATTTGAATGACACCTATAAGATAAGTCAGCATATATAAAAAGTTCAAACGAAATGGTGCCACACATAATAGTACAAACGGAATCAGAGAAGATCAGCGAATCCGAGAGGGAAAGAAACAACGGCATTATTTCCGTGATAGAACAGTCAAGTTATCTCCAACTGCATGTGCTTTACAAAGGACAAAGTGAAAATACACCATTCCCAGATTTCGGAGGCTGTGGTATGCTACTGGTATGATTGGAGAAGGTCTGTGTGAAAAAAAAAGAGCGACGCCTCTTGTGTCGAATGCTCTATTTTGACGTCGACGAAAGGATGGTGAAAGACGTCGCTTTCTATTTATTTAACATATTATTTTTGTTCACAATTGAAAGCACTTTTATTTTTTTGATATTATACTATCAATTTTTATCTGAAGCGAAACAAAATTCAACCGGGATAAACCGCAGACAACAACAATAGACTCGAGTTCGTGTGAAGGCCTACTTACTCGTCGCAAATACTCGTACGTAACTGTTAATACGTAGGTATCATTAATTCTTTCCAAGCTCACTCGATTACGTTCCGCTAACACGTGTACGCTGAAAAAGCTGCGCAATAAAAAGCGCTTTCGTCAAATTAACTTCCAAAGTCAAAGCGGATTATTTAAATTTGTAATAAGAGAGTGTAAAAGTTGCAAATTACGTTCGTGAATATGTGTGGAGGAACTCGAGTCGAGCAGCTGTTTTAATTTACGCGGAGTGTCTACATTAAAACTAAATTTAATGTCGTCGTTAACAAGATGCATTTATACACAAGTACATCTCGTCCGTGAGATGTGTGTGAAGATGTATTTTATGTTTAGTTAGGCTGTTTATTCCGGACATCAACACAGCTACCGTTTTTTAAAATTATTTTTAACCCGGCGTGAATGAGGTTGGGTGTGTCATACCCGAAAAGTTTCTAAACGCAGATATTTTAATGTTACTGTTGTCATGCAAGTCCTGTTGTTTCAATAGCTGGATGTAAAGATGCAAGGGGTGAGGTACAGTATCGAGTTTAGTATTGCGCCGACGGCGACGGTAGAGACACATGCGTGCACGCGGCTGGGGTACGGGATTGTGTTGATTTGTAGGTGTAATTTTGATGCTCTATTACATGATCTCACAAGACTTTTCAGTTCCTTTTTTATTTATAATAATTATAAGACACTGCTGTTATGTTAATTTAACAAAGTTTAAATTTTGTTAGATTTTTATGCCAAAAGAAGTTAATTGCCTAAATTACTTGGTATTTTTCGAAAAAAATTTAGATATTTTATTATTTTAATAAAAAATAATACTGTTTAACTTAATGTTGGTATTTATTCATCTTGTTGAATAGTTACTATTATTAATATATCTTAAGCATAAATGCTAATTACATAATCATAGAATCAAAAATTTTAAATCAAAATTTTGGGTATATCATACCCACCTCATAGCTGGTGTAACAACTTCTCACCTCATTCACGCCGGGTTAAGCATATCCCATAATGGATAATCCTTTCATGCGTTGATATTATCTTTTGCAAAGGAACGAAGGAGGAAACTTACAATTCTAGTACTGTTACTACATTTAAAATTGAAACATTTTGTATAGCAAAAATAGTTCTTGCCTTACTACTTCTAATATCTTTAATTAGATCAACTCTGTCTCTTTCGTTGCGGGCACACTCCATTAAAAACTGAAAGAAATATTTTCCTTGACGTTTGGACAAGTGTCACAGTACATGATTCTTTTTTTACAACAGCTACCGATATTTATATCTTCAAAAAGATAAGAAATTCGCAACTATTTTCCGAAAATTTTCCCAATTATATAGCTGGCCAGTGTGCTGCGAATTTACGGTTGCCAGTATTAAATCTTGTTAAAACACTGGACTTAAGCTCCACCCCGAGCCAGAAACAATTCAATTAAACAGTTTCGCTATAAACTTCACATTCGGAGCGTAGTTAAAGAAATAAATTAGGTTTAGAACTCTTTGTGGCAACTTCAACAAAGAAAATTTTATAATTCTTAAATCCTATTAATATTTTCTCTGAAATCATCGCTAAATATAAAAACAAAATTAATTACCTCGATGTATAATTAAGTAAAGGCAACTATTCAAAACTGAAGGATTTGATTGTTGATTTCTTCTTATTTTTTTACATATACAACGTTAACTTTATTTAGGTTATTTTTTATAGGATAGGACAGCAAACGATCAAACGGATCACCTGATGCTAAGCGATAACCGTTGCCCATGGACACCCGCAACACCAGAGGAGTTACAGATGCGTTACCGGCCTTTTAAAAGGGAATAAGGGGAACAAAAGGGAATAAGGGGGGTTGAGCCTCCGGTACCCTCACTCACTCGTTTTGTTTAGACATTGGTTCTCGTATAAAGTAAAACAATGAAATGATAAAATTAATAGAATACAAACCGTGAAGTACCGGTACATGCCAGGGATCCTATTTGTATTTAAAAAAAGTTGTAACGAAGTAAAACAAAAATTGAAGTTTGATAAGGTTTGTTCATTTTTTCAAATGTTGATAAGTGTGTGCTATGAAAGAACACATAGAAATAGGTTATATTTGATAACATCTACGAGTTCTACTACACTAGGCGTCAAAAATAAGTAGTACACTTTTCAAATTGCAATTACTCTTAAACGATAGAAGTTAGGAGATTTTAAATAAAAATCATTTTATAGTAAATTTAACAAAGTTTTCTTAAAAATTATATTTTATTTAGCATTAGTAAAGTTTTACACTTACAATTAAGAAAAAACTAAAAAGTTATCCATTTAGAAGGAACTGTCAAGAGCTTAATTTTTACGTTGTGGGCCTTGTTCGTACTTTAGTAACTTGTGTTGCCGCCTTGGGCTCTGATGACAGCTTGGAGCCGGTTTGGCATGCTGAACACTAAGTTTCGGAGGCGGTGTTGAGGAATATTCTCCTATTCTTCTATCAGGGCCTGTTTTAGAGCCCTGAGGGTGGAGGCTCATCCCAGGCGTGTTAATTGGGTTAAGATCAGGGCTTCTTGATGGCCAAGCCATCGAGCTGATGCCAACCTCCTGAATGTACTCTTGTACGAGGAGAGCGGTGAGTGGCCGGGCGTATCATGCATTAGTATAGCTCCATCACTAAATATGGCCCTGCAGACTCGTTAGGGATCTCTGAAGCATATCTTTCACCAGTCAGAGTACCATTTTCTATGACCACTAGCTCTGTACGACCCTCTGAAGAGATGCCAGCCCATACGTGTACAGAGCCCCCGCCGTATTGGACTCTTACCGAGATGCAATCTTGAATGTATCGCTCACCAGCTCGCCTGTATACTCTCCGCTTTCCATCGGAAGTGAATAAAGAGTATCGAGACTCATCTGTGAACAAAACCCTTTTCCATTCATCTTCGCCCCACTATACGTGTTGACGGGCGTAGCGTAGTCTTGCTACTCGATGCCCTGTCTCAAGTTTGGGGCTATTTGCTGGCCTGTGGGACTTCAGGTTGGCTTCAGCAAGTCTTCTTCTCACTGTACTCTAGTCTTTTCAGGTTTGAAAAAGCTGTTGCTGGACCTCAACAGCATTAAGGTGACGATTTCTTAACACAGTAGAGACAATAAGGCGGTCTTCTCGGGTACTAGTGCACCTGGCTCTGCCATTACCTGGTCTCCTTAGATGGTTTCCAGTTTCTTCGTACCTTCGCTTTACTTGCTGGATCGTTCTTAGTGTTACACCCACCGTTCTTGCAGTACGACGCATACTGATGCCTACTTTGAGAAAAGTTATGATTCTTGCACATTCTTCAGGTGAAAGAGGCATGATTAGTAAAGTTTACTCGCTGTAGACACCTTTACTTTTGAATTGAAATTGATTTATCAGCAATAAATGTGAAAACAATAAAAATCAAAAGTAAGACTGTTGTCTTACTTTTGATTTTTTTAAAAATAGTGTATAATTTGTTTAAAAATAGCGTTTTTGTTTATTATGTTTTTTTAGTCAATATTTAAACACGATTTATTATGCATGAAGTTTTTATTAAATGAAATTAAATTCTCTATGAACTTCTTTCTATTTCAAAGGTCTAGCTTCTGTAGTTTAGGAGATATTGCAATTTTAAAACTTTACTACTTATTTTTGACGCCCAGTGTAGTTCGATTGGCAAAAGGCATTCATTTTTCAAAACCAAAATGTAATAATTACATTTAAAGCAATTATTTACACACATGTAAGATTTACACAGATGGTTCTAAATTTGACTGTGCAGGGCTGGCCATCTGCGATACTATACAAATCAAAAGTATAAAGAAATTTAGAATTAAATCCAAGTTATCCAGTATGATATTTATAGAATTATTTGACGTTGTAGGAGTTCTCTGTTATATACTTTCGTTTCAGATAAGCTGGAAATAAAGAAGTAGATCAATTAGCTATTGAAGCTTTAACGCAAGATATTCATACATTACACAGATTATACACATTTCTATATTAAAATACTATCGATGATAGAAAGCAAATGTATTTGGCACAGGCTATGAAAACCTTGTGATTGGATTTTCAGATGATTATTACAGCTCTACGACTTCGATACGAACACATTTCATTCATTTTGCTTTTCTTATGGGTAATGTTATTTATCATATCTACAATGTAGTTGACGACAATTTGCATATAAAGGTTGTTTTTTTTTATGTTTGAATGTAAATTGAAAATATTTCATTGGTCTAATTAATTGAAACAGGTGGTTGTAATAGAATGTTAGCTTCCCTGCATCATGGAAGGCTAAACAGTTAGCGCATAAGCATAATAAAAAATAATAAGTTAAAAAGAAAGAAAAAACTTTTATTCAACAATAGATACTCGTATAAAATAAAATGTATTAAAAGAGGGAAAATAAGTTTACATTGAAATCAAAATATTAATTAATAGTTTAATAAATTATATAGTACATTTTTTCACGGTATTTGTGTATAATTCTGACTATAAATAAAAACATTATCTTATTCTGTAAAGAGCGCCTAATACACGTACGTTTAAATATATACATGTGAAGTAAAATGAAAGCTTTTAACAATTCTTCGAAGAGATAGATATTCTTACCAAGTGACAACAATGGGTAAAGTATTCATCCTTGTCGATCGATATTTATATTTCAAATATATTTTTAATAGACGTTTTGGTCAAGTAACTCTTTGTATTCTTACATTTTTAAGTTGGTGTCGCCGGCAAGAAGTGTCCGTCGAGACCTATGTTGAATAAATATTATATTGATTTGATATTATTAAAGAAATGTGACAGAAATGATAGCTTAATGTGTTGTTGTGCGTACATTACGTTCCGCGTAGTCAGCATTTACACCACGATTACTTAATCTGTGACCGCGTGTTATTTTATTGTCATCTTAGCATAACACTTCAGTTAAAGTTAAATAATCAAAACCTTGACATTATCATTTATTTACTATCTCTTCTGTACGGACGTATACACTATGTATATAGTTACATTATTCATTTATATCTTACAATAACACCTAGATTTTCTCTAGTACAAGGTTATTTAATATTCATCACGCTCAACATAGTAAGAGACGACATTTACACAAATGGTTTCAGCAGCCGACTTTAGTACTTTCAAAGGAGCGAGCACAAAATCTTTATAGAGCACGTTCCTCTCCACCAAATCCGACGGTAATGTTAAAATCGTAGGAAAAGACGCGCCCCGTAACGACGCCTTACAAAAAACATGCTCACAACAGTAATTCACAATGAAAATGTGCTGCGAACAAAAAACGAGAGAATAAAGTACATTATTTATTCTCGAAAACAATTTAGGACGCAATCAGCCTATGTTCACACCGACGCGTAACCGTTAACAGCAATTTCACATACTATGAATATTAAAAATTAAATAACAGTATGAAATCCGAAATATTTCGTTTAACCTGGTAGAAAATTTCTGCTACCCTAACACACACTTTCATACAGCATCACACTAATTCCCTTTGCGTAGAATGCCCTTGGATGTCCTTGAATTTTAGAGAAATCGTGAAAAAAACATAACATTGTAAAGTTAAAAGAATGATTTAAATGGATAATATGTACTGTTAAAACCTAAGCACGATGGAGTTGCCTGCTTTTTGTTCAAAAATAGCGCAGAAGCGTGTAACGTAACGTTACTTACCTATCATTATTTTCGTGTGCCAACACTGGTTCTGATCAGACGAACTTAACTGTAACTACCGAACGGCGATGACTTCACTCTGGTGAGACTCGTGACTGATTTTCATCCAAACGGATCAAACGACCTTCAACTAGATTGCGGCTTATGGATATTCGATAGCTTATATTTTCACTGTTAAGTGCTTATAAAACTAATTATAATAATTGTAGTAAAATTTTTGAATCCCGTACTGGAACACCCTGGGGAGCAAGCAGCTACCAATTGCTGGGCTTACGATCCATACCCGATCCTGACGCTGACTCCACCATACGCTGTTGATTTCCACGTCGATCTCTAGGAGAGTGGGGTATGCAATTGTGACCTAAGCAACTACCCTCTTAATAAAATATTATTTATTTCATGAATTATTCTTTTATTTTTTTTACTTGTGTACATTAATTATAATCTCTGTTAAATTAATATGACAAGCGCGTTGTCGATCATGTACAATTTTTTTCTTCGCCTCTGTAGCCCAGAAATCGTTATTTTTTACGTTTTAATTAATACATTATCTATGACTAATGCAAGGATCATGATTTGTAGTTTTGAAGATTTATATAACTTTCTTAGAACCACGCCTTATATTGTTTTACCTTAACGTCCTTCAATCACGAACCAAAAAAAAGTTTAAATTTGAAGCAGAGATATTAATTTCTAATTAAAATAGTTATTTTATTAGCTCCACCCACTCTCTATATTTGTTTTGAGTTCAATAAAGTTCTTTTAGATTCTGTTCATAATTAGAAACAGTGCTTAGAATTCTGAAACTTGAAATATATATTAGGTTTTGAATTGAACATAGAATTTCTAATAGGCATTTTACCAGATGAAAGATTATTTATTTCTAAAATTACTGGGAAATATTTTAAATTCAAAATTGTGGCTAAGTAAAAATAGTTATTTATACTTTGTTGGTTCGTGTTAACAGTTCGTGTGGGTTAGCAGAGAAAAAGATAGAATTTTGAAATTTGAAGTTTTGTTACTATACGGAATATTTTATAATTATTAAAAAAATATATGTTAAGGCTTTTGTTCGGGCCTGGGTCTGGGTATTTGGGCATGTGAGATTTCTATGTTTGCGACTGTACCCACGACAAAGGATGGCGACACGTTTAAAACAAAACATTGATTCTTTGTTGGAAGGTAGGGTCGGAGTATTAGGTACTTTCAATTGAAGCGTGCATATAGGTATATTAAACACAAAATTTTAAAAATAGGATAATTTATATTTTTGTAGAGCGTAATATTTCTAGTAGATCGATCATGTTCATATTTCACTAGAATCTTTCCATAATATAAAAGCCCAACTTCATATTTTTTTAAAAATGCTTCCGGGGTCAATGGGACATCAGGATCCCATTACTTATGTTAACTTAACTACATATATTTTATTGCACACAATAAATATTATTGTGAGAAAATTATACAAATCTTTGATAAGGCCTCAATTAGAGTTGCGGTGTCGGTATGGAACCCATATATGATAAATATAATAGATGCATTGAAATGGTACAAAAAAAATTTCTTCGGTGTATTAACTACAAATGTTTTCATCAACGCCTTTCATATGCCCTACTCATAAAGAAGTTTAAACTTCTTGATCTGAAATCAAGGCGTTTACAGTTGGAGGCTACTTTACTTTATGATTTGTGTAACAATAAATATGATAGCACAGATATTATCAATAGTCTAGGTTTTCTGTACCACTCCGTGCACACTTGCGCTCATCACGACCCAAGCCTTTATTTGCAATTTCATTGTCTCGTACTAATGCTGGAATCCGTTCTCCTTTGCATCGCATGATGAAAAATTATAACAAAAATTTAATAAATTAGACATCTTCGCATGCAGTGCTAAAGTATACAAGAGAGAGATAATTAAGATTTTATCGTTCTTTAAATAAACATTTACTATTATTAATCTTATATGTTATTTAACCTTTAAGTTATAAAATAACACATATAGACATCACATTGAAGGGTACGACTGTATACAACATCATAGATTATATATATGCATAAATTGTCTGCTTAATAATTTTACTTGTAAATGGGCACTTAGTATTTTATTACATTTTTTCTGTTAAGTTTTTATTTTTACTTTCTTTTAATTTTTACTAAATATAAACATAATTGTATAAACACTTCAGTTAATATACGATGACAAATTTGCTAGACGCACATTAAATAATTTAATTATATAATATTCCATTAACTGCACAGGTTTCACACAAATTTGTATATTTGCAAATAATCGGTGACCATCAGTGTTGGGTTTACAATAATTTTACCATTGTATTAATTATCAATTAAGCATATTTAATTGTAAATCTGTTTGAGGTTCAAAATAAATTAAAAAAAAAAAAAAAAATGATAAGTGTTTTCCTTGTCAGTTTTCTTTTTTCATTCTAACATGTTTTGAATGTCCTACTGTTGTTAGTTGCATGTGGATATTACAACTTAACCTTGGGTTAATTTGAAGGATTTCTAGCCTAGTTGATGATGACAGCTAAGTGGCTATCAGCCAGATTTATATCACCACTAATGGGTGTCTTCGTGACAAGTACAGTCACCAGACGATTCAAGCAAATTCAAGGGGTCAAGGTAAAACAACACACGGCAATTTATATTTATAAATAAATTTTCTGTTTCAATAGTAAAAAACTGGCCTATAGGGTTAAAATGTAACATGAAATAACTTGGAAGTTGACGAAGTCGGAGGCATGTTACCTTCAGTGTTAGGCTCGCAAGATACTGGCGAAAGGGAGCCGCAGCGGAGAGCCACAGCAGAAGGAACGAAGATGTACGATTTAACTATTTTTTATACATGTACCATTTAAGCTGTAGTATCTATTAATCATTATCTGTTATATATTGTATGTTACTTACAGACGAACGTTGTACGAATTAATTTAAGCAAGCTATGAAGCCAGTCGAAAAGCAGCCTACGAACAGCCAAATATTCCGATCCATCGCATCATCAATCATCTTTCGTATTTAAATTTCTAATATTATTATTGTTGAAGCGCGAATAATAAAATAATGCGATCGCGATAGCAAAGTTCTCTTTCTCTGAAAGCGGAGGAATAAATCTGAATAAATCAGCATTCGTGCATTCGCCGCGGTGTGACCCGGTTCCAATATTCGGCTTGATGTTTCTGGCGGCGAGTCATTTGGGTTATCTCAGGTGCGTTCGTATCCTAAACGGGAATATGGGAATACTAATCTGGCATAACATGCATAGCGGAGATGAGCTATGTGGCCGCATCACCTGAATGTCTACTCTACGCTCCATTTCATAGTGGACAAGTTTTGTTGCTAATTTGGAATTGCTTACTGTCTCTCTCTATGTTATAGATATTATTGATACAGTCGGATATTATTTTACAATGTGGTTAAGACATCAATTGTCTGATTTGTGCGATTATATGTATACTTCATTTAATGAAAACTGATATATTTATGTGAGAAAACTCAAATGTGTTCTTTGTATTTGAATAATCTTAAAAAATATAATTTTATAGGTTCAGAACTTAATTTACATATATATTAAAAAAACCCAAAATTAATCTCATTATAATCAATTATACATTTGCAGTATAAAAATATAAACCAAAAAACATAGTCAAAATGTAACAAATTAAGTATTTGTAAAAATGATTTAGAGTATTATATTCAAGTTCACAGATTAACAAAACGTCAGAAATGCTTATTGTTAAATAGTTTGGCTACACGACTGCTATAAAATAATAAATTATGTGGGCGCACTACGTTAAAAAATTAGATTTTCTCATTCTAAACACGGGTTTTGTACAAGTTGTTTGCCTTGTTTGATTACTTCAGAAAAGGAGCGAGAGCAGATGATCAATCAATATATTTGACAAATGATACAGATAAGCCAGCCATGCCGTTTGTTTTTGTCGGAGACCAAGGGTATTCTTTCTCAAAACATTTCATGAAACCTTTACATCCCATCGTATGTACATGATTATAAAATCATTGAGCAGGAGTCCATATAATATAATTTTATAGGTTGCGAGTTACTTTTGCTACAATTGGTTTATAAAATAGCCGTATTTTTTTATCTATCATTGTTCTATGAATGCATTGCATTTCAACGACAAAGTTGGCGCTCGGAAAAGGTTGTAGTGCGCACTTACACAAATAAAAATTACCTAATAGAAATTTAACCTATATATTGTTTGCAATATTTGTTTAATTGTATCTGTAACTAAGTCTCTAATGATCTGACCATAACTGACAGTCAAGTGCAATGGCCAGGGGTCACTGAGCAATGCCCAGCTGCGCTACGCTTTCTGTTCTAGCTGTTAAATTGTTCCATTCAATTGAATCAACACGAACCTCCTACATGCTATTAATTTGATTCATTAATTGGAACCAAATTAATAGCATGTTGGGGGGTAACAGTAGACACAGTCGGTCTATTGGACCATGCGGCCAAGCCAGCCGCGGTCGCCGGTGATCGGACAGACCGCAGGGATGTTTGGTAGCGTCGTAATTATTCACAGTAATTGTGCACATTGTGCTCGTGTCTAGTCAACGTACAATTCCAATTTATAAATGTGAAAAAACTTTATCTGGCAGTTTACCTGTTCAATGCGATTGAAAAGGTTTTGATTATGTGTTTGGGATAGTGTAATGTAAAGTTTCGCTATAACATTTTTTTCTATAAACATAATAACAAAGACCTTATTTATAGGGCGCCAATACTGGTTCTGAAATCTGCCTTCAGTGTGTTACCGACCCTCTATCAACTTCACGGCTGGCGTTCTCGTCTTAATCGTCGTTTGTTGATGTACACTACATTAACTTAATTCGCAACCGTATCTGAATTTACATTACGATCTTTTATTTTAGAAAAGTATTTTTTTCAGAATTCATATTTAATTATATTAGCGCAACAGTAGATACGGTGTCGGTCTGTTGGACCGGGCGGCCACACAATCGTCACTGCCGGTGACCAGACAGACCGCAGGCGTGGTATGCGGTCTCTGTATACCTATAGGTAATGCCATGATTGCCCAATGCACATTCCGCTCATGACTGAACTGCAAATTGATTCTAACAATGTAAACTCGCACGTTTAATTAGACCAAATTATTTAATGATACCGTATTAACGGATAATTCTAATGTCGCGTCAATGTTTTTGATACTGTACTCCTTAAATACAATATATAAAATAAAGAATTTGAAATAATTACTTATTTCAAATTCTTTCTGAGGTTCTTTATAATAATTGTATTATAGTAATTGTAACCATTAGTTATAAAACGAATCAGAATAACAGTACGTTTGATTTAATTACTACTAATACGCTGTGTAGTTGAACACATTAGTTAACTCGTATTGTACCTAATGTAAAAAAGAATACAACGAATGTTACACATGCCACGAAATAATATTTAGTGCAAGACCCATATATTTTATATTTGACACACGATAAAATTATGTTTGAACATTTGATTGCACTTGCATTAAACAGTTAACCTTCAGTAATGACATAATAGCTACATTTCATATCAGTAAGATGGAGTTCTATATCCATCTAGTTTTCATATGACCTAAAGATAAATTATATGACTTTTTATTCTACCTACATATTTATATGTCTCGTTATTCCTTTGTTCACAATTGTTTCAACGTTTAAATGCTATTAATGACATTTTCATACATTGTTCATCATTTGCTATATTTTTTTAATATAATAACAGTTCGTCAGAAACAGTAATTATCATCGTTGGTTAAGTTAGTTTAGAAGAGTGAATAGTGAAGCGCTAACTGAGTGAAGCGTGCCACCGCAACGGCCATAGTAGAGCTATAATAAATATTATTAGAGCAAATTAATGTTGCTGGTAGCAACTGTATTTCTGGCAGAAATATACGCCATCCTTGCCTATCTGTAGGAGAATCTAAGCAAAAGCCGCAAATATCTAAGTATGTAGTCTCAGATAGTAAAGTAACCCTCAAGGCTCTGTCGGGCTATACTGTGGGATCCTAATTCGTAATAAACGCAATTGATGTACTTAACAGACTAGCAGAGAACTACACACATTTAGTTAAGATACAAAACATAAAGATATCATCGGAAATGAAAAGAGCTGATTTTTTGACAAGAACGAGATCGATAACACCTTTAGCGGAACCAGAACCGTTTATAGGCATTACGCCCCAGGTAATTGGATTCTGCTCAAGCAGGAATTATAAAATAATGATTTGTATCTATGTATGCATGGGTATGAAAATCTGTTCTAAATTAACACTGAACTCTAGGCTCTGGCACGAATGTAGCTTTGGCACGAAACTTATACTTCATTAGATTGGTTATGGCAGGACCAAAATATGTGGAGCCTCAAGGAGAAAGAGCAGAGAATTGAACACTTATTCTGCTATGGCGACACACTAGCCTGCAAGAGACAAAAGCTGACGAGAAATGGTTACGCAAGACTATAGGTTTATTTTACGAAAAACACCAGGCCTTAACATAGATTGGCTCGATGGTGAACGCTAAACAGACTAGATAGGAGACCAGAACCTGAATACGGAGTAATACAACAAATCCATATGACTCTTTGAATGAACCTATATGAATGTTATATGTCTGTTCAGGTAAGTACAGAAAGCTTTAAGTGTGCGGTCTTTGGACCATTTTATGGATAGAAATACCTCAAATCAGGGGTTTGATCCCTTGATAAGACACAGAACTTTTTTATATACTCTTTTTGAGCTTGCCGTTGGTATCTTATTATAACTGATAAGGTACGTCATCAATAGAAGTGACAAACAGACATTAATCTTACATGATATGTTTATGACGCGTGACATGATATAATTTTGTGTTTTACATTACATACTCGATTAATGTAAAAGAGTTTTCGTGAAGTTATGGAGTTCGATGCTACTCGTATTGCCAATTAATCGATTCGCTATTTATGTTGCTTCGATTAACCACCATGGAGAAATCTTTCGTTCTTTTTATTGTCTGTGATCGTGATCAACTAGTTCATAGACCAACGTATGTTGATTGAATGTATGATTGAAATAATTACTAAAGTGCGTGTTGTGCGCCTCGGTGTGTATGTGTACAGTATTCAGGGGGCATAAATAACACAATGTATTCGCGGAACACCGCCTATAACGCCGCGTATTAATTACTTTACGTCGAAATTAATTTCTGTGAAATTAGGTGGAAACTGAATGAACAGATGAAGGAGACGAGAATATAATTATTTTAAGTTTTCATCAAGAATAAGTCTTCACATAATCAAGTGTTATATGTTAATCAGACAGTGTAAGATTTTGCGGGATTTCTCAGCTTCCTGTGGGTAACCTTTCTGCCACAGAGAGCGCTGTCATAAGTCAATGAGCTTTTGACTTGCTAGCTCCAAAAATTAGAACTCTACGTCATACGTCAGAGCCGAAAGTTTTGAGAATGTACATCATCATCACACCTTCTGAGCATATCTTATAACGTACCCGCCGAGAAGGATGACCGTAACATAACTAAATTAAGTTAATTAGATATTAGTCAACCAAGCTGGGTCAGCTTGGTTCACCGCTTGAATAACATTACTAGGGGCTAATATTTTAATTTAAAAAGATAAATAACAATACAAATAATGAAATTTCGATAGTTGCTGTAATGTCGGATTGCTTGGATGATGATAGCTCCACGGGCTTTAGACGCTTTATCACTAATTCAACCAAGCCGTAAAGCTTAACCACATACACGAAGCTATTGTTTTTCAAGGACAGTATTACAAGATTATATACTTGGTTTCATGCATACTTTATTAACGCCTTTTTATTAAGTTTACTTAGACTTTAGTATGTATATTTACAGATCTTCTAAAGTTTAATAAAATCTGATCATAAAAAGTAAAGAAAAACTAGTGTAAAAAAATACAAAGGACAAGTTTACATTGGATAACCTAAATTACATTACGTCACATTATCTTTACGCGAAATACTTAGATTTGTATCCGCGACAGCCACAGCCACAACGATCTTCGCCGGTAATACCTTATTTATATTCCAACGCTTTTCGGCACAATACCATTCCATGAATGAAACGTTGTTTAGTTTCATTGCTAATGTCGATAAAGACCAACATTCGCTGATGGCGACCAAGGAAATTTCACTTTTATTCGTTTCCAATAAACGTTAGTTAGACCGCAGATTGAAGATCATAATAGTCATTCACGCCGTTCACGCACTAGATGTTATGTGTGCAGTTCACTCGGTCATAATATTAAGGCCGGGTTATATAAACGAACATTTTGTATAACGCACAAAGGGATTCGGAATGTAGGATTTCAGCTTTCTCTTTCACTTTCCGTTTTGTTTGCATTTGATGGACGATTGATAGAAAAAATATGACATATGTACAACTTACAAAGTTAAAGTGAAAAATCAATATTCAACATGAGTCTTTGCTGTCACTAATTGATAATACAAGCTGAATCGGAAATATGGAGTTTTTTGAGAAGAACGGGCAAGAAAGTGAAATGTATCATTTTGTATTTCTCTCTCTCTCTTACATATATCAAAATGATAATAATAATAATATCCACTATAAAAGCTTTTCAAAAATTATAACATGAATATATTATATATATATATATATATATATATATATATATATATATATTTAATTTGTCTAAATTTATTCTTCTGCTGTGCCAATATTCTATAATATTAATATAATATTTTATGTCACTCGATAGATTCAAGTATTCTGTTAAAACTTATTTGTTCATATTACTATTATTTCAAATAAAAATAAAAAGGTGGTATGGTGCTTGTAATGGCAGTCTGTCGCTTCATTTGTAATACTGGGTGGCGCAAAAGTACTGGCACTAAAGAAAATACTTTTATTTTTTTTACATGACATTTTCTGTCATTCTGTTGTTGAAAATTGTGTAGTGAACAAATGTAAAATACACTGAAAATAAACATGGACCGTTTTACTCCCCAAGAACGTGGAATAATTGTGTCAATGTTCTTACGGAATAATTCATCAGTGATAAGAACACAACGTGAATTTCGTCGTCAAATTAAAAGAACTGCACGACCATCTATGCCATCCAGGTGTGACTAGAATGCACCATTGGCTCAAAACTAAGAATTTAGCGTATTCTATCGAAGAGGTTCGTACAATGACTAACAACTGTCCCACTTGTGCAGAGATAAAACCGAGATTTTACCGGAACCAAGATCCACAGCCAGAGCTGATTAAAGCGACTTCTCCCTTCGAACGGCTAAGTATCGATTTTAAGGGCCCTGTCCCAACTAATACCAAAAACAGATTCATACTTACCGTCATTGATGAATACTCGCGTTTTCCGTTTGCATTTCCGTGTCCTGATGTAAGTGCGAAGACTGTTACTGCTAATTTGAATTCACTTTTCATGTTGTTTGGCATGCCAGCCTACATCCACTCAGATCGAGGTGCATCTTTTATGTCCAGAGAAGTAAAGGAATACCTACACTCACGAGGTATTGCGACAAGCCGCACTACTGCATACAATCCGCAAGGGAATGGCCAAGTGGAAAAACTCAATTCTACGCTGTGGAAGTCCATTCAACTTGCTCTGAAAACTCACAGCTTGCCAATTGAACAATGGGAGAAAGTATTGTCATTTGCTTTACATTCCATACGCTCTCTTTTATGTACTGCAATCAATTGCACACCACATGAAAGAATGTTTCGTCACAGCAGACGATCTCCTAATGGAATTTCCATGCCAACGTGGTTGACAGGAACAGGAAAAGTACTTTTACGCCGCAGTGACAGAGATAGTAAATATCAACCTCAAGTTGAAGTAGTGGACCTGCTGGAAGCTAATGCCGATTACTCATTTGTTCGTCTACAAGATGGTCGTGAAACGACAGTTTCAAATAGACACCTGGCTCCCATCGGAGATGAGGGAGAAATATTAACAACTGAATCACAATCTGGTGGCACAGCTCAACCGTCACAGCAAACGACTATTTCAGATATTACTGACTCAGAGCCTCAGACTTCAACTGCAGGTGACAATATTCAATCTTATCAAGATTTGACGACGCAACTCCAGCCGCAAGTCATCATTAGTCCAGATCCAGAAGCATTAAGGCGATCTACCAGAAAGCGAAATCCGCCGCTATATCTTAGAGATTACAGCTCAAGCTTGACTTGTGACTGATGTGCTAGAAATCTTGAGAGCCGCGGTGAATGATATGGTATGCTCTTTGATGGCTCTTTGTGTATCTCATGGATTAGCTTAACTACTCTATGACTACTCCATGGTGTTTACTATTTGTCAAGTCATATTGTGTCATCGGTATTTATTGTAATTTTAGCAATGTACAATTTTATTGAATTAAAGCCAAATTCTATCTAAAAGGTTTATTTCCATATTACGTCATTCCCCACCGTCCGGCACCGATTGGTCGCACAATTCGACGCTTTGCCACACGCCTTGAAGCAACTGGCTCAACATTGGATAGACCTAAGTCTGGGAGACCAAGAACAGGCCGTTCAGCTGAAAATATCAATGCTGTGCGCGAAGATGTGGAAGAGTGTCCAGAAACATCAACGAGGCGACGTGCCACGCAATTGGGCATTTCCAGACGGACCCTGCAGCGTATTTTGGTGAAAGACTTAAAGATGTTCCCGTATAAAACTCAAATGACTCATCAGCTGCTGCCTGCTGACCACCGAGCTCGTCTAGATTACTGCCAGCGCGTCATAAACCTCAACCTTGAAGAGGATGATTTTCCTTCAAAATTGGTTATGAGTGACGAAGCGCATTTCCATCTCTCAGGGCATGTCAATAAGCAGAATACTCGGTTCTGGGGCACTGATAATCCGCGCATTATTCAAGAAACACCTCTACCTACACCCACTAAAAGTTACTGTATGGTGTGGCATCTGTGTTGACAGAGTGATCGGACCCTATTTTTTCGAAGACGCTGGAGGCAATGCGATAACTGTCACTGGAGAACGCTACAGAACCATGTTACGTCAGTTTTTGATACCCAGTTTGGACGAATTGGGGCTGGAGCACATCTGGTTTCAACAAGACGGCGCTACGGCACACACAGCGCGCGACACTATGGACTTAGTGAGGGACGCTTTTCCAGGCCGAGTTATCTCTCGTTTTGGCGATTTGCCTTGGCCTGCAAGATCACCCGATTTGACCAGTCCAGACTTCTTTCTTTGGGGTTTTTTGAAATCTCGGGTGTATGTGAACAAGCCACAGACTCTCGCAGCTCTAAAAGAAAACATTCGTCAAGAAATAACGAACATATCGCAGGAAGTGTTACGGCAAGTTATGCAAAATGTCATAAATAGGGCTCAAATGTGTATCAACTCTGGAGGTCACCATTTAAAAGACATCATCTTTAAATCCTAATGGTACGAAATTTAATGGCACAAATATACATTTAAAAAACCTAAATCTAGTTTTCTCATTTAGAAAAAATGTTATAGCTGAACCAAATAGGGTCTTTACTTTTGCGCCACCCAGTATGAAGTACCGGGCATATAACAGTTGTTATTGATTGATATCTTCTATTTATTAGCAGTCCATAGTTCTGTCAATTTCGTCACTGAACTTAATTATATTTGTTGTACAGATAGATTTGAATCGAGATATATCAGAAATATATATATAAGCATTTATAAAGCTTGAGTCACTTAACTCATTAATGTCGCCTTTAACTGTCCACAATCACATAATTGTTTTTTAACAAACGTTTTAATTAATTATTTGTATCACACAGCTCCAGCAGCTCATTTAAGGCTAGCATTTGCTCTTTCATTAACATTTATACATTTATATACATGGTAATGTTTATTGCTCTATATACAAAATTAATTTTTTCACATTTAATAAACTCTACATTGGGCTTCTATTTAGGAGAGTTGACGTCGCATGTACCGAGTGTATCGACATTCTATTCGACGCTGCTTCGTTCTAGGCAAGGATCGTGAAGTAATCTGTTGTATACCAAAAAAGAATCTTGGTGTATGTCATGATGATGATGATGATGATGATGTGTATACTATACATTAATTAGCCGCTTTTAAGGTGAAGGTAACATAGTAAAGTGGAGTCTAGGGAAAAAGATTCAGTATATGTAAAGTTGACCAAACTAAGCTAGTAGTTGATTAATGCTTTAATCACATCGTGGGGGCACATAACAGTTATTGATTAATACGTAATCCATGGGATAATGTAAAGCAGCATTATAGACGCTATTACGTAATTATGGCATGTTATATTAACAGATAATCTTCGATGTAACGTTACAAATAGTAATCTAGTAAAATATACCAAATGCGTAAACATGTCATTTCCCAGTCTAAACATTTACTGGGCTGTCACGTCAACTGTGTGAACATCGTTTAAGAGCCGTCGTCACATATAACGGACGACCGCGCGGAAATAAGTAGACCATATGTCACCGGGATCTGGATCATTTCCAAACATCTTGGCCTTGTCATACAAACCAACGACTCGCACACAAAAGGTTGACCCCGAAACCCTTTGTATAAGCAAACAATCGGATGGATTCTTCTATTCATTCTCACCGATGACCATTCCATCAACTGTAAATGGGATGTAACAAAAGGATGTCAATACATTATTACTGAGGCGTCGAGTTTTGCCGTCACTGTGTCGATCTGAATATCGTGTATCACCGAAATAATACATCGCTAAATATATCTGAAATACGCTATGCGAAATGAGATTAATGTCAACAACATGTAAATAGTCTTTCCGAATATCATGCAGCGTACGAATCTACTGGCATTCGGAAAGGTTTAACAATAGACAGTCTATTAAATCATGATGAAACATCCGTTGTTTCTTTGTTGTCGCGATATTCCTCGCTCGTGTACTGCCATTTGGAAAATATTTTTTTTTATTAAATGCCTTTTTTAGAAAAATAATCGTCCTAATTTGCTTTCCACGTTAGGATCTTTAGAAAATTTATATTTTATTCACTTAATAAATGCTTATTTAAACCAAATAGTTTTTAAGCAAACAAAACGAACAGTTGACATGAAAGTAAATTAGATTAGGTTAGGTAGAGCGAAGCGAGCGAACTGCGGCTAGAGTAGTGAGCTTTTGTTACAGCTCGCTACTCTACATCTCCCAGATATAAGAGGGGCGTCCCTATGTAACAGTAAAGTTATTAGTTGGTACGCTCTTTACTTAATCATATACAAGTATTCTATAGGGCTAACTGACTGTTTCACTAATTTCAAAGCTTAGCTGATTCGCTCTTTATTACCTTTCACTTAGTTAAGTAGATGTCCATAAGGAGCATCGTAAAATGTTTTTGTTTACTAATTTGGCGTGGCGCCAATTGACTCTACATCCGCTTGGGCATCGATCGTATTTCGGTAGAGCTCCATTTCATAGAAGTTTCTCTACATAAAATAAAACGAAGACCCCTGTTATTTATAATTTATTAACAATTTCTATAAACTTGCCATGTAGCGGATCCAATTAAAAACAAGTGCGAGTTTTTAATATAATTTATTCTGATTTACTGACAAATCTGATATGAATACGATATCAGCATTATTTCCTTGTATTCTACAATGTAAATATGCTATCTACATTCCATAGGAAAATATGCTGCATTCCAAAAACCTATAATTAAAATGAAGCAGCAGCAAACTGCGTAAAGCACGAGCAGCAGACGCGAACAACCAGACTAACCAAGACAATACGTCAAAATGAAAAATGTTCAAAGTTTGCGATCTGCAAAGTTTGCCCCATTTTTGTACTCGTATTTTTTCCAAGCCCGTACAAAATGACGGGAGATAATGACTACAGGGGAAAATTAACGAACACAAAGTTAACCCTTGCGTAACGAATACTAGAAAGTAATAAATTACCCTGGCATCGTAATTACTGGCTTAATCACCCTGCTGATTGGATAAAAATGTGGTGCCCTAAATCTAAAACCAATAGGAATAACAGCTTTCATCAAAAGTAATAACGAGGATTCGTCACCGTGTTTCTGGCAAGAAATAAATTTACAAAGAAATATATACTATATAAACCTACATAATACGTTATAAACTCCGTTGAATATACAATTGATCTAATCTAAGTTAGTTTCATTGTAAACAAGCTATTTAGGGCGGACGGCGCAACAATTCGCCTATTTTTATTAAGTCTCAGTGTATATAATAGGGACAAATTATTTCCTTCTAGTAATACTGTACATTATTTTCAAATCTAAAGAATTGTGTTATAACATGAACAAAATGTTTTCATTGCGTCTTGCAATAAATAATTACTTCCACGTGATATAAGAGGTCTCTCATTTATCTTACATATAAATTATTAGTGACGGGATAAAGGCACCTAATTATGTGACAAAACATCGCAAAAGTTAATTAATAATGTTAATCCTTCGATATCAGTCTGATAGATTAATTGTCCGAATTATACTTTTATTTGGCTTCCATCTGTAAATCATTTCTTTAGTAATTAATAGAATAATAGTTGCTTCGCGCCGAGCGTTGTACTAAACGATCCATCCACCCTGCACTGTCCGCTTCCGTCTGTCATGTGCAATAGGTTCCCTCCTCATTTGTCATTCCTAGATAAATTTAAAACAATTATATGACCAAGAGTAGCTTCTGTACGTACATTACCTTATTTCCGTTACATTACAAAACACATATTAACTTATACACCAGAACGAACGCCAGCAATTTACAATGAAAACTCCGACCCAATCACAAAGATAGCCATATTCAGCCTCGATGCGTAATGAAATGCGTTCACATTAACCAAGTTTACAACATAAGCGTCGGATCTTAATGTATTGCCAGTCGTGTTGACTCATCATTATCTACGCAAAGAATGGGAGCCTCGCATTTTTCCCAAGGCATTCTCATGAATAAATGAATACATCTCCATACATCTGAAAGAATCAGATTGCTAATGTAGTAAAGTAACATCAGTCTCGGAACTATCTATATTGCGTTCATTAACATGTGTGTGAGTATAATAAACATTTCATAATAACAATAATAATATGATGACTACAAAAATAAGTCCGTTGCGTAGCTTTCACAGTCGACTTATTTTTGTGGGGCCGACTAGCAATTGTATTATTTAATGGGACAAGTATACCAATTGGTCCATTTCCTAACTGTCCACTTCCCGGTTACTCTTCTTATTCCGTCCCATTTATTTACTTCTTACAAATAAACATTAAAAAGTAACCCTCTAGTATATTTTGAGAGCTGAAAAAAATTATTTCCTAGTGACTCCGACTAGTTGTAGTGGCACCAGTTGTTACAAATTACACTAATAAAAAGGGATACAACCTCACATAATAAATTTGCGCGTTCCGTCCCGTAGACGGCAGAAAGAATATCGGTTATCATCAGCATATGTGAATAAAGTGATGTGGTATGTCAAAACTATTGAAACTAAATTTTCCAAGGACATTTTTAATTTTGGTCCACTTACTGAAATAATTTTGTCAGGTACTGAAATGTATGCATTATGCATTTATTTAAAATTTAAAGAACAGCGTGTCTCTGTCGGAAATGGTGACGTACTTTACGAAAATGTGTTCGTTGTAAAAAAATATTCCCTAAGTTTCTGGTTAAATAAAATACTGCCCGTATTAATCAGATTTTACTATAACAAAGATGTTTCCCATTCTAAAAATATCCTATGTCTCTCTTCTGGCCTCAACATATTTCTTCAAAATCGTGTTTTAATATATTCGTTACAAAAAAAATCTTTCCTCTATAATATTAGTTTAGAGACTGCCATAAAACTATTTTGTCAAATCGACATATGTTTAAATGAAAACTCGCCCTGGCTTATTTATCAGTTAGTGCACACCTGGGCCGCGCGAGGCCGGGCCGTTGTAAATATACCGACCGCCTGGATAATGCCGAGGCTCGGAGGACTGAAGCTAACGCGAAATAAATTCTTTCTTGGTAGCTGAAAGTTCGGTACAAGGTAAAATAAAAAGAATTATTTCTGTTAGTTACATAAAAATAACTGTAATATAAATCAAACACATATTATAAGGGTTTTAAAGTCCTTCTATAACGGGAGATTCTATAACGGGGCCGCCTGCTTGGATACATCTTGCTTATACATTGTGGTTCTTGGAGATTTGCGGCAAGTCGTGCAGAAACCATATGAACTATAGTGGGCAGTGTACTTAAATTGTTTGTCCTATATATCTACAAAAATCTTTAGTTGAATAGGGTAGACGACTACAACTGATTATGGCCGTTTTTATACTATAATTATCTGATTTGAGCAATTTATATCTAATGAAAGTATGTCAATATAGAAATTTCAGATTTATTATTAATTTATATTGTTTTTAGATTTCAAAAAAATAAGCAATTATTATTTACGTAATTCTAATGAAAGGAACACATTTATATCATTCTCACATTAAATGTAACATTATTTTATATAGAAAGTATAGCTGTAAACGTACAAATAACAAAGTTATTTTAAAATTTGTTTATACGCTCATACAAATTTGACGAGTTTACTTAGTTATGACGTCACAATTGCAGTGTTTTTAGTATGGAGCGTTTTTGAGCGACACGCGACAGCGCCGCAAACATGTCGATGTATCTTCAAAAGTAATAGGTACAGGTGTACTGTTGGTTCTACAATATTTCTCACTTAAAAGAATACTCTTATTATATATAGAATTTAAAAAATTGTCGTCTACCCAATTACAACTTAAAAGCTCAACAACAGAGGGTTTGGTTTCTGAATGACTATTTTAACGTAAGAAGAATTTACATAAATAGAATTCAGCGCAAAATTATTTTCTAATTAGTACAAGAAATATAATTTTTTTTTTAACTACGATGTTTTTTGAATAGCTCACAACTCAATTTTTCACTCACAACGCAAAGCAATTTTATTTTGTATTGAGACTAGACTCTGCTAGAATTGACATCCTAATGAACGATTAGCGTCCGCCATAATTGTCTTTGTATGCAAATACCGAGTGATTCTGTCAAGTCGCCCATTGTCGGGCTTACGGCCAGATCAAACGAACGCTAAGAACCGTGGCCAACAATCCGGGCTGAATAATGCCGCTGAATAATTAATGGATCCAATTGATCTCGGGACGGCATTAAGTTGATAAATTTGTATGTGACATCAACTGTTCTGAAATAACATGGCAGTTATCTTCATATTGATGATTTATGGTTAAATGCCATTCGTTACGTTAATGGGCGAATAAAAATGAAGAAATCATCGGAGTATTTCATAATGTGAAAAGATAAGTTTTGTATTAAGCAAATTAAGAAAACAAGGAAAATACCTGGAATCTTAAAGTACAGTTTTGAATATACATAATATCATACAAACGATTTTTATTGTTTCAAGATAATGTTTAGAAGTCCTGAATGGACTTAGCAATACGGTATTTCTTCAAAAATGAATGTCTATTTTTATTTCCTTGCGGTCGAGAGCCATCTACTTACGTCTGAGCTCCGGGTAGCAACTGCCGTTATTAATCACACTAGAAGAATGTTACCTGAAAAGAGAAAAACGATTATTTTACAGAACCAGGTATACGATATAAATTGTACATATATATTGTACAATTTATATCGTACGATCGATATAGCCGTCTATATTGATTATATTTTAAAGAATTACAAGAAGTTCATGTCAGTCATCATTTTTGTCATTGGAAATCGGGAATCACTAGACCGGCTCAAATCCGTCCCCATGAAAGGCCACAAGTCTACCCTGTTAGGGCAATTAGGTCTTAATCAACCACACTGGTCCAATTTGTTTCGAGGTGTATTAAGGTTTCCTCACTATGTTTGCTTTCACCGTAGGAGTGTCAGATAAATGTATATACTTAATCCGAAAAACGAATAACCTAGGTACTATATTGTATTTTTGTATTGTATTATTGTGATTGTTAACATTGAAAAGAGGAGATAAAAAATAGACCTTCAGAGTTTCTTGCCTGTTCTTCTCGAGAAGGCTCTCCCAATTTCCGAACAGGTGTCGAGTCAATATATTTTTTCTTTTTTTTTTTTTCCTTATTCGTACGTACGGACAAGGTTTTTGTTTTTTTTTTATTTAAGCTTTTTTTTTTGTTATGTTTGTTGACGTCAATAAGTGCCTGTAAAGGTCTATGTTGAATAAATATTATGTTGATTTTGATTTTACATGTACCAATCGATTAATCGATCGAACCATCTTGTGATTGGATGACAAGCGCCGAGTCCATAACATCACCGACTATCGATTGGGAATATACATGTATTACTAACATTCATTTTACTCTAGTATTGTAGAGGCATCCCTCCATCAATATTTAAAATATACTTACATATTTGAGTGAGATATTTATTACAATCTGTTTGAGAATATTTTAATATCAATGTTACATTTGATATGAGGACCTACGCAAAAAATATAAATATGTCAAACAATGAGAAATTAAAAGTTGCTCAATTTAAAAGAATTGAAGTGTGCGACGAATTTATGGAAAATTCAATCATTTGAAAACTATGAGAGCGATTGTGATATCCACGCGATATGTCAATATTAACGATACGGACCACGAGAAATAATTGTCAGGTTCATGATGGTAGCAGTAATAATACATTATTGCCTCTGTGTGTAATGAATGTGTTGCCGGCCACGATGTATAATGGCTGCCTTACAGCCCGAGCATATCATAGCCTTGAGTATAGTTAATGCAGCTTCAGAATAGCACAGCGTGGGCAACACTATAAGCCCGCACTTGGACAAGCTGGAATAATCCTTATTAAATAACACGAACAACAAGAGCTGTGCTACAGAGCTTTACTCAAGCAGTGCATGTAATTAAAATTTTCTCACATAACGCTTTTATTTAAATTTTAATATGCAAAGATCACTGTATTACTTATATTAAACGCTTTGTAAAACAATGGTAATGTAGACTTTTGTCAAAGAAGGTTGTCAATATTATTATCACGCAATCACAGTAGATATTCAAAATCGGAATTAATCTCAAATTTATTTCTCGGTTAATTTTACTTGTTGTATGACGTCACAACAAGCGCGCATAAATGGTGACTGTTAGCGTCCTAACCTATTAGGACTTTAAATTAAAATCTAGTGGACTGTAAACACTATAATTTTTTCTAATATAATAACTGAATATAATATATTTTATATGCTACGATGATGCTTTGTCGTCCGAGATCAATAAGCGAGTGGACGTTTTTTCATGCTTCGGCACATCTTGCCTCTCACTTGCCGCGGCCGTTTATAATGTTCATGTCGGGCGGCTATTTGTTAAAACTAAATATTATTCTGTTGTATTCATACTTTCTCCTACTCTGCTCTATACAGATACTGGCTGCATATACATGTGGTACTTATTACCTCCGAATATATCGAAATTATAAATTACATTTGTTAACCAATTCATAATTATAGCGCACAATTTAACTAGAATATTGTGATATAGATCTATCGTTCAGTTGCGACTGAGTTATTATAAATAATTAGGAAAACTACACTCAACCTTTATAAAAGAGTACACGACATAAACAATGACAAACAGTGACCTTCTCAAAGAATTACGTCCGCGATATAAAAGTTCCGACAAAACCCGTCATAATAACAATTTTTCCAGGCAACAAAAGGTGAAAAAGTAAACACATTTCATGGCTAATGAAGGTAATTTCATTCCGAGCCATTCATTAGCGGGGTATTACCGGCGTGGAGAGCTGGCTGGATATTGTTCGAGTCTTTTGATTTGGCGTTGGCGAAGACGACTGATTTTTATGACACAGTACTTTCAACATAATGCGGAGACACGGAACAGGAGTGTTCCGTAGACCTCAGGAACATTGTCGACTGTGTTTTATATCCAAGTAATATTCAGATGGTTCAAATTCATGTAACACACACTGTTACATATTGTTCGATGAACTTTTGAAAGACGAAATCGTCTTGAACTAATAAGCGAGTTGGTCGTGTGTAATAGAAACATATCACTTCAATAGTCAGTTACACTTAATTTTCCAATAAATCAAACATCTATTCGATTTTAAATGACTACGTTACTATAACTCAAAAATACATATATACGAGTATAATAAGTTTTTCTTATTTCTTGTATCATGCGAATGGTAAAGACGTCTGCACAATAGGTAGTTGACAAAATTTGGGATTCGTTTAAAACTATAGTTTAGTATCTATTTTACACCTAATATAATTTAGAAAAAATAGGCCTTTTTCAATAAGTATTGCTTTTAGAAATGAACTTATAATTGACTTTCGAAAAAGGCCAAGACTGTCATGGCGTCTTGAATGACGTCACTCCTCGCGAAACAATCGAGTTTGTTTATGTCAGTCGACGGATCATTATAATAAATAATGAATCTCTCTTATTATAAATACAGTTACAATGTAAATACGAATAGTGTCCAATGTAAAAGCACAACGATAAAAACGCAAACTTATTTATATACAAATCTGTTTGCTCGAAAAATTTCCCAAGCATAACGTTCAATTTTGGCAAATATGCCGTTTGCTTTGGTAAATCTTGATTATCAAATGTCCGTTCTTTAAGATAAACATACTGTATTAATTTAACAATAGTCTCTGAAACAAAGTGTATCGAAATAACTGTTCAGGTGTTCACTGACGCACAGATTAGATAGAAGATGTTAGCTACATAATATTTCGTGAACGTACGCTTCTCTGATGGTGTAATGTCACGTGATTAATAAGTAATTTTGCGAAAATCCAAAAAATAAGTAATCTTATATTATTTTAATAAAAAAGTCGTGTTTACTACATATATGTTATCATTAGAAACTCTCATCCATTCATTCTTAGTGGAAAAAGCCTATTATCAGGTGGCGTCTCATAATCATCATCATTAAATTAACCTAGTCTAAATAAGTTAATATTTAAGGTTATTCTCAATATAAGCAGCGAGCAAACAAAAAAAAACGACTATACCAATATTGTTTACACAAAGTTGTAGAACTGTCGGAGCGAATCGACGCGAAGTCTTTTGGGAGGAAAATAAAAAAATAGAGCACGTCACATAGTTAAAGCCGGCGCGCTACACATGTTACACGAAACTTAGGTGATCAAATAAACAGAGGAAATATTTGGAGACTCCAGAAATTCCCCGCTCCGTTGGATTGTTGACTGAATGTGGACGTATTGTTTGTTATCTTTTATCAGTAGTACATACGAACACAATTGCGCTGTCTTCGTATCGCAGGACGAGCGCTGAGAAAACGGATAAGGAATATTATTTGTGCAATTCATTTGGCACTCTGTGACAGAAATGTCGGAGATGTTGTTTATAGTTGTGATGGTAAAACTTAAAGTGTCCTAAACTTAAACTGAAAGTGTCCTCAAAAAAGGCCAGGTCAGAAGTACCCGCAATCGTCGAGCATGTATGAGGAATGTTATGAAAGTAGATGAAGCGAAAGAGATATGTAAAGACCCGTAGCAAGTGGAAAGACGTAATCTCTGCCTACCCCCGTGGGAAAAAGGCGTGAGTGTATGTATATATAAAACTTAAAATTTAGTCTGACCATAAATATTGTTACAATAGGCTTGTTGCCTAAATTTCAGTAGTTAATACTAATATACCTTGATGCCTATTCTATACAAAATAATTATTATTTTTGAAAAAAAATGCTTATTTATAAGAATAATTTTGCATTTAATTAAATATTTGACATTAGTCATCAAAAACGCTCATGACTGTCATGGCGTCTTGAATGACGTCACGCCGTGCAAAACACAGCTGTTTTAGTATCGGAATATTCGGTATTGTGAAGTTATTTTAATAAAAAATGGATTCATCGTATTACAAGTACTGCATAGTGTCCCAGTGTACAAGCACAAGTATAAAAACACCAAAAAAATTATTTATATACGTGCCAAACAACCAGCAGATACGTAAAAAGTGGCTAACACTCGCGAGAAGGAATGATGCCCATTCTTTTTCGCACTTCCACAAGACACTTGGGAATGACATTTTGACTTTGACGTTTCGCACGGCGTGACGTAACACTTTTTAATTGGTGTTTGCTGTCACGTGACTTATGGCTTATTTTGTGCAATTTTATTTTATAAAAATATAAATAATCAAAAGTTATTATTTTATAAAACTTTGTTTTCATAATTAAATGATCATCTTAATAGTTATGCAACCTAATGCATCAGATTTGTTCATAGTGGATACAAGCCTATTATAAATAAACGAATTATTAGGTTTCTCATTTACGCGAAAATCGGTTGTCATATATTTTGTGATATTGAAATTAAGTAGAGTTTAGACAACCGCATCGCTAAGACTGCATTACATAAAGTAGGCATGAAACTAAATATAATTGTTTCTCCATCCGCTTGCTATTAGTCGAGTGTTTGTGTACCGGCCTATTGATAGGTACTATGAAGATTTTATTGTATCTCTGCTTGGACCAGTAATGTACAAAGTCGACAAGGTAGGCCCCCAGGGGTCTACCGGAGACTTGATTGGGGTCTACGTTGACGAAAATTGGGAGTTTAAAATCGATATAGGCGATCAACTATCAATATAGGCAGATAATATTTTAAGAAGCTCAGCGACTGTTACTTATAGATATAATCTTCACTATTTTCAGATTTAGAAAGACTATTCTGATTCAATACAACGCGTCGAGACTTGTCGATCTTTATTTTTAATCTTCACTTTTTTCTGAGTTTTACTACTTGGTAGTAATGTAGTTCCAGAGGTCCACCGGATCTGGATGTGGTTTATGAAACAAAAGTATAGGTAAAAGAATTTAGGATCCCCTGCTTTAGACTAATGTTAATAGAAATAATACTAAAACATATTTTATAGCTAATATAGACGAAAATCAATTCAGCTCCTGTGGGAATCGGAAAGTTACGTAATTAGCATTTCTCAAAAAGCTTAATGTTATTTTAAGCGTTAAAGTCACCAGCACCGTGCCTCGTGTATGTAGATATATTTTTGATCGATGTTCCGCTCTCGTTGACGTGATATTATAATAACAGTCTCTAATTTTCTTACATTTAATATAATTATATAAATAATTTTTCAACTGAAATTAATGATAGTATGAATAACGTAGCCGAGACGATCTCCGTATCAGTGGTTAGTACACCGGTTTCACAGTGTCCCCATCTCTGCAGGTATCGGGTTCGAGTCATAGTGGGGGCAGATGTTTGTGTGATTTGTGCCTTAGTCATGGTTGATAATATATATTTCTGTCAACATTATTTATATATCTATTCGTTATCCTAGCTCCTATAACATAAACCTTACAGTGCTTACTTTGAAGAGAGACGAGAAATATGTATAAAGTATTATTTATTTTACATACATGTAGCTTTATGAGACGAGAAACAATTAAAATTTATTAAGCTGCGTGTCATCCGTATCGATTTTGAAACGTGAACCACGCTCACGTTCCTCGCCATCCTATGTCCCGTGTCCCGTGGCGCTACACAAACATCACGTGCCTTGCCCACAGACGCCACGTGTCTGACACTCGAAAATGAAAGTAATAACCATCCAGTAATTCCGAAACGCCCGTCCGATCATGAGGAATATTGCGATAAAATCCAATGTAATTGAGTGAAAAGTAAGGGAAATTGGCACGTCCACCTAAGGCGCCGAGCGAGAACCCGCGACACCTGCCTCAATTATTACGAACCACCCGTGACTTGTTTTAAATGAATTCCTAAGTATGTAAACGAGTGTACTTTGTTCGCCGAATGTTTGTGGCTAACAAATGGCCTGAAATGGCAGATAATGCCGCCGCGGAGCGTTGCCCGTGCTTAATGTTGATGATTCGAAAACGAATGAGAGCATTATTTATACCTTGAAAGGGGATAGCAATTTCGCGTGAAATATCGTAGCGCAGGGGTTGCGTTTATTTTGCCACAGCTAGGCGTTAGGGACGGAGATCTATGTATTATATTGCACAAGGTTGATGGCATAACACGAGATAGCGCAGAATGTATCTATTTAACAAACAATGAATGTAGCAAAAACGGAGCTGGTTGAAAGAAGAAGAGTTAAAGAGTACACTCTAAACAAGCAAAGATAAATTATGAAACCTTGTAGGCGTATATTACAATACTTTTGTATATTCCATACACGCTGTAACCGATATCGATAGCTACCGGTAAAAGTGTGATAGCAAAGCTGCTCGACGATGCACTCGAGTTGTCTTTTGATCGTCCACGAATCTTTGGCGAAAACGCGTGTTCTAGTGCGAAGATATAATTATGACACTACGTATGCGCCGCCAGTAAATAGAAATACTCTGACAAATTTCACGTCAATGTCAAAAATATGGTAAATATAACTTATTTTTATTCAAGTAAAAGGGGATTGGTAGCTGTACACCAGAACATCTTCTCGTCTTTGTAAAATTTAAGAGATTTTTCTTTCTTTTGAGAATCTTGAAACATGATTCCATAGCAAGCGCTTACATAAGCTATTAGCATGAATTATTTGTTTCTAGCTCCAGAACTTTTTTTGGACTGTCCTACCGACTATACCTCAAACAGTCACCATTCATTTATACAAAACCGAGGAATTTTCATTACGACTCGCCTAAGGATGAATACGCACGACGTTGCATACTCTATGGCTTTAACAAAAATGAATCACATAGACATTTTTGCATACGGAACCATGACTTTCGTCGAAATGTTAATGCTTGCCTTTACTCGGCAAACGATATCCAGAAGAAGAAAGTACACGGCAACATGTGTATTTTTAATCCATTACCGTACAGACAATATATATACTGTCACATACAAAATAAAAAAGAAGTACGCATATTCGGAATTTTACGTATCAAACTCTTAACAGGATTCGCCATCCCATTTTCGATATCATATGTATTTTTGCCCTGATATCGACATTTTCTGGGGTAATGTAATGTGAGTCAGACATGATCACATACAGATTGCTCAAGATTGGATATTTTGATGAGTTTGGCAAACATGGAACTTAAATATGGGATAACACGTATTTGTGGTTAAAAATCCATACATGTAAAAATGTTTAAGGCTTCTACATGATTTGTTAAAGAAGCGGGTTTGAATCCAGTCTGAGGCGAACATTTGATTAGCCTTTTTTCTTATACATACATTTATGGATTTTACAGTTTTAAATAAAATGTAAAGTGGTAAACATAATTTTGTAAGCTAAGTAATGTTTAACTTCTTAAGCAGCAAAAAAGATAGTTTTGTATAAATTTATAATTAATTAGTAAATCTTTACACTTTCAAGGGAGTATTTTAATTGCCTTTTAAAATTATGTGATTGTGATATTATTAATTTAATTAATACAGTTTATAAAATTACTATAATTTAAAACATATAGTTGTTTAGAATTAACAAAGCACTTTGACTTAACAAAGTAAAATTTTAGAATGTAGTTGATACGAGTTTATTTCATTGAAATAGTGCTCGGTGACCGAACGGTTAAGGCGTCACATACGAGTACTATTTCGAAGACGCATGAGGGCGTTTCGTCTAAGTCGAATATTTTCATCAAGTTTATTCATATTTATACTTTAAGTATTTATGACATAAAATGCAAAGTCACATACACAAAATAAGTAACCTTTTAAAGGTGGATAATACGGCACGTCAATACACAGTGTACATATGTTGGGCAGAAGTATATACAGGGCGAATCCTCGGCCGGCCCGGGGGCACTCCGGAACCTTTCAAACTAAAATACAGACATTCGAGGAAATCCGCCGGAAGTTGTCTTACCGACATGTCAGCATTTATACGGAACTTAAATATGGATTTAGCTAGGATGTTGTAATTCTATTTGCGTAGATCCAGGCAAGGTCGCCGCGCAATGTGGACGACGATAGAGTAAATAAGATTCTAAATTTATAGTTGTATGTATGACTCCTTAATAATAATTATTTTACTAGTTCTATAATTCTCAACTAACCTATGAAATAAAGCGAGTCACTTTTGTTAAAACCTTTTTTTTTTTTTTTTTTTTTTTTTTTTTTTTTTTTTTTTTTTTTTTTTTTTTTTTTTTTGTTACGCTGAGGAAAATGCATTGAATTGCATACCCCGGCTGCGGAGAGCCGGTGGTTATGTGGGGCTCTCCTCCCCAGAAGGGGGAGGCCTACCCACTAAAAACCTCAGCGATGGCCATCCTCTGGCGTTGTAGGGGGCCCTCAGGATCAAGTATCGCATCTGAGGACCCCTGGCTTTTGCACCCCTGGGTGCGTTAGGGGAGCCCTTCTCGGGGAGGAGTGATCTTGCCGCCTCCTCCCCTCCGACCTCCTACGACGTCACCCCCGGCCATCCGGGGGTGAGGTCCCTCCCGGGTCGCCTCCACGGGCACGAACTGCGTCGCGCCCGCCAGCGACCCGTGGCGGCGCCTCAGGCCAGGCTATCTGGCCCGAGGCCGCCTTCTTCGAGCGGGATCGGCCATCTCCCGATCCCGCTCGGCGGCCTCCTTCTGGAGCATCACCGCTTCACAGAAGGAGACCACAGCCCTCCAACCTCCCTCATCCGCCAGCATTGCCGCAATCAACGCTGGCGGAGACAGATTTTGCCCGATCTCTTCGACCAAGACTCGGCGTTCGGCGTTATTATTATACGTAATAATTGTAATGTAAATATGCAATTCTACTTCTCATGTTTGAGGTTACACCATGATGATAGATTGCTGATTTGACTACTGTCTCTTTTCTGTTAGTGGCATTATCCAATAGATGGCAGTACAGGGAACCACGTGGCGGAACACAGTTGCACATTTGATTTTAAAAAGTGTAATGATTAGATATGACTTGGTCAGCGACAGTATTCAGTCAGTCGGAAAGAGTGCAAGTCCTAAAAGTCACGCTAGTATTCTATTGCTATAAATAAATAAACCGTTATTTCTAGAAGGTGTTTGATATTCACAACACTTTGTATATGTCAGGAACAAAATAGAAAATTCAAGAAATATTGTAAATCTACGCTTATTAAACTTGGAAAATTAAATTCTTAATAGACTAAAGCGAATAAACCTTACAAACGCAATATATACTATACGATTATTGAAATTTATTTAAAATAATGTCCGTAAACATAAGATTAAATCAACGGCAATACCCATTTGTTAGGTTTGCTTAACTAAATACAACCTACTTACATTATTTTACATAGAAAACAAATTTTTGAATTTAATATTTAAATTTAAGTTCAAGGCAACCATGCTGACTTCTTTTATTATTTATTTTTTGCCACATACATGCCCGAAGGTCAAGATGAGGCCTTGAGAGGACTTGCCAAGAGGATTCTTGTACAATTTAGTGTTTAAGATAATCAATCAGATTGAATGAATTCAGAATTACATGCCGGCCTACGTCATGAACAGTGGTTTCGTGTGTACAGGAGGTATACCAATCAAGTAGATTTGAAAACATAACCGTATATTGGGAAGTCTAAGGGCAAAATGCGGTGAAGGTAAACAGCAAAAAAATGCCATTTGAATTTACTCAAAATAATACAAGTTGTTAACTGTTTACATTACAAGTACATGCGAACAAATGCAAATACGATTATGTACCTCTAATTGATAAAATTAAATTACCCCAAGGAGCGTCGGTGGCGCTGTGGTCTCGGCACTGGTTTGTGCGCCGCATAGAATCGGGAGGCCCGCGATCCAATCCCCACCGTGTACCAATGTGTTTTTCGTTCCGAATTTCATATGTACATTTATCCGACGCTCCTACGGTGAAGGAAAACATCGCGAGGAAACCTGCGCACATCTGCGAAGCGATTCAAAGGTGTACGTAGTCAACCAACCCGCACTGGGCCAGCGTGGTTGACTAAGGCCTAATCGCCCTAACGTAGTTAGGGTAGGCTCGAGCCCCTCGGTGGGGAAGTATATGAGCTATGATGATGAAATTACCGTAACTTGCAGTATAATGTGTTACTACTCTTATATAGCCATTTTACTACCAAGTTTAAATTATATTTGTTTGATATGGTGGAGGTTGAATTATGCTTGGTTGGGCGAATAAAATCAACAGCGCTGGTCCCACGCGGATTGGCGGACCTTTGAATGGTCGAAATTGTGTGCAGTTTACCTCAAGATGTTGCCATGGACCGTCAGATATGGCACATCTATTATGTATGTAGATATAAAATTGATAAAACGAAAAACACATTTGCACCACAGCGCACTGACGCCCCCAAATCACAATATCTCTGTTGAATTCGAACATGACATTGGTTGGATAATTGATAGCACGAGAGCAGAAGCAGATTGTTGCTCTAATGCAAGAAGGGCTAAGCTAGCGTGCTATCACTTTATTCTATACTAGCTGTGCTCACGACTTAGTCCGCGTGGAATCGTAATTTTAGGTCGCAATAGAAATTACTGAGAGTGTTATAAACGTAAGAGTAGACAAATATAATCAGCAGTGCTATCGGGAGTTACACGTGTTATTGTGAGTCAACCATAAAAGAGATATATGTGGAATGTTTTTATATCATTTTAAGGAAAACATTTTCGCCATACTCTGTATTTCTGTGTAGCTTTAACCATTAAGGTTGCACACGCTATGGAAGCTTAAAAAACGGAGTAACTTCTCCCGTTTTCCCAACATTTCCCTTCACTGCTCTGCTCCTATTGGTTGTGGCATGATGAAAAGTATACTATAACCACCTCAGGAGTATGAAAAATAATTGTACCAAGTTTCGTTAAAAACCGTCGAACAGTTTTTGTTTCTATAACAGTTATACAGACAAACAAAAGTTTGATTGCATGTTTGGCATCGGTCCATGGCAGGCATCCTAATCACCCTCTGATAGTTATTTTGGAAACATATTTCTTGTACAGAATTGACCTCTCTACAGATTTATTATAAATATTATATAGATAGGTCAGATTTGCCTCTCGAAAGTTCTTCGTTTCGAGGCCAACATCATCACGGCGCCGGTGCACTTCAGAAACATATGACTATGTTATCGTGTTAATTTCTCTTTATCGCCACTACCAAATGTTGATGTCCAGCAAGAGATCAGATAAGTTCGTGGGGTGGGCAGTGAGTGGATACTTCGCCGAAGGCTCAAGGAAGCGAACTTGACTTCAAAATAAGCAGCAGCTCATAGTCAAGCACGTGTTAACTTTTCTCGCACTCATCAGATAAATACAGGATACTTACAGGATAGCGACCGAAGAGACAGGGTCCTGGACAGCGATTAACACAGTACTGTTACATCGAACTACCTATGGTAGCGGTTCCTGTATGATATGGGCCAGCATCTTATTCGACGTCCAAACGGAATTTATTTTTGTATCTAGTGGCGAATGAGTTGGTGGACTAATTTCAGACCGATTCCTTGCCGAGATTCTTTTTATATATGTTATCGTTATATACATACATAGACATATATCGGCGATAACTTTGTCTTAACGCACAATAACGTTCTGTTGTTAATATAGAAATGTTTACTTATTTATTTAGTTTATTATATTGCTCGTAACAATAGTGAGGACAGTATAACCGTTTATCAGTCTGTAATATCATGATCGAAAGCATAGCAAGGATATGCGTAATGTATGCATAACGAATTCTTTTACTCCCGACCACAAATATTGGCCAAGATCTGAAAACCTTGATCATGCTGCAACAATAATCGAGAACCTTGATCTCACAGTAGTTGGTAACGCGCCAATGGGTCGTGCGTCCTTGAAACCGTTACGCTTACCAAGACCTTCAGGATTCTGGAGGCACGCCAAGGAACGACTTTGACACAGTGACCATTTACCTACTTACCCCCGACAGATTGGCTGCCGTTAGACAACTAGAATGGAACCGGTTCAAATTATAGTAGGTTAATATTGAATATCTTTACATACTAATGCATTTGAGTGCGGGTCGGGCGATCTAGGAGAGCATACTTAGATTTTATGCTGTGTCAAAGTCAAAACAAGAGGCATATTTTGAATTATCTTTGAACGTATCGACTGTAACGAGTACCTGGTCTCATCCACTCGTCACTAACTGGTGACGTCAAACGTCGTATGCGAATGACAATAGTCATTTGCTTTGACAGCAAAATTCACAAAAAGACGCAAAAAGAGCATTCAATGAACATTTCACAACATCCTAATAGCATGTTCAAATTCTCTACTTTCATTCACAAGCCAAATCTGAGCTTTTTAGAAAATCACATTTTCTATTATTATAGAAATAACTGTAATACATAAAAAAATATATAACAATATTTTCTACATATTATGCGACTTAGTCTTAGTAATCAAAAATTTGATTTGCTGAAGACTCTTGAAAGACTACATAATCTTAAGATTGACAGGTTTTAATCAACCCCGCAGCACACAAATTGACCAAAGAATCCGAGAGCTGTCAAGACCAGCGATCTATCAAGCCCGTGAAATACCCACGCACAAAATGATCTCGACTTCCACACCAAAATGTTCGACGAAATAACTCACAATCAAATTATTAGATCAAGTTGTGTAATTAAATTAGAAAGTTTAATCAAGCGAGTTCGAGAGTCAAATATCGTTTCGAGAGGCAAATATAATATTTTTATACTGGAATATTATAAAGCTTCGCTGTATAGGCTAAGTAACGCAATTAGTGTTAATTGAGTCAACACTTCGAACGGATCTCCTCAAAATAATTGTGTTGCGCCGAACAAGTTAATCAATTCATTAATTACTTCATTAGAGCGGCGTGTCTGTTTGTTTTCAGATTGTTTTCGTTCGCGTTGAAACGTATTGAGTTAGACATTACGACGCGTGCCACAAAAGTCATTGGTATCGTGTTGTAATGTTAATGAATCAACTTTGCAAATTAAAGTAGACGACTCGCTACTTTTTCATTACGAAATTCCTAATTAATGTTTTTGGACGTTTTTGTTCTCTTCGTAATGATTCTATAACATCAGAACTTTGTATACTCAGGTACGTTGAAAATATCTATTTATAACATAACAATTTTGTTAATTTAAAATAAAAAATATACCATGTTTTAATTTACGATCCAACTACACAATTTAAATAAGTTAACTTTAATTGTGACGTATATATATTTACTGAAGAAAGTTATCAAGCAGCATAAAAAAGGTATTAGCGAGTGTTCAACTGAGATTAATTAGTGGTGCAGCTGGAAAAAGGTTTTACGAGCGAGATTTCTTATTGAGCAATTCTGGAGGGGTTACTCTCTAAAGGTCTGGCAACTGTTCGAATAAAGGGATAATCGACGCAAGTAAGTATTTTATTGTTTATATCCATATACGAGTACATTCCCAAAATGTACACTAAAATTTTACATTAAGGAAGGAAAGAAAGAAACATGTTACGAAACGAAATAACAGTATAAAATAAATTAAACTACAGAAAAAATAAACGTAACAAAAGATCGCACTTTACTTAAAAAAAATGAGTGTCTGTGGCACGAATGTTAAAAAGCAATTGAAATCTGTCTGGTAGAGTAAAATGGAGTTGTCTATCCGGTGAGGCAGACACCAACGTGCAAGCCATGTCGTGCTGATTAATATATTTCAAGAAGTCGATTTCCAGCACCGTATTAAGAAATGCCGCTGTTACTGAAGACTCAGCACTAGTCTTCTAATTGGTATGTACACACGGCTGCAAGTCAAAATATACACCTTGACCTTGAGACCGTCTGTATTCCCTATGTAATGAAAGCTGTTTTCATAGTTCATCTCTTGCTTGACCTGCTGATTACTGTACATTTATCCGCTGCTCCTAAGGTAAAAAAACTACCTAACAATACTTGCGAAGAAACTCGGAAGTTTGTGTGAAGTCAGCCAACCCACACTAGAATAGCTTGGCAGATTAAGTTCTAACTACCCAACTTAATTACGTTAAACTCCTGCCTGTCAGTGCATCATAACACGTATGGGCTGTATCCTACAACTAAATATATATGTTAAAAACAGATTTCCAAAAAAATTTTACATTTTCTTACACCTAGTATTTTAAATATAAAATGTATTTTAAATACCATATAGGCATACAGCTTTCTTACGTTAGATGTAACAATATAAAATATCTAATACAATAGTATTATGTGTATATTTAGCACTAGTAATAATAATAAATAGAGTGAAAAATAGTTGCAAGTTATATATATACTATAGATTAAAAAAAATAAGAATACGAGGCATATCCGTGAAGTTAAATTTCCATTTCGAAGACATGTATAACCATACTGGCTAAAACTCGACTTATTACAACCGTATAAAAACTATAGTGCTTTAACAAATTAGTACAACTTGATTTTGATCCAGGCTAGCCAGACATGAACGTAATATCTGTCGGTATGTTCTATTTACAGATAGAGAGTATACTAAGGCCGTAAACACATTTACGGGTAACGCACTAAGTGTATGCGGTCCGCAGCCGGCCTCATAAACAGCTCTTCAAAACAGATGCTCTCATGCATAAGTCAAAGATAACATTTCACACAGGCCTGAAAATCAAGTTTCCTTTGTTTCATAGTTTGGCTCACCTAATCGGAGAGCCACGTTCTGTTTAATTATGTATTGCGTTTCAGACAATAGCTTACATATGTAAGAAATAACGCTATTGTTAGGAGCTCTTATTATTTAGGGCGAACAAACCGCTACAGTAAAATGTTTTTATGCGATAAATTATTCTGATTTATCGCATAAACAAAAATATATTATAAGAACAATCCTTTTATACTAAATAATTACGCTAATTAGTGCCAGATAGGCAAATATTGAACAGACACTTTAAGTTTGTTAACAGTTCTGGTATCGTCACCAATAGAATGAAAGATATAGATATTATATATATATATATATATAATATATATATATATATATATATATATATATATATATATATATATATTATTGCACTACAGCTGTATGTACAAAAATTGTACAAGTAATATAATGTGGGAACGTAGTAAGCGGCCGTCCGCTTACGTAGATGTGAAATCTGGCGTTTTTCGGCAATCAGCATATATTAACTTACCAGTTAGCGAGCTTTTCGACTTCTAACATTGTCCCGCCACTACGGAGATGCCAACAAAGCCGCATGAGGAATTATTTGAATTCGCCATTATTAGAGATGCTTAACAAGCAAAAGAATTCATAATAGAATAAATATTTACTAATAATAATGATGTGATGGCAATTACCTTTCTCACACTAATAAATTGTTTAACCGTTTAGATAGAGTGCCGTATGTTCGTTATTGAAACATAAAATAAGGAGAACAGTCGACTTTCCGTTCCATAGACAATTTGGATAATGGAAGTGCACCTCACGATTTCGCAAAAAGCGAATATCTACAGCAATCACTTAAGATACAGGAGTGAATTTAAAATTATATTCAGTAAATATCACTTAAATGAAGTTAATAAAATATCGAGTAAATTGTTCGTGTCTTGCACACACCACAAAAAGCTATTTGGCTAAGTTTGTTAAACTAAGAATAAAGGTTCAATCCTAAAACAATGCAAAGTAAATATTTTTTTTCTATGACACATAGAATATTCAGGTCGTAGAAACAAGTTTACGCTTCTCTACTTAAATATATATTCTTATTAATTAAGGGATTTTTAATGGCTGCAGTAAACTACAATTTAAATATTTTCGGCACATATTTAAATAAAGATTGAACGCAAATTTGAAATTCCGGACAACACTGAAAGGGCTTGTAAAAGTTTGGTACAAAAGTTACAACTGTTTCTCCCCGGGAAGTGAAATAGGCCGTCACCGAGCGTTTGACCGAGTCGACCAAACTTGCTATTTATGTAATTCAACAAAGAGACGTCAACGGAGCGCTTTGACGCTTTCTTTTGACCTGCGCGGGATGCGCGCTTTGTGAATTCCCTTAAAAGATTTTCATCTACATAAGAATTTCTACATCGATATGAAGAAATTTGTACTTCGAAGAAAATATGGCGCTTCTGAAAAAAAAAACACCCATTCGTAGAAATGTCTATGAAGTATATTGTTTGAAGAATTTTCGTTTTATTCCAACCAATTTGTCTTTGATAATATTTGTTGAGACGTTCATTTATCGTTACTACGAAATTATTAACATGACAAAAGCACAAATTTTCCTTACGATTCTTTACAGTTTTCTTATCTGAATTCACGAAATGGCCTTTTCTTATTTTATATCACAATATGCCTTTAAGTTAGCATAAGGCAAGCATAAAATTAAGACAATCATCAACAACAGTAATTTGAATTTTAGCAACTTATCACGACATATAGTTTACACCTTTTCAATAATTGATGACCGACACGCATTTAGTAATTATATTATGTCATGATATGGAGTATTCATCAATCTTTCTTCATTGTAAAGGATGATCGAAAGTCAATACATCATCCTACAATTAATCGTGTCTCTGGTCTAGTGGTTGATACAACTGGGTGTAATAGTTTCCGTTCGGGGTTCTATTTCTCATGGTGTAACAGCTTTTCTGGTTGGTTTGATTGGTGGTGGTGGTGCGATTAATAATAATAATTCTCGTAGGATTGTTGTATTTCGACAATTAGAAATAAGAGGGTCTTAAGGAGTGCACATTCGCTTCGATTTTCGGCTTCATTGTCCCTTGCCTGACGGTGACAGGATAAACAAGATATTTCTGTTACTTGTAAAAAATCTAAACAGCAAATAAGCTTTATTAAATGTTCCAAACACATTATGAATATGCACAATTCATTGTTGAGGCTCGGAAAGACGCATTAAATATAACTCAATGATTTATTGATGCTATATAGGGGCGGGTTTCATAATGGCGCAAATTACGCCGCAAACTGTGTTTTGCTTTTGTTGTTCTTTGAATAAAGTACATATTTAAATAGCAACCGAGTTCAAACCTAATCGTACCACGAGGGCATTCGCTACGTATAAGAGGAGAGGTTGCGGAGGCATAGACAGCTATGTAAGGGACGTTCTTCCGACATGAGTGGGTACAACTGGTGCAGGGAAAGCAGCAATGTACGAGAAACTAAGAACAAGTAACTTCATTCACTGAGTTACGAAGTAACCCAGCAGCACAGAGGCGGCGTGCGTTTCATAGCGTTGTAGATGAGAATTTCAGCTGAAATTTCGCGAGATGATTTACGAGCCACTCACGGCGTAATAAATAAAGTGCCACAATTTAAAATTTTAAATTGTCACTTTGGTGCGGCTTCCGTCAATGTTAACTGATAGTGGTTATTTTACTGGGCTTTTCATTATGTGCTGAATCAAGTATTTATCATAAGGGATTATTCTAATTTTGTAATAAGTCATACACATCCAGTCAGTCTCTACACAATCTATCATTAATTATAAAGGGTCGTTACAAACTGTACAGGGAAAGTAATTTGTAATATTTTTACCTATTTCATGAAAACAGCTGTGTTTTCGTTTAAAGGGTAAATAGGCAATTACTGGTTAACATGATTGTACAACTTATGTCACGATTTGGCAACGTACGCTGTGGTTTCTGTCGGGGTTGCTGTATTACTGAATATACAGGGAGCGGCAAAATGATCTGATGGTTTTAAAATGTAAATAACTCAATAGTTTTAAGAGATACAAAGGGTTTTATTGCATATTACAGATTGCTATTTATGAACATTTATAAAAATAACCAAAGAAATGTTTATGTTATCCGTTTAAGATTTGAAGATGATATCTTTCAAATGATGACCATCTTGGGCCATGCATTCTTTCAATCTTGCACTGAAATTGTCAAACACTTTCCCTAACATTGCAGGAGAAAGGTTGGCTGTTTCTTGACGTATGGCTTCCTTCAGGTCATCCAATGTGCGGGGTTTGTTTGTGTACACTCTTGATTTCAGCAGTCCCTACAAGAAAAAGTCACAAATGCTGAGATCCGGGGAAGCGAGCTGGCCACGCAATGTCCCCGAAACGCGAGATGACTCGGCCATGAAACTTGCTTCTTAAGAAGTTCATTACCTCATCGGCTGTGTGGGCAGTTGCCCCATCCTGCTGGAACCAAATTCTGCTGTGGTTTAAGCGTTTTATCTATGTCTATAACACAATGTTTCCAATGGCAAGTTAACATTTCTTTGGTTATTTTTATAAATGTTCATAAATAGCAATCTGTAATCTATATAAATAAAAATGAATTGTTGTTCGTTAGTCTGCTTAAAACTCGAGAACGGCTGGGCCGATTGAGCTGATTTTGGTTTTAAAATGTTTGTCGTAGTCCAGGGTAGGTCTAAACGGTGAGCAAATAAGGAAAAATTGCGAGTAAGATAGAGTAAGACGACAATTTGTGCAAACTTTGGAATGAGCTCCCTGCTGCGGTGTTTCCTGAGCACTACGATATGGCCGTCTTCAAACGAGGCCTAAAAAGAGTATTTCTCTCCAGGTAGGCAGAGACTGAGCTGTGCCCCTGGCATTGCAGATGTCCATGAGCGATGGTTACCACTCACCATCAGGTGGGCCATCTGCTCGTCTGCCGCAAAGGCCATAAAAAAAAAAAAAAAAAAAAAAAAATTTCATTTTCCCATATAAAAGTTGATCACTTACTTTCTGTCAAACATTTGACGGTATTTGTAGTCTCAGTTCCACTCTAATTGAAGAACGCATTAAAACAAGACTTTTGAATCGACAACATAATATCAACTTTGCTTATAACATCGTGTATTTAAATTTCAAAATATAAAAATAATTAATGTGTTGACATATTTGATGGGTGCCAACTTTACAGTGTTACTAACTCTCAAAAATATTTTTATTATATTGTTTTGTCATCTCATGTAAAAAGAACCCGTGTATCCGAACGTTCCATTGTTTTGTCCATATAGACCAGGTTATAAGCCTTTAAAAATAATAAAAAGCGAAAAAAAATACAGTATTATACGAACTTTGATGTTATGTGAAAAAAGTGTAAATGCAAAAGTTTTAGATGTTTTTATTACCTACAACTTTGCCATTTGATTTTTTTCAATAGGACTTTTAGTTTTTCCGGAAATCGAGAATAACCGTTTTTGGCCCTTAAACCTTAAACCTTAAATATATACCTTCACTATAACTTCTGGAAAATAGTTTTAAAATATCAACAATTTAAATATTATAGTTGTTTGAATTCTTTATTTTCTCGATGACAGATGTAGTTCTTCTTCTTTTCCTAACCATGGCCACCGTCAAAAAATTTATAGTTATAGTGTAAATATTTGTCAGTATTCACTCAAAAAAAAATTGTCTATGGTAAAATGTCACTTGAAATGTAAACGCCTCTTTGCTGTGCACCTATACTATAATTCTTTAATATTCCTAAGAATCTAAAAGCAACAAATTTCAATAAAATTAAAAAAGTATTGTGTCGTGTGTTTGTGACTTACTAAATATGCCTCCAATAATTAGGCGGTACGAAGTTCACCGGGTCAGCTAGTATGCAATAAAAAATATTTATTGCATACTAGCTGACCCGGTGAACTTCGTACGTAGTTTATTTTATAGTAACTAAAAAGAGTGAGACAGCATGTCTCTTAGGAGTCACCTAAGCTAAGACAAGGTTGGTGAAAACGGCCATTAGTCTCACAACTTAAGAAGTATAAATAAATAAATGATAAATAATTGTGCTATGGTATCTAGAGTAACGAATAGACAAACATATATATTTTTGATAGAAATATATATTAACAACCATGACTAAGGTACAAATGCTCGACTCGAACTCGAACTCGGGACCTCAGAGATAGTGACGCCTTGAAACCGGTGTACTAACTAACTCGACTATGGAGGTCGTCAAAGTATGAGTACCATGAACGTAAATCTGGAAAGATTTTATATCAAAAATGTCTACGTTCATAGTTTATAACATGGTTGGTTGTACTACATTTTGCTAGAATATACTTATTTTTAAGTCAATGAACTATCTATCAACCAGGGACTGAATGATCGAAATCATTGATTTATTTTAATAATTATGTAATAGTTTACAATTACGCGACTTAGAGAAATATTATGATAAATTAAGAGCACACATAAATCTGTGTGTAAGCGGAGAAACACGGCGGTTGAACAAAAGGTAACCTCTACGGTTTGTTTGAAAACTAATCCCCCTATGGCAGGATACGTGGATTGTTGCGCAAAACTATTTCAGATAACATTGCGGTTTTCGCTGGTATCTGAGCGATTTTGGGAATAAAAACGGTAAGTTTACCGGAGCCACATCTCAAAGTTGTGAATACATTTCACAACTGCATAAATACATTTCACAACTGCATGAATACATTCAATGTTGATTTCGAGTATATTATAATTTTTACTTATTTAAATATCAACATAAACTAAAATTAAAAAGGTCCTGAAAGAGTTCGTCCTAAATGTTTAAAAACTTTGTAAGTTTATGTTTCGGCCACAAAGTAATTTTCTACTGTTCTCGATTTTCTCGGTTCAGTTGCTTGTTTATGTTATTTGTGCAGTTATTTCTAAAATAATGTAAATAATTATTAATTAACAATATCCCAGCAAGTAAACTTTTCCATACCTGCCCAGAGAAGTACACATTTTGTCCTAGCCTCTAAATTGCTCGTAGTATTTTAAGCATTTGTATATCAACTTTATTATAAAGATATAAAGCCACTGTAACAAGTTTCGAAGGATTAAAATTTGTACACTTCTCCCATCCATCAATCAAACTTCAGTATTGCCCGAGAAAAATATAGGTATATAATACAACATAATTACTTTTCTTCCCCTATCTACCTGAGATGACTAATGTTTATTACTAGCATTAATATAGAGTACTTTCCATTATTAACTACGTATTAACTACGAAGTAACCATTTAATTTTTACCCTTTTTTCAGTTACATAGCCTATAGTGATACGAATATAACTATTATTTGCGTTTTGAGATTTACATTCTTTAAATCCAATTTTCGGAGCAGATGGCAGAATAAGAGATAATTTGGTTATTAATCAGAACCAGATTATGTCTTATTCTGTCACAGTCTAAACAAGAGTGTCAATGCATCATTTAGATCTCAAAGTCGACAGAAAGAAGAGAGATAAACCCCCGAACCATGATTTCTTATTTTTAATTATTCTAATTAAAATTTCATGCCATAATTAATGTATAAATACCTAAAAGATCACATCTTTCAAATGTGTAAAACGATTAGAGGGACTAATCCAGCAATCCAATGACAGAACGCCACGTCCGACCACAGCGATCAACGGCTTAAGTGTTCTAGTTCTGCTAATGCGGAAATTGACTGACGCCGGAAGAGGGCTCAGGCAGTGCCGGCAGTAAGGCGATTCATTGATTTGCTGGAGAACCAGTAAATGTACAATATTACTCAGGCAACGAGTTTTTCTATACGTATTTTGTTACTAAGAGGAGCAAAATTACAATGGAATAAAAATAAATAAGTAGTTAATTAATTAGGTAATATTTTTACTTTATGCCATCTTTACCCAAGAGAATACAACGCCATCAATGTATTTTCTGGGACTAGAAAAAATATTTACGTAATAAGTTAATTTGCCATCAAAATATCGCAAAAAAAAGTTGTACATAAATAAAAAAGTGCCAAATTTATATGGAATCTGCGCTGCTTTATTTCTATAAATATTACTCTTCTGTAGATAAATCCTTTGATCAGCGGGTTCAGGCTTCGGGTATGTGCTTGCTCTTTCCTGCTTTTGTCTCTTACTTCTTTTCACTGAGCAGCGCTCAGTGGTATTGGGCAGGTTACTCATTTTTTTATTTTTTTTTTCCTCAGGAGAGGAAGGCTGAGAATCCTCTGAGAGGAAGGAGCACGAAACGTACCCAGGATACCCCCGCAACGGCAAGTGTCACGGAGGTTATGTCGGACTCCACGCGACCGGAACGGTCCAGCCACGTGACCCACCGACTAAACTCAGCCTGGCCTAGGTTCTAAAACCATATAGGCAAATCGTGAGGGCGACCGCCCCTCAGGAGAGGGGCGATGCAGCGCAGGCCCATAAAGGGGGCCCAAAAGCGCTAGAAGAGGCGCGGGAAGTCAAAGTGACGCCGGCCTTATCATGAGGGAACCTAGTCTTGGCGATGCTGAAGGCTGCCGAACTAAGGGATCATAGAGGGGGTGGCGGCGCAGATGCCGCCGGCAGCGCAGATGCTGCCTGCAAGGACAGAAGGTCCCGCGTCAAAGGGTTATCATGATCGATGAAGATTACTCAGTGTGATGGGTAATTCTCTTGACAGCCCTCCATGTTAGGAAGTCCGGTTCTCAGTAGGATCTAGCATACTAGGTTATTTATTAGGCCTAGTATACCAACGAGTGAACCACGGCTTAGACTATGAACGTAAAAGCGGGTTGAAGGTGGCTGAAGATTTTGGTGATGGAAGTGGTGTCATACCTCAAACCTACCTACTGGGTATCTCTTTGGGGAGTCACGCGTGCAAGAGCTTCGACTGACAACGAGGGCAAATTACAGTGTCAGTCAAGTCAGATGTAGCTTCGCCGTCGAAGTCCGATAGATGTCGTAAAAGCAGACAACGTAAATTAAGACCGAGACCAGAGCGCCATCGCGCTCCACATATAATTTACTAAAATGAATATGAGTACTTTCATTTATCACCAAGCCCTAATTAGGTAACCTGACATCACGTAAGCATACCACTTATTATTATTAATTTCTCCGTCTGGCGTCGTAGTCAAAACACGCGTCAAAGTAAATAAACAACCACCCACGCCGAGCTGACTGAAGCAAAAGCCATTTCTTTTACTGGTATATGCAAATATACTTTGAATTACTGACTTAGCAGATTTACCAGCACGCTCGCATTCAGCGCGCAACACATTTCACTAAGTCTAAAACCAGCAGTTTTGCGTTTCGCTTCACTGAATTAGTCTTAGCTGCGTTCAGAATAAAGTTTGCATATGTTTGTTAGAGAATGCTAGTAGGCTACGAATCCCACCCATGCCGTGTTTTACGACGGCCCATTTTAAGTGAGTGACACATTTTAAGTGCTGGCTGTAAAAATATAATTCAAGAGTTGGGTTAGCTTGGTGTGTTTATGCGGCGCTAGGCAGGTGTTACCCTGTGCAGGAGAGGAGGGCTGAGTTATCAAAAAAATCACGATTCTAGTGAGCGTTCAATTGGCACTAGTCACATTCGCACTAGGCACAACACTAGAGGAATCACAAACACTTTGCCGACCTATTAAACATCTATTTACTCCCTTCTTGAAAAACTCCACACAATACTCTCTAGGGAACACCTTGACAGGGAGCTCAATCCACAAATTTTCACTGTCACTCTAAGCATTGTCTTACAATAAAGTGGCCTTAGACATCGTGTCAAACAATTCTTAGAAAAACAACTTGTTGTACAACTTGGACATAATGAGTCAACTGCGCTTATGAGTTCGGGTACCCAATCAATTACTCGTAATAGACGAAAAATTTACACTGAAAAAAGTTTGAGTAAATAATAACAAAAAAATTGGTAACTCATATATTAATAATAGTGAATTATTCCTAGTAGACAATTTCTGAAATGTTATCGTGAATCAACAAATGAAGTCTAAACGTAAATTAAATTAAACATATACACTTTATGGCTATGAAGCCATAAAGTGTGGTGAAAATTTAATTTCTGTTCCAACAACTGGTACTATGTTCCATGGGTTCGACACTTAGTTCTTCAACGCGCTAATCTCAGGAACTCCTGGTTCGAATTGAAAAATTATTTTTTATTGAATTGACCATTTATCGCGAGGAAGGCTTTAGGCTACATAACATCACGCTGCGACTAATAGGAGCGTAGAAATAATGGAAAATGTAGAAAAAACGAGGAAAATTATTCATCTTTGAGCGCTTCCGTTGCGTGGGCTAAGAAAACGGTTCAAGATACCAAAAAAAATGTATAAAAGAATTATTCCTCTTGAATGATCTAAAAAAATGTCCGCGACAATATATGTCTATCTTTTAAGGTTAACTCACTAGAATCGTTTTTATGGTAATCAAATTTGGATATGTCGCGTTGTCAAGATCGGGTTCGGAGAAAACCTATATATGTTCTTCTGCCACAAGAAAATAAAACTAAAAATATATTTTACGCAGAAGTACTTTAAAATAATTATGTTCTTTTAAAAACTTAAAAATAAATTGTCTAAGATAATAACAGAAAGTCATGGGTAACAGCTGAGGTGGTTGTTTGCAAAAATAAATATGATGCTCAAAATAATAAATAACTATTCCACGCGGACGGAGTCGCGGGCACAGCCAGTATTGTATACATGTTTAGTTTGGATGACAATGTATGATTATATGTGTGACATTATTGTAAATTCAACGTGGCGAAAAGCCCAAAATGGCGACTACTTATTAATGATATAAGTATGCACCTACTTAATCATAAAAATCAAGAAAAGTACACATAGCTACAATGTTCTATGCGACGTCCTTTTCAGTTCGGAAGTTTCATGGTGGCCTAGTTGGCTGCAGCCGTCCGAGTTTACAGGCATGCTCTTTATCGCAAAGTTTCTCTTCAACTAAGTACGTATATTCATATACTAGCTTACCATTCTTGATGTTAGTTCAACTGTTGAAATTTATAAATTCTATAAAATTTCGGAAGAAGATTAGACATTAACCGGATATAATGAGGTGTGAGTGCAACAAGACAGAATTATTTGATTCGTGTGTCTTTCCAGTGACGCAGTATACCAATATAGGTAGTGAGGTGCTTGCTTAATTGCTGTATGTTGATATACAAGCAGTTTGCTTGTATATCAACATACAGCGACTTGATGAACCCTTCATACTGGAATAGAGTAACACGAATAATATTATTATGGGGCAGAAATATATAAGGGTACCTTGGTCCTTCCCTGCTGTAGACTAGTTCATGCAAATAAATAAAAGTTCTTTATAAAATTGTTTACTGTCCCTATGGCTGACTAGCGCTAACAATGCCATGTCAATAAGATAGCCTTTTCTGTATAAATTGTATTATTGTATGTATAAATTGTATTCTTCGCAAAATAAAAATTATGATTTCATTACAATATAATTTATTTCACACATAGGTAACAATTGTTACCTATGTGTGAAATAAATTATATAGATGAAGAAGCCATTTGAAAGATCCATAAATAAAGTTGTATTGTTGTCACAATAAGCGTAGCAAGCCAAACAAGTAATGAATATCGCTTTCCACGAATGTAAACCTCGTTAGCTTTCAAAATATTTCTGAAAACCGTTTTGATACAAATTTTAAAGGCGTTACGAGTATATAGGGTAATCGTAAAATGTTTCAATTCATTAATATCGATGTAGCTGTTTACATTAATGCAGTGATAATTAATGACAATAGTCAATTAGTGACTAATAACGTAAATTTAACCACAAAAGATGTGCAAAATTAACGAATGAAATACCTTTTTTTGGATTATGACAGGACACTAAAACTTGGTTGAAACCTGTCCTACCAATTCAGATTTATAAGTTTTGATACTCACATTAGCCAGATTGCTCTTATATAATAGATAGAACAATTTAGAAAAAAAATACAAAAATATAAGAATATTTGAAAATATATTTGGATTTTGAATTTAAAACTCCGGTGACACACATTTAATTTAGGAAGTATAGGAGGAGTGCAAAACGAAAAAGCGAGCAAAAGATAGTGTTATGTAGGTAATGAAATGTAAAAATGTATCTCTAGATATATATAGATAACGCTCACCATACATTTTAATGGGACCATTCAAACTGAGAACTGAAACTCTTTCATTAATTATATTTTACGTCTAGTCTCCGCTACTAGGCTCCTGCTTTAATCCGAATGGAGCTAACTCACACAAATTGAGAAAAAGTTTGTTTGAAATTGCCTGCCCTAGCCGTGATCTTATCCCATAGTGTTGAAAAAAGATTCAGATTAACATTTTTAAGTATACTATTTTAAGCTTTAAAAGAAATACCCAGCTGAAAATTGGAACCAGCAGCACACTATCATCACTAGCACAAATTAGGTCAATTCGCGAAACTGACTGTGTTTTATTCTACATCTTAGAGTTCAACAATTTGCATGAGTTTATTGTTCGCCATGGTACATAAAATAAATTTGTTTTGATATGTCAGTTTCATTATTATATTTTTTTATTTTTCAACTCGGGTGTTACGTACACACTTTTATTTCACGGACGGACAATTATCTCGAGACGGACTTTGACCGTTCGCGTTAATTACCAGCCCTTCTAATCTCTTTGAATGGTCTGTCCTAAGCAAATACCGTAGAATAGCTCGTTACGTTTAATAAATACGGGATGGCTTCATTTTTCGAGGGACGTGGGCGGTGGAATTATTAAAATGGCGTGCTCGGCGTGCTGCGTCCGCGGCGCGAGGTGTGTCGGCAGCCCGCCCTAATCGGATTTGGAGACCGTCACTTCATTATCTAACGAGTTTTCAACATCCGACTTAAAGTGTTATGTTATTTAAGCTATTAACCTATATATTAAAGGTTTATCTTAAGTTTTCCAGAGAAATTCTATCAAACATATCTATCTACTCTAAGCTTTTCAATATATACATATTTTCACTAAGATATAGGGTTATTAATTATCAAGATAACTATTCTCTTTTATAATCACAAGAATAATGATCAAATAACATGCAATCACAGATAGATTACAGTAATCTGTACATGTAATTCAATACAACACTATTTTGTAAGAATTTTAATTAATGTACATAACCTACTAATATCCAGTTCTGTTCTCATAAGCATATTATAGTCCACATTGCATGCCGCGGTAACCTTTAATTAAAACGGCACGTAGTTTTACGTTATTTTATCCATGTTCTTTAAAAATGTTGCTTGTAGGAATGTTTGTATTGTAGGTTGTGTTAATAAATAAAATAACTATCAAATAATGATTAATGCTGGGACAAACTTATGTTGTATGTGAGAACATACGCGAAATATAAATGATTACTAATTAATACACAAACTAATTGATAATAATGTCTGTTTTGTATCATACAATTTTCTGCGTTTATAGATGAAAGTAAAAAGGCGAAAATCTAATATATTTCAGTACAGTCACAAAATACCTAATCGTGAGTTGTTGTTTCTGTAAAATATATCAACTTTGTTCATCCTTTATTTGTATATTGCTGTATGTTGACAAACATGCATACCGCCTATCAAATCCATTCAACTCGAACGCGGCTTATTTGCGACAGAAATAGGTAATTCAGAAGTATTCAAACAATAACCTATTAAAGTCTCAATTTCGTAGAACCATTTACGCTAATAAACCACAAAACATCTCAACGGCTTAACTGCAAACTAACGTTTGGCAGGATGACCGGTTGCATACGCGACTATTTGCTATTCAAATTTGACCATCTACGTGACAACGATTTCCATACGTCAACAGCTACTGGGTGGAACATAATACTCGGAGCCGATACTCGCCACGCGACGTGACAAGATCTCCACAATTAGTTAAGAGAATAAAGATAATTCCGAGCTGAGCAAGTGGCCGGCGTGATTGAACGACAGCGGCGTGAATGATGGAGGGGAGCAATTACGGCGCCCGCATCAATCACCCGATATCCTGGACAACTGATTTCGGCCGACAATTTTTATAGCAGACCGGCAGCCGCCTGACGTTTGCGTCGTAGACAAGTCACACGAGTGAGAATGCTGCCCATCAGAATGATAAATTTACGTTTTTCCAATTTAATTAAATTAAATCTTTATTGAATATATATATACATAAGTTCAACGTCATTGCGTTATGAAATCAGAGTGGTTTTGTAATCAAATTAGATGTCTGCTGAAGAAAAGGTAAATTATCCACACTAGACAAACTATTGGACGATTGAACTAACAAGTCTCGGAAGTCGAAGTTACAAAAAGAATAAAAATGAATATTTGAATGAACGCCCAAAAACACCCGTCCGGTCGGTCCGTATTATTAAACATTATAAACCCGTTTTTTTATAAATAGCAAGCTTTAAAATATTTTTTTTATACGGACCGATATGATGAACTCGCTGAAGTATCAAAACACAAAATTTTATAACATTTTGACATCAAAATACACAAAAAATTCTGTGTACTCACACCGGTGCAAAATAGTAAATGTATTAAGTGGCAAGTCCATCCTCATATAAAGTACTGCTGCCATCTCTGGGCGAGAGCACCTGGGCACCAGCTTGGGCGCCTAGACTCGGTTCAAAAGCACGCTATGAGACTCGTCGAAGATCCCTTACTCACAAGCAGTATCGAGCCTCTAAGTCTTAGGAGAGTCTTTTCCTCATTATATGTGTTTTACCGCCTAAATAATGAGTCATGTTCCGAGGAATTGTTCGATATGATGCCCATGTTCTCTTTCTATCATCGCACCGCTCGCCATCACCAGGGAGTTCATGCTCACACACTCGTACTGGAACCTAAATGGTCCCGTACAGTGCGGTTTCAGAGGAATTTCCTCATTCTACACTTACCTACACTTCGATTATGAAATGAGCTCCCTACCGAGGTTTTCCCTGAGAGCTACAGTATGGGGTTCTTCAAAAGGAGAGTAAATAGATTTTCAAAGGGTCGGCAACACGCGAGTGACACCTCTGGTTGCAGGTGTCCATAGGCTATGGTAACCGCTTACTACCAAGACGCCCATGAAAAATGAAAATGAAAAATGAAAAAATATTTATTTCTGCAATCCAATTCATTGACATATAGTGGCCAGAGTCTCCTTTTAAGTATAAATATACTTGTGTCAGAAGGCTCTGCTCTTCTCATAACATGATAACATTTGCCGTGGACTTAAGAAATAGATGAATATAATATAAAAATGTATTTAAAATTAACTCTAAAAAAATTTATTCATACATATATATACATATACACACATATATATACATATATATATTTAATTCTATATATAATAAGAGCACTCATTTAAGTGAAAAATGTTGTAGAACCAACAGTACATCTGCACCTATTAATCCCGAAGATACATCAACATGTTTGCGTATCGCGGGTCGCTCAAAAACGCTTAATACCAAAAACACTGCAAGTGTGACGTCACAACTAAGCAAACCATCACAACCCGCATGAGCGCACAAACACACCACAAACAACCATGTTATTTATATAATAATTAAAATTTGAGTATAGGTATAATTTGTATAAAAAATAAAAATGTTACACTCAATGTGAGAATGCCAGAAATGCGTTCGTTTCATTAGAATTACTTAAATAATAGTTGCACATTTATTACTAATCCAAAAACAAAATAAATTAATAATTAAACTAAAATTTCAATATTGACATACTTTCACTAGACATGAACTGCTCAAATCAGACAATTAAAGTATAAAAACGGCCTTAATCATTTGTAGCCGTCTACCCTATTATACTCGACGATGTTTGATTGAAAAGAAAGTGCTTGTTGACATATATTATTAAATACATTAACTTAATGAACTTGCTTCAAAAGTAATTCTGTTTCCTCATAGGTCAAAGTTTTAATATATGCCCATATATGCCCATATATGCCTGTTTGCTACCATGATGAGATAAAAACAAAAAAGTTCAGTGCAATATATCGCTTTATAATATCGATTCAAACTTTATAGTATTAAAAAAAACATATGTTATTTATTATAGCTGATATAAATGTCGACACTATTGCGTTCCATTAACAGTAGAAAATATAGTGATATTTATCTAATAATAGTAAGCAGCGTGTTCTCGAAATCCGTCCAATATATAATTCCAAAAACTTATGTTAGCATGGCATTATGTTTATACATAGCCAATAGAGATAACACAATCAATATTTTTAATCACCAATTTGTCGTTTGCTGTGCATGTTTCGAATTAAAGTGGTTTTATTCACGTACGCAATTTCCTGTATTTTTCTCGCGTGAACAATAATGCTAAGTGATTGTAAACTTTGAAAGCATACTTTTAATGATGATTTTAGGTCACGATAATTGTTTTTTGCAATTGATAAACCTATTTTTATTATAACAGGAAAACTTTGGTTTATTACTTTCTTCTTCACTTTTATTTTAAAGTTACAATATCCTTCATTTATAAAAAATTTATAAAAAAGCTTTGAATTTAGAATTCGAAAACAAAAGAATGTATTTAGATCGGCCGAATAGTTTTATTGTATCGTCTATTTAAAGGTGACAAGTTGGTTGTTAAAATAAAAATGAAAATGGAATGAAACTTTCACAAAGGATTATCGTGATATCAATGCTTTGAGGAGATCACTTTAGTGTTTAGCGATGCAGCGTCAAGTCTTAGGAATATAAAACGCTGTGAAATTCCTAATAAGGAATTTACACGTGGGCAGTCTAGAGTCAGTGACAAGCCACGTGAAGGTCGTCCAAAAACCGCCAAGACGCAAGAGAATATCGAAGCCGTGCGGCAGCCAATCCTCGAAGATCGTCATGTCATATAGATCATATAGATGTATATAGTTCCTTATTTATATTAAAATAATGCGATAAAAGCAGTTAATTATGGAACAACGACACAAATGTTAATCAACGATTTCATCTTTCGATTTAAGCTAATAGTTTTCGTAAATTATGAAGTCGCAGCTCACTAGTCTAAGATGCGCCCAATATTCACGAAACACATTGACAACCAGAAAATAGTTCACATCACCGGTAGTTTGCAAAATTCGAGGCATGACTCGCCTGAGCCGTTCACCGTCTTGGCGAACAAAGTAACACAAAGGACAGTCGTTGCCGTTGGCGTGATTCATAATCTCGTTTGCGTTGTCTCTTTACGTTACGTTACAGAGAGCCGTATCGGCGGCGGCGGCGAACAGAATTCTCGAGTATGATCCGTTTCGACAGATTTCGTTACCTCGTTACGACAAAACAAAGTTGCCAATCATATTGTCAAACAGTATCAATAACGTAAAAGGATTCTATACGATTGGATTATTCAATACTTCAACTTTGTTGGACATTATTTTATTGTATTTTTATGAGTTAATAAACATAAATCCTATCTAAGTTTTTGTAATAAATTAAAATGAAATTACCGTGACTAGTTAAAGAAACTCCACAATCAAACAGAAGAAAATAAAAAAAAATCACTTTAAGGGCGATAGCTACATAATGTTTATAAATTCTATAGAAATATCAAAAAATCCTAGAAACATGCCAACTAATATTATAAACGCGATAGTTTATAGGGGATGGATGTTTGTTACTCTTTCTTTTTTTTATATAGGATAGGGCAGCAAACGGGCAAACGGATCACCTGATGGTAACCGCTGCCCATAGACACCCGCAACACCAGAGGAGCCATTTTTTTTTCCCTCAGGAGAGGAGGCTGAGAATCCTCATGGATACCAACGCAACAGGCAAGCAGGGATGCGTTGATTATGTCGGACTCCTGGATGCTGTCGAGGCGGCTCGACCACACAGACCTACCGACTAAACTCAGCCTGAGCCTTTGGTCCTAATAACCCTACTGGCTTATTATGGAAGGGGACCACACCTCAGGAGAGGTACGGCTAGCGCTGCCCCATGGAGAGGGCATAAGCACTAGAAGAAGCGCGGTTCTCCAAAGTGGGACCGGCCTGTATTGACTGGGAACCTACTCGTGGCAAAGCAGAAGGCTGCCGAATAAGGGGAGACAAGGGAGGCGACGGCTCAGACGCCGCCGCTCGCAGGTCTAGAAGGTCCTGCGTTAATTGATTAGGGGGGTCGCTTAAGACATGTCGCAGTCTGCGTGTCCTCTGCCAATATAGACTGTTACCAGAGGAGCCACAGATGCGTTGCCTTATAAAAGGGAATAAGGGGGGGAGGGGGGTTGTTCCTCCGGTACCCTCACTCACTCGGCGAAACAGCGCAAGCGCTATTTTACGCCGCTTTTCTGTGAGGCCGTGGTATCACTCCGGTCGAGCCGACCCAATTCGTGCCGAAGCATGGCTCTCCCACGGTAGACGGTAAAAACTACTATGTAAATGGATTTTAATGACACTTTACAATAATATAGCTTAAACATCAGAATAACACATAGGCTACAATTCACAAATATATACGCTACGCTAATATAAGTTACTCGAAATATTAATCCAACACGGACGAAGTCGCGGGCACCAGCTAGTAGTCTTATAATGTTGGAATGCGTGATCATACAGTGATCTCTAGTAGATCACTGTATGATACTATGTCGCACAATGTGTCGCCTATTTAAGTTTAATTATTTATGCAAACACAATAACAATATACAGAAAGAAATAACTTGTGTGCGAGATACAATATCTCTGCTTATTTTCTAGGGAATTTACGAGGGGCGGTCAAAAAGTTCGCGGAATGGCGGGGTTGGCGGGGGTGAGGTCGCTCCTCCAGGTAGCCGCTACTTGAGTAACTCATAATTACTATATATGCCAATTTCTAGCCTAATTGGGTCATTAGCTTTCGAGTTACAAACGAGTAAACAAGTAAATCGGGAACAAACTAGCTACTATGGAGAAAATTGAACATCGCGCCGTCGTAAAGTTCCTCACCAAACAAGGAAAAACGCCTCAAACTATTTTGCAAGAGATGTTAGCTGTTTGCGGAGACTCTGCTCCTGGTAAAACCATGATTTACAAATGGCACGGCCTTTTCAAGCAAGGAAGGGAGTCAATTGAAGATGATCCTCGACCTGGACGGCCCATTGAGGCCACTACGCCGGAAATCATTGAAAAAGTTGAAAAACTTGTATTGGAAGACGGAAGGTTGAAGAAGAAACAACTTTCAGCATCAGTTGGAGTATCGGAAACCACAATTTTAAATATTCTTCATCAACATTTTGGCATGAGTAAAGTGTGTTCAAGGTGGGTCTCGAGAATGCTCACGCCGCTGCAAAAACGTGAGCGCTTCAACTGTTCCCGCGAGTTTTTGGACCGCTGTGGAGAAGATAGGGAAGAAATTATGGCCCGAATTGTAACCGGTGATGAAACTTGGGTTCACCACTATGAGCCTGAGTCAAAACAGGAGTCGATGCAGTGGCACAAAAAAAGGCACACCACCCCTAAAAAATTTAAAGTGTCGCAATCGGCCGGAAAGATCATGGCGACTATTTTTTGGGATACTGAAGGTATTCTTTTGATCGATTATAAAGAACGTGGTGTTTCTATAACGGGAGAGTACTACGCTTCCCTATTGGACCGATTAAAAGAAGCTATTAAAGAAAAAAGAAGAGGAAAACTGACAAAAGGTGTACTCCTTTTGCACGACAACGCGCCCGTTCACACGAGTCATGTTGCGACGGCTGCCATTCATCGATGCGGTTTTGAACAACTACGCCATCCACCCTACAGTCCAGACCTGGCCCCTAGCGATTTTTATTTATTCCCAAAGATGAAGAAAGAGCTGCGTGGAAAAAAATTTAGAGACGATGATGAAGTCAAGTCGGCGATTTCGGCGTATTTTGACGCCCAAGACAAAACCTATTTTTTCGACGGTATTAATAAGTTATATGCCAGATCCGAAAAATGTATTCGTGTTAAGGGGGAATATATTGAAAAGGAAAAATAACATAATGTATCATTTCATCTTTTTTCCCAGTCATTCCGCGAACTTTTTGACCTCCCCTCGTATACCAGCAGATCAGCGGTAAAAAGAGTGCACACATAATAAATAATGTGTGCACTCTTTTTACCGCTTATGATATGTATTTATTTAATGTGCTACGAATCTTACTTGCAGCTTAGATAGCGTTCTTTTTCTCGACTTTTGAACGTTATTTTGGATTGATGGATGTTGTGAAGAAGATATTTCCACAGTCTGGTAACGTAAAATTTATTTGAGAGGGATTATATGTGTGAAACTGTTTTTTTACTTGAAGTCTGCAGTCCGAATCACGAGAATGAATAAACGAGAAACGTTCACGTAAGTAAAACGGGCAAGCTGCTTAAAATAACATTTTTCAAAGGTGAAAGAGGATACGAGTGCTCCCAAGAAAGCGGATCGAGAGCTATTGACATCTTTGGGAAATTGTGAGACATTGTCAAACTTTCTATAATATCTATAAATCGAATACGTTGGTGATCAATAACAGGCTATTGAAATAAAATTCAAGGACAAGATTTTTTAGATTTTCTTAGCCAAACCGAATGTGTCATGTGTATTTGGTAAGATCTAAGTACAGTATTAGTCTAATAAATCTGTGCGCAAATTTAATAGAGATACCTCGTAAGTGGCGTGCACGATGCCGACGCCGCGAGTTGTTTACATGGCGCATCTCTCCACTTAACTATAGATAATCATGTTATACCAGGAAGGTGTATCGAAAGTGATTTATCCAAGGTAATTTTATAATATTCATATAATCACCTACTTTAATGTAATTACAATACTACACACTCAGATGCAGACAGGCACAAGAAGGCGCTGTATTTTTCTACAAATATTTTCTCTATTTAGTCCTATAATTTTTAAATGTGATCTATGAAAAACAAAAGATAAGTCGTATTTCGTCTCTTTAACAAGGTTAACGAATAAGCACTTTCCCATTAAAACTAAATTAGTTGTTTAAATTAAACCAAATTATTTTTAAACAGGATTTCAAATTTGTTTCGAAAATAGATTATTGTCTATAATTCTGTGACAACATTTGCTTTAAAGGACAGAAACATGTCATTACTTTAACAGTCAATATTCAGCAGAGGATGTGCGGACCGGTGCGTGTCCTTAGCGACTCCCTTAATCAATAAATGCAGGACCTTCCAGACCTGCAAGGGGCGGCGTCTGAGCCGTCGCCTCCCTTGTCACCCCCTAATCGGCAGCCTTCTGCTTAGCCACGAGTAGGTTCTCTGTCAATACAGGCCGGTCCCACTTTGGTGAACCGAGCCTCTTCTAGCGCATATGCCCTCACCATGGGGCAGCGCTATCCGTGCCTCTCCTGAGGTGCGGCTCTCGTCAATATAAGCCAATAGGGTCTCTAGGACCAAAGGCTCAGGCTGAGTTTAGTCGGTAGGTCTGTTGGGTCGAGCCGCCTCGATTCACCAGGAGTCCGACATAATCAACGCATCCCTGCTTGCTTGTTCCGTTGGTATCCATGAGGATTCTCAGCCTCCTCTCCTGAGGAAAAAATCATTACTTAGCTTATTGATTAATTGAATAAAATTAAATAACCTAATTCTGAAAATAAACTAATAATAAAATGGATGTTTTAACTCCAACGATATCATACAGAACCTTTATGTATAGGAATGCAATACATACTGTCCTTATGAAAATTATGAAGCAATTTTAAATTAAGGTAATAATAATAATAATAATTTACCTTTTAGCGGTAAGGGGTGTATTTTGAAAACATAATAATTTTGATATTTTTATAGAGTTTTATTTAATTTTTCGTCCGTATGATAGTGAGAAGCGCGATTCTATTGCTCGTCTTATCTTTCAAAACGAAACATAGCAATGTAAACTCTAAAGTCTTTTAACACGTGCCGCGAAAAATCATAGCTACTCTCAGTACCTACACTCACCTCTTACATAGAGATCTCTCTTTCGATATTGCATGAATTTCCTCAGTCCTCTAGCGCCGACAAGTACTGCACTCTGATTGACCAGGGCCACCAACAAAATGCCTACATGAAGCTATAAATGTCTCTACTTCATTAATATTGACTCCAATTCTGAAAATGGCGACATACGATACCTTCTCATTCGTATTTCTCCAGTGAAGGTATACAGGAAATTGTAATAACGAGACATGACTGACACAAACAAGGTAGACGTTGTGTACAAATTGACACTTCATTGCCTATGCATAGACGCGGTGGTGGGCGCGTGACGTCAACAAGCCGATACACCATTTGGGCGGTCGTAAATTATAGCTCTATCTCATCAAAGATAATAAGGGTGGGACAAACAACTTCCTTCCGACAGACGAAATGTCTTGCTACTACTAGGACAGTTATCAAATGGGCGCCAGGTATATGTCAAAACAGAATACTAAATGTACTAATGTTATGTAATCATGCTAATAATTAACTTTTAATAATACTTGTTTATTGTCGCTGTGACGTATCTTTTTATCTATACAAATAAATAAAATTGGAGTGTCTGTTTGTAATATTAAAATAACCGCTTTCTACTATATGCATATAGTAAAATAAAATTTTTGTCTGTCTGTTTGTTCCAGCTAATCTCTGGAACGGCTGGACCGATTTGGACGGGACTGTCACTGGCAGATAGCTTATGTAATAAGGAGTACCTTAGGCTACTTTTATTTTAGAAAAAAAAAATGTCAAATACATCAAAAATAAAGTAATTTTTTTTATTATAGTCCATGCGGACGAAGTCACAGGCACAGCTAGTATATCATAAAATAGGGGATAGACTAACTTTAAAACATCATTGAAATTTAAAAGAGAGAATCTCTAAATGCGGCATTAACTAAGATAAACATAAAATCCTACAATTTATATTTGTGACTTCGTATTTTATTTTTAAAACTGAAATACATGTTTATATATGTTAAGGCAACGCATGAAAAGTTTTCGTCTCGCGCGAGATTTGTACAAATCTTCAACAAGTCTTCTAATCCCGCCCACGTCGCATTTTTTTCTTATGTGGGTTTTTTTTTATTTATAAAAGACTATCGACACATAAAGGTCACATTTATACATTGCTTTACACAGAATTTCACAAAAAACTGACCTTTGAAAGTACAATATAATGTCTTATTGAAGCGCTATCGAAAACCTTTACTGGCGTTTATAGTTAGCTGAATTAATTTCTGTATTACAGGAATGAATTATATTTCTTAATATTACCTAACGGCAATATTGGAATTATATTAAGAGATATAATTCCAAATATTATAGACAGGTTACTCTCTATAATATTTGGAATGACAGCCAATAATTTTACAATTCGTTTGATACGAAAGGAGGTTTAATGCCACGCTTGAAAAGAAAAAACCAATTTGTATATACGGTATCCAGATTTATTTTTGTATTCGTAATTTACATAGCACTTTAAGTGAAGAACGAATAAATAAAACGAGCACCATATGGGTATAAGCGAACAAAAATTGGAGCCAATTAAATTAGGAAGCAATGTTATTACTGAATCGGTAATCATCAAGAATCAATTTGATAAACCTGTCTACTTGAAACTAGGGTTACCGTCTCCTAAAATATAAAAGTCGAAAATTATCATTATATATCTGAACTTTAACGTTCAAGGCCTGACAATCTTCAGTACAAGCAAAATTGTTAAAACACTTGGAGGAGAGAGGTACCCGATCTATCAACATGGTTATCATAGTTGTCTGTCTTGCTTATCAGAAGCTGCGAGGAAATGAGTCTCACGAGTTTAGTTATAAACCGAAAGGCCTAATAAAAGCCAGATATGTCTGACACGTAAAAATATCTAATGTTAAAATGGCTAAGCCCTGACAGGTGGCAACCTACCTACCTACTCGAAACTCATTATCAACATTGAATTCAATATTTATATTGTAATTTCGCTGTCTGAACGATTTACATATTAGTTGAATTGGCGAATGATTAAGTTCAATAAATTAAAAAAAAATCTTTATTAAGTCGCCCAATTCAATTGATTGTCACCACGATCATCAGCACGAAGAGCTTAAGCACTAGAACTGGATGTTTCAAGGTGTACGTTCCACTGACATTAGATGTTATAAAATAAAAATAATGCTCAAACAATTCAATTTTTATAAACTTCGTGTCATTCTATGTATTTAATATAAGAGTAATTGCGTTTGGGGTTCATTTCATTCTTTTCATCTCTCGAAAAGGTTCCACACTTTCAACCTTGCTTATCCAGAACGTAATAAATAAAAATTAAAATATAATCGTATCGCCCTAATACGAACGTCTCAGAGAATAAATTACATTTTCTCGACAAGATAAGGAGATATTTTAAGTAGGTATTCTCAAAGAAAAATTCTGAATTCTTCGTGGCAACTTTCAAGCACAAGAATGCGAACTGTTGGAAAAATAAAATTAAAGAGTTAAGGTTCTCATTGTGTTTCTACTTTTAACATTAATATTTTCGTATTATAGTTATGCAACTTAATCTATGGTTTTTCTGGTACATTTATTAACATTACGAAAGCAACTACTAATTTTAAAAAGTCTTTATTTTCCTACCTTCTTTAGTAAGAAGGTAGGAAAATAAATGAAAAAATAATGATTTAAGTTATAGTTAACTTATTCGTTTAGCAGGAGTTTAAAGATATGTGTGAGGTGGCTGACAGTGACTAGACAGTTCGTCTAAGAATTATGCAAAGGCTGCTGACTTCAAAAAGGCAGATCACAGACGGTTTGACTGACGAAACTGACGATTTGGAGGAAAACGATGCTACACGCTAATAGCAAAGTATCGATCGATATCGGACTTTGAAGGAGGTCCAGCAGTGACCTTCTTTCGACCGAAATGAAGATGATGTCGATATTGAAGTTTGTGAGTTTCGATGTTCGGGATAAACGACACTAGCATTGTTCAGATTTTTATGCAATTTGGTATGAAATAATTTGAGACCCAGGAGAGGCATATATTAAAAGCATATAATAAGCATATATTAAAGGCATATATTAATATTATTATTTATTTTTTTCTGTGGTAAAAAATATCCTATTCTTGTCCCCGGATATAAAACCATAACCATAACTATGAAATCTGGTATGGTGTTGCATACCAGATTTCATCAAATTCAATTCAGCCGTTTTGATGTAAAAACCTAACAGATATTATATTAGATTGATCTTGACTTTCATTTTAATTCAACTCGATATAATGTAAGTCTGTATTAATTCAGCTTTTGGTACTTATTATTAATATGCAATAAAGATTGAAATAAACTAGAGATGGGCCGAATACGGACTTTTCCGAATACGAATATTCGGCCGAACATTCGGTTCAGCTCTAACCGAACCGAATATTCGGCCGAATATTCGGTTCGCGCGAACCTGTATAAATAGGTTTATACAGGTTCGCACTCAGCCATTTTTAGCCGAGGCATTGAGAAACGGTGATGATGAGAGTACTGACGAAGACGATGACAATAATCGGGTGGCTCAGACTGTTTCAAATTCTACTCATGCAGATTTTTGGAGCTGTTTTGAAGAAGTTGTCTCAACAAAGCTACCAGCGATATCGACCGATAATTTAAAAAGTCCTGTTGCAACTTAACTGGACTAATATTTACAGGAGAACCTTCTACAGCGAGATAAAAGTCCTTTTGAATGGTGGACAAAAAATAAAATAAAATATCCCTTAATGTCAAATATAGCTAAAGTATACTTGGCAGCGCCTGGGTCTTCAGTGTATAGTGAACGACTTTTCTCGGAAGCTGGGAATGTTTATGAAAAAAAACGTAGGTAACCGTCTCATGCCTGATTAAATTATAATTATGAATAAATAGCACTAAACTTTTGGTAGCTTTTTCAATTTAAATATTTTAAATTCTTTTCGATCGATTAAAAAGAGATTATGTTTTATTTTAGTGAAAGAAGAAACACTACTTTTTATTTAATTTATTTCTTTATTGAAAGACGACTGTTACTCGTAATTTAGATTATATGTTTAAAACTGATGTTTAGTTTAAAACTTTAGAATGATATCTTATGATAACTTTAGGTAACGTAAGTAACTATAAATTTTATAGTTACTTACGTTACCTATCGTTTCTAATCCTAATGTTCCTATCATTTAGAACATGCAAATGCTAAAGCTGATTAATGATTAATAAAACAATTTTGGGTTTTCTTACTTAAGCTACGGTTTATTGCAAAATATTTATTATATATAATATGTATTATATTTACATTTTGAAGCATATTTATATCTTTTTGTTAGTTGCTTACTGAGAATGCTGGTATAGGATGTCAAACCGAAAAATTACGAAACAACCTACACTCGTTATTTACTTTGTTTATTCGGTAATTATTCGGCAATGTAACCGAACTATTCGGCCGAATACGAATACCGAATATTCGGCCCATCTCTAAAATAAACAAATACTGTCATCTCTTTAAAAAATAACTTTCTCCAATTATGTTTCCTCAGAATAGACACAAATAGATTAATTCTGTCGATTAGGCACATGAGTACTATCTATATGAATAGATAATTCATAGCGCCTCCATTATTCGACGGGCTTTCAGAACTTAGTTCGGGAGTCGGGCGCACACCGCGCGAGACCTGAGCCCGCAGCGACCTTTGTCGGTGCGCTTGCGGTGACCAACTTCCAGTGATTCCCAATTAATAATAAACCGCACATATGTTTAGTCAGAAATTCGCCGAGTTCAAAATACATTAAACCGTTGCAAAACTACTCATGATCTCCAGTTTAAGGACAGTTGTAGAGAAAATTAAAATTTCTAATCATTACCAAACTGAAGCTTTCGAATATTTTTGTTAGATTTGTATCCTTTGAGTTTCACAGAGGATGGGGTAGGTTGCCTCACAATGTTTTCTCCCTAAGAGTTTTGAATAAAAACAGAAAAACACTTTGTATGTACTTGGCGGGATCCTAACCAGTCCTGAGGTCGTTAATATAAGGATACATTTATATCGTCTCGAAGTTGCCTTATTCAAATCAGTATATTATGTTGCAAAATAATTCAAAGTTATAGCTTTATTTTCATAGCTCTTTTGAAGGTTTAACATATAGCATAAACCGTGCAAGAACTCGGTTGTACGGAAGCATTTATAAAATATGGAAATTATTCGGAGTTTCACACATATAATTTTCTGGGGCAGAGCGGAACAATCGCTGTCCACTGAGACCAATTTCAGAAATTTATGCCTCATCACATGAAAGTTCAGAAAACTATGCGCTTGATCCTACTGCTGGGTCCTGAATAAATTTATGAATTTGGAAGAGAACCGAGTAACATTGGTCAAAAGGAATTAACAGTCTTCAAATAAAACTCATTGTTTGGGTTAAAATTACATTTGAGTTTATTAAGGAAATTATATAATTTTTTATATGTATTCGCTTTATCGACTTGTTATTACATGTGAATGGTTCCGAAAATAAACTTGCTGTTGGAAAATGTATATGTTTAATAAGCTTCGACAAAGCATTATTGAGTTAAATTTGTATCAATACATAGTATAAAACAAAGTCGCTTTCGCTGTATGTCCGTATGTATGCTTAGATCTTTAAAACTACGCAACGGATTTTGACGCGGTTTTTTTTAATAGATAGAGTGATTCTTAAGGAAGGTTTGTATGTATAATAAATGCATAATATAGTAGAGAAACACTGATAAATTTAAAGGTTTCTAATGTGATGTCGTAAATAAGCACGTTTTTTTGCGCTTATATTGCAAACGCTGGCTGAACCCTACGAGATAGACCAAAATAATGTACTACAGTATTGTACAACTTACAAAAATCCACAAAAAAGTCCGCGATGGTATATGTCTATCTCTTAGGGATAACCCACCATAACCATTTTTTCACTGCACCCGTGCGAAGCCGGGGCGGGTCGCTAGTTTTAATATAAACATCATATTAAAAACACTCGTGACTAAAGAATATTATACAGCAAGTAATTATCGAAATGATTATGTTATATGGAACTAGAGACAATATTAACCATATTTGGTAACCACATAGTAAGCAACTGTAATTGTACTACTATATTTCATTATCGTGATATACATGTATATACATGTACTTTGAAAAGTGGATATAAAAAATAGACCTTCGAAGTTTCTTGCCAGTTCTTCTCAAGAAGAATATCCCAATTTCCTAACAGGTGTAGAGTCCATTAATTTTCTTTGTTCTTATAGACGTACAAGGTTTGTGGTCTCTATGCTTAAATTTGTTTTGACAACAATAAGTGAATATAGAAATAATTGAAAAAAGTTCTTTAAATTTCAATTCTTGCGACGATAATATTTCCTTTTAAGAATACCGGTGTTACCAATCGCTATCTTGACAATAGCCGAAACCTTATTGTACTGAGCGGAGTATGGGTGTTTAAATTAGACGTGCGCCTAAGACTTCAGGAAGGACGCACAATGGCCCCAATCATGAGGCTAAGTGCAGGAAAAAAAGGCAGAGCTAAACTAACTACGAGGGCTGCCTTTTAAGTTGTGTTAAATTTAATAGACTATTACCATTTATTGTTTTTCAAAGAATTCTCAGCAATATTAAACACACTTTTGCATGCGTTAATGCGTTTCGATAACCTTCTTTAAAAGTTGTAGAAAGTTATCGCACGAAAATTTTTCTTAGACACTTCCATTTTAACATCTGACTAGTCCTTTGATTAGACGATACAATAAAACTATTCGGCCGATCTAAAAACATGCTTATGTTTTCTAATTTTTAATTCAAAAAGATGAAAAGCAATATGTTTTTTTTTTCATAATTGTGAGAGGTTGGCTAACGACACAACTTAAAAGGCAGCCCTTGTATCAAAGCTTTCAGGAAGAATAGGTCTGATTATATGTATGTAGACAATTTTATATTTTTAAAGAGAACTTGATTTAGTTTAATGACAATAAAAGGTTTATAACAATTAGTTTTATCAATATTTTTTAAAGTAGCTGGCAAAAAGATCACCCCAAAATTTTATTAACAAGTAAAAATCGTTTGAAAATTGTTCGAATTAAATACAAAACTTTTAAAGGATTGTATTTAATTTTGAAACGATTAATTTTAACTAACCAGTGGCCCTTATTTTTTTGAAGTAGTTTCTAACTACTATCTACTAATGCCAGAATTTAAATTCCTCGCGAAACAAAATTACGCGGTTAAGTTAGTTTGATTATTTATAGTAAGTCAACTGACAACTGTAGAAAATGGGGGCATTCCAAAACTAATGTTAATATAAATAAATAGTTTCTTTCTATTAATTTGTTTTACCTGGTTTGCTTCCTCTGTTATTCTTGACGAAGACGAATCCAACAATAGGTTATCAATCAAATCGAATTCGTTCTCGAGTTATAAATGATGTAACTTTATTAATAATAGCTTTCTGCCCGCGGCTTCGCCTGCGTGGATTTCGGGATTGGGTCTATAGAGGGTTAAGAGTCATAGCTTTTGCCCACGACTACATATGCGCGGAAGTCGGTTTATGGCGCCAAGGTTTTATCGCGCTTCCCGTGGGACTATCCGTTTTTCCGAGATAAAAAATACCGCAAAACCTTGCTCAAGAATCACTCTATCTATTGATGAAAACCGCATGAAAATCTATGCAGTAGTTTTTGAGCGAAGCCTTTAATGCGCATCCCGTGGGATCCGTCGATTTTTCCGGGATAAAAAGTAGCCTATGTTACTCGGGGATAATGTGGCTTTCCAAAGGTGAAAAAATTTTTGAAATCGGTCCAGTAGTGTCGGAGCCTATTCATTACAAACAAACAAATCTTTCCTCTTTATAATATTAGTATAGACTACTCAAACCAAAAGGCCTCCTTGTGAATTTTAAAGACAGTTTTTGATTTAGTAATTTTTAAATGATATTGAAGTATCATCACAATTCTATGGTAGTCTGTTCTCTACTTAGAAACTTTCACATGGGTAGGCCCATTGCAGTTTTGATATAAACACCAATACTAAAAATAATGTTCGGCGTATTTCCTTTTTAATACATATAATATACATACATAGTAAAGCCCTTGCCAGTAATATTCACATAGCAAAGCTTTACATTCAAACTGTACCTAGGTTTTATGTGGGCAAGATTGCGCCTTACTTCAAAATTATTTCATCGTCGGCGAAATCCTGCAAAGTAGTTTGCGTACATCATGCTCTTATAAGTTTTATAGAGCGCTGGCTGGCGCGGCTACCCGAGGACCAATTGCAGAGTTACGGGAGCACCACCTCTTTGGAGGATTTCGACAGAGCAACGAAAACCTTGGATGGATGGAAAGGGTGCATATTTCGGATATTTCGGCTCGTATTCATTTGCATCTCAATAATGAGATCGGTTTATTATTCGGTTTATTAATCAAACTAGATTTTACACACTTTCATTTGAACATATTGTCAAGAACTCGGAATTTCATTTGTAGTTGTTGTATCGTTCGCATTTTTTATGAAAAGGAAAATAATCAAGATTTGTTCTTAATAGGAATGTTGACACCAAGAAATGTTGACATACAGTCTGCATTAGAAGCAGTTTAAGCAGGTATAAGTAGCTTAAGAATTTAGTACCAAAATAAACAGTTCTGTATTTGTTACCTTACACGACACGGTATTAAATTGTGAAGTAACTGTCAATATGGAACGTGCCCATAGATTTTGTATGGAAATACAAGATTATGATTTGTGGGATTGTGGGACCCATCAAACGTTATTTAAAAAACTGATTTTGCAAATGATCTAGTCTAAATCAATATAATCTTTATTCAACATTGGCAAAGGTCAATATATACACTAATTGACTTGAAAACAAATGTATGTATGTATAAGGAATTACAAAAAGGATTCTACACCTGTTCAGGAATCAGGAGAACCTACTCGAGAAGAACAGGCTCTAACACTCTGAGAGTCTATTTTTTTATAATCTTCATTTATCTACGTTGTGTGTGTATAAATATATATTGTACCTAATAGATTGTTTAGTTTGACTTATCTATGAACTAGTCATATATACTAATATATACTCTTCAACAACTTCCAGAGCCTTGTAATGGAGCCCCCAAATTTGGCACCCATTCTTGTGAAATTTGTCATTTATAGTCATACATACATAATATTTTTTCCCAGAAATATAAATATAACAGCAGCCCTGATTAAGGCACAAATGGTAATTCGTTGGTTATTCATAGCTCGAATCCGGAACCAAAGCGCGGTACATCGACGACGAACAGTCGAACACATCTATTCGTGACTTTATGTCACTATTGTGATATTATTATTTGTTTATTATAACTGTTGTATTAATTTTATCGCACTTGCCTTATTTATTATATTGGATGGTCCTTGCCAAGCAACGCTTTTAATCGTCAACCGTACTTAATGTTAATTAAATCTTATTGAGCCGTGTTTATTTGAACTGTCGACTAAAGTCACACAAAGCGGTTACGGCAACTACTCTATCCTCGCCTAATTAATAAACAGATGTTACACTGGGGGTATATATTATTATCCACAGCTCTATTTGCTTTAACTTACCTGTTACTATGTTGCGACAGTTGAAGCATCTTTTTACCTCAAGGACATATACGATTTAATAATACTCTTTTATTATAATGCGTTATCCATCGCATATACTGCTTCGGATAAAAGGGAGTTATGTCGCTGCTAACGCGATCTTTTTAACGTGTTCTGAACGAACCAAATCAACAATGCTCATTGTATACGCTATTTGTTCGGGCTAAAAGCATGATGGTAAAAGTTGTGATCTTTTATATGTGTTACCGTCCAGTCCATCAGAAAAGGACAAGGTTACGGTTTGCGAGAACACTACCACTACTTTGTCGGCTCTGCTGGCCTAGGGCAAGTCTCTCCGTCACCTCCAGACCATCCTGAGTAACAGCGACCGGGATAACTACCTAATTCACAAACTATCTATGTTAGCATAGTCATAGGAATCGTACTAAACAACCCGTAAAAAATAAAAATGTACAATAAGTTTTAAATGCTCATATATTTTCTATCAATTCTTCTTTCTCCTGCCCTGTTCCCAATTTTAATTGGGGTCGGCGCAATATGTCTCTTCCACTCTCCGCTATCACTAGCAAGGTCTCCTCTAGTGAAGTCAAGCCTCTCCAACTAGTGAAGGTCAGCGATCAGCTTGGTCCAGTCCTCTCGTCTCCTAGCAAGCCGGAATAGGTGGGCCGCCTTAGCTATCCCAGTCCACTGCCTGATGTTTTCGCAACCATGATTTTTCCTGCGCCTACCCTTCTCTTTCCTGCAACTTTGCCCATCATTATTAGTTGCAGAAGGTCGTATCTTTGTTGTCGGAGCACATGACCAAGATAAGAGATTTCCGTATTGTTAAGATAAGATTGCGATTTTGGCCAACCCGTTGGAGAACGGTCATGTCACATCTCAAATGCCTCTATTCGTCGCTTAAGGTCTTCTTTGATGGTCCAAGCCTCACATCCATATAATATAATACAATCATCATTTACACAGTCTATCTTATCTTCGGTTTTCCTCTCCCTACACGCCTATCCACTTTACATGTCACTGATCCAACTATTTATATAGAAAATCAAAATATTATATTACTAGCTTTCTGCCCGCCGCTTCGCCCGCGTGGATTTCGGGATTGGGTGTATAGAGGGTTAAGGGTCATAGCTTTGCCCACGGCTAATATACGCGGAAGTCGGTTTATGTGCGAAGATTTTATCGCGCTTCCCGTGGGACTATCCGTTTTTCGAAGATAAAAAATGCCGCAAAACTCCTCAAGAATCCACTCTATCTATTGATGAAAACCGCATAAAATCTGTGCAGTAGTTTTTGAGCGAGCCTTTATTGCGCATCCCGTGGGATCTGTCGATTTTCCGGGATAAAAAGTACCTATTGTTACTCGGGAGAATGTAGCTTTCCAAAGGTGAAAGAATTTTTAAAATCGGTCCAGTAGTTAAGCGTGAAGAGGTAACAAAACAACAAATAAACAAACAAACAAACAAACAACAAACAAACAAACACACTTTCGCATTTATAATATTAGTTGGGATAATTTGAAACGTGTTCAGTCACTGAACTTATAAATTCAAGCTTGCTAATATATATATTCTCTATAAGAAGACTTATATTATAATATAAGAAGACAAATGAAGTGACGGGTAAAATTGGATGAAAACTCAAAATGCAGCCAGGTTAGATAGGACTGCAACGAATGGTCTGTGTAAATAGTGATAGTATAAACATCGCTATCCATTCAGTGTCGGTTGTAAACACAACAACTAAAACTAACAAACCGCCGATCCGCAGATTCCGCCAGCCTACAAATAACTAAACTAGTTCAAAACAAACAACCCAACTAACCAGCAACAATCGTTTCAGCAATATCAATTGACAAATGAATATCTATATCAAATGAAAGAACATTTTATATTTTATAGAAATGACAAAACAACAGCGACTGTTACAACAACTAATATAAATAAAAGAAACATGTGTATACTCACGCCTTTAACTTACTTAAACTAAATTCCTATTTAACTTATCTGAACTATATTACGTTGGCCTTTTTTCAAGATATCTCCTGATATCCTGAAGAAATGCCAACTTTTTGGAAAGAGTTCCTCCAGAGGTAGGGGGATCATCTGTTCATGATCATAATTCTAATCAGGGGGAATTTCTAATCAGGGGGATCATAATCACTCTTTTCTACTAATAGCTACGATTTAAAAAGTTCAAATTTCCTCAACTTGCATGCACGCTCGTTGGATACACGTTGGCCTTTCTTCTTTCGAGACTTTTTTGTTGGCTTTTCTTTTTTCAGGATATGCCTATTTAGTTCAGGTAAGTTTGACTCTTACTAACTTCGCAATTTGTCTTTAACTTTGTCGGTCGGTCAGTCATTTTTCGTCTATTTTATTTACGTGTCTTAATATTAAATAATTCTTCTTAAAGCTTTTATTTCCACTGCGTTAAACTGACTTATATCATTATTTTGCCATACCCAACATTCACTCCCACAAAAGATATTATATACAGAGAAGAGCTAGATATCGCGCTAACGCATCCAAACTGATGCGTTCAAATTCGAGCAATTGGTATAATTTTATTTAGTCTTATATCAATAACTAGCTGATTACAAAAATAACAAATTGTAATATCTAATGTACCTAAATAATTATATACATATGTATATATGAGTATCGGTTTAAAGTTGAGATTCTAAACATGGCTACGGTTCTCTAAGAAAGATTTTAATAATTCTGTATACAAAAGGCAACTATTACCGACTGACTAATCTAGCAACCTACAACTCTAACCACTGAACGGGTTGCGTTGAAATCTGGCATACATATAGCTGTTACGACGTAGATGAATGCTAAGAAAAGATTTTCCAAAACTCAGCGCCTAAAGGGGTAAAACAAGTTTATCTGGGTCTCCAAAATCGCGGGCTTAATCGTTTATCTAAATAGGTAAAAATTTGTAGCACATTTAAAATAAAATAAAGTCTTTAAAGGATAAAATGGAGTGACAAAGTCTTAAAAACAATATGGGTATGGTTTTTGAAACGCTTTGAAACAAAATGGGGATGGCCGGGCTCGGGTTACAAAAATGAGACGATAGTTTAGAGCACCTGACTTACTGAAGAATATTGTCTATAAAGAAGTTTTGTATTATTTACTGAGATTGACATTCATTCATTCATTCAAAATCAAATCTAACGGTAGCGAATCCGCGGACAAAAAATAGTATAAGTAAAGCTGGAATAAAAGGACCAAATTAGCCAGGCCCGTGGAAGTGTGCCAAAATGGGAAAATCATGGATACGCTTAGCAGGATTGCAAAGATTGTATGTACATACAAAGTCTCGCAGATATTCGGAAAATAGTTTCATCTGTAGCCGCTTTTAATACTAAGGTATAAAGTATTATTTCATACTAACATTTTTATAATTTATTAAACCAGAAAGGGGTCTTTTAATTTCAAATACATATCAATTAACATCAACTAAATAAAAATATAAATTTGGAGGCAAAAATAAATTGTCTTTAAACAATAAAGTACAACATTCTGAAGGAAAAAATAGGAGCAACTGATTAACAATTACAATAAACTAATTGTGAGATTCAAGACTAATCCAAAATGCAATTTTAGATTAGTATTGAATTCTAAGTCTGTGTGGTTAAAATAAAATGCAAGAATAGTTGTTTATATAATCTAAAGATCAGAGATACAGGTGAGACAAGATATATGAGAATGATGATGTACGACCAAAAAAAACGTAAATTTCATAGGTTCTAATTTCAAGACTGTTCACCTGATGATAAATGGTTACAGTACTTTCGGTTCCTGTGAGATTTGTGACAATCTGCAATCTCAGACGGAGGTACCAAGCAGATGACGTAGTCCCTTGAATAGTTGTAGTCGGAAGAGTAGATATTCTCCTGGCCAAATCAAAAAATTAAAGTTATTATGTTGCGTAAAGAACTAATTCGTAAAGACCACACATAAATTGTTGTATAAACTGGCCAAACTACATTTCAAAGCTTTCTCGTGACGTCCTCTTCATTTTATTACATATTTCAGAAATCCTCGAATGCGAATCGTCGTCGGTGCCAAATAATATCGAATTCTCCAAAATTCGCGTACAGTTTCCCCTTACCCGCCAGCGAAATTACATCGTCGGCAATTTTTCCCATACGACAATTGAATAAATTGTTTCTGATTCCGGATTCTAGCAAGGGCTACGACATGACTTGAAGGAAGACGTTTCATGTAAATACACATGTAAGGGTTCATTTATTTTGTTATTAAAGTAGGTCAACAAAAAATCTAACTGATGTAAGCTTGATTCAATACCATTAGTAGAGTATGTTTTATCTATTAAGAAATTGCAAGATAACAAAGAAGCATAGCACAGCATAGGTCTGCTATGAGTGATCAGCACGGCTGCCACCTATGAACGTATTTGTTATATGAACAACACGCCAAACTTTCTTTTTGCATAACGAAAACATAGAGCTGCCTCAAGGTCGATATGTATTAACTGAAACTTCTTTATGTTTTCTAATTGATACAATATTGGCACCAGATTTATAGTCTGTGCAGCAAGCAGCACAATTAGGGTACTGGTTGCCTTCTGACGGCGATGATGACTGAACTTTTGTTAATTATATTTACTCCACAGACAGGTCTGTGCGTTTTTTATTGTTATTCGCATTTGGATGCCATCTATAATCATATAACATATGTATGTGTGTGTTTCATAAAAAAGTAGAACTGAAGTTATGTTGACATCTGTACCTGTTATGTCTTTATTTATTTTAATGAAAATTAAGTTGAATTTACAATAAAATTAATGTTCATTCATTTCAACTTGTTATACATTAAAATAAACACGTAAGAGATAGAGATAAATATGTAGATGCAATAAAGCTAATGAACTTGATAAAGCTGGTGCTGAAAGACCGAACTTGGACCAAAATCATTTTGTGGGATCTCAGATTACAAGCTCTGCAACTCTATAGGGAATTACGATCGCTCTGACTGTGAACACCGGAGCAAGAATATATTGAGATAATGAAGCTAAGTAGGTGAAATACCAGCACAATCATAAGAGCGGTCACCGATCACGGTGGGCTGCACAAACATCTATACGTCATAGAACATAGGAATTCAGACAGTTGTAGATTCTGCATGAAACAGCGTAAGATACCAAAACTATGTGCTTGAGTAATCGTCGTCAAGGCCGAAATATCATGAACCCAGACTATATAACACTTCTAATGTTTCGTTTATAAAGGATTTACGACTAAGAAATTATAAATATAGCACATCCGTACACTACGTCCCCTATTCCACACCGCACTAAGAAATTCCAAGATTCCTTCTTCTGCCGTACTTCCCGCACTTGGAATTCTCTGCCTGCGTATGTGTTTCCTACATCCTACAACATGGGTTCCTTCAAAAGAGGCGTGAAAAGGCATCTTTTGGGCCGGCAGGGATAGGGCAGGTAGGAGAGTGGAGTAAAGTCACTATCCTATCTGTCATCTCATTTGGGCCTCTTTCACCGCTTAACATCAGGCGGGAGGAGGTCATCTGCCGCGCCTAGAATAAAAAAAAAAAAAAAAGTTAAAACAGAATTACAATAGATTTAGGTGAAAGTAAAAATGGTTACTATAGCCTAAAGCCCGTACATAAAATAATAACAATGCAACAAGGAAAGCACCAGTTAAACAAAAAATGAATAATGTTACAGTTTATTTTTTAACAACTTGCAATCAATACATGTCCGCCATTAGTAGGCTTGAGTGGTCCTTTAAATAGTTTGACCATTAACTCGGCTTGCACGTTGCCGATGCGGACAGATATGCTAATTACGAAGTCTACAGATAGTTTGCCGCAACGCTTGGGGGCAACTTTTTATAAACGAGTGGCATACTCCACCAGTTAAAAGCCTACGCAAAACAAGAGGGCCACGACACTGCATCAATGTCTTGTATCGCAGACGCAAAATGGCAACGTACACTGTGCCACAAGAACCATATTTGTTAGTAATCGAAGATATTGGTTCAGATTAAATAGTAAAGTGAATTATTTTTTCAAATTTTAATTATTCTCCCATTCACGAACATTCTATTGCTTAACATTCAATTAATATAATCTAATGGACGAAAGACAAATATGGGCAACGAGCTAGACGAACATACTTGGACCAAAACGGATGTGATATATTGTAACCAGCGGAAGATCAGCGTTAACCGCAAAGTTAGCAATCTGCTGAGCTGGGACCATTTGAGGCAATTTTAATGTATTTGGTACCCGTTCAGTTTGTTTGTTTTGTTGTCTCAATAAAAATATTTTCTTTTCCATTTTCTAACCGACGGGCGTGCATTAAAGTATTAATAAAAGTCTAGGAAGCTACGGAATGTTTGGATCGTAGCAAGTGGAAAACTTGTGATCTCTGCCTACGCCTATGGGACAGAGTATGTAAGTTAATATAACCTTTCAGTCAAACCAATTTTATAATTTTAATGAAACGCTACACATTCGAAAACGCAATGTGTTTAACATTGTTTTTGCATTTAAATGAAAATGGTAAATAAACGTATAAATAAGAAACTCCGTTCGAACCCACGCCTACGCCTATTAACGGCTAAATTATTCAGCTATGAACACTAACCGTCCCAAACGCATATTTCATCTGCATTCTTCACCGTTTACCTTGTAACGCCGAAGTAGACTTTGTTTCCTCTTAATAACGACATATCAAATTCCAAATTAGAAATATACACAGATTTCTTGAAAATTAGTTAAGAATTTATTTGATTAACACGAAAGCACACTGCTCTTAGTCTACGCGAACCTTACGTAGAGCATTTTCCAAGTACAACTTTGTCGACGAACGACGCTCGCTTCGCCAAGCAACTACCTCCGCATTGTTGCACGTCTACGATGTCGCAACTTTCCGAATCGATAACAATCGACTCTATGCCATTATTCATTTTTAAGTTTGATGTGCATTTTCTTCCATCACAATTTCTAAAATCTCGATGTAATTCGACTTTATTGCTTTTATTGCTCGACTTGAAATATTTTTATAAGTGGTTCCACAGCTTGTTTCTGATTTACTTTTCATGAATATAAAAAAATACTTCTTTGGTTTTAAATTTACAACACATCAATGCGAACAGAACGGAGGTATCCAAGCAGACTACACTACAAAGTCAATAGCTATTTAAATAACAATCTTTGATTTTAATTTTTATGAGAAAATAAAATAATTGCCCCTTGCTGGATCTTTGCAGTACCTACTGAGTCTTCCATAGTAAACTTGTGTAGCAAGACGCAGCGTCTTACTCAACAGAGGTCTTTTACATTATAATTGAAACATTTTTTTAAAGTTAATAAGACATTTCATTAAACCACAAATTATACAAAATATGAGCGTGAAACTCGCAAAGATTACTTACCCAAGTAATTACAGTTAACAAAAACTAAAAAGGGAAGTACAAAGTTCTATTATAACTATATGCAATTACAGCGTATTACCACATAGATACGTAGCAATTACCTCGCTACGATATATTAATTATGTACCCTAGGTGAGTCCGGTGGAGGTGAACCGTGTCTGATGTAAGTGCGGGGCGGGCGCGCGGGTCGCCGGTCGTCAGCTGACCGTGGATTGCACCCGACAGATTTAATCAGACGCCAACAACCGCGAGCTCGTACTGGACGGTTCCACTCCCTAGACCGCTGCCCTGTCCAGCTTACGCCACACATGCCTTTACTTTTCCTATTTTAGATTTACTTCTAATACTACTTTTAATATTTATTAGTAACCTTGGAATCTTGTGCAGAATAAATAGAAATTTATGATTTTTTTTCTGCTTGTAAACATAATTGAGAACTGAACCAGCGACTGTGGTCTAAACATGTTAATCGAGATTAGTTTCAAAGTCCAAAGTTCCAAAGCCTGCAGTGATAATTATGTTAACGAAAAACAAAACTCTACATAAACACAAACAGATTTATGATAACACGAAAGCTGTATAACACAAAATCCCGCACCTCACGCATCACAAAACAAAACTGACATCTCGTCGGCCGAAAGTCAATGGCAGCGTCATGCAACGAATTTGGTTCGTCACGATTCCGGGAAAGAAGCGAGCGGACAATGAAACAAAGGGGAGCATGAAATCACGTTGGTAACATGCAAATCAGCGTGATGCTGCGGCCGACGAACCTCGCCGAGGCGAGATCAATAGATGGTTTGGTTCACAACAACACGTAGACAAATTACCTACGCGTCTCCCACGCGGCCTCAACTAATGCGTCTGATAAACAGCCCCAAACTAACATGGCGCAGACCGTCACAGTTTTGACTCTCTCCGCATAAATCAAAGTTGTTGTATATTTAATATTTGTTCAAGACTTGACAGGACTTAAATAACGGCTCTGCCTTTAAATACTCATACAGTGTAGGCGTCCAACTCTATTCATAGCCAAGAGGAAACCACAACAAACAGTAGACAAAATTAAACTGACGGAGAATTGAAATAGGTTGCCCAATTTAGTCCCAATTGAAGATTTCTCAAAGGACAAAATTACGAAAAACAAAATTTATAACTATTCCTTTGATCAATTGTCTACAAAGGCAGAATTCACTTCTCTAATCATGATTGAGTTCGTATTCTGGACGATCTTGCATTTCTTCGAAAAACCACAACAATTTACAATTCCGAGGATAGAAACAAAACCAAACTGAATTTATATTTACAATTTGCAGAACTAATGAGAAGAGACTGGCTTTCAAAGTATCAGATTTAAAATAAAATTTAACATTCGTTACATCTGACATAATATAAATTAAATTTCCATAGAATCTTTGATAAAGTTAAGAAAATTTTCCAAAGTAAAGCCACGCCGTAACGAAAGTACGGAATTCTACAAAATCACGTACCGTTCTGCGCTGATGAAAAATGTGCTTCTCAAACAAAATAGGCGACGCGGGACCTAACGAAGCGTTGTTTCACCTTTTTGACGAAAATTTACATCTTTGCGTCATAACTGTTGACAGCTAACTTTTAAATGAACTTATTGTAGCATGTGCATATAATATTCTGTTTGATATAATAACTTAGACGTGCACATTACGCCATATTGTTATTAACGTTTCCGAAGTTTCGTCAGCGCAGTGAAAATCTATTTTCACTGCGCTGACGAAACTTTGCACTTTCCTCTCTAGCGTCTTACGCCGTCGTTCGGCAATACTGCGGGATGTAATATATATTTTATCCCGCAATAAAAAGCCAACCTAATGATTCAAAGTCCAGTCGTTACCTAATTTGCATTGAGTATTTGTAATTAATATTTAAAAATCAAAATCACAATTATTAAACAGTCACTTATTTACATCAAATCACATCACCCTTCCATCCAAGCCGCAGGGCTCTTATGGCTACGACTGGGGCTGAGTTTAGTCGGTAGGTCATCCGAAACGAGCCGCCTCTATCGGTTTGGAGACCGACGTAATCACCGCGGCACTGGGTTGCAGTGGTATCCGCGATCCTTCGCTTCACCTCACCAGAGTGGAAAATAAAAGATCATAACACAACAAAATAACATAATGTTAAGAGATACTTAATCTTGTACGTAGAAAAATACTTTTTTTTTATTTTTTTTTTCCCCTGAGGAAAATGCATTAAATTGCATACCCCGGCTGTGGCGAGCCGGCGGTTATGTGGGGCTCTCCTACCCAGAAGGGGGAGGCCTACCCACTAAAAACCTCAGGGATGGCCTTCCTCAGGCATGTAGGGAGCCCCCGGGAACACCAAGCAACCTCCGGGAACCCCCAGCCTCCGCTCCCCTGCCTAGAGGGGAGCCCTCCTCGGGGGAGGCTACACTACCTCCCCCGGTCTCCTCCACCGACGACGCCCCCCGGCCACGGAAGGGGCGTGGTCCATCCCGGGTCGCCGCAGCAGTCGCGACTTCCTCGCGCCCGCCGGCGACCCGCGGCGGCGCCGCAGCTGTGCTACCGGCGCCGCCTTCTTCGAGCGGGATCGGCCATCTTCCGACCCCGCTCGGCAGCCTCCTTCTGGAGCATCACTGCTTCACAGAAGGGGGCCACAGCCCTCCAACCTCCCTCGTCCGCCAGCATTGTCGCAATCAATACGTAGAAAAATACTTATTTATTTAGATTTTATTACAATAATTAAAATTAATTTGAAACAAAATTCTAATATCCGAAGTTTGCTTTAACAATGATAACTTAATTACCATATCATAATTAACTTGATTCCGAGGGATATTAAAACAAAACAAGTTTTAAAAATTCGTCCATTCACGTACAAATAAAGAGTGCGGACAAACAGAAACGTTCAAGAGGCCAGAAAAAGTTGTAATGCGTCAGCAGTTTAGTTTACTTGTCGAACTTTGCTCTTTGTTCGTAAACAAGCCCGACTGACGGGAAAAGTTCCCCTTCAAAGAAAGTATTTAGGTATCGGGGGTTATGTTTGCTCCTGAATATCTGCTTTAACCATTTCAGCCTTTGAATGAGTTTAGAAATATACGTAATAAACTTCCTAGATACTATTTTTTTATTTCGCATCAATTGGATACATGTGTTAGTTAGTCTTAGGGAGCGTTCAAGTATTACGTAACGCAATTGTTGAAGATGTTTGACCCCCCCCCCCCCCGCGTGAAAAAATTAAAAATGACGTCCATAGTAATACAATCGAGGGATTCCCCGTAAAACGTAAACGAAAAGGGTTGCCAATTTGTTTTGAAAAAAGAAACAATGTTACATACGGTGTTGTAAGAAAGACCCGCTCCTGTCCCTATAACGCATCGTAACATTTTACCGAGACCAAAAAATTGCGTTACGTAATACTTGAACGCCCCTTAGACATTTGTCCACAATATAGTCTTACCTCAACTCTTTAGAAAGTGTTCATTCATTTCGTTCATTCGTTTCATTCATTCATTCATTTTACGTCATATTCTGTATTTTCAGCGTTTTAGCCTGAAATGATATTTGAGCTCTTACTTTTTGTACAACATAGCTCAACGGGGTTGCAGTACCAATTCTTAGCACAGATCACGTCCCCAGCGCAGTCTAAACACGAGTAGAACCGATCAACTAGACACTTGAGTCACCCTATCGGTATTACTTGCGAGACGCGTATCACACTCACTTTATCCTTCCAACTTTATCTATCTATTCCGTGCATTGAAGTAATAATTAAAATATATAGTTCAATCTACACAACATAACAAATGTTCGAGCCTGCTGAGAATAACTTATAAAAATCTATGAGCAACACGAACGATTCCCAAATCGGTACGTATCCCGCGTTGCCGCTGCCTTGGGCGACAATAATGGCGTTTCACGTAATTTACCAGGGACGTTTCTCGATTGTATTCAGGCAGCAACGACGACGTCAAGTAACACAAATTGCTCGGGCCGCGCACTCCGCCTGAAAAATGCTCCTCTTTTAACAACGAGAAGGGAGCGGCGCAGGTTAAATGGTCATATTCAGTCAAGTTCCAGCGTACAAATGGTTGAGACGGCATTCGCTGCAAGGATATTCTTCATGGTTAGTTTCTACTCAAAAACTTTTCTTTCAGGTATTCTACGGGGATTCAGCAGTGAGTGTGCAATAAATCGTTCCCGTAATATAATTATACTTTATCAGTAATTTATTTATATAAAATTTCAGTTTTGTTCAATTGACTTTGATTAAATTTTTTATCAAACGGAATATATAACTACCGTAGGATTAATTTTATATATTGTATTTGGACTGAAATCAGCATACAAATAATAGCATAAACATATAAAACTAAGTAAGTAAGGAGCAAAACGCTGGACACTAGCAGACCAGAACTGATTGGTGTAGGACAGTTGGGGGAAACTTGGGGAACGCCTATATACAAAACAGTGAACGTTTACTGGCTGAAATGAACGAATATTATTTTATGCTAATCCGGTGGACTTGGGTTTTATAGGTATTAAGAATGGAACTAAAAATATTTGATTGTGATTTTTATTGAAAAGCCTTTATAAAATTTTGGGGACTAGCGACTTAATTTCATAAACTGTTTCCCGATAGGGCGGTTAATATGTTTCCTCGAGTATCTGTTGGGAAAATTAAAGTTAATTTCAGAAAATAGTTATTTACAATCGATTATATTATTTAAAGCTTATACCAGAATAGGCAGTCGAGATAATAAGTAACCATGTTAAGCATTTAAATGTTAGAAAATTGAAAATGAATTAAATTATCGTCCGAAAGCGACTTAATTACTTTAATTAGTTACATTTAGTAATAAAAGAAAATTTATATAATAAGTATGTACTAGTGATTAGTCACTAGTTTAGTCAATCATAAAATTTGGTTTGAAGCAATGTCATGTAGCAGCAGCAAAGGAAAATTATATAGCATCACAATTTTTTGTAATAAATTTGTAATTGCTTCACAATTTTTTTTTCATACCCGCAAATGAATCAAAACCTATAAGGTACTTTCTTAACCTAGAACCCTTAAATTTAGCATGAAGCAAGATCATATAGCACAAGTAAAGAGAATAATCTGAAAGCGGAAAATTTATAATTACATATAATTTGTTTTTGGGGATTATAAATTTCTTTGTATAACCCAAGTGCGCGGGTTCGACTCGTACTTGAACGTACACTTTTTACTATATGTATTTATCCGAATTAAGTAATTAAAAGCAATAAGATTATGCACAAGCTCCGGTCATCTATTTTGAAATTCAAATCAAGGAAAAGGGCATTAAAAAAGGACAACAGAACAGTGAATACCACCAAAAGTGAACAACACCATAAAAAAAAAGAAAACAGAAATATAGCTTTATCCATAATACACATACTTGAAGGCTAAAATATTATCCACGATGTGCGATTGTTCTAATATATTAATGAATAATGTTATATTCATTACTGTAACCTCCAACACCATTTCTCCAACAACACTTTTACACTCTGCGTGGGTGACTACGCAGAGTGTAAAAGTGAAAAAGCTACCTAAAATACACTGTCCTTCATATTACACAATTTATGCAATAACACATCAAAAAATGTCTCTCAGCGGAGAAGATTTTAGCATGAAATGAGTAAAAATGTCAAAAAGGCATAAAGACATATATGGTTGGAAACACAAAATGTCTGGTGGCGTAAACATTTAAAACATTTCTTCTTAATTCAATAATATTCCAGTTCATTGTCATGCTAACACGAAAAATCTTTGGCAAACAAAGATTATGAATTTTTCACCTGCGCCGTATATGCACAAACTTGGGCCCTTCGAGCCGACTCGTATTTTTTCATTATCATAAGAAATCCTTCTATTTAAGTCATACTATTTTAACGCATTTACTAATAACATTGTAAGTACTTGTAAAAAGGGATAACATTGTAAATACTTTTAACTAATAATCCTCTACATTTTGCAAAGAACATCGTAAAGTCCATATTAAAATATAACAATTTTCATAACATAGATATAACATAAAACTTTGAAGTAAACATAGGTTAACGTAATTAAAGCGCCTCGTGCAGCCTGCGCTTTGTTAAAGTTTACAAAATGGCGAAAAAATAACAAGGACGAGGCTTCGTTCAGCAGCCTCTTCAATCTAGGCGCTGCCAGTTCGTAAAGTGCTTAAATATCCACTCTACGTGCTTAGAATTTAGCAATTAGTATTCAACTATATCTGAGATTTTGACATTACTAGAAACTGGTTTTTAATTATATGGTTTCAAGCACAGATTGACCATGCAGTGTAATAGAAACTTATGCTGATTTAAGAGAGACGTCAATAATAACAATATATCAAAAACATTAAACTTGTTCACATTTTTTTTTAATTTATTTTCTACACTAATGTCATAATAGATATGGAACTGTTAAGAGTTTAACATAATTTATAAATTTGAGTTTACTTACACACACATTAAAGAAAAAAAACATTTTTTTCTTTAATGTAGACAAAACAACACTGGTGTCTTTCGTGATCAGTTTTTTTAATGGAATTGTTGGAATACATAATCGTTCGAAATGAACGGGAGTAAACGATAGCACCGCGCCTGATGATGTCTAGTTATCAGCAGTTTGCGGGGGAAGCAGAGTATACCTATATGTAGGTTAAAATTATAAATATCTTTCAATATTAAGAAGCACGCACAAACTGGAAGCTGGAGAACATAACATAAGAATGATGATGACATAAGCAATAACATTAACAATTGTTTCAACATTATCACACACATTCATATAAAGACAGATTTAATGTCAGAAAACGGAGGCTGTTGAATATCTTACGAGCGTCCTAAGCTCTCAGACGAGATTTATATTAGCTAGTAAAAACAAACAAGGAGAGCACAATAAGCGTCCGTAAAATGTAAATACTTGTGCAAAGTGTAAGTAATAACAGGCGTTTCGTTATCCGACGGACCGACCCTTTTTGTAGATTCGCCTTTGTGCTGTCGGCTACATTATCAGCAGTGGCTCCGAAATTGACTTTGAACAAAATTAAGAAGATAGATTCAACCAAGTAGTCTTTGCTGTGATTACCTACTTTGAAGTAAAAAAACTACTACGATTAATTGACAAGTGTTCGAGTCTGCGAGGACCCTTTAAACGTAAAGTTATTGAACTATAGAATAACTTGTATTCAAACATTCATCTCAAGATATATTTCAAAATTGTCGTTTGACCTGCTAGGAAATCAAAACAATGTCTGTTTTTCCTAAAACCTTTCGACGAACATATTGGCATTACAACTAGAGGCCTTACCATGACCGCTTAGAGTAAAGTTAAAACAATATTGAAACAGAGACACCGCTCTTGCAGCGTATATCTCTATTTCGCTTACACTACGGTTTTATTCCTATTTTAAGCGATCATGGTTGGTCTACAGGTTGAATGATTACATGGGAGAGTTTTAAACATCATTCTTCTCAACTAGACTAAATCATGTATCTACACGGATTACTGCCGAGAAGAAGAGAAGTAAAGAGTAATGCAAGTACTGAGGAAGAGTATATAAGAGTAGGGGTTGAAACAAAATATATATTTTTCTAAAATATTGCTCGAACGTTTGAAGATAAATTATAGCTTAAAACTATGCGTGTGCTGAAAAGATTGGCGAAGTCGTATGTGTAATGGTACATATACACCTCAGTCTAACCTAACTGGTAGAGCAGCGTAAAAATATATATGTTCATACACGGTTGGCGATGTTTGGTTATATATAATCTTATCGGTAGAACAAGTATGTGTATTTTTTTTTTTTTTATTGCTAAAGTTGACAAACAAGCAGGCTGCCCACCTGATGGTAAGTGGTAACAGTCGCCTATAGTACATGTGGTTCCCACGAGATTCGCAGCAAATTCTGCAAACTCATAAGAACCAGCCAGTGTACGTTGCCAACTTGTGACATAAGATGTAAAGTCACAGTACCCAGTATTTCACTGCCTATCTTACCCTTCACGCCGGAACACAGCAAAGCGAACCCTGCTGTTTGGCGGCGGAAATAGGTAAGACGGAGGTACCCATGCAGACGACCCTGGTACAGAGTCTAACCTCCTAGACTATTTACAATATTAGTAGCTTTCATGTTATTACTTTATTTATTCACATTTTGTAGCTACTGTTCCTTAATTAATAAAATATAATACACTAGCTTTTGCCCGCGCCTTCGTTCGCGTGGACTTCAGGTTCGTCCCATCTAGTCTAGTAATAAGTTAACAAATACGGTAACTAAGCACTGCAGAACCCTAATCATAGGCCTACTGCAGTATGCTCCTATAAACTACGTAGGATTCAGTCAGCGTTTGCAATGTAAGCGTAAAAAATGTGTTTTTTTACGACCTCACATTAGAAACCTCAAAAATTGTAGCCTATGTGTTATTCTGATGTATAAGCTATATTGTGGTAAAGTTTCATTCAAATCCATTCAGTAGTTTTTACGTGAAAGAGTAACAAACATCCATACATCCATACTTTACAAACTTTCGCCTTTATAATAGTAGGATATTGAGGAATGCACCTCTACCTAACGTTACATGTAGAACGAAGGTGTTATCAAATTATTTTGTACAATAAGGTATTGTAACGCAGTCTAAAATTAAATATGGACAGAGCGGTGTTGTATTTTGTCTTAACACCAAAAATATATACGCAGTATCTTATTAAATTCATGTTTGAAAGTACAAAACTATTAGTCAAAAAATGTAAAGAAAAAATCTAATGTAGGTAACTAACACAAACATAAGTTACGTTCTATTATTTTACATCTAAACAATACATTACCTTTTAAGATAATGGCAAATTCAAAAATATATACTAATTAAAAGAAATTTAACATATATTTCAGAACATCAAACACACACCAAGTTTTTGCCTAAAATTCAATAAACAATTCCAATTTGAATTGAACCTTCACATAACTTAATCGTCTATTGACTTTAGTCCCTTGTCTATAAGGACAAATAAGGCTTCATTGCCGTTAACTTTCTTAATCAATGTTACTGACCCGTAATCAGAACGCAGAACTTGTTTGTGTTGATTACACTGGAAGACTATAAAATTTGGAAGTTCAGAATTTCTTGGGACAATTAATTATTAAGAAAAACTGGACTTTGTAAATCTAATGTAAATAATACTATCAATTAGAGATCAGATCACATGTAGAGCCACTGTTGCGTTTTCCCGAACGCCCGTAATTTGGTTATATTATTTAACTATATAATAATATTGCTTACTTACCGGTCCGTAGTTCTGGCTTGGCTTGAACGTGTGTTTTGTGTGTACTAATGTGCCCTACCGTATGTGGTTATAAATATATATCATAAACTACAATACTTGTAGTGTAAATAGGAGAACGCGTGGCCGACCACTACTCCAATGCAATCCCGTCGAACCGTAATGTCAAATATTAGTCCAATGGTATATTTAGATACACTTATACACGTAACTAAATGACACGTAATGATCAATTATTTTTCCGCCGTAAATAAACTCAATAAAAATGCCGTGAAAAAATCCGAAGTGACAGTCAAGTACCGAAACCGTAATGTCAAAATCTTTTTTTTTTATTACTTTTTTAATTTCCTTTTCCGCGGTCCGAAACTCATAAGTCCTAAACAATCCCCCACCCCGAGATGAGCAACCCTCATCTCGCTAGTCTACCGGTAGACGGGACAGGGTTGCCACCGCACGGCGCATCACAGAGTCGCCGATCGAGACCTCTGCGAACCGAGGTACACCGTCAGAGCCTGGATAAAGCTTCAAAATGCGTCCTCTACGCCAACGTAGAGGAGAAAGATTTGAATCCTTAATCAGGACAAGATCCCCTACCCGTGCAGGAGCCGTTTTATCTGTCCATTTCAGCCGCTGCTGCAACATGTGCAAATACTCCGAATAAAACCGTTTATTAAAATTTTGTGACATCTGTTGCAGCATTTGAAAGCGAGAAAGTCGACTCAGTGGTACATTCTCAAAGGGATACTCAGGGAGAGCTGCAAGGGGCTGGCCGATGAGGAAATGACCCGGTGTCAAAACCTCCATATCGTTGGGATCCGAAGAGAGTGGGCATAAAGGCCGTGAATTTAAAGTTGCTTCCACTCTGTAAAAGACCGTAGTAAGTTCCTCGAACGTAAGAACCGTTTCCCCAATAACACGTCTCAAATGTGTCTTAGCCACCTTCACGACAGCCTCAAAGATGCCTCCCCAATGAGGACATCCAGGAGGATCAAACTTCCACGTAATGCCCTGAGTAGCCATTGCTTGTCCCAAGTCCGTACTATGTTTCGTTAAAAAATCATGGACCTCCTTAAGATACCTGTCAGCACCCTGATAATTTGTGCCGCAGTCCGACCGTACCAAACTCGGTAACCCCCTCCGTGAAACAAAACGTCCGAACGCCGCGATAAACGCTTCCGTACTAAGCGAAGATACTATTTCTAAATGTACTGCCTTCGTTGACAGACAAACAAATACACATAAATAAACTTTGTAAGTCTTAGAGGTCCGCAAGTGAGAAGCCCTGACAATAAAAGGACCAGCGAAATCCGTACCGACACCGTGAAAAGGTCTGGTGACACTAACCCGATCGCTAGGTAGGTCACCCATCATAGGCTGCATGGTGTTAGCCTTTAACCGATAGCAAGGTATACACTTAAATATAACCGATCGGACGCACCGTCGCGCCGATAGTATCCAAAATTCCCGCTGAAGAATAGCAAGCAGTGCCGTACAACCTGCATGCGAGTTAGTAATGTGCCGATCACTTACTATCAACTGCGTCAAGGGTCCGTCCTTGGGCAGCAAAAGGGGATGCCTAGCCGAATACGGCAGCTTCGAGTTGCGCAGCCGTCCGCCAACACGAAGTAATCCCTCGCCATCAATGAATAAGTTAAGTTTCTGTACGGCACCCTTTAACCGACCCGTCGTCCGTAACGATTTAAGCTCGTCAGAAAACCGTTCCGATTGTACCCGTCGTACCCAAAACATGAGAGCAGCACGCCGTTCGCCTGCCGTCAGAAACAAAGATGTATTTCTTACAACCGGTTTGCGAGTATTCGTTATAAACCGACGCATCCATCCCGTAACGGCCAGTAATTTATTAAGAGAGCTAAACCGCAGTAAAAAGGGGTTTGTGACGATTTCTTTCTCCACAGCCATGACACGCACACAGGGCAGCGGATCCGATCCGATTAAAACCGTAGGGGGCCATGACGACTCCGGTGCCGTCAACCAAGCAGGTCCCCACCAAAGGTTATGACTCACCAACGAGGAGGCATAACAGCCGCGAGAGGCCACGTCGGCGGGGTTCAACTCGCCGGGTACGTGCCGCCAATTCAGATTCACTGACGAGTTTTGAATTTGCGAAACCCGATTCGCAACAAATGTTTCCAGCCTATGTACCGAGGTCTGGAGCCACGCCAAAACAATTTGGCTGTCAGTCCACGCATAAACGTTGCCTATGTTAATGTGCTTCCCGAGTGTATCACAAACATGATTCAATAACCGAGTAAGTAACGCAGCTCCCGAGAGCTCCAATTTGGGTATGGTTTGGCGGTTGCGTATAGGAGCCACCTTGCTCTTCACCGTGATTAGATGTAACGCTACTGAACCATCTGGCTGTATCGTCCGAAGATATACGACTGCCGCGAAACCCGATTCCGAGGCGTCACAGAAACCGTGAAGTGACGCATGATACTTCCCCGGTGGAAGTATTTTACGAGGTATAACAACCCTTCCGATAGTGGGTAACTGATCAATAAATGCGAGCCAGTCCGTTAAGAGTTCAGTAGGTAGGGTCTCATCCCACTTAAGCTCAGCCAACCATAACCGTTGTAGAAAACATTTAGCCCAAAATATTATAGGAGCGATCCACCCGTTAGGATCATAGATACGAGCAACCGTAGACAGGACTAGCCGCTTAGTCCATATCTTTTCCGTTATTGTTAAAACCCGAAAGGAAAAGATGTCAGGAACCGGTAAATACTGAACACCTAAAACCGATGTTGAACGAGGAGAGTCCGGATTCTCAAATAACAATGGATCTTGAACGTGATCCGCTGGTAGTCCTTCTAAGAGACGTGGACTGTTCGAAATCCATTTCCGTAGTTCATAGCCAGCCGTTGCCAATAACGCTATGAGCTCGTTACGTAAAATTAAAGCCTCCTGTTCCGAAGATCCACCCGTGATAACGTCATCGACAAAAATTTCCGACTCTAAGACGTCCGCCGCACGAGGGAATCGAACGCGTTCCCGTTGAGCGAGTTCCAACAAGCACCGCATAGCCATCCAGGGGCTAGATTTCAAACCGTACGTGTTTGTGTTCAGTTCGTAGACGCGTAATGGGTGAGACGGGTCCTCGCGCCAAAGAATCAGCTGATACCGTCTATCAGCCTCATCAATCACCGTTTGCCGGAACATCATGCGTATATCCGTCGCGAAGACCACCTGGTGTCTACGAAAGGCCGAAATAAGATCCGAAATATCTTTATGTAGTTTAGCACCCGAGTGCAGGATTTGGTTCAATGAAACACCGTTAGAGGAAGGGGCCGACCCGTCAAACACGACCCGTATCTTACCGCTATCCGATTTAAAAACCGCGTGATGTGGTATGAAATAGTGTTCTTCCGATGAGTAGTCCCTCCGTGCCAGGGACATGTGACCTAATTGTACATATTCCCGCATGAACTCAATGTATTTGTCGCGAAACTCTGTATCTCGCTTCATGCGACGTTCCATAGAAAGCAGGCGTTTCTCAGCAGTGAGGTAGGACTGCCCCAGCGGTTTGCGAATGCTCACAAAGGGCAACCGAGTAACGAAACGACCGTTCGGTAACCGATAAACATTTTCGATAAAATGGCGCTCGCATTCTTCGTCGAGCGGGTCCTTCCGTGAAACCGTGGGTACCTCTTCTGTCTCCCAAAAACGCTGTACTAAATCCGAAAGAGAAACGCCCGTAAAAACCGTATCAGAAACCGTATCATATGCTGGGCCCATAATCATATATCCGTAGTGCGATGGTATAGCAACCAAGCCATTATTATTTAAATTTATAGTGCGTCCGGTGCACAATAATTGACCAAGCACATCAGTACCAAGCAACAAATCAATTTTTCCAATATTTAAAAATTTTCTGTCAGCCAAAGACAGGTGAGAAGCCGAGTTCAAAATTTCCGAAGGTAATTCCACCTGTGGATGTTCTCCTAAAATATCATGCAACACTAGTGCTGTAACTGTAATAACAGGTTGAGAGACCGATTCTCCAACAATGTTAAAGGTACATTGACCATAAACATGTGACACGAGCACATCACCTATGCCACGAACCGAAATATTATTATTAAATATGTATAGGCCTAACCGTCTCGCCAAATTAACTGTTATCATGCAACCTTGCGAACCCGTGTCCGCTAGAGCCCGTGCTCTAACATAAAAACCGTTAATATCACAAATCCTTACCGCAACGGTAGGCAATAAAATAGTATTTAAAAAGGTTGCATTTGGCGAGGCGGCGGCGACTACCTATTCTTGAACGTCACTATGAAATGAAGCATTCACCCGATTAAAAACCTGGGCTGCCGACAGCGCCAGAGGGTTATATGTAGGGGGTCTCGAGCGCCCCAATGGTGCCCGAGTCAGGTGCCAACTGGCATCCGGTGTCCGGTAACCAACCGGATGACCGAAAGATGGCGGCGTGTTCCTCAATCGCGGCCGTTCCGCGAGTGGTGGTGAGAAACCCCTCGCTCTCGCTGCATACGAGGCCGCAGACGCATACTGTTCCGCAGTGACGTCACGAGATTCGTCCGCTTGAATATGCCCTATGCCCGCTGCATAGGGTGCTTGTACCATAGGCCCGGTGCCTCCCCCACCCGTATGTGGAGATGCCTGTGAAGTAGGCCTAAAGCCACCCCCACCCGTATATGGAGGTGTCGCGCGCACGTCCACCCGTCGAGGCGACGCTCGTCCAGAATGAGGAGGTGAAGTCCGTACTTGTCCGCTTTGACCCCCTCCTGAAGGAGAACCAATCCGTCCCGCTGCAGGCCTAACTCCACCATTCCTATTCAGGCATAACATCCCGTGATGTTTGCCGTTACAATGAATACATGGCCGTGCCACTGCACAACTATTAACAAGATGATCCCCTAAACAAAAATAACATAACTTGTGATTTTGCACAAAACGCCTCCGCTGTTGAGGGGAACAATTTATAAAATGTTGGCATTTAGATATAAAATGGCCTATGATGCCACAAAAGGTGCAACCAACCCGCTTGGATTGCAACCTATTATTAATAGTATGGTCCGATGTAGCCATACCTACCCTAGTCCCCCGAGTGGGTGGCCTAATCCTACCCTGACTGAATACAGGTCTTCCCTGACTGGACACAGGCCTCCCAGATGGCCCTGAGGTAGCCGTTGCAGGAGGTGAGCCTACATTGTCAACAATCCGTGCTTCTTCCTCCAAGAAGGTCAAAAGGTCAATAAATTTAGGCAACGGGCTTGCCTCATCTCCGCTTCCATATTTTTGTTCAAATCTTAATTTTAAATCAGAGGGTAACTTATTCAATACAATATGGAGCAACAAGAATGACCACTCCGTTACTGGTAAATTTAATTTCTCCAAACAATTATAGGCCACCTTTAATGGATTTAAAAAATCATCCCTTATAAACATGATATTCCTTAAATAAGGCAAATTTAATATCTTTGCCACATGGGCATCCGCAATTAACCTAATATTTTGATATCTGCCCATCAATAGCGCCCTTGCAGTCTCATAATTGTTATCTGTTATGGTTAAATGTGAAATAACCTGGTGAGCGTCTCCCGATAGACAACTCAACAGATAACTTAATTTTTGTGAGAGTGATATATCCATCCGACAATGTACCAAAGAATCAAAAATGTTAATAAATGACATCCAAGTTTCATACCCACCAGAATACTTGGGCAAATTTAAATCCGGCAATCTAGTATAAATTGAGGCATTACTACTTGACTGACCCTTAACCGTGGGACTACTGGCCAGATCCAGTGTCCTTACCGCCTGAATAATGCTGTCATAATATTCTAAGCATTGCTTGTAGTCTGCCTGAGCTTGAATCAACCTTGCCTGCAAAGTTTCATTGTCTGGATTCATGTCAGCCCTATCATAACACATTTGTAAAGCTTGATCCAGGTCCGCCATGTATCTGTTCGCATTTGAAGCCCGCTCTTTCAAGGCCTCAACCTGTCTGGTCTACTCACCAGAGAAAATGCGCTTACCAACCATTGCAATATGCGACGAATTTCGTTGTAACCGTCCGACATATCAAAGAATTTACAAAATAACAGGTCCGTAACCGAAAAGGAAACCACGCTCTGCTACCAAAAAATGTTGCGTTTTCCGAACGCCCGTAATTTGGTTATATTATTTAACTATATAATAATATTGCTTACTTACCGTCCGTAGTTCTGGCTTGGCTTGAACGTGTGTTTTGTGTGTACTAATGTGCCCTACCGTATGTGGTTATAAATATATATCATAAACTACAATACTTGTAGTGTAAATAGGAGAACGCGTGGCCGACCACTACTCCAATGCAATCCCGTCGAAACCGTAATATGTCAAATATTAGTCCAATGGTATATTTAGATACACTTTATACACGTAACTAAATGACACGTAAATGATCAATTATTTTTCCGCCGAAATAAACTCAATAAAAATGCCGTGAAAAATTCCGAAGTGACAGTCAAGTACCGAAACCGTAATGTCAAAATCTTTTTTTTTTATTACTTTTTTATTTCCTTTTCCGCGGTCCGAAACTCATAAGTCCTAAACAGCACCAAACTTCTAATTAGGAGCGCTAATTGTTTGATATATTTTAAATTTATTCTCTTGCTTTTATACTACTGGATCACAATCCAGTAAATACTATTTATAACTAAAAATATTGATAACTGATAAAGTTACGTAATAAGGTTTACTATACAATTATGGATCGATTGTTCGAAGAATGATATAAGAATGAAAGGAGTAAGCACGGAAATGACGGCTGATAGAGAGGAATGGAAGAAAAAGATCTACTGCGCCGACCCCAGATAATGGGAAATGGGCAAGAGGATGATGATGAAACAATTATGTGAATGTTGCATGTATATAATAATAACGTACACGTGTACTTATGTAAATGTTCGCCTCCAAAGGTTAGTCGAAGTCGGAGAATTCCCACATATCAATAATTTTTATTAAGTCCGAGTGACTTTATCATCAAAGCTCATATACATCACATCCACGGCGCATAACTCTACCCCAACTATTTTAGGGCGATAAGGCCTGAGTTAAGAGAAATCATCGCGGCACCACACAAATGTGGATACCTGTTTCCTCAATGGAAAATCACACTAGAGCTATATTTTTCAGAAATTTACCATTGTTCATACTAATATGTTTTCTTTGTTTAACAAATTCAGTAAAATAAATACAGATCAACAACCTATAAAAATAGCCAAACTTTTCGATATTTTCAGACATCTAACAAATAATTTTTCCCTGAGCATTTAACAGTATTAATATATAAAGATATAGATTTTATAAACGCATTTTTTTTTAATTTTCGCGACCTTGATGTTGCCTTTCACCACACTGGCTCAGTGCAGACTGGTAGACATTACACAAACATTTTAAATTCTTCGCATGTGTATACATGTTGCTCATGATGTTTTCCTTGGCCGTAGGAGAGTTAGATGAATGGGTATATGAAAATCAAAAAGACATCAGTACATAATAGAGTCGATCTCCGACCACCCTGTTAAAAGTTCATTGGCGAAACTATAGAGCACACAATGCTCTCTATATAAAGGCTCTCCTAATAAAAAATAAAGTGATTCCAAACATTATTTTAACATATTTACTTAAAAATTTTCCTTTTCAAATTATGTACAAAAAAGCCTAACACCACGTCCGCTCTATAGTTTATTCACTTATTAATTCCACATCACTGACTTTCTATTAGTACTTAAACAAAGGGTAAGCTATTCGTGGACTTTATGCGAGCACTGCCCCGCATATCTTTCATTTCAGTACATTAAAATGTCTGGTACCTACCGCTATCTACTGTGTTCACAATCATTAAGCACGGAATGCTTTTATCTCGTATTATTTTAGATCTTTAATGTATTTGAGTATTATAGATTTTGCAATTACTTAAACGTTAAATATCTTAAGTACACAAAAGGTTTTTACTATCTATGTAATAGGTTTTTTTAGTGGAGAAGTATCAATGACAAATTCGACGACCTCCATAGTCGAGTGGATAGTACACCGGTTTCAAGGTGTCGCCATCTCTGAGGTCCCGGGTTCGAGTCCCGGTGGGGGCAGATGTTAGTGTGATGAATGCGAGCATTTGTACCTTAGTCATGGTTGTTGATATATATTTCTATAAAAATTATTTATATATGTATAATATATGTATGTCTATCCGTTACCTAGATCCCATAGCACAAGCCTTACAGAGCTTAGTTTGGGCTAGGCTAATTGGTGTAAGTGTAACAAATATTATTTATTTTATTTTTATTTTATTCAAAACTATTTTTAAACAACTCAGTTCTTCATCAATGAATATATTTATCGATGCGTTCATTCATACCTGTCCTAAAATAACATAATTTACTTATAATACACCATGATGTTGTGTAAACACCAACAATTCGAGTTGAGAAATTAATTTAAAATAATTTATTCTAAGATTCTATTAACTTACAAAGCTGTCAGATAAGCATAAACTGTGACGGCAGTGCAAACAACAAAAAGACCCGTAAATCGGCGCTTCCGAGCACTGCAAAACTTCGTAAAGCTGACGGTTAAGATTTGGCTATATTTCAATGTTGAGTTCCTCAGAAACGAATAAAATCGTAATGGGGTGCTGATATCGATCGGGCTACGATAGCGCAATATCAGCGGCGACAAGGTGACGGCAATGGGGGAGAGATGCATGTCCTTGTAAACAATATGCGCCCTTTTCTGACTGGTTGGGTTTGTTGGCGCTCAACTTGGGTCTGAATCAGCCAAACATTTAACGAGTTATCTTTACTACTTCAATCAATTTAATGTTTACAGGAATTTAGATTGTAATAAATAAATTTTAAATTACATAGCACTTCACCTTTAAAATGCCACTATAGTAATAACAATACAAATAATTTTAAAGAAAGCTATTCTAGAAATCATTATTACAAAAAAACAATAACTATTATGTAATTAAAAAGAAGAATTGTGTGTCATCCTTCAAATATAGTAATCTCTGCTAGAAAGAATATAAAGCATCTATCAAAAAGATAATAAGACAAACGTTTAATATTAGCAAGAGAAATTTAGAATGCTTCATTCACAATTTTATTTTTTCATTATACGACTTTATTTGAAAATAACTTATTGAATATTGATTTTACTTATCAAAATATTGACGCTTCCTCAAACACTCATCAAATATTCATAGCATCACATAATTAGTACTACCGCGATACTACAATTAAATAATATTAATAAAACCATTGCCTATACGGTCACGATTATAGAATAATAGTGCTACCGCTTCCATTCTATCCGTGTGTCGTAAGAGTCGACTAACGGAATATACCGCCACCACATATCTCTGCGGAGTAAACGGACGGAGATTCACAGTCTGTGGTATATTTGTACTAAATTAATACTTTACCACAGAAATATATTTGTATTTCCTCAAAGCGGGAGTGAAATAGTACCTGAAACAAAACAATGAAAAACATATTGAATATTGAATTATTTTCAAATATAGAACTAAATCATGTCATTTAAGTAGGACACGGCTTAATGTAAATAACTATGTCATACATATTATCCTTAATCATTTTTATATTCAACATTTGTCATACATTAATTAATACTGTTTCCAAACACAAAATATTATACATTCGTGGTGAGTGGACAAGAAGTAATATAAATATTGTTGGCGAAACAATTCTAGATCCGAAGATCCAAGAGATTGAATTTCAAAAACTTGTTTGTTCTCTTCTCACAAAAGCAATATATAATATATTTTAGATGATCAACTATCTAGTGGGCTATTTGGGACAATGCTGGAGTAGCATGCGAATATGTCGAAAAAAAGACCGGAGGAATTATTCAAATTTCGCCTGTATCCCGGACAGTAGTCTCCCGTTCTCGACGAGTTAGGAACTGGGTTATTATGTTTTGGAATATTTTAGGGCGGATTAATTCAATTTGCCAGCGATGTCGCCCACTTGATAGCGCACAAGGCGGCCTGGCTGACTTCTGAACTTGTCAGGTACTTTCGACAATATTATAGATTTAAATGAGGCTTTTCTGTAATAAGAAAACTTCCCTGAAATTTTGTTTTATTTTCAGAGATAAAATATCATATTTATATAAAATAAGCAATCATTTGCATATTCTATTGAAGATTACTGCTAGAGTATAATCATGTTTTCTTAACGATTTATCGTCAGCTGTCGAACCCAAACACAGCTGCTAGTTCATTAAGGCTCAAGGGATTAATTGAATAAAACGAAACATGTTGAACAGTAAAAACAGTGAACGACTTTAAAAGTTATAAATTTTGTGTATCGCACACACTACGTATTCTGACATTTACATATAAAAATTTATACAAAAAAAAATGTTTTTCTGTTATATGTACATATAAACATAATACAACAAACTTTGATATTTCATTGATTAATTGCTGATATTTAAGGCCGTTTTACACACACCAGTGCAGTCACCATTCTGGCATAGACCCGGCACGATAAATCTATCATGATAGTTAAGTACATACGTTGTCTATGAACACTACTCACAGCACTATGCCATCACGGTCGCTGAATCGTGTAGCTGTGTTTATACAGAATTTAAGAATTAAATTATTCTTACGGTACTGCGCCGGAACCGTGAACTTCGGTGACATGAATGAAGCGGCCTCTATTTCTTACACGTATAAGAATGTATGTAATAATAAATTGTCTCGACAGCGGTACTATGTGGAACTGAGGCTTCTGCTGAATGATGCTGTATTTATTTATCCATAAAACTAACTGTCTGAAACATTTATTTCCTACTACTTTCAGAGTTCCAGGAAGGGAGACAAGAAGAGAGAGTCAAGGAAGAAAGTGTCTATTTGACTTAAAGTCAAATATTTTTTGTCTATCACATGACGTGCATTGTATTTTTGTCATCTATATGAGGAAAGCTATTATTTAATGATATATCATGAAAAGCTCAAAAGCTTATACATCTTATAATACACACAGAAAAATACAAAAGCTATTCGCCTTTTGATCTTATACGTACAATTTTAACTTTTAAATAATACAGCGAGTCGTGTTTGCAAGATGCTGTACAAATATTGATGTCAGAAGAAGCGGCGAATTCTATTTGATAAATAAATAAATACTGGCGGAGCGGAGAAATGAGAAAACTGCGGCTCGGCGCGTTCCATTAGTGTCCAGCCTCGGAGTTAGGCTTCCTTTCCACTTGAGATTTGTTTCGCGATGTACCTACGAGTATATTTGGATACGTTTGATATTCATTAATTAGTTTATAACTTACCATAGTTCTGGTGAATACAGGTTCAACTAAATATGGACCTATCCGTTTGTACGTGTTATAACTACGCTGTTACGGAGGTATTTTTTATCTATCAATGATAGTTTTTTAATACATTATAAGTATTACTTTTGACAATAATTATGATAGAATTTCAAATAAGAATTTGAAAGTGATGTTGTTATGTAAAACGGTACTTGCTCCTTTCAAAGATACCTGTAAAGTTTACAGGTATCTTTGAAAGGAGCAAAATTACATAGTCAGTTTACAGTGTAAACTGAAGATAATTCTTACGTTGAAACTTAATAAACTGATATTGCTGCTTGATGAAGTGCTCATATTAAATCTTAATAAAGAAACAATGTCATTGCAATGTATCTGATAGTTTTAATCAAAATTTGATATAATAAAGTAACACAATCAGCCTGCCTGCCAGCCTGCTCTGGCCGATCAATACTGGTTCGGTAAAACAAACTTAGACGAAATTAGAGAAATTGGAGGAATATCAACTACATAAAGATGAATACATTCGCAGGATATGCATAGGATCCACAAACTGAAATGCAATAAAAGATTGATAGTTAACAAACAAAAATTATATTTATTGTTCTACACAGTTGGATTCGAGTTCAACTAAGGTATGTTTTGTTTTTTAAATACAAATGGATACAATAGATGGATTGTAAATGATCGTGTTTAATGTACAGAGCATAATACTTAGCATCAGTGGAGACGTACTTACTATATATCCTGCATGGTTAAACAAGCATGTGATTCGCCTAATGGTAAGTGATCGCCATACAATGCCATCTCTGTTTACTGACTTAAAGCCACCGATGAGCGTGTACATCTCTGATGGAAAAGCTACCTTAACGTGCGCCGCTGGCTTTTTACCGCTTACATTGAAAATATTGCTGAGAGGGCTTTCAGTAATTATTTTAAGCCGCCTCAGCCGGCAGTGCTCGCGGGAAATGAACGAATGCCATCGCCTAATCCACAGCTGGTTTATTGTCAGGTGTAAAACTTAATTATTTGTGACAGAGAAGCGTGATAAATGTGTCATTTTCTCAAGAGTATATCGTAAACGTGTTTATGTTAGGTTTATGGCATTTTGAATTATGTCGGAAAGTCTAGTGTCAACATAGACTTTATCTTCGCTCCTCAATGATAATCAACTCGTCCAGTGTCAATTATCACAATAGATCTATTGAGGGTATTTTTCTTTGAATCCTGATTTTAAACTTATTTATAAATATGTTTACGGGGTATACAAGCTTTATACCTTTGTTTACAATTTTCAATACGATATCTCGGAATTTGCAGGATCCAATTCACACTTGCAAATCCATCGGCCCCAAATTATATATACATTAAGCAAGCTCCCGTGTGATTTACTGTTACGTGGTTCACCATCAATATTTTACAAGACTGTCACTGCTGGCATAGGTATCTCTAAGGCTCTACACAAATTTTCTGTGATCTTCATCAAATCTACAGGACACCTTATGGGTGACTATTTAACTATCAAGGTCTATCACCTTTACTCTACAGCAGTTACTCCAACTGATAGTCCGCGTGTTACATTAATTGATAATAATTAATGTACACAAATTGAGTTCAACAATTTTAATTTGAAATAAAAGAAATTTTTAAGTTTTGAAGTAAAATGTAATTAAGTGTGGGTAAGTTGCCAAGGTCATAAGTTGTACATTGTCTCGGCTTCTGTAATACTGCACTCTCCTAGTGATCGTCAGCGTCAGCTCCAGTAGATTGATGAACCATTCTTAGCATCAGGTCTAGTAGGCCGAAAGTCTATGAACAGTTCAGGTTGGGAGGAGGTCGTCAATCATAAGGAATCACCAACCGGAAAGTTTCTTGCCCCCAAGGGTGTTCCCAATACGGGATTTATGACACAAGTATTTAGACTTAATTAATTTAAAAGATAATAAAGGATCGCAATTAAAGAAGCAATACGGCCGCGTAAGTAAGTCTGTAAAATCAACCAGCTTCACGAGAACGCCAGCCAGAGTGAAATTAATAGCGGTTCGGTAGTACAGTGAAGTCGCTCAGGTTCAGAGTCAGTGTTGGCACGCGCAAAATAATAGATGGCTTACGTATGTTTTAGTAATAAACAAAATAGAAGAATGATGTATTAATACATGATTAATATATACATCTATTTAAATCGTGTAACGTTACGTTACACGCGTAGAAGCAAATTGAAACACAACGTAAATCGAGAATCGGCGACATACCCACGAGGAGAATTCCTACAAAATAGTATTATTTCCGAGAGAACAGCCGTGAACTAGAAATATTTCGGATGGGCCGTGTAACTGAGGTGTTGGTATCTGGTGCGATACTCGACATGAATATTTCGCCAACATTCCGCTGTCATTCAGTTTCTCCCAAAAAACAATGTATGTATGTTATAATGTTCTAGTGTCGTGGTACTTGATTTAATTTACGAGTATATCACAAACGTAATATATTACTTTGTCCAAATCATCAAGAAAATTATTCTATAATAGAAATACTATAAGCTAAGCAATAATAACTTAAATCGTCTCAGAAGCTCGTGTATATTCAAATGAATCAATTCTTGTGTATTTTCACAAGTTGCCCGAGATTCTGAAACTGTCCCAATGAACCGGTGGGGTCTTCATTAGATCCTCGGGCTCATTAGGTCATGAATATCTATTGCTCCATATTTTATAATAGCTTTTATTAAGACATCATCTGTTTAGCATACACCGTCCTAGCATGGTAATTGGATTATCACAAAACTTAATGTTAATGCGAAATTTAGAATCGATACGACAACGGCACAATAGTTAAATTTGTCTTCCAATATTTGTTTACATAATCACTACAGGTAAAGCAAATTAATATTAGCTTTATATTGTATTGTATATGGAGTATGGATTTATATTGTACATGAAGAATTTTTATCCAGCCGTTGTGAAAGAATAACTCTAGTCACACACAAATTAGTTTAGCAAAGAGCGCTTTTGCTAAATCCAACAAACATTTTCAACGAACTTCGTTAAGGCTTTAAACGGACTTAAGTTTGATAGCCTAATGAGATTATCAAAGGTCACCCCTAAAACGACATTTAAATTGGGTTCAAAATGTAAAATTAAAATATAAAGTTCCTAAAATTAGACGTGGCTTCAACAGGTTTAGCTATAAATTAACCTTTTTTTTTCTTAGTACATCAAACTTTTTTAATTTAAGTGCTATAGTAACTATTCATTTTGATTACATTTTATCCTAATTGATCCATTTTTCATTGATACTGAATGTAACACTGTTTATTAAATTTGAAACAGAAATCAGAAAAAAAGATTTTGGTTAGAAAAAAAGTGTTTCACCGTAATTAGTTTAATGTCTAAGTGAAGTGTTGACATTTATGTAAAAGTACCTAGGGTTTTCTGGTTAACAAATCAGAAAAGTTATCAACTTTATTATCTATTGTCAGAACAGATAACATAATACATTTCTTGTAACATCCACATAAGGTGATCTTGTATCGTAGACACAAATACAAGTTCAGAATTTTAATGGTGGTTCTAATTATGATGAACACATTTGACATTGATTTAAATTCGTTAATTTCTAAATATGCAGAGATAAATTCCTAAAAATTATATATGAAATCGCAGCTTTATAATGAAATACCAAGTTTATTGAGTTTTAGAGATTCGGTCAGGGGTACTCTAGACATGACTTGAGCATTTACCTTAATTCTGACTATTGAGCGATTAGGCTACATACAGCTAACAAAGCTAAACTTGTAATAATAGGTAGCATACACAAAAGAAAATAATTGGTCAAATGTATACATGTGTGTAGCGTGTGTAGCAGCATATTAATGTCAAGCCTCAGCGTAATTATCGTCCGCAGACAAAGCACTGATTTCTAAACCATGACTGGCGCGATGAAGATGGCCGCGATGGTGGGAGCACCTAGATATATAATGCACGGAACATTACTTCAGACGCTCAGTCAATCCGCGTAATACTGAATATCGTCGACTCAGGCACGTCATTTCTGACCCTCCTGACTCATTGACACTGGCTCTTCAAGCCTTGCGAGAGGCGGCATCTGCGCCGCCATCCCTTAGTTAGTCCATACTTCGCAGCTTGCTGCACATGTACGAGTAGGCCCCATCATTTCAAGGCCGGACCCACTTTGGCGTACCGAGCTTTCTTTCGCGCATATGTCCTCTTCGGAGGGCAGCGCTGACGTGCCCTCTCCTGAGGGTGCGCCAACCACTCCATTCAAGCCGTAGGGCCATTAGGGCCAAGGCTAGGCTGAGTTTAGTCGGTAGGTCTGTTGAGTCGAGTCGCCTCGATTCACCAGGAGTCCGACATAATCAACGCATCCCTGTTTGCCTGTTGCGTTGGTATCCATGAGGATTCTCAGCCTCCTCTCCTGAGGGAAAAAAAAATTATTTCAGACTACAAAACCGCTATCAGACAGACGCCACTGCCACCGCGTACGAAATAAAATAAACACAAGGATTCACCAACACTTCTAGGAGATATCAAAGGGACGATATCTCTGCGATATCGGTCCGACTCGTCGATTAAATTCATCCTTTGTACGCCATCATTGTCACTTGATATTGCTTGCTCGATATTCTGTATACGAAGAAAATACGGATATGTATTTACTGTAGACATAAATATAAACAGACGGTTCGCACAAGAGGGCAGCGCCATCACAGTAAAAGCACGGGTGAGATAGTAATCACTACTTCAAGAGAAGAGAAGAGACAAAGTCCAGTCTCCGTACCACTATATCTTCCTATATAATTACGATATTTGTACTTTGACATCAGTTCAAAATTATTAATACTAACTACATAGCGGCTCGGTGGTCATGCAACAGACGCAGAGGGGTTAAGTTAATAAAATAAATATTTGCATTATTTTTATTAGTACGAAATGTAATGTAATTCTAAGATTCATCTCGTGACAAATGTGGCATCCACGAAGCATTTCACGCCATACGCATTATAACGCGCAATAAATATTAATTACTGTGTTTTGCCATCAATACATAAGGATTCTCTGCCTGCCCCCGTGGGGCAATTCACGCCGCGGGCCCGCTGTCAATAAGTCAAAGTCCTTTCTTGATATAGATTTTTATTTATAATTAAATAACGATTTAGGCACTTTCAATCAATATTCATAAACAATTGAAAACCGTAAAGTATTTCCGTACTAAGATTTGCAGTTCGATAACGTCGATAGGTACATTACCTGCCGCCACTATATTATTAGAATCAGCCCGCATCGACCACGCTTATCCATTTCAATTACGTAATTGCATATAGTTTCATGCACGCAGGTGCAATATTTTCAATATAATATGTAATAAAAAGCTATGTAAACCTGTGATGAATTTCTTTTACAGTGTAAGCAAAACACAAGTCAGTGCGCCAGTGAGGGAAAACGCAAAAACAAATGAAATCAAAATAATGGTAACAGCAAATTATTAACTGAATAAAAACTTAAAAGTGAATCAATTACTCAATGAAAAGACTTTGTCCTTCCTCTCTTTACGTTGTCTAATAAAATGTATGTCTTCCATTTTCACTTATGATAGACGCGCTTTGATTCAGTAGATATCTTTGTAGTGCGCGCCGCGCCTTAGTGAGTGGAAACCCCATAATCTCGCTATGAGGCACGGGGCGGAAATAAACAATCCCGCCTGGAAAATCTTCGATTACATTGTACTGAATGTTGATTTCTGATTTGCTTTTCTTTGCGATCTTGCTGTAGATGAGATGACGGAAATGCAATAGAAAGAACTCAATTTTTATACAATAAGACAACGTCAATATGTGGCAGCATATTTATTGCTACAAAAACGTAACTTAAAAGAAATTTGTTACTATTTTCAAACTCGTATCATCCCTTAAATCCTTATTAATTTTTAATGTCATAAGAAATTTAAAAGTTATCGATATCAGATCAGCGTTATAGGCGTTTATTTTTATTATTAATTTACAACCCTGTCATTTATCTTATCTAAAATTATAAAAGATATACGTCCGAAAATAATAAATGTAACCTGACAATCAACTCAGAGCGAATAAAATGGGCAAAAGAGAATTTATTAAATAACTCGCACCTTACGTCCCCAACAATATTAATTTGGCTATGTCATATTGACAATAGATGGAATTTGGATCAAAGGGATTAAAAATATAAATTAGGATTGAACCCAACCAAAAACGGGAACCGTGACCGCGATCTGTTTAAAAAAACTTATTGAAAACGCGCCTCGGTTGTGCCGTAAAACAATGACTGCTCACAGAAAAAATGCCTTTATGAATTCAAATTAATACCGAACCGATTCAACTGAAAATTGAATGCGCGCTTGTTTTGTTCACTCATTTACTCAGAATGAAAAATTCGATTGCTTTTTGGGTCTGTACCATTCACGGGCTCACGTCAAAAGGCACGGTGAGAGGCAAAAGACTAATCTGTGATTCATCAACGCGACATATCGACAGGCAGTATCGGGGCGGGCTCATCTGACAGTTCCGCACCCGCCTACGTTTACGCATTCATTTGCTCATGACAGCTGTCACTGTCGCCGCTGCTCGGTAATTCATATAGAATTGGAGTTGCAAACAGATAAAACAGTATAGTGAACAGCTGTATCCCGCGATTTTACCCACGTTGAGGCTTTCCGCTATAAGTTTATTGAATTCGGCAATAATATCGAGAGATGTTACGATATTGCTTTTGAGTAAGCATATTTTGTAGCAGAATGGTACGGCCATCCGTGCCATACATACTACCACGATAATAACAACGCTTTAAGAAGTGAGGCGCTGATGTCTTGCAAGTCCTCAATTGCGGGTGCGGTACGTGCTTCGCTTGCGGTTCCCGTAGCCCGGAACGATGTGGTGTAATGCAGTGTTTTGGGCAATGTTGTAGTGTATATTAAAATATAGTCCAACAAAAATGTCGCTGTATGGAATCGAGACGCATTTGCGTAAAAGTGCATGCTTTATTACATACATATATACATATATGCTTTATTACCGCCGTATAATAGTGCAGCTGCGGGGAGTAGAATAGTATCTGTCTTAGATTTTCGTAATGAAAAGTTTTATAGCGATTCGAAGTTTATTACTTAGTTTCAATTGTATTAGCCAACTTGGTAATCCAAGGTAGTCTTTATGTTTATATAAGTGTAATATATACAAGTTGAAATTCCATTGAATTAGATAAGGACTCATTTAGTCGAGATGGCGTCGACACAGTTGCTAGGTACTCTTTTGTCGTGGCAAATATTTGTTAGTTTAAATTATCAAAAGAAATGTTAACAAGTTTTACTTATAATCGGGTCTAACACTTTCTGAGGTGTAATAACAGTGCCAATCACATAATTTATTCATATTCATTTACAATTTGCAACTTTAAATTATTCATAGGTATAATAAAAAAGCAACTTTACATTCATGTAAACTAACTAAAACTAAAAACATCGAGGAAAAATCTCAGGCAAAAGCGTCATTGACAAAGGTGGAAGATATGAATCGAGATATCGTTGCTAAATAGAAAATTAAATCCGAAAATCTCCTATTTAATTTCACCTCCGCTCAGGCGTAGGTACCGTAACGAAGTAGGCAGAGATGAAATAAAATGTTAAAGGTATTATTACTAGAGCTTCTGACAAGGCGACCACTTAGGGGCTTTTTACACTGTTGAAGTGGGGGCGACAAAATCGATTTAACTAGTACGCGACAATCAAGATCGTCTCGAAATTAAAGTCAAATCCGCGCATACAAATTTAATTGCTAAAAAACCTTTCCTTTTTTTTAAAGAGAAATACGTGAAACCGCACCGTACCCGTCCGATAGCCAGACGGTGGACTTGTGGTAGAGCTCCCTTAGCAAGAGTGCCGGGCCTACCCATTAAAACCCCCCGGTATTTTTCTTGCCTCTTTGGGTGTACACGCGCACACACACACACGCGCCCTGAAGTATAACCCTTCCTAGGTTTGTATACAGGAAGACAGGGAGTGGTGAGATGTTTATTAATTCGTCACCGCACAGACAATATTATACACATTTTGTAATTTAAATACCTAGAAAATTAGACATTTTTTGATGACTTGATAACACAAAATTTATCGCGTTTGACAATTCGAGCGTGCAATAGTTTACTCCAGTTCGATTCGATTTTTAATAGTAATATAAATATAAAACATATTTCATCATCATCGGTAGTATATCATAATAGGTGAATATAATGTCGTTTGCAAATCGTCTCTCGCGGCAAACCCGCCACGCTCTCATCTCGCATTGAACTGAACTCTGAACTCGCTGAAAATCGTTAGTGTGACAGCACCTTTTCTCCCCTTGATAAATGAAGCTCGTCACTGGCCTGATAAATCTCCCCGACGCCGTAACGAATAACTGAACTTAAACACTAGATCTTGTTTTGGGCGCGTTTATTTCAATTACTTACCTGTAATAAACTCTACGATCGTTTCAAAGACTAATTTATTTATTCTCAATGTAAAATCATTTCATTCAATTATAACTTGAATTGCTTATTTATTACCATGTCTGCCAGAATTGTTGTAATAAATCATTTCAACAAAATTATTCTTGACAATCCTGTTTTATCAAATTATTTTTGTAATAAGAAACCGTGTCATGTGGTAGAGCTTATATAGAATATAAATATATACGAGTATATTGAAAAACATAGCTACCAATAAAGTTTATGTACAGTTTTTTTCATAATGTTAAAATAAACCATTCTATAGTAATTTTGTAAAATATCTGTAGTTATAAAACTTTTAAGTTGCGTGTTAGAAACAGAGATTTTTATATGACGTTTATTTTTATAAGAAACGAGAAAGCATACAATGTTTAATAGCAAAAAATTTTTCCTTGGCGATATGTTTAGGATTTAATGGATTATGGTGTGTTACCAATAAAATATAGTTCAGCTCATGTGCGTGTTTTTTCTTGTAACTTCTCATACTGTTTCGCTTACATTTTTTTTTTTATATATATATATGTCTACTCCACGGACTCGTAGTCCGTGCCTTTTTTAAACTGTCCTCGTTTGGATCTACTATATACGTACTGTACGTACAGCGTCATATTATCTTATAATACTATTCCGTGACTTAATATTAACGTGAGTTGCGCAGCACTTACTTATCTAATAACTATCCTAATTTATACCTTCATACAACCATTTAACAATACACTTAATTTTAATACTTTATACAATAAAATTAATTAATCTAATGATAATAAGCTATCCTAACATAATTAAATTAACCCTGCAATGGTGTCGATTCTAGCGTGATTCTCTAAACCCAAAAACCAATCCGACAACAGTCCCCCCCTGTCATTTTGTATAGAGTATGACAAGGACAGACCGCCGCCAAACTCAGCTCTAGGTTCGGAGAATGATTTTGTACAGGTTTCGAGATGATCGCACATTGTTGCACCTAGATGGCCCCGCAAATTTGCTCTCTGATCGCCATTTTTTTTATTATAGTTTGCTTACATTTAACATTCAAACGATTAGGTGCATAGTAGTCGATGGGACTACTTTGCACCTTGAAATAATTTAAAGCACTAAATGAAGGTAAGTATAGATAACCAATAGTCAGTGTACCTCACGAGTCATATTATTTACTTAATTTTCAATTATTATGGTATCGGTCCCGGCGCTTGCCTTTCTAGATATTCTATATTGGCCTGTACCAATGTGTTTTTCGTTATTGTCATTTCATATATCCAAATTAACAAGATGCATGCATGTGTGGCATATAAAATTATGTTTTATTTAATACGCTTTCATATTAATGCGACATTCTATTCTGGGAACGCCTAACCCCAATTTAATATAAATAAAAAATAATAAAAAATTAGGCGGTTGACGGCGTTGGGTGTGGATATATAAGTGGACTGTATTTAATTTTTGTTTAGATAATATTATATGTATTAAAGATTTTGTAGTAAATAAGGCCTAATAAACATCTCAGAGAAACAAAAAATGGAAAATAGGAAAAGATGTAAATGGATTACGTGTCAGATAGATAACGAGAAAGGAATGCGCGCTTACCCCACGTGCCTCATGTATTCTCCTCGAGATATCTCGTTCTCCGCAGATCAGCCCATCAGCCAGGGAAGGTTGGATTCACAGTTTTTTGAGTCTCAAACACATACACTATACACAAACAGGCGTATTGCACTTATCAATCAACAATTCTATGCGACGTGATGCGAGTCGACGTAGTCAAATCAATGATATGTCAACGACTGACTTTTCAAACAGACCATATACTGAAGTTCTTGCAAAAGAGACATATCATCGTCCAGCGCGCATGTGAGAAAAGGATGGGAGATGTGGAAGGATGAGATGTCTTAAACCTTTTACAAGTACCCACAAAATTAAAAATATTTATGAACTTTACAATACCCAACATATTCCGCTTGAAACTATATATTGGCATGTTTCATAATTGTCCAAGTCAAAATGGCCAAGATAGTGCCTACATTAAAGGTAAACATCAACAAATACATACAAAACATATATACACTCAATTCTGGGAGGTGATCCTCTCGATTTGCCAAAACATATACCCTGTACAGAGCCAACTATTAGTAAGCTTAACTTGATATAGGTGAAGAGAAATGGAACAACACAGATGGAACAATCGGCGTCATGTTGCATTGTTAATGCGCCAGAAGATGAGGGCCTTAATAATGTAGTAAATTAATCTCTGTGTGTAAAAGCAGAAGCTTTGACTTTGAACACTTAGGAGTTGGCGCTAAGCGACTTCCTTGCATAACGTCGAACGCGAACTAGTTACCAAATAGCGCAACGTGTAACTTAACGAGAACTGTAGCGTCTTGACTGTTCAGCAAGCTCCTGCCGTCTTTAGGGTTATCGAAATATACTGCTTAATATTATTTAGATATTTTTTCTTTTTTTTTACAAACAATAGAAAAACTATTATTATATTATTTTCGTTATATTTAACAAAGTTCCTTTTTTATTTATGCTAGAGACTGCCATATTAGATGAAGACAAGACAAGACAAATTAGATTGGATATAATCACTGAGGTACTTTTGATTAAAGTGAAAATTACTTGGGGAAACTGAGTGTTAAGGTTGGTGAAACAATTTTTTTTTATTATAATAGAATGTTTAATGCCTATAGTGATACAATATCAGTTTATAAATGCTAACCATCCGTCGACACGGCATTAAAATATTTCACTTATTTAAGCAGTAAGTGAAATAATACTATAACAGTAAGGATATCATAAAATTCACATTCCGGAAAAATAATAAGACACCAAAAACCTTGTAATGCTACGTATTCCTTAACAAACAAATGTAACATGTAGTTTAACAAATGTCTATTTCATTTAAAGCAGAGTTTAATATAAATGTACACTTCTACTGCATTAAAAACTCAACAGGGATGACCTATGATGAAATAACTTTGATAAGATAATGCTATAATCTAGAGGTTACCAACCCTATCACAGTTGCAGGAGTAGGAGCAGGCGCCGTGTAATTTTCACATCTACCCACTTGCGCGAACCCGCCGTCTCACTCGCAGCACCTAAGAATGCACTTCCAACCTATTTGGGAAATGTTTAATGCAAGGCTAAGCATGTCTTATTCTGTGTGAGGTAATAGCAGGTTAAAAAAGCTCTTGCGGAAAGCAAAAGGTGTGTATGTATGATATAAAATTGTTAATCGTTCAAGAACTATTAACACAGATTGTAAGATTACAAGGATATTTATTCTAACAGTAAATGACTCTTACAGCCTTTATACTTTTTGTTGCTGCTGCTCTATTTTTTATCGTTTATAAAGGCGAATCGTTAATTTATTTGTAAAAGCAGAATGCTTATTAGATCATGAGCACTCTGAATATCTGTGATGCGGCATATCACTGAAAAATTATTCAATTTAGTTCACTATTACCATTATTTTTACTTATGTGGCTTTACTTTAGTGCGATGATGTTTGTACATGTTTGAATGTCGAAACGGACTTGTTTTTTTTTAATGACCTTAGCGCAATAAGCAAGAAATATTCACAATGGAGTTCCTCTTACCAGACAAAGTCTTGGATTAATCTTCCCATCAAGTTGGCTTAATGATACTTGGTATACCTAAGTCAATTAGATGGGAAGAGGGGGCCTGAGTCGAAGGCTCGTCATACGACCGACGTGCACGCAGCGCTCGATTTGTATCGATTTTCGAATCAAGGATAGTCAAAGATCCACGAGCACTGGACGTCAGACAAATGATTTATAATAGAGCCCCTAAATCCAGGCTACCCTAGATTAGATTTTATTGCTTAAAAGAGCCGTATTTGAATCCAAAATATATTACTACTACAATATACATAAAATATTTAAAGGATGACTTTGATTGAGGACCATCTCTTTGTCAAATATGTGCGCCCAGATTTAACGAAGGCAATTAATTTTCGATGCCAAAGACGTGTTGGTGTGGTTGTGGTGAAATGCGGGGTACCGGAGGCTATCTAACAAGGTAAAGCAGCCAATAGATGGGTTCATACTATCTTACAAACTTGTGGAAGTAATGTCAAACTTACATACATTACTTCTGCTTACATAACTTACATACTTTATTAGTCCTATCTTATTTTTTATTAGTCTTTTCTGTATTTAGAGGGAACAGTCATTCTATTTGTAATATATCAAAGATTTAAATGATTTATTTTACATCTTATGTTACAGTATGGTTCTTGTGATTTGCTGTAAATCCTAGAATAAGCATAGATACAAACGACGACTAAATCACTCACTATCAAAGCCCGCATGTTTCTCAACAAAACTTATATAGCTTTATTCAATAATTTTAACTTGTTTTAAGACAAGTAAGATTTTTTCCAAATAAAGTAAGAGATATTTTTTTGCAAATCTGTAAACGTAAACTAATGCAAATATGTAAAGCCTCTATAGCTACAAGCACTAGTAACTATTGATTTTATCTGTGCAGTATCAAAATGTCGCCATTATAAGTTAAGAAATAAAAAAGCAATCTAGATTACTAAGCCATACGCCCAATAGCAATAAATAGATCTATAAACAAACAAATCCGTATCCAGTGTAACTATCATGAGTTTACATTCGTTTGCAAACGATATCGATTGCGCAAATTTTTGTATGGAAACTGTATCTACTATTTTTTGCTCCGCGCCTTTTTTGGCACCTTTTTTATATGTGGTGAAAATCCTTTTTTTTATATTTCATTCTTTCTCTCTTTCTGTTACAACTCCCATATCAATAAACTGATCGGATCTCGTCCGCCAATACCGACAGAGTCACCACCAATATTGCAAATAGCAAAAAGGAATTGTCACTGGAAGATTCATCCTAATGTTTTTTAGCACAAAGCACAATTCAATTGAATTTTATTTGCAACAATTTGTTTATTGTCAGCATTTTAAAGAATAATCACTATACATACACACAGCCATAATCACTATCAATAAGCTTCCACAAAGAATCATTGTATTCCTTTTGTATAAATTTAAAGATCATATCATAAAGACACAAAGCAAGTAGTATTCTTTGAGTCGTGTTTGCTACTAACATAATTTATTCCAATGTTCAGACTCCATAAAACTAGCTGTTCGTTCTTGGGGAAATGTATATCTATGTTTAACAAACTTCCGCAAAGTGTCATTGATTTGCCTTTATATAAATTTAAAATCCATATCAAATAGACACTCATGAGTAAAGGTTATTATAAAGTAAGTGACTATCTAAATGATCACACTATTTGGGAATAGGGACACTATTCATAGATCCATGTTTGGTAACTACATTATTTATAATATTGTATTATTTTTATATGTGTATGTAAACATACATACGACTTTAATCTTATTAGGTTTGATTGTATCTTATATTATATTGTATTTTTATATTATATTATTATAATTATTAACATTGAAAAGAGGAGATAAAAAATAGACCTTCAGAGTTTCTTGCCTGTTCTTCTCGAGAAGGCTCTCCCAATTTCCGAACAGGTGTCGAGTCAATATATATTTTTTTTCCTTATTCGTACGTACGGACAAGGTTTTTGTTTTTTTTTTAAACCTTTTTTTTTTGTTTTGTTTATTGACGTCAATAAGTGCCTGTAAAGGTCTATGTTGAATAAAGATTATTTTGATTTTGATTTTTGATATTCATAAGTACAGTATTCTGCGTTGACATATAATATGTATTTAAGCATACATGCCAGTGTAATTGTAGTATGTATAATGAACCTAATTTTATATAGTGTATGGAAATTCAATAAAAAAGGAGTTAAATAAATACTGGAGTATTTGTTGCCCCTATTTATTTCAAAAGGCTCTCCCAATTTATTTACAGCTCTAGGGTACTTTCGTTTGTCTATGTACGCAAGTGATGCAAAGTAATGCACGTACAAAATTTTTGTTCTCTTAAATTAGTTTTGAGTTCAATAAATAATAGTCAGTTAAAGGTTTATCTTGAATACAATTTATGTTGATGATGACAGAGATGGTAAGGCGGAGTTTTATCCTTGTTCACTTAAAATTGATCATTCTTCACCTGCAACGCTACAGGACCTACTGTAGCTCCATGTTCCCCAAAATCATAAACCCATTAAAAATGAAAGTGGTCCAACGAACAATTTCGCAGCATTGTGTACACCGCACCAGTTACAAACATCATTATCATTCGTTTCACTATTTCCCTATTTATTTGGGGTCGTTGTCTTGCTCTTCCGCTTATCACTCGTATCTGTCACACTTTCATCCTCTCCAGCGACTCAAATAGTCTTTGATGCAATACATTTCATTTTCATTCCATTGTTTCTTAGTTCTTTTTTATTCCTCTAACCATTTTTGTTGTCGTATGCCATTCATCTCTAAATATTGCAGGACTTCCCAACCAGGAGGCACGCCCCACTAAGGAGACGTAGAAAAATGTTATGGGGCGCCATATATATGTTAGCATTTCCGATAACAGTTCAGAATTTATCATCCATAATAAATAAATGTATTTTATCTGTATTCTGATATTTGTTATTGAAATTCAGATAAGTAATGTATAAAATTTTTTTTTCGGGTAGTTTACGCGTTTTACATGGTTTTTTTTTATACCACGATGGTAGCAAACAGGCCTACGGCCTGCTTTTTGGTAAGCGGTTATCGTAGCCTATGGGCACCCACAACACCAAGGGTGTCACTCGCGCGTTGCCGACCCTTTGAAAACCTATTTACTCCCCTTTTGAAGGACCCCATACTGTAGTCCTCCGAGGAAACCTCGGCAGGGAGCTCATTCCACAATCGAAGTGTACGAGGGAGGAAATTCCTCTGGATCGGCATTGAACAAGACCATTTAGGTTTCAGTGTGTTAGCATGAACTTCCTGTCCGGCGATGGCGATGGCGAGCGGTACGATGAAAGTGGCTGCGGGCTTCATATCGAACAATTCCTCGGAACAGAACCCATTATATAGGCGGTAGAACACACATAAGGAGGCAAAGTCTCTCTTAGATTTAAAGGTTCGATACCGCTTGTAAGTATAGGATCGTCGACGAGTCTCCAGCACGCTTTTGAACCGAGTCTAGGGATCCAAGATGGTAATAAAGGGTTATGACCCTGATCGGAAGTACATAGCCGTACAGGTTGCTACTGTTTAATAACAAATTTGACTACAACGTTTACAAAACTAAAAAAAATTACTTTGATTACAAAACAAGTCCTGTAGCTAGTTTTGTTTCATAGAAGTTCAATTAACAGGGTGCAATGTTTGCCGGCATTTTTGCTAAACGACGGGGTTTTATTGCCTAACTGATCTGGTTATATGAGTCATGTTAGCTGCAATAAACCCGACCATTCCCCAGTAAATGACCGCTATATTAAAACTTATGTCCAGCCAATACGGGAGTAAGGCGGCGTGTAAATGCTACGGAATTATAACTGACAATCATTTAGTAGCCGTGTTTACAGATTTTACGTTTGCTAACGAGACAATAAAATCTAACTGATCAAACACGACTGCTGACTTTCCATTCGTCCGCAGCAGTTCTGTCTTAATTCGTATTAATTATTAACAGAGTTCTGTAGGTATATTAGTAATGCGGGAACTCTTTCTTTCTTGTTTTGGTTTTATCAAATTAACTTGACAGTCTACCGGTCTATTTCACTAAAACACAAAATCAAAGAACAAGGAGAGTACGGATTTCTTTACTGAAAATCCAATATAACTTTAACATTGCATTAATGTTATATTTCTGATTAAATTAACACCTTGACCAGTTAACTTATTTAATAAATTTTTCAGTAACGTTTACGCCCTCCATTCATCGCTTCTTAGCTCTTTCCTTTTTCCTCTATAGGGAAAAGAAATTACGAAGAAACCACGTTTTTAATATAACATTTTGTAAATCCGTAATTTTCCGGATTGTCAGTTCACTTGAATTCATTTACCGTTAGGCGGTACATAGTTCGCCAGGAAAGCTAGTTAATATTTAAGAATGTTTGTGCTATCATAGATTGAAAATACTTGTGCCATCCTTTTATTCTATAAATGCCGAAGAAGTCGACTAAAGGAAACGCAATTATATTTGTGCAAAGTATCCAAAAAGTGGCAAGAGTTTCGCTCCCTGTTACACTGGGACATTATATAAATTTGTTAATATATATAAATGTGCATATTTAAATAGTTTGTTAAAAATAGCAATTTGTTAACACAATTTTCCTCCACCTTTCAATTAAGCATTATATATTCATTACTTTGCTTTTTTAAATAAACGCAAGGTTATCAAATAAGAATAACAGTGTATAGTGGAGAGGAGCCCTTAGGATCATGGCTTTCGAATATACGAGCTATTTCAATTTTATGCCAATGGCGCGTCTATTGCTTTTCAATTACCTAAATCCTTTATTACGCCCATTGATGTGTACATAACAGTTAATACGAATTAAAATTCAATTACTTGAGCCCTTAAATAAGGATTAACTTTTTACGTGAAGGTTGTCGGTGTTTATTTCAGGAGATAAATTCATTCTTTATAGACTACAGGCCCGTGTTAAAAAAATGATGGGTCATTTGAACCACCAGATGACCTATGTAGAACGATATAAGAGCATAAAATAATAAGATTTAGCATTATGCCGTCACTTGTAAGCTGTCCAACTGAGTGCAGGTGAGAATTCAAAAGTACAGGTAGAGTGGGTATATTTTGGTCATATATTTTTTTAAAAAGTGGGGGTTGCAACCCTCGGTTTTTTCCCCTTGTCGCATGATTTTTGTACGGCGTTGCGGAATAATGTATTAGAAGCAGTACAGAAATAGCATGAAACTGATGCCGTACAAAATTAAATGATCAAATTCACCCTGGAAATTGTCGGAAAATCAAAAAAAAAATCCGACTTTTTGGCGCACCATTTTTTTACGGCACTACGCGTTGTCTTATTATTTTTCATGGATCTATCGATAGTAAGAATGCCGTACAAAAATATATGACCAAAATATACCCACTCTACCTGTACTTTTGAATTCTCACCTGCACTCAGTTGGACAGCTTACAAGTGACGGCATAATGCTGAATCTTATTATTTTATGCTCTTATATCGTTCTACATAGGTCATCTGGTGGTTCAAATGACCCATCATTTTTTTAACACGGGCCTGTAGTCTATTATGACATAGGAGATTTTGCTCAAAGAGTTGTTTCATAAAAGTCGTGTTAATATTGAGTTAAGGCTTTTAATATGACTTACCTAAGGAATCGGATTTTATTCTTGCCGTAGAACAATTGCTACGGTACTCCAGTTTGCAGGATAAGAACTACCTAAGTATTTCTTACCCTTTATACCAGAACAATGCAATACTAGCTCCGTTGCCTTGTGGACAATAAAAGATAAGACGGAGGTAATTAGGCAGACGACCCTGATATAGTTTCTCTCCCACCCTGGAATAATCTCCCTCCTTCCTCAATAAAGTCTCTTTCTGCCCCCTTGGTATAGGCTCCCCCTCCCTGGTATAGTGTTCCTCTACCCTGGCACAATCGTAGAAATGTATACATGTTTATCAATCAAGATACACAAACATTGATGCACGATATTGCATGTATGTGCGGAAAAAAAATAGTAGTTAGTCACCCGGATCTCGATATTTTTGGCGCAGATATTTTTCACTTAAGAGGTTGAAAAACAGTATTTTAATTAAAGTTGAATAATCGGTTCTTTTTTTCTTTTTTTTTGTCCTTGAAAAAGATTTCGTTGCGCCTACTATATTTTTACAGATTATTTTCTATAAGATTTTTGTATGTAACTTTGTATATTTAACCACTCACTTATAATTAATTTTGAATATAGATTCTATAAAAACAATTCGGTGAAGTTTATTCAGCTACGTGTATTAATTGACTGATTCTGTAGTTTTACCTCGTTAATTTTGAAAACCATCGATTTTTAAATCTATTACTGTGCATATTTTTAGGTTTTCATTTCAAATTAGGGATTTAAGGTGTACATGTACATATATACTTACTTCCCAGGAGTATGTATGTATGTGTATGGAGTGGCAGAAATCACAGTATTCTAGCTTCCTTGACATTCATGAATACTTGCACACTCGTTGATAACGGGTACTCTTGACTTTGTGCATATTCTTATTAGCCCATTTACTTTTCCCTTCTATACTACTTTAACAGAGAGCACATGTCTTTAACCCGGAAATAACGTAAACACCAAACGAACCTAATGAAATACCCTTGGGAAAAATTAACCGCGAGAGTGTAATGCGGTCGTTTAAAAATGTTGGTGTTGGCACTCTGTGTTCAGTGTCGCACCTGCGGCATATGAAACGTAGCGGCGTTGTAATATTCACGAGGAGGCGAGAAAAATGTCCGGTGACCTCGAAAAGGGCCTCCCGAGGGCCCTCCACGGGTCAATTCAGAGGCACTTTGACCCTTAAGCTGCTGAAGAACGCCGCCTAAATTATCTCGGGGACACCTCGCCTGGAGACGGGACCGCTCGCGTGATGAATAGTTAAGTCCTCGCTAATGGGTCGGATGTTACTTCAAAGTTTTCATGGGTATGCCAGCCCGGAACGTCGGTTCAACGGTTCTAATTAACTCGGGGCTGTTTCGTTGACGAAAATTAACTGGACTGTGTTTTTAAATATTTGATCGTCAGACTGTTTGTATTATAACAGTAGCCTGTGTCTAAACTTATTCTGTCTATCAAAAGCGTTGACAAGTATAAAACTTTCATGCCGGTATTACATATTCGCCATGCGCTAGCGTTGTCGTTAGTTTAGCATGTTTGCTCTTAGGAACTTTATAGAATAGATTTACATTCGTTTGCAGTCGACATTAACAGCGTAAATTTTTGTAAGGAAATTTTGAACAGCGCGGGACGTAATGAATTAATATTGTAATGATTCGTTATTTAATTGACATGACTTCTCTAATTTACTATTTATTTATGAAATAAAACTGTTAACAGTTGAAAAATACAAGAATACAACACGAACACTTAAATTTGTCAGACTGTAACGCATTTTATATACACAATTTGTGTAACATACACAATTCAATAAACCTACAATATCAATAATTTTTAATACAAAAAATATATAGCATAAACACAACTATCGCTTAAAACTAGACTACACTGTGTTGGCGAATTGGGAATCAAATGTACAGCGAACGATTATTATCAATGTAACATATACTATGAAATTACTGGGTACTGTGATTTCATCTTGTGTCACATGTTGGCAACCTACACTGAGGTTTTTATGGGAGTTGCAGATTTGCTAATTATCATATGTACCATAAGTGACTGTAACCACTTACCAACCAGGGTAGTCTGCTTGTTTGTCGATATATTAATTACATAAAAAAATTATGTCAAATAGGTATCAAAAACGATAGCAAGCAAGTAGACCCATTTGTATACACTAAAGCCGACTTTTCATTATCACTATATAGTATAAAACAAAGTCACTATCCGCCGTCTGTCTGTCCATATATATGCTTAGATCTTTAAACTACGCAACGGATTTTATGCGGATTTTTTAAATATATAGAGTGATAATTAGAGATCGGATAATTGGATGCATATTTACCTAAAGTTAATTTTGGCTCACAAATTATGGAAGTGGCTTTTTAAAATACTTTTAGTTAAATAAAAATCCCGAGAAAATACGGGACTGCAAATTTAACGTAGTGATATTGTTTGAAAATTACTAAATTAGCACGTGGTATTTATTTTCAAAAGACCGAGACTCCGGGTTCATTTATACAACTATGCATACGTATTTACATGAAGTTTAGTTTCAGTTCCCCGTGCGATTTATGAATGTACGATTTATTACATGAAGAATGTTATACGAAAGTAGTGAGCTAGTTTGACTAAAACAATAATCAATTAAATAATTGAATAAAAAAACAGAAATGGTGCCCGGGCGTAAGTATGGTCTAGTATCTCACTCTGAGTTAACTTCCGATTTAATGAGTGTGAGTGAGACGGCAGTTGTGAGCAAGTACAGACTACTAGCGACTGGATTCCTGCTGTTGTATAAGACGTTCGTCACTGTGCTTGTCCGCAATCCCGAGATTTTTATTTAACAAAACAATAAAAAGCCGTTTCCATACTTTGTCTTAAACTAACTTTAGGTAAATATGCATCCGATTATCCGATCTCTAGTGATAATATTCTAAAGGAAGGTGTATGTATATGTATAATAACATCCATTAAATAGTGGAGAAATTCTGTTATTTTTGAGGTTTCTAATGTGATATCGTAAATAATTGAATTTTTTCCGCGTACTTTGCAAACGATTATATACAACGTTCGCAGTTTTTCTGTAGTGTATTTAGTGTCAGCATTGCACCCGTGCGAAGCCGGGGCGGGTCGCTAGTGCAATATAATATATATCACATCCCAAGATATATAAACAAATGCAATTACCATTTACACTATTATAGGATATAAATTTTAGCTAGTTCAGTTGTCAGCACCGCTAAGCTAACCGGTAAATATTTGATATTATTTAAAATACCATATTATTTGTTAATATCTTTACCTATAAAATAGTCAATAGGATACTTATATGAATTTTGGCTGTCCCACTTTATTTAATAAGTAACAAAGCAACTTTTCAAACATTTATACAGATGTCAATAGACTGTAAACTAACCAATAACATAACTTTGCTTGACGAAAAATTGTTTTCCGAAAGTTTCAAACAATAAAGTACAAATTTAAACGAATAAAGGAATATATTTTCGACATAGTTTTTGTTTCCATTGATATAAACAAATTGTAAAATTCAATACTAATCAAAACCTTTACTGAAAAATGGAATGCAAAATATATATAACTTTTATTAATATTAAATTGAAATAGTGATAAAGTATAATACAATTGCTTTCCGTGGTAAGTCGTGTGTCTACCCAACATGTCTGGTGGTGACTGAAATGCGAAACTGGCTTCTCTACCTGAAACAAAAAAATATATATTCTTATTAATCACTTTATTCAGTTAATCAGATAAGACATTGAATTAATGAATACCTAATGTGGTTTTACATCTTATGTCTTAAATTAAGTCATTCGGTATATGGTTATAACTTCCAGCCGAAAACCTCCGATGCCATTTACACTTCAATTTTAAAGATAGTATATCTCTTTCTATTCCATAATAATATAACGAGATAACTCGTCAATGATGCATTAAAATTATGTATATTTATTTATAGATTGCTACTGTTGTATAAATAAAAGGCGCATTACCGATTGAAAACCCACACTCCCGAGTGTTTTGTCGCAACTATAAGCTTCGAGAACTCCTGACCCCATACGAGCAGTTAGCTATAGTTTGTCATACTTGTTGAGAGTTAAGTCCCCTAGACTATATTCCAAGCGTGTAACAAGAATACAAATAAAAGGTTAACTATAATAGGGTTGTGTTCAACAACCAATATTCATTTTTTATATATTAACATAATTACGATGTATTTAATAAATTAGCTGCTGCCGCAAATTCGTTTGTAAACTTGCAACATTATTTATTTTATTAAAATGGTTCGATTAAAACAAATAATTTCAAAGTATGATATATAATAAATATTATTCAATGTGACATATCTGTATTACATAATAGCTGATCCGTGCCCACTTCGTTGGGCATAATATTAATAATCCCCGAAGCGAGCACGAACTCAAACCGAATTAAACCTGAAGCCATCGCGCGCCGTCCGCTGCTTTGGCCTTCACACGTAAGACGATGAGTTAACTTATTTTCATAAAGATTCATAACTTTTGGTAATATATGACTAATAAATATGACCTAATGATTTAAATTATTTAATTAATATTAAAAATTAATTTGTCTATACTAATATATAAAAAAAAACTACTTTTTGTAACTTAAATATAAAAGTTAGACATATGCTGTCGTTGACTTTTTGTAGGCATTTTGAAGCTTCACATCTTTTCTCTAGAACTCAAAAATATATCTTTCATAGTTAAGACAGCGTTCGTAAGAAACGCTTTCATTCGACCGTTTTTTCTCCGATTCACTTTGCAATACGGACTACCACGTAAAAGCCTTTTTATTTATCGGTTTTTTATATGACCTATGACACTCAGCAATAACGTGGCTTTCTATTGGTGAAAGAATTTTTAAAATCGGTTCAGTAGATCCCGAGATTACCCCTTACAATTTAAAAAATATACAAACACACAAACTTGACTTCTTTATAATATTAGTATAGACTAGTATAGATAACAAGCATGTAAACATGCAAATAACAAAGACAGTGGCAATTTTATTTTAGGACTAGCTTCCGCCCGCGGCTTCGCCCGCGTGAAAATAGTTTTTGTCAATCCTGGTCCCTTATGTCTAAGAGATTCTTACAGGGGCCAGCCTCACGTTGTGTACAAAAATATTTTGTTTGTTTTGTTTCTTATGACGTGATATTTGACGAACTTGCATACTAACTTTCAACCTTTATTTCACCCCCTAGCTGGTCGAAATTTCAAAAATGCTAGAACAAATGTATAATGATTTCTTATCAAGTGCTTAAATATAAAGTTTCATGGTTATCTTTTAAAATTAATAAATCCCATACAAACATTCAACCTCTATTTCAACCCCTTCATCCCTTTTTTTCAAAATAAAAAGTAGCTAGTCTCAGGGTCTAATGATTGTCTGTACTAAATTTCATCAAAATCGGGAAAGCGTAACAGACAGACAGACAGAGTTACTTTCGCATTTATAATATTAGTTGGGATCATACGAATAAGACGTTGTGATGTCATGATTGCATCGCAATTAGAACGAAGAGTCCAAATATGTTGCTTTTTTATAAAAAGTCAAAGCTTGATGCACCTAATGGTAACTAGAAATTGAGTTCAAATATCAAAATAGCTGATCCAAGAGAACGCGTTGCACTAGCAGCCTCGCCTTTTCTTCCTCGGGATATGAGAGACAGAATCCTTATGACTATCACCGCAACCGTCGCCGTGATTATGTCGGACCAGGCCGATCGAGGTAGCTCTACCGAAGTGACCTACCGACCAAACTTAAACTTAATCACATATAGGCTTATAGTTAGAACAACTGCTCCTCATGAGAAGGCGTGGTGCAGACCTACAAGGTAATTAATAATAGCTACTACACGCCTCTTTTGAAGGACCCAGAATTGTAAAGAGGAGGAATATATTTGTTATAAAAAAACTTTAATTTTTGATATTGTGAAATAATAATAAGTGCCAAATTTCTTTGTTCCCGCTGGAATGATATTCGCAATTCATCTGTGATACCACAAGCCAGCATACGTGGTTTAATGACTGACTGCAGAAGGTGATATAAGAGCAAAATGCTCTTTAGACTGTTTTGAAAAGCATTTTTCCCGTGGTAAAAAAAAGTATCTTAATGTATATGAAATAAAAAATGTCCGCAACACAATTACTATTGGCAAACACGATCGTTCACAACATTAGTCGCAGTAATTGCCAGTGATGTGCAGGTACATAAAAAGTCGACACCCATGCCGTTGACTCGCCAACCGCTCTTGCATGACCAGAGAAAGTCCAGCAGGCCCGCGTCAGCGCCAGGAATTTACGCAAATCAGATTTCATTTTCATTGGAAGTTTATCTAATAATTAAGAAAGAGATAAATACCAAACAATACTTTTTGCGTTATAATCAAAACATTGATTATTGTATTGTATCACATACCTCTTCATATTATTTTGCGAAAGATGACAAAAAGTATAGCATTGAAACGTTACAGTTACAGGAATATAGTCTTAACAGAAATTCTTTTTATTTAACTCAACGTCTAAAGCATGTATAATTGTGTATACATGTACTACTCGTATAATATTTTTAATTAAAATAGACGAATCATTAACTTAAATCGTAAACAAAACTAGAGAAAATATCAATTTCTAAACGTCCAAACATATGATATGAAAATCTATAATAGCTTAAGATTAATTTGCCAGACGCGCTTCACCGTTAATTGGCAGTCACATATTCCATTCGGAGGCAGAATATAAAACCCTTTTGTAATTGCGTTTGAGTCACTGCAGTCTAGGGTTGTAATACGGTCGAGGTAAATTGGAATATCAAAACATTATTTCCAATAATAAGAGTCCAAACACGACAATAAACAAAATATCTCGAGTAACACCTCTTTTAGTTTACAAGTAAAATTTTTAAACCACTGTAAGTTTTTATTCCGCAGTCCCGTCTTGTAATTTTTACCTTTTTTTTTTTTTTGTTCCCCTGAGGAAAATGCATTAAATTGCATACCCCGGCTGTGGCGAGCCGGCGGTTATGTGGGGCTCTCCTCCCCAGAAGAGGGAGGCCTACCCACTAAAAACCTCAGGGATGGCCTTCCTCAGGCATGTAGGGAGCCCCCGGGAACATCAAGCCACCTCCGGGAACCCCCAGCCCCGCATGGGCCTAGAGAACTTAGGGGGTTTTAGTGAGTAGGCCAGTTCTGTCATACTGAAGAGCCCCACACACCCCATACACGGCCGCACCTAAGCAGCGCGGTGTCATGGTGCGTAAGGTGCATTTCCCTTGACAAAAAAAAAGGCTTTAGGCTGGCAACCCTACAATGTAACCGCTCGCCCTAGTCGAAGGTGGCGTTATTAAATTTTAAACGGACGACACATCTAAGCATGAAAGAATTTAGTGTCTAATGTGTCGACGTAATGATTTTAACATTGAATAAGTGTGTTGTAAAATGTAAAATTTTCCAAATTCCTCAATTTCAAAACGTCCGGCTATATTTAATCTTTAGTTAGTCTTAAATTTGAATTTTCCCTAAATTTAGGAAAACTAATATAGGACACTGCTTAGCTACTAATGAGATAACTCGTTCATTTTTAACGTCTTTATTACAAAACAAGATGAAGGTGATTTGTGACCATCACACTTATTGGAACACACAATTGAGTAATAAGCACTGACACTTCATCTATGGGGATTGCGATACCACATCACTGATATAAGTTAAACCTAGTTTTCAAACTGTCAAATTGGTTAATATTTTTATCGATATCATCAAATTACCGAATTAGATTCAGAGTCATTAAAACCGATATTTCAAATAAGGCTTTTTACGTGCTTATTTTATATAAATGTGTTTTGGTAATAATTTGGCGATAATGGAAACCTTATTTTACAAAGCTACAGTATACAGACCACTGTCAGGGCCGAAAATAAATTATTTTGATCTCAACAGGAACGAATTTTATAACGAAATAAAATAATGGTTTATCTTTTGCCTATATTCGTCCAAAATCCGATGTGAATGTTGCCATCGCAAATTAGAAATCTTATCAGTTTCATTTAAATTATTCAGTTAAGTTATATTTTTTTATAAATAAGCAAACTGCCATCCTGATAAATGATTACAGTGGGTATATTGTCAAGTTTCGATGTGAGCACTGCTGCTTAGGAGTTATCCATAAAATACGACATACGTTAAGGAAGGAAAAGGGGGTCGACGAAGTGTGACATTGAGGGATAAGAGACAAGAGGGTTATTAAGTTTCATAAGCAATTGTGTCGCATCTATACTTTGCATCATACAAGGTTGGTCTCGCAAAGGTTGGTTCTCGAAGAATTCCTGCAGACGTACGTGAGGAATTCTTTATATAGATGATGACGGTGATGCTATATGGTTGGAAATACATTAAATGTTTCTGATAATAAGTAAATAATGAATTGGCGTGTATTCAAACATTTTTTTTAAGCGCCACAGATATATTTTTTTATTGCTCTTTAACCCGAAAGTGCAAATATTGGTTACAATTAAATCTCCGAATGATGATATTAAAATTAAAAAATATCTAAAAAGTCCAGCTGTTGTTGTTTAACTCCTGTTGTTTAAGTCGATATTTTGTTCATTATTGCCTTTATACTAATTTTCTAGCCGTCAAAACTATGTTATTACTTAGCTTAATGACTACTGATGTGTGTGTAAAAATTTCGCAAAATTTGTTCTCTTGGTTATTAAAAAGGAAAACGTTTGAGCCAAATTAATAATAATAATAATAATAAACTCTTTATTGCACACAAAATAAATACAAGAAATAAAGTAAACAAACAAAGACAATTATGAGCAAACGGCGGCCTTATTGCTAAAAGCAATCTCTTCCAGGCAACCTTAGATAAGAGAAAAACGAAAACAAACTAGGAATTTTGGGAATAGGTGCAATTATTGTGAAAGTAAATAAAGTAAAATTACGTTAAGAATTGAAGGACAGGAAATGGATACGGACTTGGTTCTTAAAGGACTCTAACGTTTGCGCTCTCTTAATACTTTCAGGGAGAGTATTCCAAAGCCGAACGGCATAAGAGGGAAAAGAGTAAGAGAGAAAATCAGTACTGCAAGAAGGGATATCAAGAGTCAAGTTAAAATTCGCTCGTAACACGCGACTGGAGGAAGAGGACCGAAAAGAGAACAAAGACTTAAGGTATGCTGGAGATGTAGGAAGAAACAAGATATTGTAAAGAAGAGATAAAATATGCAAATCTCTGCGCTGCCGAATAGGAAGCCATTGAAGTTTGGAGCGATGGTAAGAAACATGGTCAAATTTACGCAGATTGCAAACAAACCTGATGGCCACATTCTGCAGACGCTCAAGCTTGTCAAGTGATTCCTCCGACAGACCCACCCAGGCAGCGTCAGCGTAGTCAATTAAGGACAATAAGAGAGATTGAGCTAACACTGTCTTAGTCGCCGTCGGGAGGAAGTTACGAAATCTGTTTAGCGAACCATAGGCTGCAAATATCTTCTTGCGAACCACCTCAACTTGCGGTCGCCATGATAGGCACTGATCAAAAACTATCCCTAAATTTTTCACCGATTCGCTAAAAGGAATGGTTGTTCCCCCAAAAATCACCGCCGGCAACAGACTGTAGTCAATGCGCGAAACAAAATAGGAACTGCCGATGATAATGGTTTGTGTTTTGCTAGGGTTGATAGTAAGCCCGTAAGACTTACTCCATCTATCGATTATATTGAGGTAACTAATAAGTTATCGTTATAGCTTGCGAAAGATCAGATAGTGGAGCTTGTGTGTAAATCTGCAAGTCATCAGCATACATCAATGCGTATTCGCTGCCGACGGCCCGACAGGTAACTATGAAACCAAGCAATTACGATAGGAGATATGCCAAGAGAACGTAGGACACCAGTAAGCACATCAAAATCCACCGAATTAAATGCATTGCTGAAATCCAATAGTGTTAGCAACGTAAGTTGGCGGTTTTCCATACCCCGGTGAATATCGTGGGTAATTTTAGTTAAAGCAGTAGTCGTACTATGACCCACGCGGAAGCCGGATTGCAAAGGATTTAGGAGGTTATTAATGTTGAGGAATCTGATAAGTTTATGATAGACGAGCTTTTCTAGAACTTTGGAAAGGAATGGGAGGATGGAAATAGGCCGGAAATCACAAAAGTTACTAGGATTTACTTTTTTTGGAAGAGGAATACAAATGCATCCTTCCAAACTGAGGGAAATATTCCAGATGTGATGGAGGTATTGAGAATATGGGTGATGATAGGATTGACAATATCTAAAATAGGAAGGATCATATTACGACTAATGCAGTCACTGCCCATGGCATCAGAAGTTATTGAAGTTATTATTTTCCTGACATCACTATCTGTAACTGCCTCGAAGCTTAATGGAGTGTAATTAGGTAACGGCATCGAGGAAAGATAATTTAAAGTTTCAGTTTTAAGATCACCACTAAAGGGCGATAATGACGTAAAATGTGAATTAAGTAGATTTATATCAAGCTTGAAGTGATTGCTACGTACCTGAGATTTGCCAATACCCAATGATTTAAGAAATTTCCAAACTTTTGCTGGATTTTCACAATCTATGGAGTTATAAATATGGCGTCTTTGTGCGTCTCTTATCACTCTATTGCATCGATTTCTTGCAGTATTAAATCTAATCTGATTTTCAGGTGTTGGATTGCGCTTGTATCTGGATTTCTCTCTGTTTCTCTTAGTCATTAGCACGCGAATATCAGGAGTTAGCCAAGGTGCAGGGAGATGTTTGACTTTGATAGGCCTAAGAGGAGCATGAGAGTCATAAAGTACTTTTAAGCGATCACTGAATACTTGGACTTGTTTATCGACAGTATCACAATTCAACACATCTGACCAGTCAATGCCAGCAGCGTCCTCCCGGAGTTTTTCTAAATCCATGTTGGCAAAGCTACGACGTAGCAATATACGTGGTTTAACTTTGGGGGGACGAACACGATACGAAAGAAAAACTAGGTCGTGGTATGAGAAGGCCTCAGCAGAAAATTGACCATGCTTACTTACCATGTCTGGAGAAGAAACTACCATTAGGTCAAGGAGAGAAGGGGAGCAATTAGGGAAATGATGAGTTTCTTGGAGAGGTAGTATGTGAAGATTGTAAGAATTTATTAATGATACTAATTTTTTAGACCGGCAATCATTTTTAACCAAGCATGTATTAAAGTCACCCATGAGAATAGTATGTTTAAAATTAGGAGTAAAGGTTTCTAGAAGTAATTCTAACGAAGTAAAGTAGTCTACTCTCATGGATGGACTATAATAGACACCTAGAAGGATGTGAGTGTGAGACATCGTAATATCTAGAAAAAGGTGTTCAGCAGTGTTAGGTGGTGGTGGCTGAGCGGAATGACTAACAATAGAGTACGAAAAATCTGCACGGAGATATATAGCCACCCCCCCATGCGAAGAACTTACCCGGTCGTTACGAATTAACTTAAAGCCAGGGAGGGAGAAAGAAATTGAAGGTAACCGGGGATTTAAGAAAGTTTCTGATATAAGAATAGCATGAATATTCTTATTATCAAAAGAATTGAGCATATCAGGATAGTGAGAAGGAATGCTTTGTGCATTGAAATGTATGACATTAAAGTTCCCCGCAACACTGCTGAACGAATCCTGTAAATTTTCACCGAGAGTCTTGTCGAGGCTGCAAAAGCTAGAGTTGGACGACGGAGAGGATGAACAGGAATGGAAGAAGATTCTTTGTAATCTCTATACAAAACCGCAATTTCATAATTTAAACCCTAATATTGACAATCCAAACGAGAAGCAGCTCCAACACGAGTTTACTGCCGTAAACGAGAATTAAGTACAATACAATTTATTTAACTAAATACAATACAATACAGTTTATTACGAACAAAAATGTACGCATTCGATATAAGTACAAACGAATGAAAAGGAGACACAAGTCATTATTTTGGTTTTTGTTTCCCAGTGAAATGCTTTTACCACGGGGGTGTGGACCCCCTGTAGTTATCTGGGACTTTCCATTCGAGGACCTACCCCTAAAAACACTGAGGGTTCCGACTCATCGCTTTTCCGCACATAGAAAACTTTTCGCAAGGCACTGGGGCATCTGCGGAAGACCTATAGCACTGTAATCAGGTTTTCGAGTGAGTGGGTGTGAGACATGAGCCTAACTAAGGCCTGATCACCTTACGAACATAGCCTAAGATAAGTCTTAGGCTAGGTTCGTGGTAGCTCTCGGTGAGATCGTATAATTAACGTGTGATGATAACTAGTTTTTTAGATATTTTTGTTATACTCCCCGCTTTATCTTCTATCTTCATATATTTATCAAAGTTCTTTTTGTTGTTGAGTACATACATTTGTGGCTTTTACTGTAAATGTACCGTCGAGTTTCGTATCTTCGCCTGTGATACCTAATTTCGCCTAGTTTGACATAAGTCGTAATAGATATAAAGTATAAAGCGCAAGCCTTAAATAAATCCACTAAATACAAAGTATTTTTTACGCGTGGCAAGATTTTTTGAACGATCTGCTTCTATCTTCACACAATTGACGACCAGTGAGGTTTTTCTGCGACACTGACCGCATGTTTTTTTCAGCCAGTGATTTTACTTTTGTTTTAAGTAGTGATAAAGACCAGGTAAGATGAAACTTTATATATGACTATAGCCTATAACTATACCATTTCCAATTGAAATTGTAATTTTATAGCTAACTTACGTTTAAAGCTTATATTTTTATAAGATGTTCATGAGAGTACTTAGTGGCCATCTTCTTGCCGAACTTCGCCTACCCATAGGGTTGTCAAATTTGTTTTGAAATATTCACAGGGGGATGATATTACTTCACTTGTGTCTAAACTAAAATATATTATTTAACATTTCATTTTTATTAAAATAACATAACATATTATCTCGCCGCTTTCTCCGAAAGGGTAGGCATATGTTAAGTCTCCATGTAACAATGTGGTGGCGGGCCTGTTGCACCGGGCACAATATGAGGCAAGCTATATTCAGAAAGATACCGATATTGAGGAAAGTTAAAGTAGTAAGCTTCTTTTGTCTTAAAAGTCTATTCAGACTAATTACTATAATGGTTGCATTTCAAGTAGGTGACTCTAGATATTTTTTACTTAAATAATAGCATCCTCAGTTTTTGACAGATAAATAAGTTGTTATTTTATTTTCTATTACCCTAGCTGTCATGGCGAAACGAAAACCGATGCCGGAAAACCGTAAAAAACGGGCCTATACTGTTAATCATTCCAAAGATTTGATAGACATCGCTGTGAAAGCACTGAAAGAGAATACGATGTCGTCTTATGAGGCCGAAAAGATGTTTGGCATCCCTCGTAGAACATTGTTGGACAGGTTGCACAACAAGCACCCTAAGACTCCTGGATGCCCAACTCGGCTTACCGAAGAAGAAGAAGCAAATATCTGTAAGGTGTTAGTTGCAGCCGCCGATTTTGGCAGTCCTCTGACTCTTCTAGACTTGCGGATAGTTGTGCACAGGTAGCTAACGCTTTAAAATATGTATATTATGTGACTGTATTTTTTTGGGTTAATAATGCATGCATATATGGTCTCCTTTTAGATCCTTATTGCCTTAATTAGTTTTACGAAAGGCTCATGCTATACTCTAGCAATCATATTATTTTCACAAATTAATTTATGTTACATTATCATTTAAATTTAGATATCAACTCTATCAATTCTTATGATATTTATTTCTGTAATTTGATTTATTTTTTACTTCTTTATGGTAGTATTTATAATTTCAGATATCTGGAGGTAAATGGAAAGCTTATTATTTTTAATAACAAATTACCTGGCAAAAAGTGGGTTTACTCTTTTTTAAAGAGAAATAAATCAAAATTGACTAAAAGAGACGTACAAAATATTAAAAGAAGCCGTGCGGAAAAAACATGTAACGAAATAAACGAGTATTTCAAAAATCTAAAAAAATCTTTAGATGGCGTCCCTGCAGAAAACATTATTAATTATGACGAGACGAACTTTTCAGACAATCCTGGAGTCCAGAAATGTATATTTAGAAGAGGCGTCAAGTATCCAGAACGGGTGATGAACGTAACGAAAGGAGCCATATCTGTAATGTTCGCTATAACTGCAGGTGGAGAATGTCTTCCACTATATGTAGTGTACAAAGCGGAGCATTTGTATACCCAATGGACCCTTAATGGACCAAAAGGATGCAGGTTTAATAGATCAAAATCGGGATGGTTTGACAGCATTTTATTTCAAGATTGGTTTAAAAATATCATTTTGCCGTGGGCTAGAACGAAAATCGGGACAAAACTCTTGATTGGTGATAACTTAGCGTCTCATATTAATCACCAAATTGTGAATGATTGTGAGCAAAATGATATAAGATTCGTATTTTTACCACCGAACTCATCACATTTAACTCAACCGTTAGATGTTTGTTATTTTGGACCGTTAAAAAAAATTTGGAGAGAAATTCTTTTAAACTACAAAATTAAAAACCCGAGAGAAGCAACAATCCACAAAGGTCATTTTCCAGATTTACTAAAAAAATTAGTTGAGTCACTTAAAGACAAAACACCCAACATAATTAGTGCATTTAAAGCAACTGGAATCTCTCCATTGAATCCCGACAAAGTAATCAGAAAACTACCCGAAACAGAACAGCCATCAACTAACTATGCAACTATCGACAATACTCTGTTAGATTGGTTAAAAGAGACACGCTCTCCAGACCCAAATAAAAAAATAAGAAGTAAGAAATTAAATATCCCACCAGGTCAATCAGTCACCTCAGATGATTTCAAAAAAATCACACCTCAGCCGTGTAAAGAAAAGAGAGTCAAGCAAAAGAATATACAAAAAAATAAAATAAAAAATACAAAAAAGCAGATGAATTCAAACTCGTTATTGCAGCCATCGTTAACAATGAAATGTCCCGACAGCCTAAACCAATTATGTATTACAGTTATCAATTATTTAATCCAACACATAGAAATCCCTGAGGAATTAAGTGTGCGTAGTTTTACTGAAACATTAAGGACTGATGAAGGAAATGTACCTGTACCTAACTGGATGTATTTCGTAGGTATTTAGGTTCGAAGATGGATAGTTAATAAACGGAAATATATTATGATGGATTTAGAACTTTTATTTTTTATATTATTAAGAGACTATATTACAATTTTTATTTGTGCTTCTAAAAACATTTCAAAAGTAGAAGTGACATAGAAAGTCCTTGTCAAAACTAAACTTTAAATTATGTGACAATTATTTGCCTAAGCAGGTAGAAATCTAGCGACTTATAAAACTCTATGTTTACTACTCCAAGTCGCGACATACTCCCGCCGTTGCAGATATACAATGTTGATAAACATTAAAATAATTCTGCAATAAACGTACACCATAACAAAATAAAAAACACAACTTACAAATTTAATCTATGAGGAATTCTGATGAGACGACCAGTACGAGAGACCGTTTGCTGCGGTATCGGTATTGCTGTCTCATTCCCTGGCACGTTACACTGCTTATGATTTCTCTTATCATTTGAAACTAAATCTTGTGCGTTTGATGTGGATACCTCCAAAGGATAAAGTCTTTGAATAGGCCTTACTAACTCTCCATTTGCTGTTCGAATTCGAACAACACGTTCCAAGCCATCAACCCCGGTATACATATCGATTATAACACCCAATGGCCAATTCATCCGTTTTATGTTATCGGATCCTATTAAAACTATATCCCCAATACTAACTACATCAGACAATTTTGAATTCCGCTTCTCTGTTAAACATGATAAATATTCTTTACGAAAACGGCATTTTAAATCATTTGTTAAATTTTGAATGTATCTCCATCTAACTGAAAGGCTCTGAGAATTAAGAAAGTCTATGTTACTCGGCCCTATTTGACTCCTCAGGAACATTGACGGAGTAAGCGGTTTCAAGTGTTCTGTATTGTCCGACAAATATGTAATCGGACGATTATTGAGAACCGATTCCACCTCGCACAATACAGTGTAAAGCTCTACGTAATTTAAAGACGCTCTACCTAAAATTCGTCGTAAAATATTTTTCATTAGGCCTATCATGCGCTCCCAAAATCCTCCCCACCATGGCGCTTGAGGAGGTATAAAGCGCCATTCTATTTTATGAACACTAGTTCTCGATGCAATATCATCCCAGTCTAATTCTTCGAGTGCATTTCTAGCTCCATGGAAATTAGTACCATTATCGCTGTAAATGATTTTAACATTACCTCTTCGGCCACAAACCTTTTAAATGCCAGAAGAAAATCTTCAGTAGACAGCGATAATGTTATTTCGATATGGACTGCTCTATACGTGGCGCATGTAAACAATGCTACCCAACACTTATTGCCCGAGCTAAGATGCAAAGGTCCCGCCATATCAACACCGGTCACCTCAAAAGGGTTACTACAAGTAATTCTGTTTAGCGGAAGCGGAGCAGTAGGCAAACTACATGATTTTGCGCTGTGACGTCGGCAAATTACGCAGCTCCGTATAACTTTATTAGCCAACCTTCTGATACCTACGATCCAATAGTTTTCTCTTAATTCATTGATTAAGGATTGCGTGCCAGCATGAAGTAACGTAAGATGTTTTTGGCGAACCAGTCTTTCTATTATTAAATTTTTGCTTGGCACTAAAATTGGAAACATGAAATTTTTGCAGTCGTTAGCTAACGTCAATCTAGTTTTTATACAAATTAAGTCATTGTCATTAACAATCTTTTCTATATTTATTTTACTCAATGAACATTCATTTTCTTTCTGGATCAATCTTAACAACTTTATTTCTGCATTTTCATACTCCTTGCTATTTAGATCTGTCCCGTTTCTCAGGCTATAAATCTTTTGACAATTACTCACAAATCTAAAACACCAAGCAACCGTCCTGACAATTTTAGAATATTTACTAAAATACAGCAACCGATCAGTTAATTTCTCTTCGTCTTGTACCAAGAGCGCAATCTTTTTGTATTCTTTATTAACTTCGTCTTCATTGGGTATAGGAAACGAACTTGGCCACTCCGATTGAGGTTCCTTTAACCAAGATGGACCTTCCCACCATCTCGACTTGAGAAGTTGCTTTGCGTTACAACCCCGTGATGGCAAATCTGCGGGATTTATCTCGCCCGGTACATGACGCCAACTGTTAACGTTTGTTTTGCTACATATTTCCGATACACGATTGTGTGCAAATACATTTAACCCGACGCTTTTATTAATCCAAGCTAGAACTATGCTTGAGTCGGTCCAGTAATATTCCTCACAATTAATTGTTAGTCCTCTCTTTATTTCAAAAGCTAATCTACTACCTAATAAGGCTGCGATTAATTCTAACCTTGGGATTGTTACTGATTTATTTGGTGTCACTCTAGACTTTGCTAATATCAACTGTACTGATACCAATCCGTTTAGTTCTGAACGCAGAAACACACATGCGGAGTACGCTGATTGGCTCGCGTCACAAAAAATGTGTAAAGAATTATTGCTTGTCGATAAATCCGATTGACTTAAGCGTCGTGGTACTTTGACTTCATTTAGAAAGTCTACATCCCTAAGCCAAACGCGTATACGCTCTGCTAATTCAATCGGAAGCTCCGAGTCCCACTCAATATTTTTAACCCAGCATTCCCGTACTAGCAGTTTAAGAATTATTGTTACTGGACAAACAAATCCCAAAGGGTCAAATATACTCTGTACCAAAGATAACAAAACTCTTTTCGATATCTTACTAATATTATTTGTTAATGGTGACGGTACTCTGCAATACAAATTATCATTCTTGGGATCCCACATAATACCCAACACTGAAATACAACTGTCTTCTCCTTCAGTGGTAACAGGACCCGTAACCCAACATCTTAATTCGAACTTCCCGTCACACATCACTTGTTTCGCCTTTTCTATAAAATGTTGCATTTCATCTAAACTATTTACACTTATGACTAAATTATCAACATAAAATGAATCTTTAAGTTTCTCTACTACTTCACTGGTCTTATATTTACTTAAGTGGTGTTGAATAGTAGCTGACAGTACGAATGGACTGGTAGTAACACCAAAAACAACTCGACAGTGTCTGTATGTTTTTAATCCTTTGCCCATGTTATTAATATCGTTCCACCATAAAAACTTTAAAAACTGTCGGTCATCAGGTGTTAGCGCAATTTGTAAAAATGCCTTCTTTATATCAGCCGTTATGCCTATGGCTCCTTTTCTAAAATTAATCAGCAAGTTAGGTATAAGTTCTATTAAGTTTCTACCCTTTTCAAGACAGTCATTTAAAGATAGTTTGTTTTTGTCTGAGGCGGAGGCGTCAAAAACAGGTCTTATCTTTGTGGTCAAACTCGCCTCTTTCACTACTGCGTGATGGGGCATGTAGTGACCTTTTTGAGCGTCATCGTTAATAACCTCTTCAATTATGCCATTATCTAACCACTCACGAAATACTTGGTCATACTCGACTAATATTCCTGTCTTTTTTAATTTTTTGGTAGTTGACATTAACCTCATGTTAGCTAGATCGTAATTTGGCAGTAAACTATCAACTGTTGCCTTCCACGGCAGTTTAACCTCGTAACGACCCTCAACATTTACTTTAATTGTTTGGTTGAAAAATTCCTGTACCTCTGCTTCGATACTTCCTATGGACTTAACTTCAGAATCGTCTCTAATCCCTAAGGTCTCCAACTTCCATAGGTCCTCCACATCAAACGAACAGGAAACTGTACTTACGGATAGATTATTGGAGCAGTAAATACCAAACGCAGGGCCCTGAACTGTCCAGCCCAGCCGTGTCTCCATCGCAAACAAATTGTCATCTACTCGTACTGACCGTCCCGTTAGAATTGCACCTAAAATGTCAGAACCGATTAACAAACTGACCTCATTAATATCATTAATACAATCAGTTAATATTATACCTTTTTGCTGCAATTTATTTAATAAGTTACCCTGTCTCACTTTTGGCAAATACCCACAAATGTTCTCTTGCTCAAGCATCTCAATTTTTGTTTGGTAAGTGCAGTCCATATTCGAAACTGTTACTTCAAAAATATTATGTTTCTGCTTCTTAGTAACTACTCCCCCAAACAACGTATGACTTATCTCTTGCTGTCCAATCGCTTTTAATTTCAAACGCTGTGCAATACTTTTCTTTATGAAAGAACGCTGCGCCCCTGAATCTAGCAATGCACGAACTGCAACTGTTTTAGTTTCATGCGTAACATTGACCATCAAGGTTTGTAGAAGAACCGGACTTATAGACGATGACGTTGCTTGATTTGACATCGTCTGTTCATCATTACTTCTAAAAGTCATGTTCTTTTTTGTGTCGTCTTTAATTACACGTTCGCACATTATAGGATAGTGTTTTCTATCGCAAATTATACATTTAATGTGTTTTCTGCATTTGTTTGACATATGCCCAGCTTTCAGACAATTGTAGCACGCATTCTTACGTTTCAGAAACTCACGACGTTCTTCCAATGACATCTTATTAGCATAGAAACATTCAGAACTTGTATGTGCTGGCTTGTCGCACCATATACATGTTTTTGCTTTCTCGGTCTGAAATTCCTTTGCCTGCTCTACAAATTTCTTATTTTTATTACTGGCGGTTGTAAAGCATGATGCCGTCGGCTCCGAACCATGCACCGGCCCATTAAACTCAAACTTATTTCGTGCTAACTTAATTCTCTCATCAGCTTCAACTTCCGCTTTCATAAAGCTTAATAATTCTGACAGCTGATTACCAGATTCTGTTCTCAAATGTGATCTGCTCCATGCCCGCAAAATATCAATTGGCAATGCAGACTCAACCATAGCAAACAAAAAAATTGCATATTTGTCTTGCGTGACTCCAAGTGATTCGAGCGCTAAAATTTGAGTCATGATTTTATCATATAACGCTCTGATTGAAGTGTTCGACGTTCCTTTTATTTTAAGTAGCTCCCTAAGATAATGCTCTATCAAAATATCCTCACGAGCAAATCTTAGCTTCAACTGCTCTATGACTTTATGATAATTTTCAGCTGAAGGTGGAAAGCTATCTACTAACTCACGTGCGCACGAACCTACTTCCATACTCTGAATCAGATATTGAAATTTATCTTCATTATCAATAGTCTCGTCAGTATCTATTTTTTTGAACTGTGCCCAAAAAGGAAGCCACTTATGTATCTCTCCGTTAAATTGTGGGAGCTCTAATTTAGGTAGTCTCAAATAACGTTTTGCGCAACTAGATTTTGAAGAGACACTACTACAAGCATAACCATCTTTAACGGTTTTCTTTGATTCACTCACTGCACAGTCTAATAGATCCATCATCTCTTTCACTTTTTGTTCTAAATGATACCATCTCGACTCATACCCATCAGCATCATCACTTTCTCTTTCTATAAGCTGTTCCTCCCGGATCTCGCTCTCTAGCCAGCAATTAAAATATTTATTTTGAACAACTACCAAATGATCGTGATGCATACTTAGCTTTTTATGTTCAGCACAGATGTTAGACGTCTCCTTTTTTGTTAAATATTCTTCCAATTTATTGGCACTTATTGAGAATCGTCTTCGTGCAATTTTCCGCTCTAACTGTAGCCTATCCATATTTTCTTTAGTCACGGTCGCCATTATGTACCTAACTGGATGTATTTCGTAGGTATTTAGGTTCGAAGATGGATAGTTAATAAACGGAAATATATTATGATGGATTTAGAACTTTTATTTTTTATATTATTAAGAGACTATATTACAATTTTTATTTGTGCTTCTAAAAACATTTCAAAAGTAGAAGTGACATAGAAAGTCCTTGTCAAAACTAAACTTTAAATTATGTGACAATTATTTGCCTAAGCAGGTAGAAATCTAGCGACTTATAAAACTCTATGTTTACTACTCCAAGTCGCGACAGTACCATTCATTGGAGAATTGCCAGAATGCCTGAAAAGTAATAAAGCTAAAGTAATAGTTACTTCTGATATTACTATTCAAGCAAAGCCATCTCATAGTAAGCAGAAAAAGATACATTTCAAAAAGAAAGAAACTAAAATAACACGATCGGCTCTACACATGAAACTAGTTCCATTAAAACAAGAAATGGTGACTGAACAAAAAAATGAAGATCATATACAAGAACTACAAGAAGAACAGAAAGAAAATAATTATATGGGTAAAAGTAGAAAGAGAAACATAAAATATGAAGATACCAATATATCAAAAAAAGTAAGCAAAAAACGCAAGCCTTTAAAACAAAGAAATAGAAGATCTTATAGTTCTGAATCTAGCTCAACACATTCTGAAACTGAAAAATATACTGTTGATACGGATGACTCCGAATATGGGACAATGGAAGATTACATTACAGCGTTTTTACAAGTAAATGAAGAAGATAATTTTGAACCATTAATACCTTTTGGAATATCTGATATTGAATATCTCACAGAGGATGAAAAGAAGTTAAAAACAGGCACCTGGGTTTTGGCAAAGTTTGTCACTAAAAAAAGTGAAAAACATTTTGTGGGCAAAGTCATCACAATTAAAGGTACTACTCCCGAAGTTAAATTCGTGAGAAAAGTTAAGGAATCAAAATGTAATTCGGGAGTAGTGTTTACTTACCCGAGGGTCGATGACATCTGCACCATTAGACATCTTGATGACATACTTCTAATATTGCCAGATCCAAATATTTCTCGGCGAGGGCAAATAGTATTTAATAATATTAATTTGAGTAAATACAATTTACAGTAGTTTTTAAAACAATAAATTGTATTTACTCTTTTACCTTTTTAAATACACTGGACAACAAATAAACCGGGCCACCAGCTACTTTGTTGGAATTGTGATTCGATTATCAAACAAAGTATATAATTTACAACTATAAAAGTTATACCCACAGAAAGTCGTTTTAATGTTGAAATGACAACAAATTTATCCCAAAGTACCGCCAATTCATTTTAATAATCAAACAACAAACACGAAGTAAACAATTTGCTATTTTTCAAAATGAGTTCCCGATTAGAGTTTTGTACAATTAGGGTAGTCGGAGATTTCTCATGATTTCTTTAGTTGATGTCTGTCGTTCACTACAGATCTTTTACCAAATACCGAGACTAAAACCTGTTTTTTTTTAAATATCATGAAGTGCACTTTCTGTTCGTGTAACTTTGAAAGTTGAAAGTTTTATTCTTTTTAAGAAAATCGGATCTAAGTTCTAAGGTGACTGTAACGGCCCGGTTTATTTGTTGTCCAGTGTAGTGTTTTTTTTTCTGTTTACTACAATGCTGATTGAAAGTTGAGACTAACTAATTGTTAATCTGATGTGTAAGAAAAGCCGACTATCACTTAAGTACGTAGTTATTATATTTCGCAAGTGTTGGTGTATGTCTAGGTGTAGATCCTATCCAATGTCAACTTATTGCCAATGTTCAGAAGCTATTATTAAGTTTGTGTTATTACATATTTTACGTCTATTTAAATAAATAAACTATTTTTAAGTTACATTAAGTATAAACGAATGTCTATTTAATTTTGTAATCATATCGATATGTATGTTTTCCATATAGGTTTGTTTATAAGTCTCGCTATGATTTATAAATGAGGAGAAGCCAAAGTTTATTTTGATCTCAATTACAAAAATATATTGATAAACGCAAAAAGAACCAAGTTTTGTTTAAAGAATAAACATTTTTTAAATAATTAATATTTTTTTCTTATAAACCATTTATCAATTCCTTTCTATTTTTTACAAGCTGGTTAGGTTTTGGCAGCCCTAGCATCATTATAGAAAATGTATGTAAACAGCTCCTGACTGTTGCCAAACTTCGCCTACTACGCATTTTTTTAAAAATGGGCCTACTCTAGTGTTATTAATGTCCATATTATATTAAAGCCCTCAATGGAGATAAGACTTAACAATTGAAAGTCACACTAAAGCTTATTATTCGTGGTAAACATGTCATAGGCGAAGATTGGAAAAAATACCCAAACATCGCCTATTGCCTTTGAGGTCATTTATTACCATGTTCATCAATGAAATTAAAAGCTTTGGTGGTCTATAATGTTACTCAGGACTACTGAAAAACGTTTTTTCGCCCTGGCGGACTTAAATTCCTTCTCATTTGAGAGATTTTTATAAAAAGGTATCAAAATCTAGGCGAAGATACGGAACTTGACGGTACCTTTTTTTTTTTTTTTTGTTTCCCTGAGGAAAATGCATTAAATTGCATACCCCGGCTGTGGCGAGCCGGGGTTATGTGGGGCTCTCCTCCCCAGAAGGGGGAGGCCTACCCACTAAAAACCTCAGGGATGACCTTCCTCAGGCATGTAGGGAGCCCCTGGGAACAGAAAGCTTCTTCCGGGAACCCCCAGCCTCCGCTCCCCCGTCGACACAGGGGAGCCCTCCTCGGGGGAGGCTTACTACCTCCCCCGGTCTCCTCCACCGACGACGCCCCCCGGCCACGGAAGGGGCGTGGTCCATCCCGGGTCGCCGTAGCAGTCGCGACTTACTCGCGCCCGCCGGCGACCCGCGGCGGCGCCGCAGCCGTGCTACCGAGCCCGGCGCCGCCCTCCTCGAGCGGGACCGGCCATCTCCCGACCCCGCCCGGCGGCCTCCTTCTGGAGCATCACCGCCTCACAGAAGGAGGCCACAGCCCTCCAACCTCCCTCGCCCGCCAGCACCGCCGCAATCAATGCCGGCGGAGACAGACCCCGCCCGATCTCCGCGACCAAGACCCGGCGCCCGGAGGCCCACGCGGGCACTCCGCCAGCGTATGCTGGGCCGAGTCGAGGTCGGACTGTAAATGTACCTATTAAATATAAATGAATAGACCAGAAAATACGAATATATTGTTGCTTCTTAGAAATCGTTTAATACCACGCACGCAACATAATGCTATTCCAGCGATATTCTTAATCAACGCAAAAAGTTCAATAGTAGGTAAGCTATTAAAGTCGAACTGATGCAAATTTATTCTAAACTATCGTTAGACATGCATGCGTGCTGTCGCAACTAATGAAACATTCTGGGAATAGCCCTTCCTTTAGTTTCAAATGTCATATGCACACAGTTCTACGACAAGGCGATGGGCACTATTCTATAGAATACATAGAATGTTCTTTTCTTCTTTGCGCTTGCTTGAATATCCACTTTGATGTACAAATTATTCCCAATATTTACATTAAGTTTCGATACAGACGTAGTCGGACAAGTTTTTTCTGTCTTTAAATCATCCATCAAACAATACAATTCACAATTCATAAATTCCGTTTAATCAAAAACTCAAAACTCTCAAACATTTATTTGTGATAAATTTAATTATTTTTTATCTGATTGAACATAGTAGACAGTATTTCAAAAGGGCAAATAATTAGGTTTGCAATAATCTTATGCCTTAATGCTAACTTATTTTTTTTTTTAAGAGAGATTAGGACTACGTCGACGATTAGTCGAATTTTTGTGTTTTGGACACAAGCAGTGTAGATATCGCTAACGGTATCTTGCGATCTTTTGTAAATTGACGATCCACCTTGTGGAGGGGGGTGGGCGGGGGTGGTACTGCATTCTATTTTATTTTTCTGCAGGGGGCAGCCACTGAACTCCTTCCCAATAACGTGGTTCGTTGTTGATTATCACAAATTTGTCATTTCTACACTGTCGACTCTTTACTATATCTCTTCATAATCATTAATGCAGGGCATATCTGTCCTAGCATCATCAGCCTACCCTATATAGTTATGTAAAGGCGTTTAGGCCTTAGTCAAACATGTTGGCCCAGTGCGGATCGGTCGACTTCACACACACGTAGAATTTTTCACAGATATAATATGTAGGTTGCCGTACGATATTTTTCTTTTCCTTAGATGCATCGGAAAAATGTACATATGAAAAACGAAAAACACATTCTAATCTGGCCACAGACCACTGCTGAGACTACAAGCACCACCGACGCTCCTAAATTCAAAATTATATTTTGTTGCAAGCAAATCGGTAATATAATTATATTGCCGTACAACAATTTTCAGAAATAACTAAACGACATTAATATTGACTTGTCCAATGTTTGACATCGCCAATAAGTTAAACAAATATGTAAAATTATGTTCGCGTAAGGGTTAAGATAAGCTAGACCGATGTAGAGCATAGCAGGGTAGCATGGTCAATGTTTAACAAAACGCTCTTTATAAATAAAGATTTAAAAAAGTTAGCGACAAGTAACTGTCAAGGTCAAGGCGTAACAATAGGTATCACCTAAATTTAAACTAGCTCATAACATATGTGATAACCGGCCGAGACCTTGAAAAATATGATTACAAAACGCGCCCAAGGGACAGATTCGCTGTAAACTTGACATCGTTAGCAAGCGAGGGCGGGAACTAGTTCCGAAACCGGGTAATAACTAATAATGTGCGTCATAATTCAACGCCTAACGCGTCCCGCTGGCACACGGGCGCTACCTCCGAGCATGTAACCAGGTATCCTGCTCATGTTACAACACTCAGCTAATTGGCTTTCCATTTTAATGATCGTGTAAACTAAATCAGCAAGCGACAGCAGCTGATCCAAGATTTTGCTTGCCTTTGCTAAGAATAAATTTTATGTAGGTTAACTAAAGTAGGTAAAGTAAAATATAAAAAAAAATATCACTTAATGTAACATTTTCAATGCGTCAGATAGTAAAGTCACAACTTTTTTTTATGACATATTACTGTAGTCGTGGACGTCTTTATGCAACACCTTACACATTATATAGGGGTTCTCAGCTTTGAAAGCGAAACATCCTTTGGGATTGCTATCGGTTAGGCAACATCTCAAGAGTGTTCCCATGTCCAAGTAAAATCAGCAAGTAGTACGTGCTGTAGTATAGTACAGGTCATGCTTTATCACCCAAAACTTGATGAGTTCATTTTCGGCTTTACTCAAAGACATTAAAAGAGCTATCCACTTACAATAGTAGGCACACATAAATTAGACGAAATCTTCAATTAATTTTAGCTAGATAAGAAGTTAATATGCTACAACACATATATTAATACATATTACATGGAGTATATATTACCAAGAGAATACATTTGAAATTTTCATAAAAAATTGACATGTAGGCAGCAGCAATAAGAGTCTTGGCTCGGTGTGGGGTTGCCTAATGACAAGAACACCGAACATATTCAACCGCCATTTAGAGGTGAAACGTGGGCAACAGTCATTGCGCTATTCAACGCAGCACAAGTGTAAGTACATGTTAAATATATACATATATATATATTTAGTATAAAATAAATACAAGTTATCTTGGAATTGGAGAAGACTTGATGACCATCAATTAATATTATATGTAATAATTTAAAAGGGAGAAAAATATATTATATGAAACTATATGAAAACGAGATTTTAGCGAATTCAAATCAAATTTCAAATACCAAATAATAAAAAATTCTAAATTTAATAAAAACTTAAGGATACACGGTTTTCTAAACAAGAATTTCTCGTATAGTCACATCTCAACTGCAAAGAGAAATTCCTTGTCAAGTGGCAGATAGCACAATTTCAATTGCGATTCCGATCCTAAAGTTGTTTCATCAAGAAATAGTTGTCGGTTCAAGAGAACCAGCCGGACTCGTGTAGACAAACCCTTATCAACTGCCCCGCGCAGCCGTCGAATCAATTGGACTAATGTATAATTATTTTAGGTACACAAATAAAAAAGAACAAAATCAAGTAAGTAGGGAACAATAGACTTTTATTATTATGTAAAATAACGCTCAAATCCGTGTATATTTAATGCTTTAGAGATGTGAAGGAACAATTACAAAAAATCTATAGGACACTTTGACAAGATAATAATATAAACTAATCATATTCACTAATAAGGAGATTCATCAGGAGTTCATCTTCGAGACTACAGAAGAGATAGGAAATTTCGTCTTGGAAAAGGGAGTATCTCAATCAAGCAACCCAAATACCAGGTGCAGAATAATGAAAGAGACGCTATATCTGGCAATGGACAAACGTGGGTACTAACTTAATAAGATAAAAATATTCACATCTTTTTTAAAAATGAAAGATCAGCCATTTAATAATATATAACATAATATTATTTACAGATTTCGTAATCTGTATCATGATCATAATGATCATGAGGGACGATGAGTTCGTTACTTGAACTATATATAATTTTAGATAACTCACGTAGCAGCTTATTTATAAAGACACTATAATCTCACTATCTCCCGCAAGCACACATTAGATCAATGTTTTGCACTGAATCCTATTAGCGCATACGACGACGCTATTAACCCAGCGATTACGTCTGAGTATGCAGCTTATGGAGGTCGTGCTCGTATAGCACCACATCAGCTGACATTAACAGCTTAATTTTACCAAAAGCGGATAATATTACGATAAAACGACTCCCAGTACTTTAGTCCTAAATAACGATCCCCAGTCATTTGGTAATAATTTCGTAGAACGACGAACGTTTAAATAAAGTGGCAACACAGCTTCCGTAAATCCCTCCCAAAGGTGCTTTCTGAGGATTTAGAAACGGCAATCTTTATTTAGAAACTCCCGGTTAAAACTTCGAAATGAAAACAAAAACAGCACTGTACAAAGTACAATTAGTAAAATAACAATTTAGCTATTTGTGAATATAACTTTAGAGATAATTAATAATGAGTCAGTAAATGTTACAAAGTATTTTACTCAAATTACTGTTACGATCAAATCTACCTAAAGAATACAAAACATTTGAAGATCTTTTCCGAATATTCCGCGTACAGAAAAACAACTGTTCAATCATTTACCAAGCAAGTAACAATGCGAGAAGTTCCATAAATCAATGCGAGGCGAGCACACGCGATACCGGCGCGACCGAAGGAGTGCCCTCCACGGGGAGTGTAGTGCCCTCCTCTTGTCCTCTAACCCAATTTGTTCTAAAAGAGCCCTTGCCACTAGTGCTTTGATTTCGTTTCCTGACGATAACGGCGCAGACAGCGCACAGAATAAACGCGGCACACGTAATAGAACGGTCGTAACAATAAAAATATATTCCGAACTGAATAGGATAATTCCGTCGCCGGATTATTGTCTATAAAATAAATCCTCTTCAAGGCAAGGAGGAGGGCAATAAAAAAGTTATCGCTAACGCCTCCTTTGAAAGATGTGTTATTAATTTAAAACTTACTTAAGTTTTTAACGAAGTCAATTACTCTTTAAAGAAATAGAAGATTGAGAGAGAGAATTAAAATTTCACAGTGTACAATTTCATTAATCTTCAACGAGTTGCGACTGTTGATTTATATTCGCTTTTATATTGTCGTATATACAGAGACCCTAACTACCTACCTACACTTCAACCCTTGGAGTGTATAAGACTCCTTCAATAACAACCATTTGTCTGTTCTGGCCAATTCGTATCCAGTCCTGCAACACTTAGATTTCGTCAGAACGTCGATCAGGCAGATATGTAGTATAATACCATACTTTCCAGTCTAGAAATATCCTGATTCACATGTAGAATTAACTATATATTTTGATATTATACAAACAAACCAGCATTGATTCAAATGTCAGTAACAACAAATAAACATTAGCGAAATATTTTTTCATAGAGATTAACTGAGTTTTTGGAGCGTTAAAGCCTTCTGCAATTTTGGACAACTCCTTATTTTTGATTCTACAAGGTGCCTTTAATGCGAACGACAAATTGACACGAGCAATCGTTTTGTTTGCCATTCGCTTAGGGGTAAACACTGGCTCGTGTGCTACGCCGACGGTGAGTGCCTAACGAGATAGCTCGGAAGACTGAGTCGTATCCATTGTGCCCGACGGTCTAAGTGTCAGTGTGCGTTGACACAGGGACGGCTCGTGAGCAAACACTCAGCCGTGCTCTGCTCTCGATATTTGCCTTTCAGAATCAATTTAGACGCCTAAGCTGTTTAGGTGTGAGCTTTCGCAAAAGTAACATCTGGCTTTGAATATTTTATACATGAATATATCCATTACGTGAATATTTAAAAGGTGCCTAGTTTTAAAGTAGCACCAGTGACAAAAAAGTTAAGACTCAGGTTAGTGGTGTAAGCGCATATGATGAAGTAAGATATTAGTAATATTACTAGCAGAACTGTGAGGATGAACAAGAACAGGAATATGGGTAGAGGAAGACTTAAGACCTAAATTAGTTAACCTACATAACGAAGACAACAAAATGCCATAATAGATTGGAAGAAAACGGAAAATGGAACTTAACCAATCCGCCGACTCATCCACTTCAATGCGCCGCAGATTCATAAAGAAAGTGACTTGTGATACGACGACACCGATATTGGATATAAATCACATTGGCGCTCTCGGCGACAGAATTGAAATATCATGTAAACGCAGACCGGAGGGCCAATAAATCAACAGCCGGCGTCTATGCCGGAATCATAACTTTGTCCGGATTACAGAGCAAATTAAACTGCCTATTGTTTATCACCAACCTAATAGCGTCTTCATAAATTACTTGATATCAAGGATCCGGGATCCGGACCCTAGCGCGTCCTGACAGTCCGGGACATTATAGGGAGTTAAATCCATTGCTATTTATTAAATATCAAGCATCTTGCCAAAAGTCAGTTGCGAGTGGTTAAATGACAAAAAAGTCAATGGTAAATGGCACTGATTGTACTCATATTCAAATTTTAATATTAAATTCACGTTAAAAGTAACAATTTTTTACCATCCAATTAACCAGCACTCTCGGCACTTAGCTATCACATCTATCTCAAGAGCCAACAACGATAATAGGTCATAGGTCCCAAACTGCAATTCTTCAGGCTAGTGTCCTCCTATGAAATAATGTTCGCAAATTAGGAGAGCAGGAGGCTCTCCGAGAAGAACAGGCAAGACTCTGAAGATCTATTTTTTATTTGTTCGTTATAATCTTCATGTACAATATTAGTTAAAACTTTTGTTTTTTTTTTTATTCAATATGTATTTTGACAAACAGGCAAACTATGGGCTGACAATGAGTATGTATACTTACGTACATTACAATCGTCATTCCAGTTGCATTAAATAGTTAAGAGTAAGATCCAAAATCTTTGTCATTAACCGCCTGTAACATTCGATAGAAAACAATACCGATGAACCGAAAGAAACTGCGTTAGCAAATATATTTTCCAGGATCTATTAATAAAAGTCAGTATAAATCAACCACCTACAATAAAACGTTAATAAAATCGCCTTACCTCTGGAGCTCCGCAAGAAATCTCATTTAAACTGCCCCGCACCGAAGCCTGATTAACGTTTGGACCTTCCCCTCCTCTCTGAATACGGAACGACGTTTCCACGACGATTCCACAGGAGATAACAATTCCCTTCGTTAAATCCCGAGTATTCGTTAGTTCTTCCAATGAATTAAACTAAACCCGCAAGTTCATTGTCAGACTTTTAGCCCTTATTCTACCACTGACATCATATTTGAGAACAAGGACAGAATATTTTTGTACATTATTATAGGCATATAAACCAGAAGTGGCATCCATCACCTTTGTTTAGCGGAACCACTTCCTGTTTTTATTTTCTGAGAACACGATATAATTTTATATTGCCCGTGACGCGATTTCGATCGGCTATCTGGAGTAAATTACATTCCCACGGAACAAACAAGCGCAACTGGTGTTATAAAATTCGTTTTTGTCTCCATTTTGTTTTGATCACGGCTGGTATATTTTTTCACTATCCGTCTTTTCAAATGAAGTGCACGATTGTAATAGACACCTGTCTACTAACTATACTAATAGTATAAAGGTCGACAGACTTCCAGCTCTTTGCAGTGGCTACATGAAAGTCCGTTCGTAGCCTGTGTGAGTAGAATCGCCAAATTAGAAAAGTTTAAAAGCTCTTTCCTCAGACACAAATGGCACTAGCATAAAGCCGCCGGCTGTGTTGAACAAACCAACGCGTTAATTAAGGCCCGCTCTTGCTCTTGGCGTTTTTAAAAATCTCTCAGCCAATCTGTCTGAATACGCGGTTGTTTGCATTGAGAATGGCTCAGATGCAGCCACTTGTGAGCACTTTTATTGAACGGGACTATACCTATCTTTCGTAAGTGGATGACGAAACAGAATTTTAATATATGTATGTATTTTGTAATGCAAATATTTTTATCAAATCAGTCTAATTAAATTGATTAATAATAAAAGAGGTTTATTTCTTTATGCTACTACTGCATCCGAAAGTAAAAGCTTGAAAGCTGAAAGTAGAATTTGTTGAGTTGAATTGCAATAAATACAATTTTTGTAGCGAATTGGTGAGAGAACGAACCTTAAAAGAATCACTAGTGAAAGTACGCATAGCCACATCTCATTTTATATAGCTTACTTATACCATATTGTCAGTCTACTTGCAATATACATATACGAGGGCTGCACTAAAAGTATCGGGAATGGAATATTTCCACTATTCCTGTCATATTTAAAATCTTTTTAATTGAAAACTCTTTGGTTTTAAAAATCTAATACCATTTATTTACTTAAAAAAAGATTCTCGGTCTCCTCACAAGGTCTTGTTAAATTTGTTTAGTCGATGAGAAAATGGAATGGACTCGAGAGAATTCAAGAGGGATGATTTATTATGACTTTCGAAGTGGTTTAACACAAAAACAGTTTGTTGATCGGATGCTTTCTGCATTTGGTGACACGAGGGCTGCTACTTAAGTATCCGGAATCTGGAATTTCAACTTTTTTAAACGCAATATATGACCCCCATGGTCAAATTCATTCTTTTTTTGAAATACTGGCCGCTATTTTTTTTCCTTATGTACGTGTTTTGTTTCTGATGGGTTTAAAATGTCATATCGCTGAAATGATGGAACTCACACGTGAAAATATTCGTGCTATGATTTATTACGATTTTCGACGTGGTTTAACGCAACAACAGTGCGTAGATCAATTAACTTCAAATTTTGGTGTTGAAGCTCCATCAACAACCACTGTGTATCTCTGGTTTAGTGAGTTCAATCGTGGATGGAGTAAGCTCATGGACAAAGATAAGGAAGGTCGCCCGAAATCAGTCGTTGTGCCACAAAACATTAAAGCAGTACGAAAACTAATTATTTAAGACCGTCATGTTACGCATCGCGAGATAGAGGCTACTCTGGACATATGTATGGCAAGCATTAATAAAATATTACATGAACATTTGTTCGTAAAAAAAATTGTTCGCGTTGGATACCGCACAACTTCAAAAAGAATCAGCATCAAAAAGAAGCTCGCGTCGAATGGTGCAAGAATATGTTAAAAAAATTAACGGAGGTGACTCAAAATCTGTTTATAACATCTACACAGGTGATGAATCTTGGATCTATGCTTACGATCCCTAAACTAAGCAACAATCAACAGTTTGGGTGTTTCAAAATAAGCCGAACCCTACGAAAGTGACTCGTGCAAAAAGCACTTTAAAGCAAATGGTGGCCTGCTTTTTTTGTATTAATGGTCATGTGGCTACAATACCACTGGAGAATCGTAAAGCGGTCAATTCGGAGTGGTACACGACCATTTGTTTGCCGAAAGTATTTAAAGAAATACGTAAAAACAACAAGCGACGCAGAATCATTCTACACCACGACAATGCCAGCTGTCACACATCACGCGAAACAAATACATTTTTGAAGGGTCCAAAAATAGAATTGATGTGTCATCCACCGTATAGCCCAGACTGGGCACCTAATGATTTCTATTTATTCCCAAATGTAAAGAATAAATTACGTGGTCAACGATTTTCGACCCGTGAAGAGTCGACGCATTCAAACAGCATGTTTCAGAGATACCGCAGAGTGGAAAAAATACTTTAAAAATGGTTTCAACGTACGCCAAAGTGTATCGATCATCGCGGAGAATACTTTGAAAAACAATAAACCCATATTTAACCATATACGTTTGTTTAATTTTTCTATTCCGGATACATAAGTAGCAGCCCTCGTAAAACTCCATCCAAAACTACAATTTAACGCAATATACTTATATTTCAAAGTGGACGTATCAAGCTCAGTAATGATCCCCGTCAAGGTCGTCTAAAAACTTCAGTCACCCAGAAAAACGTTGATGCTGTGCCTAAAAGCTGATTGAGGAAGATCGACATGTCTCAAATTCAGACAACTTTAGGCATTGGCATGAGTCACAAATAATCTTGCATGAACAATTAGGTGTAAAAAAGTTATTTTCCCAATGGATACCGCATTCGCTCTATGAAGAGCAAAAAGTGTCTCGAGTAACTTGGTGCGTCAGAGCTCTCGAAAGATTCCACGCAAGATCCTCAAATATTGTTTACAATATCGTATCAGGTGACGAATCCTGGATATAGGCGTACGAACCCGAAATAAAAAACCAGTCACGATATTCGAAAATGAGTTAAAGCCAACAAAAATTGTTCGTTCACGGAATGTTGCAAACTTTTGTCTCCAAAACTGGATATGTTGCGACTATTCCTGTTGAGGGACAAAGGACCATTAATGCAGAATGGTATGCTAGCATTTGTTTGCCACAGATCCGTAAAGAGGACTGCAACCGTCGCATCATCCATTACGACAGTGCGAGTTATCACATCGCGCACAGAACAAGAGTTTTTGGAGCAAGAAAACATAGAACTATTAGAACATCCGCCGTACAGCCCCTACATCCGTACATGCCTAAAATAAAGAATAAATTGCGAGAGAGACTTTCATCACCTGAAGAAGCTGTGGACACCTACAAAACGACCATTTTGGAGACCTCAAGTTCCGGATGGAATGGTTGCTTCAATGATTGGTTCCATCGTATGGAAAATTGTCTCAAATTTCGCGGAAAATACTTCGAAAAGCAATAAATACAATTTTAAATAGTAATGTTGTATCACTTCCTTGTTTCCCGAAATTTTCAGTGCCGCCCTCGCTTATATATTAATTTATTTGGAGAAAAATCAATCAAATAAACGCATTTAAAAGTTACGCCCTCTCTTGATGTTGAATTAATATACAACATTTCACATAAACAACATATAAGATGCAAACACGTTTGGCAAGTAAACTACGTTTTAAATTACGCTATTATCTGATATCTCAACTTTACGGATCGATGCTAAAACCTTAATAAAGGACGTCGGAAATACTTATGTCATAAATAAACATCAATAACGTTCAAGAACAAAATTGAATTAATTTTCATTTTATTCATTCCAATCATCCATCCAATTTTAATCCAATTTTAAATTGATTTCCATCGAGTAAGTTAGTTTCCAATAAAAACAATCTTTAAAATTTGAACGAGTTTTAAAGGGTTGTTTTACAAAGAACTTAAATAAGATGCTATCTAATGAATAAATCCAATAAATAAAAAAATGTATAAAAGCAGGTTTTGCTTTTATGGAAAGAAAATGAAACAAAGGGAATGATGTATCCGAATAGAATATTTTAATAACCCGCCTGAAATTTGAATTAGATCAGGTCTCAGAGCCTTAATATTCAAATGACTCCGCGAAATATGACAGACAACAATATGTAGATCCCGACATTGCACGGCATTTATATGTAGATTCTGGTAAAGCACCACTTATTATGCAATGGGATAGATTAACCAATCGACTACCTAAAATCTCATTACAAATTCTCATTGAAGGCGACTTTCCGAGAAAAGAATTGGATGCTAAATCAATTAGACTAGATCGCCTTTCGAAACGAATTACAAAGACGTTACTTCTGTATTTTCCGTTTAGGAACGATCAAAATGAAGATATTCCTGTTTGCTATGTAGGCATAGTGGTTGATATATTATATTCAAGAACTTTCTAAAAGTTACAATATTACTATAAATTATAACAGTGGCTAGCAGCAAAATTCTGATTTTAATAAAACCTTTTTTGGATATACAAAGTCACGTTATCCAGAACACATATTCGAGCGACGACATTTTGCTGACTAATGACCCAACCACATTTTTTTTTAATAATAATATTTTATTATTATACTAAAGTAGGAATCTTCCAGATATTAAAATAATTAAATTATTTTCTATGTCTTGAAATCAATATACATATCTGCATTTACTTGGCCATGCCACAAGAACTACGACCCAATGCTTATTTAAAATATTTACATAATTATATTTGTCTTTTTATTATTAAAACATATAAAATAAAATATTGTATAAAATAACAGTATCTCCAAAAATAACACCTTTTTGAAATATCAGACTAAAATTAGAATAAAGACAAAATATTCTGCAAAGCTTAAGTCCATAACAATGTTAAAATCAATACCGCGTAATTCGCGGATCACTGGTATTGAATAGCTGTGTCTTTTTAAGTAAACCACACAAAGCTCTTTATAAAACTTTTACGAAATCTCGTCTTCTGAGTAAAGCTTCACGAATACAAATTATGGATTTATATTTTTTTGTTAATATTAACTTAAACGTCAAATTAAGCGTTCGAACCAGTTGTAAACTTTTGAATAGTTCTAGATATGTTATTTATTGTTCGATTAGCTTTAGTCCGTAGTTTCGCTCGCGTTTTCGATTTGGTTTTAAGAATGAACGTCAAACTTAGTAATTAAAAAAACCTACAATACTTGAGAAATTGAAATTGAAAGAAAGAAAGTGAAATTTGCTTATTTAATTAAAGGAGTAACCTCACGATCTTGGTGCGCTATATAAACTTTCACTTTTTTAGATGAGTTTTGGAAATCCTTTTTTTAGCGTACGCCTACATCATAATAGCTATACGTATGCCAGCGTAAACCGTACAGTGGTTTGAACTATGCGTTGATAGATCAGTATAATGAAGAAGTTTGAGTATATCGCCATAATAATAATGTCAATAGTATTATTATGGTCCGGCAACATAATTTATTTTAGAAATCCATGTGAAATTCGCTTCCAATTAACTCTTATCGTTGTAGAATCAGTGAGATTGCGGCCAATACCTTCCCTTTTGTAAGAAAGAATTAAAATCGACATAACAACAAGTTTATCCTTTCTATTGTTTGCATTACCTCACCTAAGTGGTATCCGGAAATTGCTCCCAATATAACATTCAAAGGGCTCGTATTACGAAGTTCACGTAATTGTTGAACAAATGAGAACTGCATATGTTCATAAATCGGTGCGTGCGAACAAAACAATGCGGCACGCATTTACCCAGCGGCTTACTACGTGACGTTAAAACAAAAATAGTGCGAAACACAAGCGAAATCTGTGTACCATTCCCACAATATTTTAAACTAGCTCTAAGCGCTCGTAGTAATCTCATCGCACAGCGCTGTTCGCTACCAAGCGGATATCGGAATAATGGCTAACTGTTCCAGGTCGCAACCAATTTGAGGTGTTCAGTGTGAGCCCAAGTTCCCAAAGTAACATTTTGTTTTATAAACTTACAAGAAATGCAGGAATTTACTTTTATTCTCACCGTAGCTCTTGACCTATGTCTGACCTTGAGAAATGACAAGACCGAAGATAGATGCAAACTACACTTGAATTCTGCAGACAAGGGAACACTATTATAATATTTGCCTTGAGTAAAGCCTTGTAAATATTTTTTTTATTTCTATTTCAATCTCGTACTGTATCGATTTCATGGAAGTTATAAAAATACACATAATCTACTTTTATATTAAGTCAATAAACAACATATATTATGTTAAGCTTTAAACATTGACCTCTTTAGGTCTTTTATGTAGGTAGCCTTGATTGATAGAATAGAAAGTGGAAAAAAATAACTGTGCACATTAGTAGTCACTTAACCGTAACTCTTCTACCCCTGCTCGACTAAGAGGAATATTTTGTCCATATTAGTTTTAAGAATACAATAAAAGAATACATAGTTACACAAGTGGGAACTATAATTAAAACTCGGTATCCGAATTCAACATCAATTCCCTATAATTCAACACCACTGACTGCGCTTGTTTGTTATAGTCCAGTCGGCATCGCACGGTCGGCATAGCCTTGTCAAGCCCGGGAACGGTAGCTTAGGCGGTAGTCAGCAGATGACCACAATTGCGTTGGTAAGTAGCAGAAGGATTTCAATAGTAGAGGTAGAATAAGTAGTCAATCAACCGTCCTTTTCACACATCAAATACATATTAAAATTGAACACAAACAGTCCCTAAAGTTTTTGATTACAAGTGATACTCAGATCACAAATTATAGAAATGAAATTCGAATGACGATCGACTAAGGGAGAGAAATTATGTATATCTCTACAAATTGCCTCGACAGTGATAATAAGTGTTGTTGCAAGTGTCCATAGGCTACGGTAACCGCTTACCATCAGGTGGGCCGTAGACCTGTTTGCCACCATCGTGGTATAAAAAAAAACTAGACTTTTATAAGACTATGACTTAATAGAAACAGTAACAAAAGTACGATTTTATGAAAGCGAGCGGTCGGGAAGGCACCAGTATGTCATGTCGCCATGCACATGTGGAGCGTGCGATACAGCTCACTGAACTAACCACGCGTGCCTGATCTGCTCCGTTAGCAGCGCGAACTTTACACCTATTGTTCGCGTACTGCGAGATCTACTTGCGGGTGGATCATGCAAACCATTGGCGGATTACGGGTAGTGTCTGAATTGTGCTGAATTAATTAAAGTCCAAATAGCTCTAACCTAAAAGCTTTGATAAGTAACATTCAAAGTATTGTAAATTGTGAATTCTTAAGCGCATAATTACACCGAACAGGTAATTTTAAATTTGTCAAAATTGTGAACAAACCTTTGGCCGGACTTCATTAGCATGCGACACGAAATATTTCTACGCAGTTAATCACAGAAAATTTAATTACAGCGCCTACGTTCTTTGACTCTAGTTTACGGCAAGTGTACGGCCATTTTTATAGACTATAACCGCCTCTATTCCCTACTTAATAGAAGTTATTTTCTTAACGTCAACGTGCAACTGACTACGTATGAATTTACAAATTTATCATATTAAACGTGATTACGCTGATATTATTTAATAGAGTAATTTTACAATAAGTGATAACATAACGTGTCTTATTGATTAAGTCTAATTACGTGTTTTCATTGAGTCATGAAATTTCTTACAAGAAAATATTTTCTTCTGGTGAGTCTTCTGGGAAGCCGCTGACATGGACGGTCTTAGATTTTCTCAGTATTCCTACACAGCGGTGAATATTTCTTGATTGATAATTATGATAGTGAATTGATTTACAGTTAAGGAGAACTATAACTACAAATTACTAGCGCGCATATCGAAAAACAAATCAATCAAAAACAAATTAAAAGTTTTTCTGAAAATGAATTATAAAGAATACCTACTGTTCTCAGTGGTATTTACATTAAAAATTACAACGTTTTATGTTGCAAAGTAGCCACGATTTTTTGCTATGCCCATACACCCCTAAATTAAAGAGACATTCTTATATGTAACAGTATAAAAGGGGTGGGCATATTAGTACTGTTCGAGTTTCTGCCAGAGATGTAATTGCAGTAAATGCCTTAGTTGCTCTTACAACATCAACGTGAGGAAAGGGCACGGTGACACGTATATTCCTAACTAGCGACCCGCCCCGGCTTCGCACGGGTGCAATGCTTATGTAAATATACCTACTACAAAATGTCCTTATACACAACGTTCACAGCTTCTTTGTCATTAGACAATCATTTTTAGTTAAGGATAAAAAATGGTTATGGTGGGTTATCCCTAAGATATAGACATATATATACCATCGCGGACCTTTTTATTGAACTTTTTAAGGTGGACAATACTGTAGTACATTATTTTGGTCTATCTCGCCAGCCAGCGTTTTTGCAATAAGTATAAGCATAAAAAACGTGCTTATTTAAGACACTAGATTTGAAACCTCTAAATTTATCAGTGTTTTCTAATATATTATGCATGTATATACATATAAACCTTCCTTAAGAATCACTCTATCTATTAAAAAAACCGCATCAAAATCCGATGCGTAGTTTTAAGATCTAAGCATACATAGGGACAGACAGACAGCGGATAGCGACTTTGTTTTATACTATGTAGTGATCAGTCACTGCACAGGTGGTCATGTTTAGAGTACCATGGGGCTTATACTTTTAAATTATATCCATGCTCTGAACAAAGCCTTCGTCGTTAGTAACCTGTTGAAAAATATTAACCGCTACCGCGGTGTCTGGCATTCAACCATATACGAGTATGCCCATAGAAACAAAAGGGTTTATTGTTTGATATAACCGAACATGAAAGAGATTCATAATGGGAATGTTGAAATAATCAAGAAAATAACTTTGTTTTTAGGTTATTATAATTTGAAGGAAATGGACACTTTATTTCTTAAGTAATAAGGTTTGCATTAGTTTTTTGCGCTGTTCTCGTTTAGTTACACGCCAAACTAACAAACACAGCTGTCAAATCTAGAGATGTGTTTTTTTTTTCCTCAGGAGAGGAGGCTGAGAATCCTCATGGATACCACCGCAACGGCAAGTAGAGATGCGGTGATGTGATCTGAGATAGATTGAAGATTTACGCCAAAATCGATTTCTTATCGATTTTTAGAATAGATCTAGTGAATCGAATTTCATAAATAAACATCAGGATTTACTGTCATAAGAATGGAATATGAACGCAACACATTCAGTTTGATTTAAACCGCTTGCGCAGTGTTATTGTGTTTGCTAAGACGTAAGCATGAATGGTTTGGAATCGATGTCATGTTTTAGTGTTAACAAACACAATAAAGAAAGTATTTATTTTGCCGTTGCCGAGGACATAACAAAAATGTTTTTTGCAAAGCGATTCGATTATCGATTTAGGTGCAAAATCACCCCACAGATAATAATCGATTGATTTCTATAATTTGTCCCAGCCATACAAACATGGCAGATTATGACAATTTGCTGTAAAACGGAAGTTTTTTACTGATTTATTTCAGAAAATTATTCCCAAAAGGAATGTTTAATCAGAAAAGACAAAATACTTAAAATATTACTGTTTTATTTTTGGTAAGAAAATCATTGAGATATAATGTTTCTACAAAAAGTACTGGAATGGGCAATCTCCTTTATTCCTTACATTTTGACAGTTTAAAGTGATAACTCATTCTATCATATCACCTCTTATCGTATATCGACTTAAACATAAATCGAAACATTTATATTTAAGTCGGATGTCACATACATTTGTGATAAGAAACAATTTAAGGATGAGGATTATTAAAGTTCCAGATGTATAATGATGCTCACGCAAAATAATTATGTAGATACGCAGAATATTTTATTGAAGGGCGCGCTGTTTAAAACTACCAAATAGGTCTTAAGTAATTTAAAAAACTACATAAATAAAGTTGTTTATTTTTGGTAATAAGCTTTGTGGTTTAGTTCTAAGAAATTGTTATTCTGCTATTCCAAAAAAATATACAAAACATTTCTGAGAATCGTCGACAGTCGACAGAGAATCGGTGAATAAAACATAGATGTAGTCGAAAAAGAAATAAAAATACACGAAGTCATTATACCTATGACTAAAACACATAACTAAATCAAATAACAAACAAAGTAACAAGCGCACCGTATATGCTGGTCTACATAATAGACTTGTCAAGCCCAAAACCTTGAAGTGATAAAGCGCTCAGGCGGTATGTTAACTTATTGACAGTTGTTTTGTTTCCGTTGTTAAGTGGCTGTTACATTAGATGTATATGTGTACGTTAGTTGCTAAGTATTACAAGATTTTATACAAGTATGTGGATATGTTTAGTTAGTTTAAATATGCAGCGTATTATTTATGTATATTTCTAGTTTTCCGCTCATAGCTTCACATGCGCTATATTGGATTTTCCAAAATATTATCTTAATAATAATTACGTTATATTCATCCCCGGGTTTACAAACATATCGATTTTTATCAAAATCGATTCAGTAGCTTCTGAGCTTCTTCAAACTAAAACTTTCATCCCCTATTTTACATCCCCCTTTAGGGAATTTTTTTACACACTTTGGATGTTGTAATTATTTATGTGTATATCTAATCAAATGCCTAAAAAAGTTCAAACTTATATTTAAAAATGAGTCTGCATTACATACATACTTTTCATACAAACTATCACCCCTTGTGTCAACCTCTTACAGCCCATTATTCGTATTGAAAATATCTATATCCTTTCTCAAGCTCTCACTTTCTTCGTATACCAATTTCATTTAAATGAGTCCAGTAGTTATGCATGAAAGCGCGACAGACTTAATTTGGCATATATAATAATGCATTAACAGATAATGCAACGATTTCGTGAAAATCGTACGCAAGCTAGAAGCGTAAGACCGCTCGGTAAATGATGTTGATCGTGCGTATCAATAAAGTCAATAGCAAAATTGAGATCTATATTAATAAGAGCTATGGCGATTTTTGTATAGAACATCTGTCAATTTTTTTTAGCACTGAATGCAAATGGTCATTTCAAAATTCATCAATTCGTGCATCTTAGTTATATAATATTTGTCTTGACGTCAATAAGTGCCTAAAAAGGCTGTAAATATATATTATATTTTTTCATTATTTTAAGTACTATTTTCAAGCATCTAGTACATGCTCTAATAAAGAATGATTCCGCTACAATTCTATGCTTTAGCACTAATTCTTTGTACAGTACCCATCAAACAGTATTTTCAAAATTGTACAAAATTGTCAAAGATGTCATTTCCCTCCGATTTATGGCATGGAAAGAACAGCGCGGTAGCTGGTAGACGATAAGTAATATAAAAGGATTCACGAATTCTTTATCATGAAGTTGAAGCTCATCCTAGTTTTTATTCGTCCTGCTTTGGTATGATAGCTTGACCTTGAGTCAGTCAATCAGAGCGTTGCAAAGTTTTGATAGCATATTTTCAAATAAAATACATATTATTATGTCGCTATTCGGGATGTGGTCAAGTTAAGCGTAGTCTCATGACGGAGGTAATGATGCGTATATATCCAACACACATAGGTTAGGAGGAGGTTTAACTACCAGGGCAATATAACCAGCCTGGCTCAATTTATTCCCTTCTAGCGGATTTCCTCAGTGGAGCCTTCTTGAATATTTATGAAGCGAACTTTTGTTACCTACTGCTTTTTAAGCAATATCCCGTGGAGGATTATTTATAGCTCCAATATTAAACATGTCGCCCCGAACGCCTGCGACACATATACTGGGCGTAATGTACGCTGACAGTACAACGTACACTCGCTATTTTCCCATGGATATTATATTAGATACCAGTACGTATATACTCGTTGTTTGTCCATCTTTATTACAACAGCAAACAAAATCGCCTCATCGCCTCAACTATTAGCCCTCATTACCTACTTGATAGTACCACGAATAATAAATAACTATTTCGTTTTTATGTTCACAAAATTACAGAGCAATGAAAAACATATTAATATCCTACAACCAAGAAAAATATCGAAATGTATTGTCAAAGTAAGCGACTGTGTTATCTAACCACATAAATAAACGCTGACATTGACGAGGACCAAGTTAAATTTTTACGCAGCCAACGAAAACAAAGTTCACTCAGTCAAGTTATAAACTTGCGTAGGGCTTCTTTAGCCTTGATTTAGGTTCTAGGAAGTTTTAGTAATCTGTTTTGAACATGTTGCCTTCGTATATTTATTTTGAGATAAATCCAACTAAAAGAGGATCTCTTTAGAAGTGTGTCACAGTAATTTCGTAATAAAATTTTAATTATTTTCGTATAACAGCTACTACGTAAGATTTCTGATATTCAAGCAAAATCCAATGCTTGTTAGCATTAATTTAATGGTTTAATATTAATATAACAATAATAATACATATTTCTTATGATTAGACCAATTAGCCTAGCCCAAAGTAAGCACTTTAAGGCTTACATTGTAACGTTGCAGTTACAAGATATAACATATTGCAATGATTTAGCATTTATTACCTTAAACCTAGCTCTAATATATTAAATAAAAATAATAATATTTTTTATAGTAAATTGATTCTGTAAATATAGTTGCTGCATTGAACACAATTCACGCGTAAGTCACATAATTCGACACCTTTATTCCTATAAATTTAAATGCTAAAATTGTACATCATTTCACTGTAGATGCATTACATCTTATTGCGGTTCGGTTGACGTAATGCTTGGCTTGTCGGGTGGTGTCGGCTAGTTACTCGACAGTATTGTCGACTCCAGAGTCTTAGAACACATCTCCATTAGACATACTTGGTGTTAGGCGCACACGTCTCGTACTTTATCTACGACTTCACGACGATCGCTTGTCAACTTGCACTAAATTATTTGAAGTGTCAATTTCGAATAATATTTTAAAATAATTTAAAAGAAGGACAGTTATTTATTAGTGTTTTGGTGTTTGCCCCGTTAATGGGTAAGTGTTGAACAATAATATTTTATATATGTCGTTTTGATGCTTATAACCCGTTTTCATAAAGAATATGTATATGAATTGATACAATTGCAACATTATAAGTTCATATGTGTTTTTGCCCGCGTAGCGTATTATTTATTTATCTACCCCCAATGTGGTTATAATATTAGATTTCGCAAAATTATTAAATTATTGTACAATTTACGTTTGTATTAACTTTTAATTTAAATATTCTTGTTATCTTCCGTAATCTATTTCGAAATTCCTTCTGATTTTTGTTAGCCACTTCACCACTACAATCGGTAGTTCCTTGTAACTTTTGCTTCTTCGTGGCTACATGGAAGATTTAGATTGATGGTCAATGCCTAATTCGCCGAATGGTGACTTTCAGGGTTCACGGAACACCTTTAAATAAATAAGTATGAAGCACGGCGTAATACCGACGCACCGGCTCGCGGCATCCCTCGATTTCTTCGACCTGCACCTACCAACACGCGGCCCATTACGGGGAACCTGAGCACCTAGTTGGCGGTTCCGAGCAGCAGACCTCGCATTGGAAGCATAATCAGGGAAGTGCCGAAGTTGAAGTACGAATTAAGCGGGCATTATTACTCACACCCTACGTGTATAAATAAATATATATTTTTTTGTGGATGAATGGGTGTTTCATTTCTAATAAACACCCGGACGTCACAACATTATGGGATCTAGGGTAACCCGGGGCCTTAAGAGGTGACAACAGCTTGTAATCGGTATTATAACCAGTCGGCAGCGGAGCCCGTCAGATACTTGTTTTATAATATGTATCACATTTAATACGACTTTGTTTTATGGTAATCAAGAAAACAAAGTGCTGTATTATATTTATTTACGAATGTTTATTTATGTAATCACTTTATGTATAAGACCATTTAAGTAGAAATCAACGACAAATGTATTTACTACGGCATGTTGGAGCCGGGAGCACTCAACGTAAGTAGAATATAAAATAAATCGGAAAAATTGACAAGCAAATCGCTCGAGTGCTTAAAACAGAATGATTTATGAGGTAGGCATATAACCGGCTATGATCTACCACCGTACGAGCGGAACTGAAAATGTCAACGTGTAAAAACTGAAAGAGAATAATTTATGTTGCTACCCTACAACAGCTTCGAAGTGGATACACAAACCGCTAGAACAAGTTTTTAAAAACGTACCTCTTTTTATAAGTTTTATTACATTTTATGCTCGTGAAAGCCTTTCGGTTGTAATTCATATTATGGCAGTTTATACAATTACTTTAAAAATCGGCATTAATATCTACATAAACACATTACAAATATGTGGTATTAATCTAATTAAAGTTGTTAATGTTAGCTGAATAGTAGCAAACCAAATGACGCAATAATGCCATAAATAATTAGCCGATAATTGTCAGAGGGAAACTATAGCAGGGTCGTCTACTTGGGTACCACCGTCCTCCCTATATCTTCGGAAACCCGGTGTGTTTACATTATTGTGTGAATTGTAAGATAGTCAGTGAAATCACTGGGTATCGTGACTTAAGTCTGATGTCATAAGTTGGCAAGACATTATGGTGGGAACCACATGTAATACAAAACAAAAAGCATCTGTAATTACTTACCATCAAGTGGACAGTCTGCTATATGCCTATTTGCCACTCTGTGGCCGTGTGGTTTATATGCTAGTTTCATGGTGTCGCCATCTCTGAGGTCACAGCTTCGAGTCAGAGTCGCGGTGAGAGTAAATGTTTGGGCCTTAGCCATTTAATGTACATTTCCTGTTAATATATATTTTTATCAAAAATACATATTAATTTATAATTAAATATTTGTCTATCTGTTACACTAGATCCCATAACACAAAGTTTATAGTGCTTTGGACTAGGCTAATTGGTGTGAGAAATGTGTACAGGCGGTCCTCGACTTACGTCGTTTCGATTTACGTCGTTTCAAGTTACGTCGAACAATGTTTTGACACTATTCCTCAAGCATACGTCATTTGTTTCGATTTCCGGCATATCAGAGAATTCACTTGTCGCAAGGTGCACAAATTGTGCAGCCTATCACTGTTACCAAGATCTGTATGATAGCAAGAAGAAAGAAGCCAAGCAATCTAGAATTTATATTTTCTTTAAGCCAAAAGTTTAATTTATTATTTATCATTACATATGTATAAGTTTTATAATTATTATTAAAATTAATAACACACAAATACCAAAAATAACTAGCAATTTCATAAGTGCATAATATATAATTATTTTAAGAACTTACTTTTAATAATAAAGTACGTCCTTTGTTATAAATGCAGTTTTTTTTATTATTTCGAGTCCGTGTGGAACCTAACCCTTGAGTTTTACATGTAAACATATGAAAAAATATGTCTCGACTTACGTCGTTTCGATTTACGTCGCGTATTTCGAGAACCTAACATGCCGTAAGTACGAGGACTGCCTGTATTTATTTATTACATAATAGATATTATAATATTACTTATTATTATATGATCTTTAAAAGTTATTTTTGAACTAAAGATAATAAGTTGAAGCTATTTTATATAGCTATTTATATTTGATATCGTAGTGCGCACTATACAAACATTTAAACTTAAACTGAAAGTAATAGAAACACTTTACTGGTCGGCATTGGTAGTCACACCAATAATCAAAATCAAAATTACTTTATTCAAATATGACTTTATAGAAAGCTCTTTTGAATCGTCCAATTTTTTCCCCTACCAGAATAAATTTAATTAATCAGAACGCATAATCGTTTATTCATAATCAAAGGTATAGTATACACTGAATGTTGTTCATCTATACTCTATACTAATATATAAAGCTGAAGAGTTTGTTTGTTTGTTTGTTTGTTTGAACGCGCTAATCTCCGAAACTACTGGTGCGATTTGAATAATTCTTTTTTTGTTGGATAGTCCATTTATCGAGGAAGGCTATAGGCTAAATAACATTACGCTATGACCAATAGGAGCAAAGACAGAGCGGTAAATGTGTAAAAAACGGGGAAAATTATTCATTTTTGAAGGCTTTCTTTGCGTGCGCTGCGAAAACGGTTCAAGATACACAAAAAATATGTATGAAAGAATTATTCCTCTATACATGATCTAAAAAAAAGTCCGCGACGGCATATGTCTATCTTTTAAGGTTTAGTCACAATGACCGTTTTTATGGTACCAAATTTGGTCGAAATAATTTGTTTAAGTTGTATCAACATAATAATATTAATCTTTATTCAAATATAAATATAAATATGTTGTTGGTTAACCAAAAATCTGCCGGAAGTCACTATTCCACGCGGACGAAGTCGCGGGCAAAAGCTAGTTAAATATAAAAGACCTACTCGTTTTAGGCCCTAAATAGAAATTCAAATTAGATCTCCTTGGATCTGAGCACGGAATATTTTTTTTGGAGCGCTCGATATTGTTTCGTTATTAATATTTGACATTCGACGCACGACGATCGTTTCCTTCCAGGATCACGATCCTGTGATTGCTTGGCCTCGAGGTTTCTTGCTTTTTAATTAACCTAAATATAAAGTTACTACGTCAAACAATACTCTGATCAAAGTATTGTATTTACTTTGTTGTCAATTTTCTTAATAAACAAACAATAAATTCTTTACGGATCATTGTTAATATTTAGTCAAATTGACGAGTTTGTAAGTATGGTTTATGTAGATTTTGTAAATTGAGCAGACCGGTAAACATGCAAAATTAAAAAGTATTTGAAAAGGCTAATAATACATATAGCATATTACTAGTATTATTTACTCGTCTAATTTATTTATTTATTTATATACACATCTTATTTTACAGTGAAACTGTACTAAAACTGTTCAGTGAAAGTGAACTAAAACAAATAATGTTAATTTAAATTTACAAATGGCGGACTTATCTCTAACAGAGTTTTCACATAACCTTATTGTAATATTGGCTCTCTGTCTTATATTTATTTATTTAATTTGATGGACCGCCGTTGCTGTTTATCAAAGCTAGGGTGTTACTATTTATTGTCTTGTATTTTGTAAGTATATTTTTAATGAATCCCCTTGATGATTTTTTAACGCCACACTATCCTGGTATGTTGCATGCAAACGAAGCAAAAATTGTATAAACTAAACTAAATTGTATGACAATTTAAAAGTATTCAGCACGATTATAAGATGATTCTTTTTAGACAACACTTTAATGGCTGATACAAAAAAAAAAACTATACACAAATTATGTATAGCTGCAATCAGTATAAAATCATACATTGCAATTTTATTGACATTCAATGTGATAATTATCTTCATAGATGTGTAATTTGCTGAGAGAGAATCGAGAAATAAGTATTTGGGGTGTGCGATAAACTTGTGCTGCGTTTAAATCAATTCGAGATAAGTCGGTCTGTGTTTAAGACATGCATGCAACTGCATTTAGGTTGTTCTATGTTTACGTGTACTTTTTTTGCTTTAAGATTGTTCTGTAGACATACTGCGTTTTAAATCGTTCTTCAAATACAGAACCACAGATCGCTGCTTTATGGTTGTTTTGGAATATAGTTATGCTAGTTAGTTATCTTATTCAGTTATGCAAGTTGTCATATTAATTGTTTTTGGACATTATTTTTCGAGGGGTAAAGTTCTTGTTACCAAAATTCTTTCAAAAATTTTGTAAGTACATAATAGATTAGAAATAGCTGGTTAACGTAGTTCAGGCACATAGAGAGTTGGGATAGATGAGTCACGTTATTAGTGACATATGAGTAAAGATCATGTCCGGATCCATTGCTTGAAGAAGGATACGGAGCCGACAATTGTAAATACTTATATATTAAATAAAAATAAAATTATGCTTCATCTAATAATGGTTATTATACTCATAAATATAAAGAGGCTGACAGTTACCCAAAGGATTACTCAGAGTTTCTCTGTGTAATCGAATCCGAAATGACGAAATCCGCAGAACTAGGGTCAGCGACATAGCCAGCAAAATTGCGAACCTTAAGAAGACCATGGTGCAGGACCAATCAGTGTAGAGACGTTTGGCAGTCCAACAAATGGACTCTCGACTGAATGATGATGATGATGATGATAATCACAAATATTTAAAATAATAAAACAATTAAATAATATTCTTATTCATTTAGTTGCAAGGTCAAAACTAAATAGGAATCAATTTGCAAACAAGTCTACACTTCCTGTATTACGTGTTCTACCTATTTTGTGGACTATTTAATAAATAAGTAATTAACAAGCAGAGCGTCCTTAAGTTACTAATCGGCAAAGTATGCACAACTTATTTACTTTGTTAATTATATACTGAAAAATTGTTAAAAAATATAATCGGGTTGAGAACAAAGATCATTAAACTCGACAGCAAAGACGCAACTACTAATTCATACAGTATGTAGATCTTATTTACACCGTTAATTACGCACTGTCAAAATAGTCAAAATGCAAGTGTGAAATATGAAATTATACTACTATTTAAATTGTTAGCTACATACTGTCAAAATTATTAAAATATTGTTGTGTTCTACACAAAGGTCTTTGATCTACTTCTTACCTTATTCTTATATTGACGGCTGCTATTATGTACTACAAAACTCTGCAGTAAAGACTCGGTTTCTAATTTACACAGTAAACGGACCTTATTTACATAACTATATACATATTGGAAAATTGTGAAAATACAAGTGTGTTCAGTGCAAAGTTTTATAATAGTTTTTCGCATACTTAACTCTTATATGAAGTTTTACTACTATTGCTATAAAATTACCCGCTACCCGTAGGCTACTAATTTATTAAGTATGCGGATTTTATTTAAACTGGAAAAATTATAGGCACTTAAGTGTGTTCAGTAAAAAGTTGTATAATCTTTTTCCACCTTATTGTTATTAACTGCTACTACTATTTTTATAACAAAACTCGACAAAATAGAGCTCTTCTAGTGTTCACACCTTTTTCAATCATGCAAGCCTTCGCACTTAGTGCGGGTAGGTGCATAAAAAGCCCATGTAACATTGATCAAGGGACGGCTATCGGCCCGCTGAATAAACAATTTCCCCTCGGCACGTGACGCCAACTCACACTACAAACTTCATAGATGTGCAAATTACATGGAGCAAGGTTTTCGGGATACGTTACGGTTACACCGGTCAAAATTATGCTACGTTGTCGGATATTTTGTGGAATATTTTGGATTTCTGTGATTTTACAACTCAAATATGTATATTTATGGTTTTGAAATATTTTTTTTTGTAATGAAATTATTAAATATTTATAGTCTTTAAAATTTCTAGTAATTCTCCAGGAAAAAAATATTAATTACATATTAATAAAAATATCTGGAATCTGCTTGAAAAAGTTCTTACATTATTATTCGTATATCGTTATGATTGTTCACCTTATTGTTTGTCGTGTATTTTTGTTAATGTCCTAGTGTTCATTCACATACATAAAATAACTAATATAATTCTTATGAAATATGCTCTCTAAAACATACGCACTTAAATTTGCTTTATAGCAAATTAAATTAAACATAATTATAAATTATTTGAAAACGGGTCAATATAAATGTGATGTATGCGCGTAGGCGGACATAACAATTAGAAGTCAACAATTTGTTACAGCTATTGTTTTTAGTACGGTAGACCAGAGATAATTAAGTAGATACTGCCTAATGTTGTTCACACGAGTATCAGCCCTAAATTTTAACCGAAATAAGGTTCATTTTTCTAATGATCGCGTTGATAACACATGCGCACGAGTCAAAATTCAAATCCTTAGTTCAGTGGCCCAGCTCCCCTATATAAGCCTTCGATGCGCCATACAGCATTTCATACGGCCACAATCAGCCATGTGGGTGGAAAGCGGTTAATGCTCCCAAATTCAAACCCACAAGCCAAGTTGTGTCGTTACTCCGACTATTACTAAAGCCTTCGATGCGCCATACAGCATTTCATACGGCCACAATCAGCCATGTGGGTGGAAAGCGGTTAATGCTCCCAAATTCAAACCCACAAGCCAAGTTGTGTCGTTACTCCGACTATTACTAATATGGACCGCTCGATCATTTACCGGGGAAATAACAGTTTGATGAACCACAGTGACGAAAGAAATTTCAAGATGATTCATAGGAACAGGTATAAGGAATTTTTAAAATCTTGTGTCCGGCATTTTAGTTTTTGAAGCTGTCTATTAACTACATTTTGGTATCTGATATTTAGTGGATCATTTTTATTGTATAGTTAAAGCTAATATGTAGAGTACGTAACACGTCAACATTTCATTGGCAGTATGAAACTGCCGCCACTATTACGAGTGACATAAGAGCTGTCTCAAGGTCGAAAGTAAAGTCTAAAATGTTGCTGTGTGTACTTCCAGTGTTTGTTTGTATGTATATATTGTATGACACTAACTCTTTGTTTACATGATAGCCTCCTAGTTTTAGGAATATAAATACTTTTTATCAAATTCCTTCATTTCAGTCGAGAGACGCCTAAAATCTACACGTCGATCGGTCCTGCGCTGCTAACTTCTTGAGATCTTCACCAAATCGCCGTTCCACCTCATGGGAAGTTTACTAACGCCATGGTTTCCAGATTTTTGTCAAACATTAAAATAAATACAATATTCTCAAAATTAACTACAAACTTAAATCATAATCTAAATATATTATACCTAACTAGTGCTCGGAATAGGTAGTTTAATTGTATGTACTTGCAGAAAGAAAGTCACTGTAAGCGTAACATGGATAAACCTAAAATTTTCTGTTTTTCTTTCCTATTCGTTTCTTTGCGCTTTTATTGAATAATTTTATGTTTACAACTTATTATTACAAAAATAGGCTAAAAAATGAAATACTATTTTGAAATTTCAATATAATATTTATACAATCTCTGAAAATAGTAAGTTCCCAGACATATCCATACTATTGATGTCACAAAATCGCAAGTACATAAAATTAAACTACCTATTCCGAGCACTAATTATAACAATAATGTTTCTTACTTCATACAATACCGACAAACATTAAATTTCATACGAGTACAATAAAAACAAAACAATAAAACCATCTTTATCGATACTAACACAAAAGCTGGTGTACTTAGGAATGCACATTTTCACACAATTTTAATTGTAAAAGCTTCGTAAAACAAAATGTTACCTAAATTCTTTGGTTTTTTAATATTTTAATAACGAGTGTCCTACCCTGACTACGATGATCGCCTCCGATCTGACATGTTCTGAATGTGTTTAATGTCCACCTGTGATAGGTATTCATAACAGAGTAGTTTCTGCTGAGTACCGACTCAGTATTTGTGGAAGGTTGAGGGATGACCTTACCCTTACTCAAATATGATCAATAAAATTTAAACCAGGACTCACAATTCAACACAATTTTCGAATGCTGGCATTCTACGTAGCCAGCATTATGTGACTGCGAGTATTATCGTGTATTTACAGAAGAAACCATATACAGTAAAACAAGTTCTTGGGCGATTTTCTCGATGAATCACGATGCAGTAAATTGATTATCGATTACAACCTACTCCTTATGAGTCTCTAATCTTATTCAACCCTATGCCATTTGCCTCCAAAAAACTATCCCTGTTACTAGTAGAAATGCCCGCCTCTTCTCTATTATTTTTCGTCTATGAACACAGGTCTATTCGGCATTCATCAGTAAATAAAACTTGTGCTCACAGCTCGTGAGCCCAGTTCAAAATTTCTCAAACAAATGGAAATTCTGGACTAGCCTCCTGGCCTGCGAGTTTTTCAATATCTTCATCTTTGCGTTGTCTTACGTAGGCTCGCTATGTGTATGCACTGACATATCTCAAAGGTGCGGTAGTATAGAAGTGATTTCTTCTAATTTCTATTGCAATAAACCCATTATCTCGAAGTATCTCTAGGTATCCGAACGCTGTACACCGAACTTGGAAGTCAGTCATTATTTTATTCCTTGACTTATTAAGGCAGCATTACAGCATGTATAACACGTGCCGTTTGGAAGTATGGTTTTTGGATTTCTCGTGAATTTTAATCTTAAATTGCAACTAGATAAAGACTAAGCTTTATAACTAACTAAAGTATTGGTGCACTTTCACATAATTAATTTACATTATCAACTCATGGGCATAAACAACCTGAATCGACTATACGTCGCAAATAATACTCGGACATTATGATGACACACTTATAAAATAAAACTATGCTTTTTGTACCTACCGTCATACGCGACACCTCATTCAAACACTAAAAAGTTTCAAAGTTATCGCGAAATATGAGTTTGACCAAAATTCCGTGACGCTCAAAATACGTTTATGCCAGTAGAATACAAACTTATCTATCTCGCAAATTAGAGTTTAAAGTGCCTACAGACTTGCAGCTACAAAGTTACTTCCAGTTGATGCAATTTCCACGTAGACTCCAATACCACTTTTTTAATACCACGTTGATTTATATACCACGAATATAAATCAACACTATATGTATGAAAATAATTAAAACGAGGGAATTCCTACGGAGGGACGGGACAGACCACAAACTCGCGGAATTGTAGCTGTCCCGTGCGCGCTATTCATCCGATTCAGCAATTTAGGTGTAGCTTTTTCCACGACCCGACTGAAATTAAATTCAACGTAAGCTGTAATTGAAAGCAGTTCCATTAAACGATTAAATTGTCAGTGGCATAAACGCACGAAAGCAGTCGCCGTTTATTTCGGGATCAATAATTACCGTTACTGAACGCTGATCACTAAACGTACGTACTGATATACGCTAATATGTTTAGAATATATATATATATATATATTTATACTTCTGGATGGATGTTTGTTACTCTTTCACGTAAAAACTACTGAAAGAAATGATGTGGCTGTAAGCGAAAAATGAACGCGGAATTCATTTCCTAATTTTGTTTAACCCACCGAGAGTATGGTGGGGACATACCCCAGCAATTGTTTATATCTATATATATTATTATTATTAATATAAGCTACAGTTTTAGCGAAATCGTATAGCTAAAGATAAGGTAGTGTAAACGCTATAGTGCCGCCGTAATATTAGGTTCCAGTTAACTAGTATTCGAGACACACGACCGCAAACGAATGTGAAGTACGTGACATCCCACCAAAGAATTTTTCCCCGAGAAGAATTACTTAATCCTAAATATTGACTAAAGTGTTGATTTTTTAATTTAAGTTCTCGTTTCCTTTTAGATATCAGAGCTTCTTTCTTTGTCACGCAAAGCTGGTTAGGGATAGACGCAATATGAATTCTCCTAAAAAAGTCCGAACGGCATTATTTAGACATCGTACATACTTAATATATTAAACATTGTATATTTAAGTTTTGCAATATCGGAAATATTTAAAATTGCCACCTACAAAGCAGGTTAATATTCTGCTAGAATAACGGTTTCAAAAACTAGGAGCATATAATAGTAATTACCAAATGATGATGGCCTTTGCCTGTATCAATGTTGAGTCGAATGAACCATCAACAAAACTGTTTTACTGAGTGTTTAGCGCGCTTTTATGGCGTTAAGTCGTATTTTAATTTAAATATTTAAAAGTAATTTTTTGGTATTAGTTTTTGTAGTAAAACTGACATAGGTGATAATTAAACTAAACATTTGAACATGTGTATGACGATGAAAACTATTCCACCTGTGTAGTCTGACGGCATACATTTCTCGACAAAAACCCATGTTTTAATGTAGCAAGATATAGGAATATAACTAAGTTTTGGCTGAATGAACTACTTCCTTTGCCTTTCCACAATTATGTTTTCTAACAAAAATTTTATTTATAACAAAAAAAACGTTTCTCCAATAACTTAACTACAAGAACTGCATCGACAATCGTTTTTAATGATTTTTGCAAATGTAGCAATAAAAATTTATACACAAAGCGGCAAATACAAGTATCCCTATGAACATCAAACAGTTCGCCAACTCACACCATTAAGTCACACGCCATACAGCTAACGGAAGATTACACATAATCATATTTCAAAGCCAACTGTTTTTACGCGGATTGAACCATTAAACGGCATCATACGTTTACCACTCATGGTTTCCCACAGTTGTTTTTCCAGAGCATTACATATTGTGGGTTGTGAGAAACGCCGAGTGGAAATACAAGAGTGAGGGTAATGATTAGTTATGTAACATCGAACTTGAAACTAACCTAAAGGGCACGTATTGTCCTAGCTTTTTTTTCTGACGATAGGACCCACTTCATGGTAAGTGACAATACTTCCACATTGAAATTAAACTGGAAAAACAAATTATAGACTTCACAAAGATGGAATTGTAGATTTAAACTTTTTACGGAAGAGTTGTTTAAGATTTCACTTATTTTAATTGCTTTCTAGAGACAATTTCGTTATAGCAAATGAGTGCTAGATATCTTTTCAAATATTATAAAGAGGAAATGTTGTATATATGTAACGAAGAAACTCAAAAAAGCCGCTAGTATATATGCTATATTTCTATGACTGTTTATAACGATACCGTACGAATTTGGCTATTATAGCGGAAAGCTTTGCGGATTAGCGGATTGGTGAATTAAAAACATAGTTTAATAATAACCTAAAAGAATTTTCTTAACGGATTGCACAAAAATACTATACACGGAGTTGATGAACTGAAGCAAATAACACAAATTTTAATTATGTTAATTGGACGTAGTCAGGCAATTCAATCACCAACCGCCGTCGTAAGAAACTAAGTTAATTGGTGGGGCTTCGAGCTCTAATTAGACGTAAAAGGTTAATTAACAGTAGCAATTTCACACGAAGAAAGCTCACGAATCAATAATGTCCACCTTTTTTTATTTAGCTGAATTAGCACCGATTTATCAATAAACATAAATAAATACTACAGTACAAAAATGTTTGACGTGAATTAGCTATAAAAGTAGCTATCAATCATTCCCAATTATGTCATTCCCCATACCTTTTTTCGCAAATCTTATTTGTATAGAAAATTCTACATTTTACAATTTATTTCTTTATGCCACTATGCCTTAATGATGATATTAACATGTGACGGCTACGGCTTGATAAAGTCGTCCGACTTTATGTATATTTTAGCTCTTTTTTTTACGGCAAAAAATAAAATTACATAAAAAGAAACTCTGTAGTTTAACTACATAAAACTAGTAACAGAAAGTTGCTTCAAGATTGATTTTGCAAGCAAACCGTGTACGTTAGATTATAAGAAATATGTCCAGGGGATATAGATATTGATAAATGATTTATTTTCAGATTATGGCACCTATGTCTCCATCAGAAGACCTAACATCACATAACCGAACCTAATTACAAAAAGTATGTGTTAGGAATTATAGCTAGTGCATCTATTAGTTTGGCACTAACTAAACTGGACTTTTGCTATAAAGTACATGGCACAGTTTATATGGCAGTTTGGCGAGCGGCGATCGACTCCAAATTTTCGATAGTATTGTTCTCCTTGACGAGCTGATCACGAATATAAAGTTTTATAAAAAGTTAACGACAAAAATCGTCGCTAGGGGCTGTGAAGATTTGGGTCAGAATTCCTAGTTTACGGCCGAATCAGCTGAAACTCGGTTATGTTGTTCTCCTTGACGATCTGAACACGAATATATTCAAATGATGTCGGTATTAACAGTTTCAGCTTATTCTGTCGTTTTTTCCCCAGTTTTGGGTGAAAAACCAGGATTTTTCACCTAAAACTTCTTATAGCTCCCTAGCGGCCATTTTTGTCGTTAACTTTTTCTAAAACTTGTATATTCGTGATCAGCTCGTCAAGGAGAACAATACTATCGAAAATTTGGAGTCGATCTCCGCTCGCCAAACTGCCATATCAACTGTGCCATGTACTTTGTAAACCTTGACTAACGATTTGTAACGGACGCTTCGGATTGACATAGTTCACAAAAAAAAACGGAAGACGAAATATCAAATATCATTCGAATGTAAAATCGTACATCGCTTGCGGCCTCACTCAACTTCTTATACGTATCATATTATTTCTTAGAATTTTTGAATTGTTTGCCACCGGCAATAGCAACATAACAAAACAACATAACGTTACCTATATTACATTCCAGGCAGAAAAAATAAGAACCAGGGAGAACCGCAACCCAATTAGACTAGTAAGCACTGAATGATTAAAGCACTGATCAAATAAAAATTGAGTTTATTATAACAAATAAAAATCAATAAGAGTCGGAAAGGAGTATGCCCATTCGTAGTATCACCTTTACTCGTCCTTGTGCCTTAACCAAACTAATACCAAAAATAAGTAATAATTTTTTTAACAAAACTCTGCAATATACCAAGCCGAAACTTCGCCGGAGATAAATCCACATAATAATTAGTAATTATTTCACTTCCATTTCATTCGCCGTGTATTTTTATTGATGATATTCTAATTTCATTGATAAATAGTATCTTCGTATTGCCATATATTAACGATCGGATCGATTGGTAAAAAATATATTCGATACATTCTACTGTGCTCTGTGTAAAAGGAATACCAAAACAATTAATTTTCTTTAGTCTTTTTTCTGCTTTCTCTAATATTTTAGTCATTATTCTGCTATTTGTAACGAAGACGAATCCGCCAATTAGATAAATTAATCCAGCCGTTTTTGAATTTATTTTATGTAAAACAAAAATGTTTTTTTATGTAACTATGTAGAATATGCATTACTATTACAAAACTAAGATTCCAATCTGTGATCTGTCTATACATAAATATACATGGTTTTACATACTCATCAAGCTGATCTCAGAAATATTAGCTTGTATGTACATCATGTTGCATAGAGGTAGCGTACTGAAAAACTGATAATACGCAATTGTTTAGGAATCACAATAGATAGGTCGAGTGTATATTGATCAATATCTGCTACTTTATAATTTATAACCAATTTAATTTAGTAATATTTACATTAAGTCATTAAATCAATTTAAATTAAACGTGCGATTTATTATAATCGAGTAATAATTTTCACAGTGGGGAAAATTATTATTTTCACCACTGTCCACACCTAACATTTGTAGATTTCACAAAGCATAGGATTTAAGCAAAAGCATAAGACAATATTCTGCTTTAAGAGTTTCTTTATACAGATAGCTAATATCATTGTTGCTAAAACAATTATTTTTAAATTAATTAATTATTTTATATGAATTATTGGATAGTTGTAATATTTATTGGATAAGATAGACTTAATCATTTTATAGTTTTAATCTTCTACAATTAAATAGGTATTATCAAAAATGATGATAGGAGAAATTCGTAATTTGAAAGTCTTTGGTGTTTAATTTCTATTTTATCCATCGAAATAGAGTCAAATAGTTTTTATTAATTGAATATATAGTTAAAAATCTACAAATATCATAAAAATCATTATGGTACAAAATCATTTTTGGCGATACTAAAGTCCATACTACAATGGGCATTCTCCTTTGAAGCATGATAATAAAAAAAATGATCTCCTTAAAGTAGCATATAGAAAAAACCACATACAAAGTAGGAATATGCTTCAAAAGTACGTTACAAAATACACCCTGAAAGGACATACTTTAAACAAAAACATTATAGTGATACCCAACGTCAATGTTATTAAAAGCAATAATTTTGCTTTTAAAAAGCTTTACACATTAAACGAATGGTATCCCCATTATTTACGGCTATTAAAAGGAGGTAATTGACGTTCACAATGTCTATCGCTTTAAAGAGATCGTATCACAAAAAGTAATCGTGGACGACGTAAGCGAGCCTTTTGTGAAATGTTTCATAAAAAATGTTCATAAATTATAGATGGCACTAATGCCGCACTCACGTTACGAACACCAGCGGCCGGGAAATTACGCTGGACCCTTCTCCATCGTAAAAGCCGATGGAAAATGTCCCATACCTGTAAATAAAACAGTTCAATTAAACTTGGCCCATAAAATAATCAAAGATATAGCAATACCTGTGTACATATTTAAAGGAGCATTTTTCACACACACTAATATATACAATAATCAGGCTAGATATATTAAAATAAAAGTAAAGGTCTTATATAAAAGTTTGGGATGACTTTTTTCTTCATATTATTGCGCTAGAATCCCACAATAATTGATTTTCACTGGTTATTAAACACTCGATAAGATGCCCACTAATTTAGCCATCAAGTCTTGAGATAATCTTTAAAATATACTTTCTACATCGGCCTTTCATGAGATATTTTCAAGCTTCGGCATTTTATTACACTGAAATCCTACGGTTATATTACAAACATACATTACTCACGCCTCTTTGCCAAACATATATTCCTAGCTACCCTCGACTTTCATACATACTCGTCTGTTACCGGTAAATTTAATGTGGCCTTCTTTTAGGTTATCTCCGTTCCTTTCCTTTCCTTACAATCAGTGGATCATCCGTTTATCTTCAACGCCACCTTTTACACCAAATAGATAATCTAAGTAAAAATCTTTTTTATAAGTTGATTAATGAGACTCAACTATGATTACTTTCCATTATTTCTAATTCAACTGAATTGTTTAACGGGTGATCTGTGTAATAAAGTATACCCACCATTACAACCTATCTATTTACCCACTAGTATTTTCATAGGCTCGGCTCTCAATTGAATCTTCACCGTCGAAGTATTAACATACTGGTTGCACTGAACCCCTAACAGTGCAATCCAATAAGCTAACTTCAGAGCTAGCAAGCAAGCCACCTTATCTAGTTGAATGTTACGTAATACTTAGCACGATGTCATGATGTTGTGATAGTTAGTTAATGGCTTTGAGGTAATTTGCTGTAACATTTACAGACACCGCAGTTACTTATATATAGACATTGCTCAACAGTATTCCATCTAACCTATTTTCACTTATCGCGATCAATCTCAACAGATCAAGAGATCTATTTTCTAATCATTCCTTTCAAATCGCAAACATCGCAATCGCAAACATCGCGTACGACATAGTCATCGTCGACGTGTCTTGAATTTTTAAATCGTTCGCGACCGGTAGTGCCAACATTAAAAAAAATACGATATACTGTTCCGCATAAAGAAAGGTAATAAACCAGTGATAGGTGCAACCCAATATTGTTGCAAATTTGTAGCCAATTTTCTTGTCAACACAAATAATAGGAAACCAGTGATAGGTGCAACCCAATATTGTTGCATATTTTATCTTTGTCTTTTAAAGCAAACGATCCAATTTTCTTGTCAACACAAATAACAATTACGCATACGATTTTAACGTTTTTTAAATTAATCGCTATTATCATTCGACTAGTAACAAGTGGTTAACATTTCATTCATTGCAGTCGTACCTTTGAAACATAATAGTTTATTATGTTGAAAGAAAATGAATAGAAAATGAGTGCCCAGTGTCAGAAAAATAAATAGACTACAATTCAGGATTACATAGATGATGTTGGAATCACCGCCATGGAGTGACCAGTTCGTAGAACTGATCCCAATCCTATTGAAAATATCTGGAATGAGCTCAAAAGAAAAGCTCCACCAAAAACATACAACAAAATGTTATAAGAGCTTCAAGATCAATAATTTACAGTCCATGCAAAAACGATTAAGAGCTGTAATAAAGACAAAGGAAGGGATCAAATATAAATCTTTTCAAATATAAATAACTGTATTGAGTTTTATTTTTCTTCTTTATACTTAAACGAAATTAGGAAATATACATTTGAATTTCATATACACATTTATCTGATGCCCCTACGGTTAGGAAAAACATAGCGAAGCAATCTGCATACACCTGCGAAGAAATTCAAAGGTGTGCACTATCTTGGTACGTTTGCCAAATCAAAGTATGATAAAACTAAGACATTATATTCTGAGTACAGTGTGCGGGTACGTAAAAATAATTTTGCTGATATCTTTGATCGTGCATAAAATTGTTAGTTCTATTTCCTTCCAGCCGTGCGTGCATCCGGAACTCGTCTGATGACGACACCAGTCGATGACCTCATCTCACGCTCATGCAGACGGCGTATTCAGCATAACCTTATTGTCCTGAACTTTAGCATTCACTCAAAGCCAAGGCAGTCAAGACTAGCAAGCTCCGTTAGTCGTCTTTATCGAATAGATTCAACAAATGGGTTTAGTAACATATTTGTGTTCTGTACATAAATATGATACATACCATATTTTATAAAATTAAGTATGTATGTACATTTTATAAAATTACAAAAATAACCTTTGAAATTGAGTTGTGGCGGTTTATATTCATACAAAAAAGAAATATAATAAATAGGTGCAATTTCACCATAAAAATAAAGAGACAGGCAATGAGACAAGTATTTCAGATTGAAATAAGTTTTATTATGAGATTGCCAAAACAAAAAACACTGTGAAGTCCGTTTGCGTTTGCGGAACCACATAAATATTTGAGATCGTTCAAAACGTATTCATGTTATCTTACGACACCCAAAATATTCAATTAATACACACAAGTAATTTTATTTTATTGCGGAGTTAGCAACACAATTTAACAAGACAATCGTAAAGTAAGGAGCATCACAAAAGCTTTGTCGAACCTTTAAAAACCTATCTACGCCTTCTTGAAGAACCGCATACTGGATTCCTCAGGAAAACCTAGGCATTCTTCTGAGGCGCGGGAGAAAATTCCTCTGAATACGTACTGTATGGAATCTCTCTCTGTAAACCATAAATGACACGAAATGCTCTCTTCTGAGAGAAAAAAGAATTCATAACCCTATGAAAGCAGCTACAGTAAATCAAGCTTACCGTTTCAACATTAAATGCCTAATCTTTTTTACTGCGTTCGCCGCAGATCTATGATTTACCGACACCCATTAGAAACTTAACTTCTACTCCTTCATTTAAGCTTAATGTGCTATTTACTAGGCGTGTAGAAGTTAGGTAATTCACCAGCTTGGTAGACTGTTTCACTAGTTTTGACAACAATGACACTATAATGATTACGTTATAGTGTCATTACCACCAGATTAAAAATACATATAATATGAACAGATATTAATCTGTTCATATTCTATGTATTTTTAATCTTTTTAAATATTTATTGATCATTTAATTGGTAAAATTTGTTTCATCAATTCCGCATTGAACGTGTAATAAATGTCGTTATCTGTTCTTGTATCAGGATGATGTGTCAGTTTGTTTCTGAAGAAAAATCATGCTATAAATTAATCTTCCTTGCACACATGTACTTTCCTGCAACAGTTTTCTTTGTTTGTTTTTATATATTTAGTTTTCTTTTATCTATTATTTTGGACTAGGTGCCATTTTTGAAGGTAGCTCAAATGTCACTGTGCTCTGATATTTATGATATCGATAGGGAATTGGTTGCCAACAAACCTATCAACAAAACAGAGCAACCGCTCACACAAGTCGGGTAACTATGAACAATTCGAGACACCTATTTCGTTTCTGAGTTTAAGTTGAGGCGTCTAAATCGTCATATCTAAAAGCACTAGACTTCTTTTGGAGCTTTCACGCACCGCGTGCCTTGCCAGTCTTAAAAGCTAACTTAAAGAAAATATCACCAAATTGGAGCCAGACATTTTGCAAGCAACAATTCGAAGTGCCGTAAAATGAGCGCAATTAAGCATCAACTCGGGAGGTGGTCATTTTAGCGATATTATTTTTTCCAAGTCATCAATTTTACACTTACAAATAAACTTTTAAGGAAACTGACGACCAACTGTATGTAGAACGGATCTATGTAAGTTTGTATGCCAAGGTTTCAATATATAGATTCTACTGTAGCCGTGATTCTAACGTAATTTCTAAGACTTTTGTACTGTTTACAAGTCAATGACATCACCATTCATATTTAAACGACCTTTGATACATTGTATACTTAGAATCATGTACCAAATAATAATGCCTCACACGAGTCTGAACTGGTATAATTAGAAAAGGTTAAATAACTAAAACGTAAATTGGAAGATGGCTTAAATAGCGTATATATCTATAGTTTGCGCTCTAGAAACTATTTATTGGTTTATTAAATTTTAACCATACACTACAATTTTCGAGTAGTTCCTCAATTCAATTTCAAATTCAATTTGGTTCCTCGGTTTATTTTGAGGAGAAGGTTGGTAGATATAAGTTTGTACCTCAGTACAATTTGCTTGAGCTCACTCAAGCAAGGCGAGCAACAAACAGGACCGCCTAATGATTGGCGTATTGACCAGCGATTTTAGCACTAGGCTAATGCTTCCAAGGATAGGACTTGCTAGTACCAAGATCTGTAGGATCTGTAAGTAGGAAGAGGAAAGCATGATATAGTTGCTGTCTTACTGCGGTACTCTAGCCTGCAGGAGTTAACAGGTATGGGATGCCTAAAACCGGAAGACTAAAGGACTACGCTATCGGAAGGCATCAAGCTCATGGGCACGTTTGACTGGGACGATGGCTATACGGACTGACTAGAGGAGGCGCACAATAGATCTCAATAAGTCGAAGTGGGACATTTCTCGGGGCCACCCCAACCACCCCATTAGATATATTAGAAAATATTTTCATCTACCGTTTCAAGAATTAATAAAAACCATCAATTTACTTCAGGTAAAGCGAAGGTTATGAATTTTCTATGTAACTAACATGGCCTTTAGTGAAAAAAGCTTCCACAGATTAGATAATAAATTATAGGTGTCTTTAAAAAAGTTTTTGATTGAACCCCAATCAGATAATGCCTCTTCAGGATGGTTAACGATGGGCGCTTATTAGGCCGCCCTTGAGACGTCTAGACGACTTCGATTCTGTAAGTATCTATTATTTATTAAATCAGTAACTTCGGATAAGAAAAATGAAATTGTCTAAGATTTATTAAAGTTAATGCCTATATACATACCTAAATTGCATACCCTGGTTGCGGAGAGCCGGCGGTTATGCGGGGCTCTCCTCCCCAAAAGGGGGAGGCCTACCCACTAAAAACCTCAGCGAAGGCCTTCCTCCGGCATATAGGAAGTCCCCGCGAACGATAACGACTTCCGGGAACCCCCAGCCTCCGCTCCCCCGTCTATACAGAGGAGCCCCCCATTTAGTTAATACCTATACATCAATATTTTTCTGGAATAAATTAGGGAATACATTTGAAGAACTCTTATATACTTTAACTTATTTCACAGACGTACTATATTTTTGTAGGTATATTATCATTTTAATTTTTTGGCTGCACCGACTTACCACATACATTGCCGAACATAAACTAATGCAGTTAGGGACATTACGGCCAATAACTACAAGATTTATTTGTCCTTTAACTAATAGAATGAAAATAAGAAAGGCTTATTTTCTTATTGTTAAAACATGGAACTGAGTAGTTACTACAACCAAAAAGATGAGGGGAATTTTAAAACGTTATATAAATATTATCGATATTATTTTAGTGCTGGGAAATATAGTATTACCGTGGCGAATAATAAATAAATATGTGAAAAGAAAACGACCTTAGTATGCCCTTATATGACATAATTCTGTTAAACAACAACGTAACTTTAAAATATGCAGCTATAATGGTGCTGCTTCCATTTGTTGACGTGTCTATCTAGAATTTACGCTTATTTTAACAAATTACAAACTTTTCTTGAAACAGTCCATGTATGTAGATTAAATGTATTAAATATTCTCGTTTATTATTATTGAAATTTATTGCATGCGACACTTTTACGTAGATTACGAAGAACTATTAAAAATGGGTAAATATACAATTTTACATAATTAAACGTTGAATATCAATTAATGGGTGACTCGAATAGTAAGGTTAAAGTGATGCGTTCCAAAGTTTAGGTATCGATATAATATAATCAAAACAAATCATTCTAGTTCAATAAGGATTTTTATTCTTTCTTCATAATTAATTAATATATCAATAAAACGGCACATTGCTAATTTCAAACGACTGCCGATTAATATTTGCTAAATTATATACATATATTCACATTATTTACATATTACTAAAAATATTTTAATGTAATTCTTTTTTTTTTCCTCTCTGGAGAGAGAGGCTGAGATTCCTCCTCCAAAGAGTACGAAAAGTAACAAAGATACCACCGCAGCGCTATGAAGCAATGCTATGAAGATTATGTCGCACTATCAACCGGAGTGCTCCGACCGGTCTGACCTACGACTAAACTCAGCCTTGTGCCTAAGTTCTAAGAACTGTCTTGGTTAATCATGAGGGCGACCACTCTCTAATAGAGTGGGGCATATTTGCTCGAAAAGGCGCGGGAAGCCTTGTAATGGGGATATAACCCTATATCTTACAAACTACTATATAGGCCAATTTCCAATGAACGTCTATTATTTGCCATGTAATCTACTAATAAGAAAACATACTGTTACTGTAATGTAAATTTCATGTTTATCTATAAACAAAGTTGAAGAGTTCTCATTTTCTATAATGGTATTTAATTTTACCGTTTCATCCTATTTCTTACAAAGTCAAAAACATATAGAACTGTAATATGTTGTATCCTGACCTAGGATACAACATATAAAATAGTACTTCCGCGATGTAGTCTTACGAACAAGGCATTTAATGACTTCATCATTCTACAAGTCGAACTGTACATTGTGTCATGTTAATGTTTATCATGAGAAGATTTCACGTTATAATCGTCGTAGTATATCATTAACACACTTGATATTTAAGATTTTTCTAAAAAATTCTAATAAAATAAGAAATGTAATAAAACTGATATCATAAAATATTAATACTGTTATATTTAATTAAATACGACATAAATGATAACCGGTGTATTTTAACATAATGATAAGACGAATTTACACTAAAAGTAGGGTAACAAACGTTATAAAGAAATAAATACACTTGGCCGATGGACGCCATTCTGTGACAAACTGCTGAGCGATACGGCTGTGTAAAGTAAACAATAAACATCATACCGTTATTCCTAAATTTTATTTCAATATAATAAACTTCTACTATGGTGCGTAAATCATAGTATTATCATTTAGAACGTTTAAAATAACATGTACCTACTTGTTAATTTCTAGTGGCACTGTGCTTGTTCCAAGGCGCTCGTGAAGGCTAAAATTATATCTCCCAACCAAAAATATGAACGATCATTGACCAAACTACGTAAATAAGATTTAGGACAAGTTTAAGATGGATTAGGTGTTGAGTAGATGTTTTCTTTGAATTATTAAATTTCAAATACACAATCGATAATTGTAACGTTAATTTAATAAAAGATGAATCTACGCCTACTCTGTCAATGATCTATTTTCAAAAAAATTATAAAATATCACAAATGTTCTAACTGCAACTAAAATATGCGTAACACTCATTTGACTCGTTCACGTCAGAATCGGGACCTGTGTGGATTTTTTAACCACATTATAAAGATTACTTTTATTAGGTGATTATGTACAAATATTTATCACCCCACTAAGACATATAAATTATTTCCTCGGTTATTTCTCGTAAAATCAACATTACTATTCCATTATAATATTATCCCACTAACATAAGAAGAGTAGCAGCAGTTCGCAAGTTATAGATGGAATGACGTTCTTTAAACGCACAAAGGTAAGTCCATAAATCAAAACGAAGATAACAAATATTCCATGTTCCCGCACTAAAACGGATCCCGGCGAGCTCTTCAGAGCACTTAAATCTAAAATAATACTGTCTGAGAAAAAATCTATAAGGCCCCAAAGGACGTTCCGCCCAGAATCTCGGGAGTCACTCGTCTCTCCGTAATGATCAATCTCTATTTTTTGTCAGCATGCTCTATTAAGATAAATAATGTTTCACTTGGATAAAATCAATTTTAACAGGAGCCACGCCGTTCGCCGGGTTGGCTGCTGGCCGTTAGGTTTTAGTAAAAAAATCAATCTCCGCATCAGTCCGTCATACTTCACGCTAACTCGCCATCAATCAAGAAGCCATGTTGAGATTAAAGCATTTTACGACGTCGCCGGAATATGTACACTCACAAGACAATAACTACAGTTTCTAGTTTTAATATTCACGAATTACACCGCTTATAGTGTACGAGTGTATCGTTATAGATCTTACGATCGTATGATGTTGTGAAAACAAAATTAATAGTATTTGTAACTTTGAATTTTATTTAAAAATGCTAATACAAATAAATATGTAATACAAATAATAAATAATAACAAATATAAATAAAATGAAAAAAAGTAATACGTTACCATTTTCATAAGAAATGTGCCCGATAGCCGAATGATTAAGGCGAGTTTATTGAAGAAAGGTACGAGTCACAGCTGCGTCTAAAATATTATTTTAATTTTTTTCTTATTTACGAGGTAAATTAATATAGTAATTATTATTATCTTAAATTGTGACTTATGTAGACCTAATCAAATGCACGACTGATCATAACATTTCACTCAGTTTCTTTGAACCCGAGTCAAATTCAATTCAGCAAAATAAAATAATATCATAAATCGTGACACATTTTAACGGCTTTGACTTAATCCCTTAAAGGCAAAGTAAGGTTATTATTCGAACAACAACACATACTAAATATTAAGCTAAGATGATAGAAGTTCAGATGTTACGGAAACAGGTTTATATGCGAGTCTCTATAATGAACATTCATAAAATTGCGCAAATCCCGACATCCAGTGCATAGTAACAACTAAAATATTTATTTTTAAAGAATACTAATACGTTTGTTGCGAAAATATTTGCAAATTGCTTAATGTTGCAAAAAAAAGTACGCCTGCACCGTTCTGAACATGTTATAACCATGTCGGTAACTGGTTTAGTTGTAGCAAGAGGTAGCGAATGTTCCGCCATAACATATGTAAAATAACAATATTTTTAGGATCCCAATATATTGATAATGTCATAATTTAATCGGAATGGTCAAATTACAATAAAATTTTTGCAAAACAGTATTTTGTATGTGTATCAAATAGCGACGTCACTCACATTTATGATCTCTCCGTCTAACCGACAATTTAAAAGCTTTGAAACCGGATAATACTAAGAACCTCATAATATAAACTGTATTATTGAAAGAAAGTTATATCCTATGCAAATAATACAAAGTGTTCAATATTCTCTAATCAGCCACTTCGTCCTCCATAATTGATCTGTATTGTCATTGTAAAAACTGTACTTCCATTACTGAAGCTCTATTAAGATCAATAAAGGGTAAAGTTTAGCATGTGAGGGATGCCTATGCTTGCATTAAATTAAAAAAAATCTATCGCAGAAGACATATGTACATGTTTCTGTTTGAGTTACGCTTCAAAATTACTATTTTTCCAATATTGATTTTAATTCTGAAGGACAAAGTCAGGAACAGTGTGATAAGGGAGCGGCGGCGTAGTTGAAGATGTAGTGACAAAGATAGAGAAAGGGATGCTTAGATGGTTCGGCCATGTTGAAAGAATTGAATGAAGGAAGATTAGCGAAAGAGATACACAAGGTAAGAATGATAGGACGAATCGGTGCAGGTCGACCTAGGCGGACATATTTCGATCAAATCGAAGATGTCCTAAAGAAAGGCCGGGTCAAGAGTACTCGCAACCGACGAGCATGCATGAAGACGCTCATGAAAGTGGAGGAAGCAAGAGAAGTGTGCCAGGATCGTAGCAAGTGGAGAGAGGTGGTATCTGCCTACCCCATTGGGAACAAGGCGTGACATATATGTATGTATGTAAGATTTTAATTAATGCACTCTCTAAAGCAAAAAGTTATTTGGAGATTCAACTGTCATATCAAACTCAACTGTTTATCAACCAATGGTGGGCAATACTGAAATTACTGTTTTAACCGATTTGAGATATATTTTTGAGACTGTCCACCTGATGGTAAATTGATACAGTCGACTGTAGTACATTTAGTTTACGGTCATAAAAATCAGCCTAGTCAAAAAAGGCGCAATATTAAATTGACACGAGCACTTGTCTCCTTCGACATTCGAACCCTGAACCTTGAGAGATGATGGAGCCTTGAAACCGGCGTACAAATCATACGGCCACAGATGTCGTCGTGATTATTTTTCACCAGCATAATAAGCTATTGACGAATCACTGTGTATTTTTTTTATAGGAAAGCAGCACCCATAGTAAAACGTAAAAAAATTGAACTTAGTACTTCCATTGGCTCAAATTACAACATCTCACTTCCTGTCTTAAATAAAATGAAAGTCACAGTATGCGACTTCAGACAGTTCTAAGTGGCAGGGTTGGCGAAATTAACTTTGAGTTTTATACTTAGTTATACTTACTTCAAACACCAATTGTAACGATAACTTCAGAGCCATCGTCTCCCTGGTCACAGCACCGTAGACTCACTGCAATAAACTATTTGGGGGGTCAATCATGACTGCACAAATCCATGCCACAATATTACTCAATTTAAACATTGACTATGCAGTACACGCAACTAACATCAATCCAGACAAGAATGGAAACGGAAAGTAACTTCCCTCATCCTTTTAACTATTTAACGGAACCATTTCCTTCGAAAAATATTGCTTTAAATGGACATATTGTATCACTGTCCGCATTATATTTCAGAGCACGCAGCGTGTGTGGATAAGATTAAGACGGCGTGTATAACATTTACTAAGGCCGCGTGTGTCCCGACAAGTCCAACTTTTTCTGCAGTCGTCGAGGCCAGCGCAATCTCCGACTGGCGCAACATTCGCATCACCTCTGATAATTGTGTCGTAATCTTATTATGTTGCTTACTCACGGCATAAGTTAACACTATTGTTAAGAATTTTATGTGAGAATGCTTCTCACGCGGTGCCGTGCCACTTTTTTGGCAGTTACCATCTGGTGCACTCAACGTTTGGTGCGTTACGTCAAATATTATTGAATTCAATTCAATAATTTTTGTGGCATTATTGTGATGTCACAATATTACTTTCAAGTCGGTTCTTCCCCCACTGCTCAATTTAATTACACAATAATCACGTTCACTTTTATCATTATTCTTCCCAAACAAAAGATATATAAATAAGTAACATTTTCATGTTAAATAAGTATTTATTATGATTTTGCTCATATCGGGTGCCAGCTGTGCATAACTCAATTGAAACTACATAAAAGGTAAAGCTTGCTCAAAAAACCGTACAGCACAACAAAAATGTTACCTTTAAGTCAAGGTCCTTTAACACTTGGTTTAGCCGAGGCGGGGCGGACGGGGTCTTTGCAGCTCGTTAGGAAGAACAAAGGCCAGCCAACATCAAACGAACCGTTTCTTTACGGAGGATCTACATTCTACAGCGACATTAATAACGAATTCGGTGATTGGTTCGTCTATCTCATTACGTTTAAAACAAACTATGCACGAATAAGCAAATATATACAGCCAATTTGGAATAAGAAAAGTAAAGTAAACTCGAACTAAATTCAAATTGAAGTTAAATTAATTCAAAATAAATCACCTTTAGCTTTAGTAAACGATGTTTTCGAGGAAATGGTATACATATTGGTCAAACCTGCAAATTTTACTTTATTCATGATTATAAAATAGCACGTATCACTGACTTATCGACAGTTCTCTAACATTTCTGTTGCTCTCAAGCAATAACTTATCCAGGATCTCCCAATCAGGCGTCCATAGGGTACGGTGGCTGCTCACCATCAGACCAAAGTATATTTAGTAACATCGTAAAAATAGAAAACCCTGTTTATGAGAACATTATGATATCAATCCACAGGTTGCTGCTGCAATCACAACTTAGTTAATGGCAATACCTTAGTAGTGACAAAGCCGTAAATTTCGAAGTGCTAAACATAATTAAGTTATAATCTAATAATCAGCCGTACGCTTATTTGCCATGTAATGAGAGAGGCGATACCTGTGTGAACCAGTTCGATGTACTCGCTACAAGCAAACAGGAACCGCGGTCCGCGCTTACCGCACGAAATTATTCATAAATTTCAAATTAATGCTACCGGTTTAACTTGACATCAGTATGAGTAAATTTATTTATTATTTATTTTCGGTAAAATTTGATAATGTTACGAGTATTACGGAATTAAATGGCGACAAATATAAAGGAAATCAAATAGACTATTTGAATAAGTGTAAATATTGACGATATAGTTACAGTATTTTATTACACATATTTAGTAGCCCCCATAGTTACTTCAACATAGGTATAATGCTAACAAAATAATGATGTCGATAACGTAGTAGGTATTAACTTAGTCGGTCGTGATCTTAACTTTATATATATCACGAATCTCCTCGAAGTTTGCACGCGGACTGTACTTTGGTTGTAGGGATAGAAATCTTGTAAACGGATTTAGAAGCTTTAGGGACTTTTCTCCTCAGGGGACGTCTTTTATCTCTGTATATTAGTGCCAACAAAAAACTAGATCATATGACCTAGAGTAAATCGTTACAAACAAATTTCTATCCGGATAAAAATGTAACTTGTCAATTTAGATCACATATTTTTATCCGACTGACATATAGTTGATTCTAGCTTAGAGAATATCTTCCGTAATTTTTTGTGGAATAATTTGTGAACAAAAGTAATACACGCACAGCAACGCGTGCATAGCTCAGGTGAGGTGGTGTAACAATATAAACATGTTCAGTTCGTCTGCCTTATTCCTTTTCCTGTTGCACATTAGCTACGGATTGGTGGGCCGATGCAAACGACCGGTCGATACAGCCGTATTGTCGGCGTGATCAAGATACGTCTGCGAGGCTCGTGTCAGACTCCTCCGTCCCGTTAGCCGGATGCCCGCGCGCTCGTTATGCAACCGATGTGTCCCGTCGCATGCGCACCTACAATAGCTAGTTAGAACACTTGATCCGGAAGAATTTTGTACTATTTGTCACAGTGAATATAAACTACTGGACCAATTATAAAAAATATTTCATGTTAATAGAGTGGAATAGAATCAGAAACATAGAATTCTCATATTGGCCAACTCCTTAAAAGTATAATTCTCACATTAATTTAAAACTGAAATACACTCAAAACTTATACAAAAATTTATCCCGTCGTCGTTGTGCTTCTACAGGAAAGACTGTTTATGCGAAAGAGTCATACTGAACCTGACTGGTTATTAATGACTTTGCGGAACTCCTTTGGTGGACAACAAATTGTTTACAATTCAATAGATACGGTAGGTAGTAAACACCGAGGATGCCGTTAACTACCCAGTAGAGACTTTGAACCCACCATGTAGGCGGATACACATTTTAAGTTATTCACAAATTTAAAGCCACTCAAACTATGTAACTAACGGTTGCAAGACAAACCTTTGCATCGGAACGTCATAAAGGCGACTTTGTTGGCCGGACTTGCTCAGTGAAAAATAGTATTTTTACCGCGTATTCCGTTAATACCTAAAGATCTGCCGTTTGAATTCAAAATGACAATTTCCTCTAAAGGAGGCTTCGCCATGACTATAAATAAGTCACAAGGGCAATCATACCTACGACAGGACTGTTTCTCTCACAATTTGGTGTGACGTGCATTGTTATAAGTTCCCCTTAAAATGGACTATAATGACAATAACAATTACAAAAATATTAATATATATGAGGAACATGACTAAAATGTTGTTTAAAGGAGGTATTTAAATAAGTTGTTGAACACTGCACCTGCTCAATGAATCAACAGCTGCATTATTGAAAGATCTTTAAATGGATTCAACATGCTTAAGGCTAACAGAGACTTGGCTAAATACCCACATCATTTTAAACAGCTGTTATCTGCCCAGAGTTTGCAAAGTCAAAATAATGCTTATTCAACATAGACCTTTACACTTAACTAGGCACTTTCAAACAAACATACAATTTAAAATTTACACAAAGAGATTAAGAGCTACATAAACTTATACGCAGATTCATACAAAGGAAAAAAATTACTTTACACCTGTGGAGGCCTCTCGAGAAGAACAGGCATGAAAACTGAAGGTCTTTTAATTTAGTTTTTTCTCCACTTTTCTGTTTATTCTGTCTCTTCTTTTGTCTAACCATCATTACGTCCTACTACCGCTTCAATAGCTAGACCCAAACTTGAAGTTTCTACCAATCTCATATTAATGCATTACCCACACAATCCAACAGATAGGTCGATAACATTCCTCATATATGTTAAGAGCTTACTATTACTATATTAACAGTGTATTTGCGGTTATTACTATTGAAGATACAATAATATGTCTGTGGAATTGTTGTGACATGGCGTCCTGATGAGGTCACGTAATTGAAGTACCTATATTGAAAAATGTTACATTTAATGTGAAAAATTGAACATGTATTCGTTTAGCCCCAATTAAATAAAAAATAAATAGCTTAATTATTTTTTGGATTTAAAAATTACTATTTAAATATAAACCGAAATTTCTACTTTGACATACCTTTAAGAGAAAAAAATACTGATAATCAGGCAATTGTTTAATATAATATCCATATTCAGTTGTGGTTATCTGAATTGGGGCAGAATTGATGAAAACAAGAACTATAAGAAAATTATCCTACAGATGTTTTAACGATTTATTCATAATGTCAGAGGAATGTTTATCATTTAGAACATAAAAGGTTATATGGGTGCTTTTTTCTTGTAAAGGCAATACAAGTACGCAAATCATATGATGACGCTATCATTACAATGATTTCTATTACAATCATTACGATAGTAATAGAAACTTAGAATACGTTTAATACGCTTAAGTTCACTTGATTCATATAAACATAGAATTACATACTATAAATACAAATATCTGAAACATATAGACAGAGACTTTTCGAAGAAAGTCAAACTTATGAGACCACCACCATATTGGAAATTGACCACTTGTGTTGTCTGTCGATTACGTCGACTAGATAGGTACTTCTTGACAAGGAACATATATCGACATACACTCGAATATATTTGTAAAACAAATACAATCAATAAATTATTCCGACATTCATGATTGAAAAAAAAAGTATTTTTAACAGCATAACAAAAAAATTGATTAAACACTTCGCTACACAGACTTTCATTAAACAATAGAAAACAAAGAAAAAGTTTACAAACGGAAGTGAACTGAAAATGTTATTTCAACTTCTAAGAAACGGGTATTTATTTGGTGCGGGAAAAGATAAACACAGAGGAATTAATTGCGAGCAACCTGGAGGCCTCGTTGCGTCGGACGTGTGACCCGCTTATGTAACATTCATTACTCGCTCTAACCGCGGAAATACGAGGGTTTAAAGTCGTGACACACTGTAATGGACTCAAGGAGAAATATATGAATGCCAAATGATGACATTATCTCCGAAGAGTCAGATTTCAGACATCAAACAAATAAGCAGCTGCATAGGTAAGGTTTGAGGAATTATTATAAACTAGCTGTGCCAGCGACTTCGTCCGCGTGGAATAGTTATTTTGAGCATCATATTTATTTTTGCAAACAACCACCTCAGCTGTTACCCGATCTTGACAACGCGACATATCCAAATTTGATCACCATAAAAACGATTCTAGTGAGTTAACATTAAAAGATAGACATATACTGTCGCAGACATTTTTTTAGATCATTTTAAGGGGAATAATTCTTTCATACATATTTTTTTGGTATCTAGAACCGTTATCGCAGCGCACGCAACGGAAGCCCTCAAAAATGTTTTTTCCACATTTTCCATTATTTCTTCGCTCCTATTAGTCGCAGCGTGATGTTATGTAGCCTAAAGCCTTCCTCGATAAATGGGCTATTCAATAAAAAAGAATTTTTCAATTCGAACCAAGAGTTCCTGAGATTAGCGCGTTCAAACAAACAAACTCTTCAGCTTTATAATATTAGTATAGATGTAAAACAACTAATCAAGTCAAAAAAATATATTTTGGACATTGTATAACGCCACCATACTGATTTCGTAATAAACATCAGGAAATATGATATATATACAGTATCATTAGAAGTGAAGAAAAAAATATTTGCGCTTATCAAGCCTTTTTTCCTATTGAGAGCTAGGCACTCTCACCCAACATTCGAAGAATAACTACACAGCAATCTATTGAACGCCATTGCGTCTACTAATTACCTACTAGTACATTGCGTAACTCTGAAAGTATGTATTAGATTTTCAGATATCTATTATGATGATTTTCCAATTAGGGCGATGTGCATATCAATCAATACATAGTATAAAACAAAGTCGCTTTCGCTGTATGTCCGTATGTATGCTTAGATCTTTAAAACTACGCAACGGATTTTGACGCGGTTTTTTTTAATAGATAGAGTGATTCTTAAGGAAGGTTTGTATGTATAATAAATGCATAATATAGTAGAGAAACACTGATAAATTTAAAGGTTTCTAATGTAATGTCGTAAATAAGCACGTTTTTTTGCGCTTATATTGCAAACGCTGGCTGAACCCTACGAGATAGACCAAAACAATGTACTACAGTATTGTACAACTTACAAAAATCCACAAAAAAGTCCGCGATGGTATATGTCTATCTCTTAGGGATAACCCACCATAACCATTTTTTCACTGCACCCGTGCGAAGCCGGGGCGGGTCGCTAGTAAGATTATATGTTTGTATCCGATTGACGATTGCACCTAATCGTCAGTCCACTTTGTAGTAAGCCACCAACGCTGTTTCCGTTGTATGCCTGCTACTCCAGAAGATTTAAGCCATCTACAAGCAATCTGTCCTACTCACTGCCATATATCGCAGTTATTCGGGCTATATACAATATGTTTAGAAGAAAATACGTTCTTTATGTGCAGTTTTCTTTACGATGACGAACGCAATATTCAATAATGTGTACCTAATCGCTTCGTTTTTCTCGCGGATGTGGAAGTGTCAAGACATTGACAATAGGCAACAGGGACTTAAAAAACCGCTCAAAGTGTGAATGTTTGTAGTATTTGGGATTTACCACAGTTCTGCATAACCTTGGAGAGAAAATAGTTTTTTTTATTTTATTTTTTTTTTTATTCTTTTTGTGACAACATATAGCCAAACTGTACAGTTTGTTCGCCAACAAAGTCTCCAGTTTGGCGCTATTTAATAGTGCTCTTCGTTTCATAAATAAGTACAATAATAATTTCATTTGGAAACCCAGGCATGAAACTCCCCTAGTCATTATAATCATATTTACTAATTATATATTTCCTTTAAAAAGTACTATTTTTCAAGTAAGAAGTACACATAATATATCAATTTTCTTTTTTTAGTAACTTATTTTTTTTAGTAACTTATTCCACTGTCACTGACAATTGTTTCCAGAAATATTTTCCGTAATTTCTTTTTGAATACATTTTTTTCGATATATGGCTTTAATTAGTTAAACAATTAAGGTAGAATTCTACTATATATCTGCGCGTTCTCGGGCAAAAATTACAATTACAAATTTTAATGATTTATATCGTTTCAAAATTGTCGATACGAAATTTTTATTAAAAATTTTGTTGCAATTTATCTTACTTCTTTTATCCACTAAGATGTTCTTGATTAATCGAGTTTGAATATAATCAATTTTATCAAGGTATCTTTTAAAATTGCGCCCATAACGCTTAGACCATAGTTTATTACTTTAATAGTAATATAAATTATACAATATTTTGTTACATACTATATCTATATGTTTTCCAAATAATGTAGTATCTATAGTTAAACCTAGATATTTGGTTTGGTATTGAATGGTTAAACAATTACATACATTTTATTGCTTATGCAAGCAGACAATGTGTCCTATATGTCTTAATCAACATACACATCTTTTCCATATTTAGAATTGTACGGTTTACGTACATTGCATAACCGAACGCTTGCAATGTACGTAAACCATCAAGTATAATGCCGTTGTAATGAGACCATTGGATTATTTTTACAAAAAATCTTGTGCATTTCGTTCCACCGTTCTGATATCTCTATGCGTATATAGTATACATGTATATGCGTATATAGTGCTGTTGCTGCTGCTGTTGTGCATGCTGTTTACTTGCACAATATAAGTTATTCCCTATAATTAATCTTTAATAAATGCGTAACTTCCGCTTCCGTATCTAGGTTGGAACAATAGTTTCCAAAGCTTTATTGGCCCTTTGGATACTTAGTTCGATTATAATATAATCGAACATGGTTACGTGGTTTCGACGTAATTTTTTCACTCACTTCGCTAAAATTGATAAAATAAGTCGCGCCTTCCCAAAAATAGATTAAAATCTCCATGCATATATGTCGTAGTCGTAAGTCGTACCGCCGCAAACGGAGCCCAAATCCTCGTCGGCCTACCGATAGCTGCCAGATTATCGTCTCTACGAGCAATTTGTAGGGATTTGCGGCTGACCTTCGGGGCCACGTAAAGCGATCGTCCTTCATTATACAGATATGTATACTGCCACTAGACTAATTTTAGTGCTGGGCTGAGCCAACTAACCAATAAGTACCTAGTATTATTTAAGCAATACGAGATTATGGTGTCAGTCAACGTGCACATCTTATCAGACAGTACAGCCAGCGAGTCTACAAAGGCTTCCGTCAATTCATCATCGCTTCAGGCGGGAGACTGGATTTCTTCCTAAAATCTTCACCATCTACAGCCTTGTCGTCAGTGAACCTTGGGAGATCTACCAACGCCGCGTTTCCCGAAACATGCCTGCCACTCAAAGAATTTTGCGTCATCAGAATCAAACTCAAACCAACTTTTATTTATCATTAGCCTTTACAGACACTTATTTACGTCTTAACAAATTTATGTGTAGAAGGACACAAAACCTCGTACATGAATAATAACAAAAAAATAGAAGGTTTAATGACCTTCCTTCAGAAATTGAGACAATTTTGCCTTCTTTTCTTTGGCTTTTTCGAGAACTGGCAAAAAACTAGCAAGGAACTGGCAAAAAACTGGCAAAAAACACTATCTCGTAGTATCGTTACATACACATTAAATGTCGAAATACAGGTATAGATAATAACAATTTTGCTCCCACCACAAGTATCCTGTGACATCACATTGGCTATTATCAAGTGCCAACTAGTTTACTATAACTGCAGCTAAAATTGAATGTATGTTTTCACTGAAATGTGTTTTTATCATTGAGACAAAATTATTAATGGTAAGAATTTAAAATTTATTTTGAGTATCCATGTACTCTATTTCCTAGTTGGTTTGAACTAATTAATTACATCAACAATCAAAACTACAATTCAAGAAAATAGGTACACAGGCAACACACAAGCACTGACTGCATTTTTTAAAAAATTAAGTTCAGTTCAGTCAAGTAGTAACGGTACTAGTGCTGATGATGACACACCAATACCGGTGGTCTTATCATCATTCTTCTCGAAGTGGGATGTCTAGGGTTAAACTACATAAACTTGTGAAAATTTCATAAATGTATTGTGAAGTCAAACAATCCACACTAGGCCAGCTCATTTTTGTCAGTGGAGATGTTAATGAGCTGTAATGAATGTTTTAGCAGAAACTTGAGGTACTTTCTTTTAAAGTCCCATATCTATGCCTATTTTATTTTAGATAGCAACACCATCAAAATAAATCAATCTTGACATTTGTGTTTTGAGAAGCACAATTTTTACAAGAGATATATTGCTCATCTTCGATCCTCACTTTGAGGAAAATAATATCTGTTCTGGTATAATAAACATGTGGCAAATTCTCATGTACCTATAATAATGGTATATTCTCTAATTATAAAAATGCAGGAATTAATTGATTGAGCATCATAAATTTTTTTGTTAGATATCTTCATTGAAATTTTAAATCTCTATTTGATAAAATCTTTCAATAAGATTTGATAAAATTATCACCAGACCTAGCAACAAAAATATTACTTTTCACCCTCTTCACTTTTTCCAAAAATCAAATGAAAATATGCAAAGATATACCCTGCAAAATCATTTCATAACCTTTAGTTATAAGTAGCAAAGTAACAAACCACAAATTTATAGACTAGAGTCCTTTGAAATTGTCTATTGTAAGTTTTTTTTAATATTGGTTATTCTTTTTATTTAATAACCAAGTACTAACTTTTTACTTAATTATTTCATAAGCAAGAAACAAACTTTTTTAAACTTTTGAAATACTTGTCAATAAGCAATGTACTTACGGACGAATACCCTAAAATGGAATGCAAGCAAAAATGTTATTAGAACGTTTCAAAAATAAAATAGTGACGAAAATAATGACAAATATTGTATAAGTTGTAATAAACATAATACATGAGTAATGAAAAAATACACTATAGGGTTAAAATTAAATACAGTAACAAATAGTTTATATAACTCAAAGATCTATGAATCAAGCCAAAGTATTTGTGAAAATTAAAATCCCGATAACGATGCATGACTTTGATTAGACCAACAAATAGATACATCCTTACGAAAATCCAAATAAACTTGGGTCGTAAATAGGACTATTTATACTATCCATTTTCTGTTAATACAAAGGTAACCAAGTAAATAATTAATAAAGTTGTTTTAAAAATTACTTATAATCCAAATACCACACAAAGAAGTGCATCTCAGGAGATCAGTAAGTCGATATTTTAATGACAGAATTACAAATTACAGCAAATTTACAAAATTACACCACCTATCCTTAGCAGGAGGAATAAACTATTTAAGTTACTTTATCAAATTAAAAGGAAATATGACATTTGGTTTACTTTTAACATTTAGTCCAAATAGCATAACTGGGTGAGGGTCTCAGATGTCTCCAATCCCCTCAGAGCAAAAATAGGAAGATAGGTTGGCAATATAGAAATAAAAAATACTAGTATTTGGTAACCCTGGTTTAATATGTCTATTGAAGCAATTAAAAGTTGATAAATAAATTTTAATGTTGGGTGATGTTAATATAGAAAACATAAACCTAAATATTTGCTAATAGTAATAAAAATGTATGTTATTACTAGTACTCAGAATAGGTAGTTTAATTTTATGTACTTGCAGAAAAAAAATTAATGTAAGTGTAATATGGATAAACCTAAAATTATCTGTTTTTATTTGCTATTCTTTTCTTTAAGCTTTTATTGTAAAATTTTGTTTACAACTTATTATTACAACAATAAGCTAAAAGATGAAATACTATTTTGAAAGTTCAATATAATATTTTTAAAATCTCTGAAAATAGTAAGTTCCCAGGCATATCCATACTATTGATGTCACAAAATCGCAAGTACATAAAATTAAACTACCTATTCCGAGCACTAGTTATTACCAATTAGAAAATATTGTATTATTTATATATAATATAAATTATGTCCAAAAATAAACAAAAACAAATTGATAATATATCAAGGATATAGCAAAGGATGTGGTATATTTGCACAGGATTGAAATGAAGTTTTATCACATTGCTGAATGAAAATGATAACCGCAGTCACCTAAAAATCTGTTCTAACATGTGACTAAAATCAACTGCAATAAACATTGATTTTTGTTATAACATACAACTTTAGTTTCGTACCAATAATTCAAATACTAAATTACAATACTAATAAAAAGCACAATTAAAACAAGTGCATAAGTACATCAAAATTGTTGCTTGCTTTACCATCCTAATTAGGATAGTAAGCTATTAGACTTTGAAGGCAGTGTAGGAAGCGGTGTGACAAGGTTCACCTCTCACCTTGCGGAATAAGTGGCGTAGGCTCCAGCGGAGTCGCCATCACCACAAGCAACTGCGCCACGGCCTCCACGACCCACAGCATGCCCCTCATGTCCCACAACCACATCACAACACTACACTATCTCATTATTGGCACAAAATTCACACAACTTAACCAATACAAACACCTAACTATGCTAATAATTCCTATTGGCACATTCATACTTTGGAATATTTCATGTCTTAATACGATCTTTAAGCAGCATTTCGTACACACTCTATCACATCGTTTTTAAAAATATTTAACAGAGTGAAAACTAGAAAATTTAGAGAAACAAAGAGTTACTGCACGTCATAACATTTCTTTCTGAGTAACCATTAACAAACCATTCCCTCCGACGTCTTGTTTAACACTAGTGAGTGAATGACAGGTACAGCAAACGGAACTTGTTTTGATGTCTCTAGTGGTGTGACGGTGCCGTTTCTATTACATCGTTCAACGTTTAGAATCAACAAATCGGTCATTTTACTAAAAATCGATTAAAAGTCGCTTTTATTAAAAGTTGACTTAAGATATACCCTTAATAAATGGATAAATACTTCTTAAAGTAGTTTAGTAAGTAAACAAGTAGTAGTAATAATTTGTTTGACGAGAAATTATGTATTTTTGAGTTGTTCAAACGAGGTTTTAATAAACTTTCACATTTTAACTCAAATATGATACTGCCCTGCTTCGGGGATGCTATGATTGCCAACATGCTTAAAATGTTTTACTTGTCAACTTTTGATACTGTTGTTTGCATGTACAATAATATTTAGGAATAATTTTCGGTAAATCGCCTTTATTCAACGTCATTGTAAAATTAGACATTTCTTCTAAATAAGGTAATTTTATTTGAGGATCCGTAGGGAGTAAATAATCACCTGCAGGTTGCCAAACATCATTAACTATTCGACAAGGTTGAGAAAAAATACCATTGAAATTCAATCCAAAACTACCTGAAATTATAATAATATATATAAAAAAAGAAGCCCGAGTCAAAGGTACCACTCCAGGATGTCCGTTATTATTTCTTATTTATGGATAACCTTTAGTTCAGGAATTATATTTACCATCGCATTTAACTCCAAGGTTTACTACATTCATTGGGTTGGTGTCGAAGAGCCACAAGCGAATTACGTTCAATACAGCTACAGTCTTATTTAGGAATAGTTTTTCAGTAGCTGTTTTATTCTATAAATAAAAATAAGTACTAGTAACTATTATTACCTTGACACTATATTTCTTCAATAAAAATATGACAAATACTATATTACCTTCATTTCTGTAACTTTAGTCCATAATATTTCATCAAAATGTATTAAGTATTCCAAAGTTCTCATTTCTGGTGTAATATTACCTAAGGTAAGACTAGAATTCTCAACTTTTATACATCTTTTATAAGGATTGAAAACGTTATATTTGTGAATCGTTGTGTTTATATCTACTAAATGGTTTATACCAACAAAACCCCACACAGGTGGACAAAACATATTCCTCATTGGAATTTTTGCTATTTCTGCTGCAATAACAGCAATGTCTAATCCCAAGTCGGAAGTAGCAACAACAATATTATTTGGATGAGTGATTGTTAAGGCATTCATAAGTATTGTAGCATTGTAACAAGCTGGACCTAGATTTGGAAATAGAATTCGAATGTTTTTACGAGCAGATGCGTTTATCAGTAAGGCCAGTTTCGTAATAATTTCTCTATTCATGTTCAGCCAATCTCCTACGGAATCAGCGTCACTAAAAATGAAAATAAAGTTACTCAACTAAATACTTACAATTAATTCAATGGTTATCACATTTATAAATAATCATACATACTCAAACGGAATGTGATTTAGTACTACAAGTAAATCAGTATGTGTAAGAGCAATTCCTAGTTTTTTTACACATTTCACTACTTTTGCAGATGAACGTACAAAACTACATTCAAGTTCAATTTGCTTCTCGAACTTTTCGGAACAATTGTCGTCATGAATATAGATTTTCGAAATTTTTTCGTTTCCGATATCCATCAAGTCTGATAATAAGTGCATGGTTAACGGCGAACTTCCTCCACATATTGTTATAATATAGTTCTTCTTCGAAGTTTGTTCTAAAACATCTTCAACCTGATGTTTCTCTTTCACATTTACAATTTCATTTTTTAATTTAACGTTGTATTGAGAAAAGTTGCGTTTAAGATCATCACAATGTTTTATATCTAAAAACAATTCTATTTTATAATAAGAATGACAATAATTCAAAAACTCGGAAGCTCCTCCGATGTAAAATGGTTTACTGCCCTGTATTAATAATTCTTTCCAAATTAAGGGTGAATCAATATGATGCCATTTATTTTTCTTATTCAGCTTGCTAAGCCATGCCTGTAAATATCTAATTTAATAAATAAAATGTACAATCATGGTTTATACCTTCAAGATGATTAATTCATACCTTCCACTCATGTATAGGTTTCTCTATCCTTTCATAGCAAAAGTTTGGAAGGTGATGAGCTAGATAATCAACCACCAAACAAATCTCAGCGAATGTATTACATTGCGAATGCCCGGTTAAAACGATAACAAATCCCATAGTTATTAATTTTCAATATTTTATAATTTTATGAATCACTAAATATACTATGCACTAAATATATGATAAAATATTTATCTTTGTCAATTACGATGACAGACAATACAAAACTTTTTATATTTGATTTTCAGACTTTATGGGACCAAAATTACAGGTATGTTATTAGTTACACATTAGTGGTGGGCTAAATTCCAGTTTCAATCGAAATAAGAATTACTAATTTCCAGCCTTAGTCATATTAGATGATTGAAACAAAAATAAATTTAACCATTTAAAATAAAATAGATAACGTTAGGTAATGTACCAGACCACTTGTTATGATATATATGGTCGTTGTACTTATTTATTAGTTGAAGTCAGTGAACCCAATACAGATATAATATAATATTTTCCTTTAATTGACTTTGACATATAATCTGTCGGTGTGTTTTTCACTTTACGCTTGATTGGTTGCAATACTCGGTTAAAGTAACTCAATCAATAGCGATTTTCACACCCACTCTTAGATTCAAGATAAAACCTATTACCTAACTCACACGACCTGTAAAACTCAATCGTCGTATACGAAATTAAACAATGTTCAATATTTATTCTGTAGTACTGGAATATTTAGAAAGTACCTAGTCTGTGGCTAATAGTATGTCTAAGTAGTCTGTGGTTGACTGTATAATAATAAGAATTCTTAATGGTCTGTGTGAATTCGTAATAGTCATAGAGTCATTATAGTAATATTATTACTTATCTGTGATTGGGGCAGTGATTTTAAAGTGCCTACGATGAATTTTAGTGTATTTTGATTTAAAATTCCAAATATACTGTAATAATTCAGTAGGTACTGTGTGATTATAAATTTGTACTAATCAAAACGAACAACGAGCATTAGTTTCATTGTACGTGGTACTGGAAGAAAAGATAGCACTTTGATCCATGATTTATTACATACTTTTTTACAATTCATTCGTTATCAGTCTGTTATATTTTGTTGTAAAATTATAAAGGAATACATTAGACATGGGTAAGTATTTTTCCAAGTCGCTCCCCAGTAGCTTTAAAATTGTAGAAAACCTAAGCTAATCATAGGATAATATTTCTTACTATATTCCACACACTGCTCAATTCATCTCATACATCTTGCGCCGACCTCATATTTAGATAACCTGCCCTTATTCCATTCTTAGGAGTGGAATAATGGCAGGTTTTGATAATAATGTGTGTGACCAAGTATACACAAGTCTATCTTTTGATGAAAGCCAATTATTTGCCTAAAATAATTTTGTTTATTAGTATAACAAAAATTATAAATAATCATGTTGGTTTCATTCATTGGGTGTTGTTGCTGCTTGGATAGGTCGATATAAAATGTTAGATTTTTTACCAATTTGGAGAATTATAATTACAGTAAACACCTGTTGTTGGTTTTTGTGAATGTAAAATTCACATGAAGCTATACTATCAGGTAATAGACAAAATGATTTAATGATTTTACTTATATATTCATAATAAATCATTAATTCATGGGGTTATTACATTAACACATTAACCACAAAAATAATCACATGCATTTCAATTTAAATGCATTAAATTATATCATATTGGTTAAATTTAGAGCAGTAGCAAGCTATTAATAAGTGTTATTATATTAATCTACTAGACATAAAATATATGCACTATTTAATAATAAATGATTCTTCACACTTACCATTATGTGGGCAACTTGATACTTTGCTAACATTATCAATATTATTATATACTTTATTTTACTTTATGTATTTTTATTTTTCAGGAAAGTTTGATGTATCATGTAAAAATTGGGGATTTTGTGACCTGTCAATAAATAAAGGCTTTGATGTCAATAATTTCGACAGTTTAGTCAAATATGGATATAATACCATTGCAATTAACACCATTGTAGAAGAAGGGAGTGATGAGCCTAAAAAAAAGAAGAAAAAAGGAGATTGTAAGGAAAAGAAAGATTATATACCTCCACCGGTAGAAATTCCAAGCAATGTGCAAGACAGTGTCAGTCTTAACATTTTACAAAGAGTAACAATAGAGTTCTCCGACTCTGGTATTGCTCACAAAATTAACCAGTCTGACAATATAAAGAAATATGATATTATAGCTGTCATCCCTAAAACCTTGCAAGCATTTCAATATGCTTGTGGATCAATGGATATAGATATTATCACATTTGAACCAGAGAGTAGAATTTCATTTAAAGTTAGTAGAAAGCTGTACAGACAAGCAATTGACAGAGGAATATTCTTTGAAATAATGTATGCACCTGCGATAAAAGACTCAACATGTAGAAAAAACATAATTAGTACAGCTCATGTATATCATGCTGTAGGTAAATCTAAAAATATAATAGTAACTAGTGCAGCCGAAAATAATTGTCAGACTAGAGATGTTCATGATGTTATAAATTTGGGATTCATATTTGGACTAAATAGTATGGAGAGTTTAGAAGTTGTTAGAAACAATGCCAGAAGACTGATAATTAAAGCTGAAGGAAGAAGATGTGGAAAACATTACATGACTATATCTTGTACCAATTGAAAATAAAATATAACTGCCATATAAAATATTTTTAATAATAATTCATTTATATCTTTAATATTAATTCCTTAGAGCTAATTAATTATGAGCATCACAGATAAGGAATATTATATGGTACATTTTTAAATACATTATTCCCATTTTATAAATAACTATAATCATGTGTAAAATAAAAAAAACATGATGCTAAAATAAATATAACTATATGCTTTACTCTATTTTCATATGTTTAGCTTCTTCAGTGTGCTCTTTTTTTAGGTTTGTTGTTTTGTCGACTGATTGTCTGCTTGTCCTTAATGTTATGTTTTGTTGCTTTTCTTCAGGTACAGTAAATACGTAGGCAAACCACTGGAATCTGTGCAACAATAAAAGCAAAAAGTGAAAAAAGGCATAATTGAATAAGAGATAAAAGCATTTGGTATAAGATTCAATGAACTTAGATGATCTGTTTTCCAATCTAGATTTTCTGTTACCTCGGGCGGGATTCGAATCCGCGTTTTTATCATACTGTATTATAATGTAAGGTCATTATACCAATAGTGTCAAAAATCTTCTAGGTTAGACGGAGTTAGTAAAAATTTTTAAAGTAAAAGTGATAACCCAATATTTTTAATATTTATATTTTTTTATTTTTGTATTTTTTATACTTTACAAATATATCTTGAACGTTAATTTAGCCATAACAACGTTTTATGATTTATATGGTCCTTTTTTTTATTACTGCAATATTCTTTTAAATAATAAAGAACCTTCAAAAAATTTAACTTGAGGCATCGCAAACTTTTTGAAAAAATGCTGAAAATCATTAGGCAATTTTATTACCTAGAACCAATTCTACCACCAAGTATTACCCGTTTCAATCGAAAATTTCAAGTGCATTTTTCCATCTATCATTATTTCTATTGTTAAGACAAAGTACACATTATTTACTATTAAAATATATAATATCCATTTTAAAAACTTTTACTGATTATAGAAAATTGGTTAATAATAAAGCAAAGTAACAAAGGACATCTGGTTTTTATACAATTTTGCGAATAAAACAAGGTATGTTGATACCGATTGTTTCCATAATCATTTCATTTCATTTTGGCACCAAAGCTGTATCAGCTTGCTTGTACTTAATTTTAATATAGTGCCACTGTGCATCCACCCCCATTAACCCTCACTAATCGACTCCTATAATGTAGTTAAAAAAAAACGCAAACAAAATATTCGCCTTGGTCAGGATTAGAACCTCTTCAATATACCGTTTTGACGTCTTAACCAATTCGATAATTTATATCGACGGTCCCTACGTATAAAAGGTCATGTCGAAAATGTTAATTTTTTTTTATTACATTGTCCATAGGTACGCTCATATCAATACATGATCTTTTTTTTAAATTGTATGTATATTACTACATACACAAACCGTATATGAGAACAAGTATTATAATTTTACGGAATTGGTAACGTAGACGCGGATATGTATGCTTGTCATTTTGTACTACGTTTTAAAATGCGCGCCACTCGGTGCAAACACGGTCTTCATTAATTTATTTTATTGCTTAAAGATCTAGAGATGTTTAAGGTACCATTGTAAACAAATAATTATACTTTTTTTCTTTTTATACAGGTAATACTAGCATTTTATCATAAAAAATTGCATTATTTCTTCCTACGTACAAACGGTTATCTATCTAAGATTTGTCTGATGTGGCTTTATTTCAATAACGGTGTAAAAACGGTCATCTGTCTGTTTTCTATAGAAAATGTACATAAATTAAATATCTTTAAAAACATTTAAAAAATGTCTAACTATAATAACACATTACGCAAACAATATATTCAAAGCTGAAAGTATTTTTATTTCTAGAGAGCGATTTGACCTTTCATTTTACTCTCCTGTAAACCTTAGTTTTAGTCGATATGTAAGGCTATATTAAATGAAAAACATAAATGTCAGCAGAAGACAACAGTGGCATGTTCAATTAATAATGTTGACCAGATATAGGTGGTACTATCAAGTACTTTAATATGTATCCATTACAAGCTTCAAAATGTTTTTTTTTTATTTAAAGTAGCCATAATAGTGGCCGTAGTGAGTACTTCAGAGTGAATACACTATTTTGTTGTATGAAATAGACACATTAAATCTCTCGTTTGTATCATTAAATGATAGCAATATTTTAAACGAAGACCGCGAACAACGTTTATGGGGCTGGCATGGGAATGATCATAATTAGAATCTATTATGGCAACTTTTTGGCCTGTACATAATAAGACGTCGTTTAATTATTTCTATTATTGTGCTCTCAAAGTGTATCTTTGTAGGTGGGTTTTTACTTATTAGACTTTACTGAAGAAATACAACGTATTTCATTTAGTTGTTTATGCTCTTCAGTGATGTGTACCGATTTAATGTAATGTAAACATATGCATACCTATAAAAATAATGTAGCCATATTTAGATAGTTACTAAGCAACAATGAAGTAATGTATGAATCTGTGCTATGATGCCCAACTATGAAACTAGAAAAAAGAAAAGAATCAATGTAATATTTATATATCATTTTCGAAAAGGGTTATATGGATTACTTTATTCTCGGATGTATATTAAGAGCAAAGTACAAGCTAATACTAGTTAGAAATAAAATAACGTTGTATATATTATACATGTAATTCATTTAAATGGAATCTCAACATTTGGTACAGCTATGTAATACAAAATGTATAAAAACAGCACACACTGAATATGTTTTATACTTGAGGACATAAAACTATATTCTACAGTTAACGACTCTAGACTAATTCAAACATAGTATGTATATTTTATATTCAAATTCATGATACCACTAGAGTACAGTGGGTAGCACCACGGATATTCGTTATTAATATATTTATTTTTGAAATACAAATAAACAGCACAGATTAGACGTATAATGTAATTTATTAGTATTGTTAGCGATGAGGTGAGAACAAATTTAACTTGTTAAGTTTTAAAGCAGACATTTGTTAGATCTGTAATAATTTTGCGAGATCCACCATGACTAGAAACATAACTTTAAAAGCCTCATATTACATGAATGAGCCGTCATCAACGAACACCTAGTCATTGCAGTCTGCAATATAACAGTTAGTCATAAATTTCATAACAAATACCGCAGGTCAGAGGTACCAGTATTATATTGAAAATTTCTATTGCAAAAATCTCATCGTGACATCATAGTAGTGTTTCATTACCTTTTTGTGAAACTACACCTAATATAATTTAGTTTTTAAATAAAAATATTTGTGCTCATTTACAGTCTTATAAAATGTCTTTTTTAGATTACAATACCAAACAAACACAAACAGTGCATTTTTACATTCGCAGATATCACAAAATATAATGTCATGGCAAACAAGTTTTAAATTATTTCATGGCAAATAATCCTTAACAAACTGAATTTAAATTACCAATCACATTCACCTAAACGTACAAATAAATAATCATTACTCAAAACAAATTCAGTCTCAATTGTCAAAAAAATAATTCATACCCTAGTCTTTCCTCAAGAACGTCAATTAAATTAGGTAAAATAGAAGTAAACATACATTATGACACATTTGTTTACAAATTGTTAAATAAATAAAACATTACCTTAAAAACAGATAAAAATAAATGCAATTAATGTACTTTAAAATCTATTACAATTATTGTTTTTAACATAACAATTAAAATTACATTCTTAAATTATAATCCGCAAGAAAATACACAATCGAAGTTCAGCACTTAAATATTATAAATTCATTTAAATATATATTTGGACAATGTTCAAGTGCAGTTAGGCAGGTCTCAAAGAAATGGTTACATAGACCGAAGCGATTGTGCCCATTAAAAACAATGTTAATTCAGTCGATGCACTCACACAATTCACTAAGTGTACATTTCAAGGTCCAATATATTCTTCTAGAATCTGATACAACTAAGCTAAATGGCTATTTTATCACTATTACAATTCATCTTTGAAGCATTCTGAACAACTGTTGATCTCTCATTTTAGGAAACAAACTAATAATACAATTGAAACTATGGCTAGGATTTAACAAATACATAATTTATAAGTTTATATGTATCCTATATGATTGTGACAAAAATCCGAGGATATATTGATTCAATTTCGTGGATCGTTCTAATAAGGTAGGTAAAATTTATTGAACATTTCATTTGAGGCTAACTCGGGATTACCTGAAGCATGGGACAAAATTCTAGATAGTGCTATTGGGTAGACGACAATTTTTTAAATTCTATATATAATAAGAGTACTCTTTAAGTGAGAAATATTGTAGAACCAACAGTACACCTGCACCTATTACTTTGAAGATACATCGACATGTTTGCGGCGCTGTCGCGGGTCGCTTAAAAACGCTCCATACTAAAAACACTGCAATCGTGACGTCATAACTATGTAAACTTGTCAAATTTGTATGAGCGTATAAACAAATTTTAAAATAACTTTGTTATTTGTACGTTTACAGGTATACTTTCTATATAAAAAAATGTTACATTTAATGTGCGAATGCTAGAAATGTGTTCGTTTCATTAGAATTACGCAAATAATAATTGCTTATTTTTTAGAAATCTTAAAACAATATAAATTAATAATTAAACTGAAATTTCTATATTGACATACTTTCGTGAGATATAAATTGCTGAAATTAGATAATTATAGTATAAAAACGGCCATAATCAGTTGTAGTCGTCTACCCTATTGTCGTCATCAGAACAAAAAAATATTTGCAAATGTTCACTTTCGGATATTGGTCATCCATTTTTGTTCAGTTATATTTGTTATGTAAAGAATATTAACCACCGTACTGAGACAGATAGCAAACTAATGGCTCGAGTTACAACCACATTAGCTGCTTTCTCAGAGATCAACAGTTACCCAGAAGCGGTCAGTTGTTGAGGAAAGATACGCAGTGCGCGACCGTGTTGACGTTCTCCACCAACCTGTTGTAGAGCTCGCGGCGCACGGAGGCCGTGAACTTGCTGACCAGGCACAGCGTCACGGTGGCCGCGAAGATCGCGTTGTACAGCAGTACCAGCTTGAAGTTGCCCAGCCATTCGATGCGCCCGAACTCGCCCAGCAAGTCGAAGTTGGTTATACCTAGTAATGGTCGTTATTTCAATAACAGATAATATAATTAATTATTTTCCCGTAATGAATAACACGTTATTTAACAACGGTTCATACTGTTATCCTGCTGTTGCTGTTGACAAAATTATCGCCTAGTCGCATTGTTGTTGTTGCCACTTGCGTGTGTGCGGCACGGAGTGAGCGAGCACGACTGTGCTACAAGCTACAAGTGCGAGCGAGAGAAAGCTAACCGTTGTGTAATATTAACCTTTCTCACAAGGAAATAAAGTTCCTATTTGTTTATTTCTTATAGTAATTTTACTAATCCCAAATTCACAATTTTGTACCTTCGCGCGTATGACAATTAGTCAAGTTATCAAAATGAGTTTGATTTCCAGTGTGATTTGAAATAACAATTAAGTAAACTGTTGCTGACTTGCTGTTGCTAGGCACCAGCAAGTCAAGGCTGTTGTAATTTTTATAGTCACGCATTATTTGCTGTTGTGCGATCGCGCGTATGCAAATTAAATTATTCGTTGCAATAAGTAAATATTGAATGTAAATAACAAATTATGTACAGATCAATGAACTTTTAAATACGCCAAAAAATTATATCAATCAGGTAATTAGTTTTAAATTATTTAAATTACTGCCTAATATTCTGACAGTCCTAAGCCATATCATTGTTAAGAATAACTAAGCTAGCTATAATAACAATAACAATCGTACTCAACAACATTTGTCAAAACAGCAATATAACAGGATAACAGACAACAGTTTACAATAACAGTTATAGGAAAATAACATAACAGTGTTATTCATTATTACACAACACTCGTTATTGCCATCACTGGTTGTACCTGCGGGGGAGGTACTTGTCATTACTGTTGTTCTGATTAAAATTAATGTAAATGTTAAATTTGCATGTTCGTTATGATGATTTATAAAATACAGTTCTGGAGAATGGGCAATACCTATTTTTTGTTTAAATCGCATTCATCATAATTCTTAAGGTAAGAAACCAAGTTTTCATTAGTCGAATCAGGAGACGTATTTTCGAATCATTAGACGTGAATCTGGAATACGAATACAAATCGTGCGCGAAAATATTTTCTACCGCTGGCAATTTTATAGTTTTGATTCACTCGAATTCAGTGTCGTCATTAAAAACAAATTTTTAATTAAATTCCGTTTCACGCAGAAAAAATCAAAATCACAACAACAAAAACAAAAAACCGGCGACACGTGAAACGGATCACTGTTAAGGTCACACAGCGTTGGATATTCTACTAGTAGAAATCAAAAACGAGTGGGTTGAGCCACTCGTTGCACAACGCACGAAATGAAAGTTCAGAAATAGTGAATTCGGCAATTCGTATACGAACCTCACGATTTCGAATGCGAATTGGTTATCTGTTGTTTCAAAAATTCGTCTCCAGATTATAAATAGCTAGAGAAATGAGCGAGCAGCCACCCATCAACACCGCCTTCCGCGAGCCTATCACTAGGCAACAGTCATTATCGGCAGAGGATACGTAGACCGCGACATGTCCTTAGCGAGCCCCCCAACCAACTCACGTAGGACCTTCAAGACTTTTTGGAGGCGGCAAGGAGAGGAGGCTGAGAATCCATCATGGATACCAACGCAACAGTCAAGCAGGGATGCGTTGATTATGTCGGATTCCTGGTACTGTCGAGACGGCTCGACTACACAGACCTACCGACTAAACTCAGCCTAGCCTTTGGTCCTATTGACCCTACTGGCTTTATTGACGAGTGGGCCGCACCTCAGGAGAGGCACGGTTAGCGCTACCCCATGATGAGGGTATATGCGCTAGAAGAAGGCACGAATCTCCAAAGTGGGACCGGCCAGTATTGACAAGAACCTAATCATGGCTAAGTAGAAGGCTGCCGTTTAGGGGTTGACAAGGGGGAGCGACGGCTCAGACGCCGCCGCTTGCAGGTCTAGAAGTTCCTGCGTGAGTTGGTTAGGGGGGTCGCTAAGGACATGTCGCGGTCTACGAATCCTCTGCCGGTATTGACTAGTGTTGCCTTGAGACTGGCTCACAGTTGGTGGTGTTGACGGGAACCTTCAAGACCTGCAAGCGGTGGCGTCTGAGCCGTCGCCTCTTTTGTCATCCCCTAATCGGCAGCCTTTTGCTTAGCCACGAGTAGGTTCTCACTCAACATAGGCCGGTCCCACTTTGGTGTACCGTGCCTCTTCTAGTGCTTATGCCCTTTCCATGGGGCAGCGCTAACCGTACCTCTCCTGAGGTGCGGCTCTCCGTCAATTAAAGCCAGTAGGGTCATTAGGACCAAAGGCTTAGGCTGAGTTTAGTCGGTAGGTCTGTTGGGTCGAGCCGCCTCGATTCACCAGGAGTCCGACATAATCACCGCATCTCTACTTGCTGTTGCGGTGGTATCCATGATGGCACTCACCCAGGATCTTGGCGAGCAGCGGCTGCGCGGTGGAGTGCGCGAGCAGCAGCGCGCACGTGGCGATGATGCGCGCCAGCGGCGTGCGGCGCGCGCGCGGCAGCACGCGCAGCGCCCGCAGCGGCGCGCACAGCCCGGTCAGCGACGCCGCGTGCAGGTACAGGAATAAGCGAGCAGCCGCGGCACTCACCCAGGATCTTGGCGAGCAGCGGCTGCGCGGTGGAGTGCGCGAGCAGCAGCGCGCACGTGGCGATGATGCGCGCCAGCGGCGTGCGGCGCGCGCGCGGCAGCACGCGCAGCGCCCGCAGCGGCGCGCACAGCCCGGTCAGCGACGCCGCGTGCAGGTACAGGAATAAGCGAGCAGCCGCGGCACTCACCCAGGATCTTGGCGAGCAGCGGCTGCGCGGTGGAGTGCGCGAGCAGCAGCGCGCACGTGGCGATGATGCGCGCCAGCGGCGTGCGGCGCGCGCGCGGCAGCACGCGCAGCGCCCGCAGCGGCGCGCACAGCCCGGTCAGCGACGCCGCGTGCAGGTACAGGAATAAGCGAGCAGCCGCGGCACTCACCCAGGATCTTGGCGAGCAGCGGCTGCGCGGTGGAGTGCGCGAGCAGCAGCGCGCACGTGGCGATGATGCGCGCCAGCGGCGTGCGGCGCGCGCGCGGCAGCACGCGCAGCGCCCGCAGCGGCGCGCACAGCCCGGTCAGCGACGCCGCGTGCAGGTACAGGAATAAGCGAGCAGCCGCGGCACTCACCCAGGATCTTGGCGAGCAGCGGCTGCGCGGTGGAGTGCGCGAGCAGCAGCGCGCACGTGGCGATGATGCGCGCCAGCGGCGTGCGGCGCGCGCGCGGCAGCACGCGCAGCGCCCGCAGCGGCGCGCACAGCCCGGTCAGCGACGCCGCGTGCAGGTACAGGATGAGGAACGCCTCCAGCGCCGCGCCTGCCCACCCCAGCTTCGACAGCGACGCGATGCCCAGCGAGAATTGCTGCGCGGTAAAGCGGATCGACTTTATTTAAAACAACTAGAATTGTTGTTACAAACAAGTGGCTACAGTCGACTGCGATTGCGATGCACTGTGAATTTTATGCGATTCACTGAAAAGTAGATGATACTGTTTATATGGCCAAATGGTTTTCGGGACCCAGGTTTAAAGGACAATGCCCAAATTATAAAGAGCTGTGCCCCATATTCTGTATTGAGTTGATTGTTGGCTCTTGGTGGAACTTATTATACATCTTGAATAAAACTCTTGTACTGTTCCACTACTTTTTTTAAGCTGTGCCCCAGTCACAATTATGCATGCCCACTAATGAGATTTTTTAATGTGTGCGTAATTAGCATAGCTTTTTAAATGAATCAGATATAATTCGAAAATAAAGATATTAGACAAATAAAATGAGCGCCTACTAATATTAGCAAAGTTGTTAGACAACGAAATGCATTTTGTTTGACATGAAATATTTTTTGATAAAAAGAAAGGTATGTGTAATATTTTGAATTTTGTAATTAGTTGGAATCACAGTATATTTCTAGAATTTTCGTGTATATTTAGCAGCTTACACCATAGTGTAAAAAACAGAACTTATTTTTACATTGCACATATGCAAATTATTAAATATTATATATAATATATTATTAAATATACTTAATGAAATAAGAAAGCTTGTTTATTCAGTTTAAATTACAGTATTTTAAACCTTTTCATTAATTATCAGTAACTTACATTATGTGCAGTTTAATAATAGAATTTTAATTAATTTAATACATCGTTTTGACTTTTGGCCATATACGAGGGGCGGTCAAAAAGTTCGCGGAATGGCGGGGTTGGCGGGGGTGAGGTCGCTGCTCCAGGTAGCCGCTACTTGAGTAACTCATAATTACTATATATGCCAATTTCTAGCCTAATTGGGTCATTAGCTTTCGAGTTACAAACGAGTAAACAAGTAAATCGGGAACAAACTAGCCACTATGGAGAAAATTGAACATCGCGCCGTCGTAAAGTTCCTCACCAAACAAGGAAAACGCCTCAAACTATTTTGCAAGAGATGTTAGCTGTTTACGGAGACTCTACTCCTGGTAAAACCATGATTTACAAATGGCACGGCCTTTTCAAGCAAGGAAGGGAGTCAATTGAAGATGATCCTCGACCTGGACGGCCCATTGAGGCCACTACGCCGGAAATCATTGAAAAAGTTGAAAAACTTGTATTGGAAGACGGAAGGTTGAAGAAGAAACAACTTGCAGCATCAGTTGGAGTATCAGAAACCACAATTTTAAATATTCTTCATCAACATCTTGGCATGAGTAAAGTGTGTTCAAGGTGGGTCCCGAGAATGCTCACGCCGCTGCAAAAACGTGAGCGCGTCAACTGTTCCGCGAGTTTTTGGACCGCTGTGGAGAAGATAGGGAAGAAATTATGGCCCGAATTGTAACCGGTGATGAAACTTGGGTTCACCACTATGAGCCTGAGTCAAAGCAGGAGTCGATGCAGTGGCACAAAAAAGGCACACCACCCCCTAAAAAATTTAAAGTGTCGCAATCGGCCGGAAAGATCATGGCGACTATTTTTTGGGATACTGAAGGTATTCTTTTGATCGATTATAAAGAACGTGGTGTTTCTATAACGGGAGAGTACTACGCTTCCCTATTGGACCGATTAAAAGAAGCTATTAAAGAAAAAAGAAGAGGAAAACTGACAAAAGGTGTACTCCTTTTGCACGACAACGCGCCCGTTCACACGAGTCATGTTGCGACGGCTGCCATTCATCGATGCGGTTTTGAACAACTACGCCATCCACCCTACAGTCCAGACCTGGCCCCTAGCGATTTTTATTTATTCCCAAAGATGAAGAAAGAGCTGCGTGGAAAAAAATTTAGAGACGATGATGAAGTCAAGTCGGCGATTTCGGCGTATTTTGACGCCCAAGACAAAACCTATTTTTTCGACGGTATTATAAGTTATATGCCAGATCCGAAAAATGTATTCGTGTTAAGGGGGAATATATTGAAAAGGAAAAATAACATAATGTATCATTTCATCCGCGAACTTTTTGACCTCCCCTCGTAAATGGTTTCGTATTTATGTCATATTGCCATTTCCGTTTCTAAGAAACACTTTGTTTTATTGTGTTTTTCTCTCGCACGCCCACGCAATAAATCGCACGCAATAAATCGCACGCGAAATAAATACCACTAAAATTTTACATTTTGTTATAGCCTTGGGACCAGTGGGGCAAATTTGGGCATTCTCCTTTGGATATGCTGTTCTCCTGGCCGAGCTGAGCAAAAAATGTTAACGACTCATTTTCCCGCTCTGAAGTCTGTATTAGAAAAACGTGATTTTCGGCAAAATCTGCTGATTTTTGGACTCCTTGACGAGCTGATTCAGAATATTCATCAATACTTTTGAAAAAAGTTAACGACGCATTTTCCCGCTAGGGGCTATGAAGTTCGGTAAAAAAGTCTGATTTCCTAGATTTTTAAAAAATGATACACAAATCTGAGGTATTGTAATATAATTTACGTATTTTTAAATTAGTACAGGCCCAACTAGATAGCGTGAGATTAAATAACATTGAGGTGAGGAGACCTACTGTAAGGTCACATGCCTTGCACAGCTCGAATTACGGATCTGCGTGCGCCAGCGGGCCGACGGTGCCGCACCTCGAAGCTTGGCTCCACGGGAAGGAGGAGGTCACCTACCGATTGACTCAGATACTCACCGGGCACAGCTGCTTCGGTGAGTATCTGTGTCGAATAGGACGGGAGGGATCGACACATTGCCACCACTGCGCATCCGACCTCGACTCGGCCCAGCACACGCTGGCGGAGTGCCCCGCGTGGGCATCCGAGCGCCGATTCTTGGTCGCAGAGGTCAGGCGAGATCTGTCTTCGCCGGCATTCATTGCGGCAATGCTGGCGGACGAGGTAGGTTGGAGGGCTGTGGCCTCCTTCTGTGAAGCAGTGATGCTCCAGAAGGAGGCGGCGCCGGGCTCGGTAGCCCAGATGCGGCGCCGCCGTGGGTCGCCGGCGGGTGCGAGGAAGTCGCGCCCGCGGATACAGCGACCCAGGAGGAACCACGCCCCTTCCATGGAGCGGGCTCCCCTGTATCGGCAGTGGAGCAAAGGTTGGTGGTTCCCGGAAGTCTCTTGGCGTTCCCGGGGGCTCCCTACATGTCATATGCCTATCACATGTCACTTTTTCTAAAAGTTGAATATCCCGAATCAGCTCGTCAAGGAGAACAACATATCCAAAAATCAGCTGATTCTGCCGAAAACAACGATTTTCTAATACAGACTTCAGAGCCCCAGAGCGGGAAAATGCGTCGTTAACTTTTTTTGCGACCATTACATTTTTTGTTCAGCTAAATTAGCCTCAAAAGAAGCTTATATATAGAGGCGATATTTCTACATAAGGCGCAAGTTTGACCGCATGGAATTCTGTTCTTATCTTTGGCAAGGTCTCTAGTACCAACTTCTTACTCTGGATCATATTTAACGGAGAACAACCCGAATCGTTAACTGCCCGGCATATTTAATGTCGGCTTGACCATTTGGCGCTGCGTAGACTTGTAGCCTCGGTATGTATCCTCTATTACATGACATTATCACGCCTGATAGACCAAGGCCTAATACGTCGCTAAGCAGCATGAGCATATTCTGCAGCACCGTCAACACTGTCAGGGTGGTCAGCGCCAGCAACAGCACCATCGCTAGATGGTACGCTACGTAACGTTCACACGTACCCTCGTGCTGAGCGGCAGCGCCCTGATGCCGATGAGTAGCTCCAGCGTGTTCTGCAGCACCATCAGCACCGTCAGGGTGGTCAGCGCTAGTAACAGCAGCATCGCCAGAGGGTACACAACGTTGCGCTGAAGCGAAGAAGACTTACGCTGACTCTCCACTTCCTGCAAAAATATTTATTGTTTTCTTTGTATACAATCTGTTTTACCTGGTTATTCAGTATCTTTACACGTTATAGAAAGTGGTCATTAGACTTGTAATAAGGTCATATAGTCACACTAAATTATAAAATTATATATATATATATTTTAATTTCTAATGTGCCTTTCTGTACTCTTTTGAGTGATAATTATATGTGCTAGTTTCTGTTACGCAATCTGAATATTTAACATTCCCTGTTACTCTGGCTACATATGGCCCCCAGACACAAACACCTGAATAACTTACGACATTTTGCAAATACTCTGCGTAGTTTTATATCTTTTATACTATTTCTAATGTAACAAATTTTAAATCTATGTTACGGCGATAGAGCCTTAGTCAACCATGCTAGCACAAGTGCGGATTGGTCCAGTACATACATCCTTGAATTACTTCGCAGGTGTATGCCGGCTGCCTCAAGATGTTTTGTTTCATCATGGGAGAGTCGGATACAATGTACATATGATATTCAAAAACACATTGATACTACAGGATAAGACCTCGGACCCCCGAACCGAGATTCCTAGCCCAATACCAAAACCACAGCGCCACCGACGACGTTCGTGAATGGGTATGAATGAAAACGAATGGGTATTCCTCGGTAAAAATATCATATGTTTTGCCCCGAATCGTAAACAAAAGTAAAGAAGGTAAATAACATTATTAAAACTGTTATAAAATTCAAACCTCGATAATTATAAATATTTTAAATAAACTCGTTAATGTACACAAATTTCACATCGCTATCCAAGTGTATGGTTATTTCATTATCACAATCATTGTTACACCAGTACCTTACCAGAACCTCGGTTCATCATTTCGATATGATCTTCGATACGATCATGGTACATTCATTAAATCAATAGTTAAATGCGATGAACAATCAAATTTCATTTTAGACAACGAAGTATCTAATCCGATTAAGATTGCGTATCGATCGACGCGTCACAAAGGTACACAGGTCATAACCCCACGGGCTTTTTTTTTTTGTTCCGCTGAGGAAAGTGCATTGAATTGCATACCCCGGCTGCGGAGAGCCGGTGGTTATGTGGGGCTCTCCTCCCCAGAAGGGGGAGGCCTACCCAGGTAATACCTCGGCGATGGCCTTCCTCAGGTATGTAAGGAGCCCCGGGAATGATAATGACTTTTGGGATACAGGGGAGCCCTCCTCGGGGTTGGCCAATTCCTCTCCCGATCTTCTCCACCGTGATGGGTGTCCCCTGGACTGAGTAAAACCACCAGGAAATCAAGTCGAACAGAGTCATCGCAGCTCAAGCGCTTGAGATCACTGTGTAGTCCTCCATTTGCGGCCTGTCAAACCAAGAACAAGGAGTTCTAGGATTTTACCATATAGGTAACAAACATTTTGTCGTGAAATTTTTTTATGAATCTGGAATTATTTGCGTATAATCTCTCGAAAAGGCTAAAACAAAACAATCACCGTTAGAAAACAATTACAGACGTGCGTTGTCCACTATTTTTATCAGGTTTAACAAAGTGTGACTATACATCATATTCGAATATCGGACTCCAAAAATAACCGCTTATAAATATTACAAAGTTGTTTAAGTTTCGATAATTCTGTTGATTGTCCCTTAATGCGCTTGCTTTAAAGTAATTTAAATATTTCTTTTCTTTTATATTTGTATGTACACACGGCAGCAGTTCAGACTATATATGTTGACCTTGAGAGCGCCTCTATTCTGTACGTAATCGAAGCTGTTTCCGCACTTCATCTGTATATCTTGACGTGATGTTAATTATACATATAGGTATAGTTTTTAAGCTACTTTTTGTTTATTTTTTAAAGATTTATTTATAGTACCAAGTCCCTAATAATGTACTGCGTATATGTATACGCATGTAAACAACACGATAAGACGCATGCTTGTTTACATGCAATACTGTGGGTGTCATCTGTTCTATGAATGTTTTCTTCGTCTCAGATACTATTTATAATAAACTAAAGGAGCAATGTCAAGGAACTTTACTTTTTATCGAGAACATTATAACCTTTAACGTAGCAGATGTTCGTGTGTGTACTTTTGGCTGTGAAAGTTGTCTTTAGGTTTATTGTCACTATTTGTGATTCCTTGAATATTTATTAGTTTACTATTGCAACCGTCAACATCGTCGACATTATATTTATACAGGGAATCACAATAAATTAAATGAAACTATTGTGCTACTTTAATTTATTGACAGAATTTAAGGTTTTACTATTAATTTATCGAACGATAGATTGATACAAATATTATATTACAAGGAATCACAACTGTACAAATATTAAAAGAGGTAATGTTTGGTAAATGTGCGTGAATATGTGGGGATCGCTTTAGGATGGATATATGATAATTTTTACAAGGCAAAATATCTGCACTATGGGAAAATACGATACAACGCAGCCTAGACGGAAAACTAGTTTTTAATAAACTAGCACACGTTAGTCGGACGGCAAACAATGTAAATATTGCTCTCACTCAAATCGCCTAAGCAATGTCAATAGCTCATGAATGATTCATTATTTAATTCAGTTTCCAAACACCGGCTTTCATTGTCTACTGGACCGTGAAAACTATCTAAAGAACTCGGATCATGTAGTTTACCGAGGCGTCCAAGCGTTGACGGTACCGAATCCCTGGGAACTTGGGGAAGAGCCAATGCGTTGATTTAGTCGAGAATAATTTAAATTTTGAATCTTGTGTGACAACAGTTGTAATATAACCAAGATAAGTAAGCTAAGCGGGATAATCTTAAATCGCCCTTATTTTTCATGTCATTGGCCTCAATTACATCTACCTCGATCACCTTTGTCGTACGAAAATGTTTCGACCTATCGATAAGTCAAGGTTGTCAAAATTAAGTCAATCTCTAGTCATTGAACTCCTAAACGGCTGGACCGATTTTGATGAAATTTTTTGTGTGTATTCAGGGGGTTTGAGGATGGTTTAGATTTACAATACGGTCATCAGATATTGTTTTTTTAGCTGCATTATTTATTTAAAAACATTTGAGACAATTGACAGGACAACGTCTGTCGGGTCAGCTAGTTTATATATATAGACTAAATTTTATGTTATTTCAACGACAGAAGCTGGCCGCAGCGTAGGCCCTTCATGCATCTTTTATACTGACTCCTTATATAAGTCCGTGAAACCATCACCACCTCTATTGTGCCCATGAGCTTGATGATGTCCTTCGGTGCATAGCTCTGTAATCTTCTAGTCTTATGTACCCAATTCTGTTAACATTGATCGGTTCTAGGCTAGAGCTTCGCATATTTGCGCGACAGGACTATCGAAATCAGGGGAAAGAACGAGACGGAGACGGAGGGGGCGTCGAGTGCGGCGATTCACAGCGGTCGGTTTTGGGATCCCTCTTATGGAACCTCGCATTCGATGCGATTTTTGCAGCAAGCAGCAGCCTTCATTGCGATGTGAGTGCTGCCGGGGCCGACGGGCAGACGGTCAGAAGTAGCGCCGCATAAAACCGAGGCGCTATGGTTCCACGGCCGTCCAAGGCACCGGTAGCCACCCAGCTGCCAGATATGGGTAGGTGACGCGAAGGTCCAGGTGAGGCCACATATCAAGCCAAATACTCACCGGACATGGTTGTGTCGGTGAGTATCTGAGTCGAATAGGGCCATCTACTATCGCTCCCTCCCCCCGAGAAGGGGACCTAGCGCACGCAGGGGAGCGAAGGCTGGAATCCTCAGACGCGACACTCAAACCAGAGGGCTGCTTACAATGCCTGAGGACAGCCATCGCTAAGATTTTTAGTGGGTAGGCCTCCCCCTTCTGGGGAGGAGAGCCACAGATACCACCGGCTCTCCGCAGCCGGGGTATGGAATCAATGCATTTTTCTTGATCCCTAAAATGATACGCTTAATAAATAATGCGTTTACTTGTATGGCGAAAAAGTATTTTTTAACTATTAAGCTGTTTTTTTATATTACTAGGACCAGACTAGATTAGTTTTATATTGAGTTACACATTATATCAATCCGTGAATAACGGCTTTATAATAAATAAAAATAACATGAGATCCTGGGTTCGAGTCCCGGTGGAGGCAGATGTTTGTGTGATGAATGCGAGCATTTGTACCTTAGTCATGGTTGTTAATACATATATATTTCTATCAAAAATATTTATATATGTATGTTTACCCTAGATCCCACAACATAAGCCTGTAAGGCTTAGTTTGGGCTATGCTAATTGGTGTAAGTGTAAGATATATATACTCGTATATAGTTATAGTTCAATCACCGCCGTCTTAAACTAGGCTGGGGCCCTTCGGCACACAAGAATTGGAGGTCCTTTTAGAAAGTTAAAAACGCGAAATCATTTTAAAAATAAGTTTGTTATGCTCGCACTATCCTGCAGTTGGAATACTGCACTAAAATAACATTACTAATTAACGTCGGTTGAATCCCGCGGGATTCCAACAACTGTACTTCGCTACAAATCCATAGGTGTCTCTCGAAAAAAAATAATGTCTAACGTGTCCGTCAAAAATGTTTTGAGAATAATTGTGTGAGAGAAATTATAGGTTTTTCGGTGTGCCCTTATAGTAAAGACGGTATTGAGTTCAAGACTGTCTGTGTCAGTTCTTTATTTAATAAATGAAATAAAAAGCATACCTTTCTTAATGCCACAATCTTGTGTAGCCGCTCGTTAAGGCCGGCCTGCAGGGCGCCGTTACGCAGCCTCAGCAGAGGTGTTTCCTTCCCGTCGAATGAACTGTTCTTGTTACTCTTGCACATCGACACCTCTGCGTCGATCGGCGCTGATATGTCACCGTGGTCGGGATACATCGGCTCTGGCGTTATGTAACCAACCCCTATACAACAATAAATAACACTTGAAACATACGTAAGTCGAACATAAAAAATAAATGTAATTCCTCATGTCAGTTTTAAACGCGGTAGTACATTTCAAATAATAACCACTTCAAGTTGTTGCAAAACTCATTAGTCTATCGATTGTATCACCGACCGACCATATTGAGGCCATTGCTATTGTTATATTGGTTTCCAAACTCTTAGACAAATAGTATGCGAGTTCATATAACGCATTTAAAAAGGACTTGCGCCTCTGGCTCCTGCAGAGAACATTTTACTCTATAGACGATTTTTTAAATATAAATCATAGGTATAATTAAACGAAGATCTGATAAGTATTGTATTACGTTGTTTATATATGTTATATAAACATATATAAACAACGTAATACTTTACGTACGTAATAAAAGTTTGTAAGTATGGATGTTTGTTACTCTTTCACGTAAAAACTACTGAATGGATTTGAATGAAACTTTACCACAATATAGCTTATACATTGGAATAACACATAGGCTACAATTTTTGAGGTTTCTAATGTGAGGTCGTAAAAAAAACACATTTTTTGCGCTTACATTGCAAACGCTGACTGAATCCTACAAGATAGATCAAAACAATTTACTACAGTATTGTAAGGTCTACAAAAAAGTCCGTGATGGTATATGTTTATCTCTTAGGAATAAGCCACAATAACCATTGGGACGAACCTGAATTCCACGCGAACGAAGTCGCGGGCAAAAGCTAGTTTGACAATAATGCAAACATTGCAATGCCCTTATAGGGTGTGACATATGTCTAAAATATGTAATAATTACCATCTATACTCGGTCTCGGACGGATCGATCCTGTATGTATCAATGTGTTTATCGTTTTTTGAATTGCATATGTACATATATGAAGGAAAACATTATGAGGCAACCAAAAGAAATTCCAAGATGTATGTAGTCTCCCAATCCACATTGGCGCAGCGTGGACTAAAGTTTAAAGTGCTAACATAGCTGGGGTAGGCTCTTGCCCCTCGGTGGGAATGTATATGGGCTGTGGATGAAGATACACCAGTGTTTGCCTGGAAGCCCCAAATGACCCGCTAAACCCATTTTTCATTGGTGCGATACGGGGAATGTCTGAAGTAGGATTATGACATTATACATTATCAATTATATTACATACTAGCGGCCCGTCCCGGCTTCGCACGGGTAGACATAAATAGGTACAGATATTTTTGTCGTATCATCAATACTTTTCGCAGCGTATGCGATGAAAGACATTTTATGGCTAATTTTTTTACACCTTCGGTTGGTTTTAATAAGAATTTCTTAAGATTTCTATAGTAATCTAGTACTAAATATAGCCTATGTTACTCAGTGATAATGTAGCTCTAATGAAAAAAGAATGATTAAAATCGGTCCAGTACTTTTTGAGTTTATTCGTTACATACAAAAATACAAATGTAGATATGTATATAAACACATATCAAACACGATAAATATTTCAATTGATATAAGTAGACATTTTCCCTGTAACATTTTTTTTGAGGGCAAATGCTCCTTATACCCCCCTGTGACACCGCGCTGGCTAGGCGCGGCCGTGTGTGGGCTCTCCGGTCTGAGAGGACCGGCCTACCCATTAAAACCCCCCAGTGTTTTCTAGGCACATGGCGGGGTGCGCTTTCGTGATTCTACCGCCATAAAGTTCCCTGTAACCTAATACCCATATGATAAAATACACCGGCTGATTGCGACTTTCAAACGTAACGAAAATATTGATCTTTGCAACTTTATATGAAGAAAGTACGACGCGTCAACATAATCATCATATTCATCAACCTTTGACTGTTAACCATAGACCAAGGATAGGACCATCGATACTGTCTATCCACCTCGTTTGAATGTTTATACCAATGAATTCGATCAATAATACATTTCCCATTATTACTATTGATTGATTACATTACTTTCGTTGTCATATCCCAATACTCATTTGTATACAATTCAATTTCGTTAAGAGGGGTTCAGTAGTAATTGATTAGTAGAATAAATAGACGAAATTATTTCAGACATGAAACAGGAATTAGGTACCACACATTACTAACGTAGCAGTGTGTATGCAACACAGATTGTGGCGATTGTTAACACATTTATACCGTGTGTAATTAAATTAATAACCTACATGATCAATATAAATAGGAAGGATTTATGAAAATATAACAATTGTCTTTATATTTACAACATATTATAGTAAAACCGTCAATATTATACCTTCCGATTCTAAGGTTAAACATTATATCTTTGACTATTGTTTTAAAAGGGTTGAACGCCTAACTTGACTGTTTTTCAATTGCTCTGTTATATCTCAGACCATATGCAACGCAAGCCTCTGCATCCTCTAAAATGATATTGTACCAACAATTTGTGATGCACCATATAAACCTGTCACCAATGCAGTAGTAACGAGGTTTCGAAGATAAACTGAAATAAAACCAAACCAAGATAGGACCCTAATGCCTGAATCGTAAGGGGACCTGCTGAAAGTAAAACCATTTATACAAGACAAATCATTATAGGAAAAATAATGTAGAAACCATTTTATTTAACTACTATGTATACAGATTATATTTTCGTAGATCAAGCCAATGTCTGCATACAAACCAAGCGTGCCAATATTTTTTTCAACCTAGGTAACTTAATCCTAAATTCAATACAAACAACGCAATAGCTTCGCTCAAATCGATTCACTGAATTCATTCTGCATCGCACTTATATATACGGAGCCACTCGGAATGTCTGACAATTTATGACTTGTGTCGGATAATATCTATTGCAAAAATACACTGATTTAAAATCGTAATTTTGAATTCTTATTACGTGTAATGCGTGGAGTTTGTGTGCTAGGCCAGACATTGTATATCCAAACACAACACATTGTGTTACATTGTGGTGTGCTGTTGCATTAGATTCGGAAACGGCGATTAATTTGTGAACGTAATTCCAACCACCATGACACTGGCGTACCTAGTAATATCCCTAAACAATAGCGAAGTATAATTGTCACATTCTAGTAAGCACGGTTGACCGCATTGTCTGCGCGGTCGAGTGAGCCAACACTGCCAAGTTCACCGTTACAACGCCGCCGCTGCGCCGCGATCACAATTTGCACTGTTTAGCGATTCAAAATAGACTGTTTCAATAACTCGTTCTTTCCCAAAAAATGCCAGAAGTATTATTAATATATCATATGTATATGCATGTGATCATTACGATTCAAAACTCTGGCTCCCAGCTTATTAATTTATATGATATTCAAGCTTATTCAATTTTATCTACCAGATTGTAGGTACGAGTCATTCTTTTTCGAGATAATGTATTATCTTTTTGTTCATCAATACAGTGATTTACAATTCAGCTCTATATCAAACAACATACGAGACATGTGAATTTACGGTGTCATAAATAAAATTCAAATCTCAATTAGCATAGCACCGGTTATCAAAGTATTATCATAACTAAAAAAGGTACTCGCCGATTTGAATGAAAATTACGTTCGATAAGGTAACACGTTTATTTTAAAAAGGTGCTATAGCTTCATAAAAACTGGTCTGTGGCTTAGACACTACATCAATCCACTTTCGAAGAGACTGACTGCGTTAGAAAGTAGTAACGCAATTAGGGTTGCCCAAGCAAACAAAATTGAGAAATGTGATTTGATTGTAAGTAAAAATGTCTGTGTTTGACAAAAGGTCAGCATTCATGCTGAATACCGGTGCCACTTATATCTTTGGTAAGCAATATGGTTAACAGTATTCATAGGAAAATAACTTTTAACATAAAATGAATATAAATAGCTAATTCTTGTGGTTGAAAATATACAACTTTCAAATGCATTTTCACACAAATAGGCATCGCACAATAGGCGTTTCATTGATGAACTTCAAAAGTGCATTCCTCGATCGCAATCACCATCGTTAACTGAATAAAATGAAAGTTATGTTTAGAACGAGTGAACAGCTGATCACATCACAAGGTTGCCACCCTAGAATTATTCCCTCGTACTTAGTGTGTCAAATTTCAGTTAGATATATCCTGTTATTTTTGCTGTGTTACACACATAGATCAATCAATAATCAGTTTTTTTTTAAATACTTATGTAAATATTATTCCTTTGATAAATGCAGTAGTACAGTTCTATTTTGATTTAAGGGCTTGATTCCTCAAACGAAAAATGACAGTATGTTGTAACAAACTGTCAGTAACGTAAAAAGACAGTTTAGCAGAAGCAAGACTTCTAAAATAACACTCAAAATGTCAATTTGACCATTCGACTTAATTTAAAAATAATATTTTAGTTTTATTACAACAAGCAGTCTAACCTCTTAATGGATAATTAATCGAGGGTTATACCGCTTCTTGTATCTACTTATGGTTACAACAACTTTAACTACATAAGTACATATAGTTCCCGTGAGTATCAAGTTAAAACTTTGAAAAAAAAATAAATAGTTCTTCACCGACTTATTTTGATTGTAATGCGTGTATAAACTGTCCTACCTTTTACGAATTATTCAAGTAAATTTGACTAATAATACCTATGCCATGCTATTTAACGTTTGTAACGATTTGTGAATCTAACATGTTTTCACATTAATCGCGTAAACCTTAATTTTTAATAATTGCAATCCTTCACTACGCGGCTAAATACTATCTCCCTTATCTAGCAACACATGAGGGCATTTGCGTTAATTAACCTTCGTTCAATGTTATACATAAATAGGACCCGAGATAAAAAGAGTTAATATGTTACGAATTTATATGATATGCAACCGTTGGTGGTTTTAATTAGTTGCGTTAATAAACGGTCACAATATAAATGAAGAGAATAGCATAAGTAAAAGTTCGTCGACGACGGCGCTGTGGGCTATGATTGGAGCCAGTCATAAATCAATGTATTTCGAATTTCAAATAACATAAGAGCTGTCTAGAGATCAACATAAACTCTGAAACATTAATGCTTATATATTTATCCAACGCTTCTTCAGAGAAGGAAAACGTGAAGTAAACTATGTGTGTAATATCTACGCAAAGCTGTGTGCAAAATCGAATAAAGCCAACGAGGTTGGCTAAGACGTAATCACCCTAATTTGGCTAGAAGCCTCGCTCGCGCCAGTGGGTTCATATATAAGATATGATTTATCAAACAATAAAAAGTGAAAGCTAATAACTGTAAAAAAAAGTCCTGTACTTTATGTTATATTAATTCATGCAAACAAAAAACATCAGGCGAGGTAAACAAAAGTCATAGATTTGGATAAGGAAAATAAAAGTAGTCAATATATTTAACAAAAGGTGTGTTTACAGAAAACCGAAAAATTTTATTTGGATTACTCTTCATAGTGGCGAGGCAGTTCTGAAACGTATTTATGGAGAAGGAGTCCAAAATAAAAACAATTTAAGCAATATTTTTTTACCAGATAATAATTAATAGAACCACAAAAAATACTACAATGCACATCTAATTGTCTGGTTTTGTACATTTGTTTCCTTCTACCTATTTTTGTAAGTTAGGTTAAAAAAGGTTTGATTACTTGTAAACGTAATAGACTTCGAAACTACTAAACAGATTTTGATAAAAGTTGGTTATATGGGTATGCCCAGGGAAGGACATAGAGTAAGATTTACTACGGGAAAATATATCTTTTCTATGGGAAAATCGTAATACCGCGGTTGAAAGCACAGGCTTAAAGCTATATATAATAAGATTCATATCTAAAGTAACACGAGTTTAGCTTAAATGACGTGTGATTAAAATGATTTACCATTTGTATATAACTAAAAAGGGAACGCTAACTTCAGCCAGCACTAGTGAGATAATTAATGAACTCCAGATTAAAATATTTCCTTTTTTATATATATATTTTCGGCCAAGGACAATTAATTACACAGATACTGCATGTCGGGTCATTCATATAGATTACAAAGAACGTATGCTGTTAGAACAGGAAACAGCCAGTTTTACAGATTTCACACTAGACGCTTGAGAGTACACAGCAGAAGGTATTATCATATTACTGCCCGAGGATATATTTGTTAATTCTAGGTAAGTGTCTCAGATATTCAACTCTAAACGGCGTGCAATAAATAACATTTTTGAAAATGCCAATTTCAGCTATCAATTGACACTTTATGTACGGAACATCTGTCAAAAACAATACCGCATTATCGATCTCAATCTTTAACTTTATAGGTATTTAACTTTAAACCGAGACTTTAACCTTATTACAATTTCACTATCGCTACGATCATTAAGCAATGCTGTCGATGTTCGAACGTTCCGTGACAGCTTTGCGCAACCCATTCTGATGCGGCGCAGGAGTGTAACGAGCTTCCGGTCTGTTCCTCGAACAATAAAACTGACAAACCTCGACACACACCCTAGGATAAACTGGTATGGTCTAGTCTAAATATTATTGCTTCTATTAAAAAAAACAGTATTATTCGACGAATCTTTCTAGTTTAAAAAAAATATTATTGTTCCAATTACCGATTATTTTATTCAGTTTATTTATTTTTACTTTCAAAATGTACGTGTATAATATTTAGACTAGACCATACCAGTTTATCCTAGGGTGTGCGTATATATCAGGATCAACAACTTTGGCCTGGCCTAAACTGGTCTATTCTATAGGGCTTACGACAAATTAATTTCGCCTAACTTAAACTGGTTTATCCTATCGCCTATAGGAAGAACTAGTTTAGCCTAGACAAAACTGGTTTGTCCTGAAATCGGGTTTGGCCAGTAACATAAAAACTAAGCCTTATTTTAATTCTCATTTGAACTTTATTATAGTAAAATACCATACTCATACGACTTAAACTAATACGTATCCAAAAGTATCTGTCTTACGTATTCACATTCAAATCGATATCGACAAAATTGAAGAATTGAAACTATGACAGTAATTTAGTATACTGGTTTCAAGGTGTCATCTCTAAGGTCGCGGGATTAAGACTCGGTGGGGGTAGGTGTTTGTGTAATTAATGCGGACATTTGCGCTTTACTTATGGTTGTTAATATAAATAATAATCAAATAGTCTATCAAAAATATGTATTTGTGTATGTTTATCCGTTACCCTAGATCCTATAGCACAAGTCTTACAGTGCTTACTTTGAACTAGGCTAGTTGGTCTGAGTGTAAGAAATATTGTATTTTTATTATTATGTGAGTTGGAGTGAACTGTTCAATCCATCATTCAAATAGAAGTTCATTGAATCTGGGCTTAAAATGATTAGTTATCTACTATACAGTTTGGAATTCGTCTACAGCGACTTCTTTTTATTTCCCAATTTTAAAACATCTTCGTGGACGTGCGCTTTTACACAGACAGCCTCATAAATGAATTATCCAAAACAAAAATAATTTTTCAAGTGGACCTAGTTTCACCCGTTGACAGTTCGCATCATTCGCTATAAGGTCAGCTTTTCACTATGGAGTCGTAAGAAACTGACAGTCAGACCAGAGGTTCTCAAACCTTTTTGTATCGTAGATCCTTTGTCATGGTTTTTGGTTTTGGGGGTCTGAACCCACCACCTGACCTGATATTGAATGTCTACTACATTGTACAACTTACAAAATTTTATTTATTTATTATTATTATACTTCATGTACAATGTGTACAGCGGCGGACTTAATGCCTGAGGCATTCTCTAACAGCCAACCTTTAGATGGTGCAGAAAGCAAGGTGGTAGATGTACCAGTGAAATGACTATTTCTAAATCATCCATATATATAAATATAAAATCCTAATACATAGATATCACATATAATATACTAATACATAAAATTATATCCCGAAATAGTTAGAAATATATCTATAGTAATAAATAAATAAACCGACAAATATGCAACAAGTCTTTAGAGTATATTATTCTGATGAATATGTTTTCGCAACTTATTTTTGAAACTAGTTCTGCTAGTTAATGTTTTAATATCGATAGGCAAAGCATTCCAGAGATGAATTGATTGTACAAAAAATGAAGCGTGAATTATTTCAGTATGGTGAGATGGAAATTTTAGAAGCAAGCCAGATGATGACCGCAGAGATCTATCAAAATTTACAAAACTTTATAAACATTTATAATATTTTTTTTTACTTCAAAGGTACTTTTATAAACAATTTTATGTATTTATATTAGAAGATAGTATATAATAAGTAAATAGGTACTAGGTATCCGTGTATGTTGAGATCTACTATCGTGGACCCCCGTTTTCATTTCATGGACCCCCAAAATGTTTGTTTCGCTGACGTAGACCCCTTGCAGGTTGTCATAGACCCCTAGGGATCCATATAGTCCATTTTGGGAATCATTGGTTTAGATAATTTATTTTTATTGGATAAAACACCCAAAAATTCTCAGTAAATTGCTAATACTATTCCAGTTATTGATTTTTTTAATTTTTAAAATTAATACAATACTTGACGTATCGTTCAATACATTTTTCAAGCGTCTGCGACATTGCTCTTTTTTATTACAGTAGATTGTATATATTATATTGCATTACCATACCGTAAGACGCTAGAGAGGACAATACAAATTCCACTAAATAAAATAAGTAAACATATCTTGAGATATAATATATATTATAGGTAATAGTGAAAACCTACATTCGGCGAGGCACCTAGCTTTCTATATATTCACGAGATATATTTATTTCAGAGGCAAAATCTGACGAAAAGCTCTTCAGTATAAAAAAAAAACAATCTGTCCTCGTTTGTTCGCTTAGATAGAATGCAGTTTAGCAGTGAGCATGCAACTTATTACCATTGCAGATTGGTGTAAATATTAACGAGACTTAGATTAACATGAAGACACACTTGTTCAACAGCTGGAATGCTTCGGACAAAACAGTTTAATCAAGGTCGACCGTGATGCTATCCGCGTACGCACTACACACTACCGCCGCCGTTACGGTCTGGGTGGTTTGTCAATGACAATCTAATTACAATTATGATTATTGAAATAAGACTTGAGCAAATCATTTGTCGTCATGCTTGTAGCTAGTTTTGGAGTATTAATAAATATTCACATATTCTGTAGGCGCAAACAGAGACGGTTCGTGTGAAAGATTGCCTAATTTCATATAATTAGATTCAAATCAAATGAAATGAAAAATCTAAGCAATAGGCATTTTCAGTCAAATACTGAAAATTAATTCCACATCTATTCGGAAATCGGACGAGCCTATAAGACAAAGAAGCTCTCAAGGTCAGACTATTTAGTCCCCCTTTACAACTGTCAACATTACAATAATAATTAATGTAATTCTATTCCTTATAAACTAGTATATATAAATGTCTGTAGGAGTGATTTTTACGCTATGCCTTAAAATTGAGAATCTCATTGTGAAAATGTTGAAATAATTGCAGGCGACGAACTGCAGCAGATTGGCAAAGTCAACACTAAGTATCATTTTATGTGTATTGCAAGCGTCAAGGACTTTTCTCTCCCACGGCTCATAACTTTGTCGACGAGGAATTAAATTTGAAACTAATATCACATTTAAAACAGAAGGACAAATAGACATGAAATTTGATAGTTATTACGATAATGACATCATCAAAGACATCAATTTTAGAGTATTTAGTAGAGGCACTTATGAAGTTTTAAAACAGGGACTCTTATCCTGCAACGTGGACTCATTGCATATGGTATTTATGTCTTAATTTATGTATTGTTTTATGTTTTAACTATTCAATTTGATATGACTTTTTTTACGAATTGACAACTATAATATAGGCTTAACTACTACAACTTATAGTTTAGTGACAGTTCACCATTATTTATTATTCTAGCTCTCATGTACCTCATAATAGCGGGGTTTCGTTTGACATGTTGCTCACTGTACTCAGCTGTCGCTTTAATCCAGCTATCGGAAAATTTTATCATGTAAAATAGATGGGTAATACTTTAACGAGATTGTAAATAAGTACTTTAGGTGTATTTTATATGTCTGATATTTGATGTTTGATGAGGTGCGCCTCAACTCAGAATATATGTACGAGTAACTAAATATTAGTTGTAAGATAAAGATAAGACCACAAGTAAGTAGAGAATACAATTATACAATTGAAAAACATAGAAACCTGTAAATTTATTATGTTTTTGAGATTAATTACTACAAAGATATTGTATATCGACAATGTTATTTTTTTTTAATATTATTAAACCTAGTGCCAAAGCTTATTTTACAGTTTGTAAAATAATAATTTTAAATACAATTTAAACAATAAATTTTAGTGATAATATTTTTTTGTATGAATATGTATAAAGCCTTTTTTACATTTTTATTCGAATTCATTATGCCACCTGGATGGCTTTAAGAAATCAACTAAGGCTAAACATGTAAAATTCTAACGTTTATTCAACTTAGATGCCAAGGACAACAGTAGCGGTCAAGGTGAAAACTCTTTTAGGAGTCGGTTAATTAAACAGTAATTATTGTTAATTTTATAGTAGGTAGAGAATATAGAGAAAGAAATGGCCAAGTTTACATAGTGAAACTAAAAGTTAAATGGAGTAGTAGAATGAATCAAAAATTAGTTACAATGTCTAAACATAAAAAATATAGGTATTACTTTCTATCTTTCTTTTGCGCTCACACCAATTATAAAACAGTTGTCCGACACAGAAGTAATAAATAGTCAATGAATTAGAACAAACATACAATTTGCGACGAAAATTATTAAATTTCGAAACAGAAATATAACAACACAGTGTCATATTTCAATGTCGTCATTGTCGTTTTGTCAACAAACAAAGCGTTATAATCACGCTCTCTGTATATAAACAAGACATCAAAACAAAACAAAATCGCTCGTACTGTTTGTAAACAAAAATCCTCCGATTGTAATATCGACAGCAAAATGTGTAAAAAAAATAACTTTTCACCTATGAATTATGCATGCATAATGTAATAGGTATACGATTAAGTGAAGAAAAAAAACTGACAAAGGAAACCTAAAAGACAATGACTTACGTGCAACAAGGAGCGACTGTAGGCTAAAATATTCCAAGATAAATCTATTCCAGTCTAATGTATTATGAATAATTTCAAATGAATAAATCTAAATTTAAAAAAATATATAGCTTTATAGATTTTCATTGAAGGACTCTTTATTTAATCGTAAGGAATGACAACCTTCACGTGATGCACATAACAAATGTAGTAGATGTACATAGCTATAAATAAAATTGTCAGGATATTATCTTCAGTCTTTATGTAAATAAAGAAATACATATTAATATATATATATATACAAACTAATAGAGTACGTAATATGATGACAATATGTCCAGAGCGAAAACGTTCCAAAAAAGTATATACTATATCAGAACGACGGAATGGACATTTGAGGAGTCAATTGGATAATGATTGATCGATCGGAACAATGTAAGACCTAGAAAGGAGATATTTAGTAACTGGGTGTGTATGGAATAATAAAAATGGCGAATAGTATAGTGAAACTTAAGCCTAGTTTGTTAGTAATTATTGTTCCTTACATTAAAAAGAAAAATACCACCCATAATTAACATAGCGGAAAGTCCTCGCCTGTCCTTGAAATACACGACTAACGGAATGTATTATTTACTTTATGAATGACCTTTTATTATTCATATATGTTTTTGTATCGGATGGATGTGAAGTTTTGGAGATTATCAATTCTATTAAAAGTAATCCAGTAAGTCCTGGCGTTTGATTCATATTTCCAAACTGTAAAATGAAGAATGGCAAACTTCCAATTAATTCCAGACGGGTCCCGTTCACAAATCAAATGTATTAAAACTTGTAGAACTATATAAGAGTAAGAATAACTGAAATTTAATTGTTTTGCTTTTTTAAAGCTGGCATTAAAAAGAAATTTTAAAAAATGAAAGTGGTTTTAATATGGTCAAGTTTATTGATATTTATTATTAAGTAATAAAAGTAATACGCTACAATCAAAGCGCCGTCGAAACAGAAACAAGTCTTAGTGAATGTTAAACATATACCTAATTCGTAAAGTTAGTCTCGGTCAGGTTTGGCCAGACTAGAGTTGACGTGTCAGGCGTTTTTCATTCACTTACTCTAACTCGACTAAATAAATCTTAAATTACAATTTACAAATATTTAAATTGAGACGTACTGAGTCTCTGCTCTGATTGGAACATACACTAACCAGAAAAGGATATTTAGTTTTTAATAAATATTTAGTTATATAATATATATATATATATATAATATATATATATATATATATATATATAATATATATATATATATATATATATATACATATAATCCTTTAAACATCAGTTTCAGAGAATTTATAAATGTAACAGTGTTTATTTAGAATATTTCTGTGAACGTTCTTGTTAAATGTAGAGTCGAATTTCACCATTTAGCTTAATAACTCATTTCAAATACCACTTCATGTGTTTATTACAAAACATGCAGATACATGTTTTTATAATATTCTACATGCTTGAGCTGCTTGATGCTTTGCAAAAAAAGGGAGCGCTTTTATTGTTATACAATCAATATTAATTTTTACATGTGCAATCATACAGTGCCCTATTATGAAGACCGGATGACAAGTCGAAAGTTGGTATTTTGGGGAAAGCCGCTAAATAGATATTTCTCTATTTCACTGCTATACTTTTATTTAGTTATAGTACCGTAAGGTGTGTTCGTTTGTATGGTAGTAAGTGTCCGATTTTTTCGTCCGTTAGGGGCGAAAGGTGCAAATTACACCTAATGGAAACCAAACCAACATAACATACTCTCAGACCTGCCAATTAACAAACGAGGCGCTGGTGCTCCCTAACAGCCCACACTGAGTCAGCTTGGTAGAAGATGACCCAAAACCTCCAAATATGATTTTCGAACTGGAACGGTCCGACGTGCTCGGCACACGGCGCGGTACCGATACCAGAGGTGTTGAGAATCCTCAAACAACAAACACAAACCCGCGAATGATGACCCTGGATGGATGACAGCTTATAACGTGCGTGCACTACACCCTCTCTTAGACTGAGGACCGAGGCTCTTAGACTGAGTTTCATCATTTCAGCCAATAGACGCCCACTGTTGGACATAGGCCTCCCCCAAGGATCTCCACGCAGATCGGTCCTGCGCTGCAACCGTCCAGCGCCTTCCCGCGATCTTCATCAAATCGTCGGTCCACCTTGTGGGAGGCCTACCAACGTTGCGGTGTCCAGCATATGCCTGCCACTCCAGGACCTTTCCGCCCCAACGGCCGTCAGTCCTGCGAGCAATGTGCCCCGCCCATTGCCACTTAAGGTTCGCAATTCTTCGGGCTATGTCAGTGACCCTGGTTCTTCTGCGGATTTCATCATTTCTGATTCGATCACGCAGAGAAACTCCGAGCATAGCCCTCTCCATTGCCCTCTGGGTGACTTTGAGCCGCCTTATAAGGCCCATTGTGAGTGGACAGGTTTCTGTTCCGTATGTCATCACTGGCAACACGCACGAATCGAAGACTTTCGTCTTGAGGCACTGCGGTAGATGGGCCGAGAATATGCCGCGTAGCTTCCCAAACGCTGCACAGCCGAGTCGGTTCCGCCGATTTACCTCTTTCTGGAAATCGGACTTACCTAGTTGGATTATTTGTCCCAGGTACTCGTCAACAATTTCCAGTGTAGAGCCTCCAACCTTCACAGGAGTGGGTGCTACATGGTGATTCGATTCGAGACTGAGTTTAGTGGAGAGGTAATGTTGGTCGAGCCATAGATGGGTTATTATTGTGACACTTAGCATCGTGGGTATGGTTGGTGCTCCGTAGTGAGGATTCTCAGCCTCTTCTCTCCTAAGAGAAAAAAGGGGCCAAGGAGAAGCTGCTGAAACTTGAGAAGGACTTGAAAACAGATAAAATTTTCTCGGTAGAAATGATTGATGAACGATGAACTTCTGTTAGTCTAACAAAAAAGTGAATTCTTACCAGTAGCGACAGCATTGTTGATCCGCCGTTTGATGGTGTCCTCCTCGAACGAGTACATGTAGTACTCCTCGTTGAGATCTCTGAGGAACTGCGGCTTCACCAGTACGCCGCCGACCACGCCGAAAAGTCTCACGAAGCCCAAAGGTGTGAACACTGCGAAGATGATAAAATGTTTTCACGAAACTATATGCTTATCACACGTAAAGGGAAAGGAGGGACTCGTCGAATTGTGCCATTGTTTGACGTGATGATTGTATGAGGGATCCTAAATTTTGCGAAGTCCACATTCACAAAAGATGTTGATGCAACGAATGTTTCCAACATTACCAACTTAAGAGAACGGCGTGACTTCTATTTATTAAATGAATATTTTAACAAATTTTTAGATATCAATGACAAGTTTCGGGAGCAATAAAAAGGTTAAAAACAAACTTAGTAAATACAAATACACATAGAAATGTCATAGAGTTTTTATTTTGAATTTAATACTGGCTGGGTTGTTTTGGAAAAAGTGAAGTTTGAAGTCTTTTTGAATATAGATGTCTGTTGTTTGAAATTATTTTATAAAGAAGATATGTTTGGTATTTAGATCAGATTTTATATTGATATTGTATTTAATTATTTTAAAACTGTCTTGACTGTGTTGAATAAATTGAAAGTGGTAATGAATTAAGTTATTTGCTTTTATTACATGAAGAAATCCTTATAACAGGTTATGGGCCTGCACTTACGGATTGAAAAGGTCAGTTTTAATTGTTAAGAATTTGTAGCTATCAATTGCAATTATGTCCGAGGAAATATTAAATTTACATTTGACTAAATTAAATAATGAAATGGAGTATTCGCTATGGAAAAAACGGATTAATTTGCTGTTGATAGCCAAAGACCTAGATGCAGTTTTAAAACATGATACTAAAGCGAAAGATTTTACAAGAAAGATGCAAAAGCGAAATATATTTTAATAAATGCATTAAGTGAGAAGTATGTGAGTCATGTCATAAATTGTGAGAATGCAAAAGAAATGTTGGACAAATTAGACAGGATTTTTCTAGGAAGTGATCAAACACAGATGTGTCGGCTAATGGAAGAATTTTATAAATATGAATTTAAAAATGATGACATCATGGTTGATATTAGTAATGTTGAAAATTTAGTAACAAACATTAGAATTTTGGGTTTTGACATGCCAGACATGCAAGTAATGTCAAAGATTTATGTTCTCTACCAAAGGAGATGGGGAACCTAAGAGAACAGCTTGGGAATCAACTCCGAGTGCTGAAAAGAATATTTCCAATTTAATTTCAAGAATCATTTTAGAAAAGAAAATGAATACTTCTGCACATTTAAAAAATACGGAAAATAAAAATGAAAATGTTTCGAAAACAATTGAATGTAATGACAGTCATAACACATTCATGGTAATCAAAGCATGCTATGGCTGCGGAAAGAAGGGTCATATTGCAAAATTTTGTAGGATGAAGAAGAATTATGTTGGAAATACAGGAGCTTTACAATGTTTCAAATGTTTGAAAAATGGACACCGTTATACAGAATGCACTGATAAATTTAACTGTAGTGTATGCAAAAATAATACTCATTATACAAAATTCTGCCTAGATATAGGAAATAACTCTGTGAGTAGAAACGTTTTTAATTATACAGGTACTTCTGGAGTAGAAGAAATAGAATTTATTCTTGATTCAGGAGCAACTTGTCATACTACTTATTCTATAGGGATTTTAAATAAAATAGAAGAATGTTCTTATAAAATAATGACCGCTGATGGCAATATACATATAGTTAATAAAATAGGGAAAATATTCTGTGAAGCAAACAACAACAAAATAATTTTTAATAATGTTTATTATGTACCAGAACTTAAGAAAAACTTGATTTCAGTTTCTAGATTAACAGATAATAATTGCAAAATTATATTTTTCAGAAACAAATGTGAAATTCGTGACATAAAAAGTGACATTTGTTACTTTACTGGTGTGATGGGCGATGATGGACTGTTTTATGTGAGGTTGCCATTGCAGAGGTACGCAGTGCAGGATATGAGGTCAGTCGAGCTAAACACAATAAATTTAGTTAATAACATGAAATTTTGGCATCGTGCATTAGGTCATACTCCGGTTCTGAAAACAAAAAATCTTGTCAAAGGTATTAATATTAAAGGTACTAAGGAGGTGGACGCTTGCGAAATTTGCATCAAGGCTAAGCTTTGTAGAAAACCATTTGTTACTGAGAGGCACAGAGCTACTCAACCGTTGGAAATAATACATAGTGATATTTGTGGACCAATAGGAACAGAATCTTGGAATGGTTATAAATATTTTATAACCTTCTTAGATGATTATACACATTTTATTAAGATTTATTTATTAAAAACAAAAGATGAAGCTTTGTCAGCAATAATTAAGTATATTAATTTATCGGAAAATAATTTTAATTCAAAAGTTAAAACATTTAGGTGTGATAATGGAGGTGAGTACACTAGCAACAGTTTTAAAAAATATTGCGAGAACAAAGGAATAACTATAGATTACACGATTCCTTTTACACCACAATTAAATGGAAAATCTGAGAGATTTAATAGAATTATCATGGAAAGAACAAGATCATTGTTATTTGAATTTGATTTGCCGAAAATACTTTGGAGCGAGGCTGTACTAACTGCAGCTTATTTGACTAATAGATGTTCAAATACAGTTACAGAGAAAACACCGGCAGAATTATGGTTCAATAGAATTCCAAATGTGAAACATTTAAAAATATTCGGTTCATTGGCATATTTTAAAATTAATGAAAGGTTAGACAAACTTGATCCAAGATGCAATAAAGGTTTACTTGTAGGATTCACAAACAATGGGTATAAAATTTGGGATGCGGTTAATTACAAAATTCATTATTCTAGAGATGTAAGATTTATTGATAATATTGAAGATGTCCACAATTATTTAAAACAAAGTAAGACAGGTACCGGACAGAATGATTTATTTGATCTATTCAAAGAGGAAGATTTCGAAGAGACAAATATTGATAATAATTTAGAAAATAGTTTAGAAGATGGTTACAGGTTTGAGAGGGGAAGTAGAAATAGGGAAGAAATAAGAAATGAGTCAATAGCTGAAAGGATTTGTGAAGATGATGAACAGAATTTTGAACATCGTCGTGAAGAAGAGTTAATAGAAGAAGATAGCTTTGAAGATAGTCTTGAAGATTTAGTAAATGAGGATAATAATAGTAATGGTAATGCAATTTTAGAAGATCAAAATGAAAATATAGCAAGTTATGAAAGTTTGATAGAAGAAAGTGATTGTTTTGAGGATGCTGTTCATGCAGACAATGAGATTGGTTCAAATACTGAACAAATTATTACAAGAATTTTACCAGAAAGGGATAGACGTTTGCCAATGAGATTGAAAGATTATGATTTAGAAAGTTCATTTTTAACATATAGTGAAGTATTACAAAGTGAAGAAAAGGATTTATGGGAAAAAGCAATTAAGGAAGAAAAGGAGTCATTAGAGAAGAATAAAACGTGGGAGATTGTGAATAGAGCAGAAGCAAAGAATAGAAAAATTATTACGAGCAGATGGGTTTTTACGATTAAACCAGGGGGTAGATACAAAGCAAGATTGGTTGCAAGAGGATTTCTTCAAAAATATAACATCGATTACAAAGAAACGTATAGTCCGGTTGTAAATACTACCAGTGTACGGTTGTTACTTTCGATTGCAGGACAAAAAGGTTTCAAAATAAAACAATTTGATGTCAAAACAGCATTTTTATACGGTGATTTAAAAGAAGACATTTATATGGAGATTCCTTTAGGATATAATATTGATAAGACTAAAGTTTGCAAACTTAAGAAAAGTTTATATGGTCTTAAGCAAGCACCACTTATGTGGAACATTAGATTAACAACTTATTTAAAGAAATTGGGTTTTGTACAATTAAAACAAGATCCCTGTTTATTTGTTTGTAGGGAAAAAGAGATTTATTTAGCTATCTATGTTGACGACGGAATTATAGTTGGAAATAATGAGATAGAATTAAATAATATTATAATAGATTTGGAAAAAGAATTTGAAATTAGGAAATTTGATAAGGTAGAAAAGTTTATTGGAATAGATATTTTAATTGAAAAGAATTTTATTAAAATCTATCAGAAATCATATATTGAACAACTGTTAGAAAAATATGGATATAACAATCTCAAAGGAAGTGTTCATCCTGATATCTTAATAGATGCACATCAAGAGGGGCAGGTTAATTGTAGTGATGTGCATAAATATAGGCAGTTTATTGGATCTCTTTTATATTTAGTTAATAAAACTAGACTGGATATTTCATTTCATGTGGGTTATTGTAGTAGACATCAGGAATGCCCCAATTTAAATGATTTTGGAAACATTAAGAATATTTTTAGGTATATTAGAAATTCAATTACTTTGGGTATTCAATACTTACAGGGAAGTGACTTGACACTTCAAGCTTATTGTGATGCAGATTTCGCTGGCGATCCAGATACTAGAAAAAGCACGACTGGGTTCATAATTTTGTACGGCGGTGGACCAATACATTGGTGCTCACGTAAGCAGTCTGTCACTGCTTTGTCAAGTACAGAGGCTGAATATATTTCAGCAGCTGATTGTATTAAAGATTTGCTTTACACTCAGTCTCTAATTAAAGAAATAACAGGAAAAATGCCTAAAACTGAATTGTATGTTGATATCCAATCGGCAATAGTTTTAATTAAGAATGGAATTTTTAGTAGAAGAAGCAAACACATAGACGTGAAATATCATTTTATAAAAGAAAAAGATTGAACAGCAATCAATTGAAATATTATATTGTCCCACAAACTTAAATATTGCAGATATTTTAACAAAAGGTCTAGATAGAACAAAGTTTCTTCGGTTAAGGAAGTGTATCGTGAGTGACTAATGAACTCAAGTGATTCTATTAATATTTAAAATGATTTTAATTATTTATTGTAGTAATAAGGTTTTAGGACGTTCATTTCAAATTTAGTTTTAGTTATTTATATTATTGTTAGGTTTATAATTTGAAAGTTTATAATGTGGGGTTATAAGTAATATGTAGATATGTATAGTATGGGTTATAAGTGAGGTTTCAAATGGATATTAAATTCAGAGGGGCTGTCATAGAGTTTATATTTTGAATTTAATACTGGCTGGGTTGTTTTGGAAAAAGTGAAGTTTGAAGTCTTTTTGAATATAGATGTCTGTTGTTTGAAATTATTTTATAAAGAAGATATGTTTGGAATTTAGATCAGATTTTATATTGATATTGTATTTAATTATTTTAAAACTGTCTTGACTGTGTTGAATAAATTGAAAGTGGTAATGAATTAAGTATTTGCTTTTATTACATGAAGAAATCTTATAACAAGAAATTTGTTTCGCGGGTGCCCCGCTTTGACACGCTTCGAACATGTTTGTTTATGATTTATAATTTATCACAGTGGTTTAGTCCCCTGACTTTTATGCTAGGTCAAGTCTGTATTATAAAAGTCAGTGGTTCGGTAAAAGGTATTTAGCATATTAATCGAACTATACATGTATTATTGACATTTTCCTTATTATTTATAATTCTTTAACACTTGACATTGTATCGCTATTAATATTAATTGATTTTATTTTATATGATCTATATAAGTGAATTGTTACTTCATGCGCACTATGCTTCATATTAATATGCGCTATAATTGACTAAACTAAAACAATTTTACCATACTCCAACAAAAATAATATTTTAGGTATGTGTGTATTTGTCATGTGTACATATGTGCTATGCCATGTATAAGGTAACAATAACCTACAAACAGTGTGAATTATTATTGTATGTGAGTTAAAGTATATCAGCCTAATGAAATAAGAATGAAGTTTGAAATGGAATACTTGTTTATCATTCTTTATTTAAATATAAGAGAAATGGGAGAATTTCTTACGTACTTCTTTCTACAGAATGGCACTTGAAATATTGTTTACAAGTCCGTGAAGCAGAACCTTATCTACTAATAATCTGCGATCCTCGAGAGACCTAATCTTATGTTTTCCTCTATCTTTATAATTATCAGAATATATTATTGCTCAATTGTAACTATCTGACAAATCGTCTTTACATAGATTCTATACGTCTTATATGTACTGCTTGATAAGACGACCAAACGTTATCACTTACTATATAATCCTCACATAAGCAAAAAATCTTAATTCTAAGTAAGTTTCGCAAATAGAATCACAGCGAAATCTTTAACAGTATAACTGTCTCAATGGTAGTAAGCAAACGTGTCAAGGTCAATATATCGGTTATTAACCTTCGATTTTTTCAGGACGCAGGGTTTTTATTTTATTTATTTATTTATTTGACACACAAAACAGAATATAATCTATTATTTATACATTTTTTACTGGCATGTGTGTAGGTACAACATGAACTTTATTGAATTTTATTTGATGAATTTTATTAATACATATTTAGAAAATTGTTCAAAAAGTGGAAAGTGTCGTTTTTATGACAGTTACCTTAAATCTTAAAGATACAATCGTTTTTCTTTAAAAGTGATGATATTTTTTACGAAGGAAAAAATATATTTTTTGAAATCATGAAAATAAGAAATTTTGAAAAATATATCGTGCATTAAATTATTGTCCTATGAACACTATTGATAATTTTTATACATATTCGTAACTAGAGATAGCACGTGTAAAAAAAAATACTAAGACCATAGAGTTTAAATCTATTTCATAAACATTATGATTATGTCCTCGCTGATTTTGTTATTATCGTCAAGGCAACAGGTTGCTATGAACATTGTTACGTCAATTAATTCACATCGCAGAACGGGTCGAGAAGTCAAAACAATCAACAGAATAACATTCCTAAAACAATGAGCTACAAAGGCATTTTAGACAATCCCGCACTACTAGAATACGGGGATACGCAGAGAAACGATGAATTCAATAATTTCATGAAGAGAGTCGGTGAGGTCTCTAACTTGGTTAGAGATATGGCCTGCGGCGACAAAGAAAAAGCTGAGGCAGCTAAGGTTTTAGCCGACAAATACCTGGACGGGAAGATAATCACAGACGAAAACATAGAAATGGTGGTTAAAGATAACAGGACAGTGATAAACCAAAGAGCATTCCAATCGTTGGAGAAGAAAGATTCGGTGAGTGAAATTGTAAAAGTTCATAGTAAATTGCGCATGGAAAGCTGCCAGAAAATGAGTCGTAAACATTTCATATGAATGTTGCATCCATTATCATTCAGGGTCGCGTAAGAAGATATATATAAAACAATGTAAGAATTGTTTTAGTGCAAACGATCTGTTCCAAGTATGTAATTGTTTTAATGAAATTTCTTTAGAGTACATAGGATACGATTGAAATAGAACTATTATCGCATTATGATAAGATGCCAATGTTATAGTGTTAAGGTACGGATTTGGGTCGGCAGCGCCACACGATAATTAATCGGCCATCACACGTGGGCCAGATAGCGCGATTGGCCGGCGCACGTAGCCTATTATTTAAAAGTGAAAGCAATTTGGCGCAACTTCATCTTTGAATAAATATATCTCGAGTACCCATGATCAGTAAAATCATTAATATAAAAGAAATCATATTATAATGCATTTTAATACACAAATGCACAGATTACACTTCCTCTCGACAAACACTAATTCATTTAGGTATGTTTTTCAATCAAAATATGTATGAAATTTTTCATACTTTTAAGAAAAAAAATCAGCAGGAATGCTATAATCATATACTTGTCTCTCCGGTTCAGAAGCCCTATTTTTAGAATTTGATTATCATATTCCTCATGCTGGTGTTGTGACTATAAACATAAATAGTACAATACTTATTATTGCAATGGCGTATGTATGTTGTGAAACGTAATCAAATGACGGTCGATTCGATATGATCAATTACCGGAGTCGATAAATAAACGTTGTTTAATTTCTTTCTCCTGTGGTTAACAATTCCATGAGTCACAAAGCACGACTCAGATGATGGATAAAGTAAGAGATGTTACGCGATGGTAGTGAAAATTGTCTATTTTAAAATAATTGACTTTTATTAGGACGTGATTACAGACTTATGATTTCGAGTACTAATACTAAGAGAGTTGGAACTGGAATGATGCAGGAAGGGCAGGTTTGGGGCTTATATTTCGGATGGTGAGGGTGGAGACGTGAGGGATATGGAAAATACAAACATGGGACTGGACTTTTGATACTTAAGAGTAAATAAATCTAAACCTGGGGAAACACATCCTTGACCCAGATGAAATAAAAACAATCGGAACTGGGAACATCCTATCTTTCTTGGTCAGTGCCCAGTTAAGGGAGCTACTGTAGGGCCTACATAGAACCTACATAGGAGGCTGGTCACAATAGATCTTAATAGGTCGCAGTGATGCATATCAGCCCCGACTTACACGAATAATAATTATAAATAATTCTAAGGACAAAAGGTACTTTAAGAGTACCTAAATGTGTAAACAGAGTTCATGATAAGAGATGGAGTGCGGTGGTTGGCACATAACAGAGAGCATTGGTCTGCTGATCCAATGTGGATGGATCTGGTGGAACTGGTCAGGCATAAAGCCAGTAATATATTAAAATCACAAATCATTACGTCTGGTAAAAGTATTACCAATTCGACAGTAAATCCAAAAAATGTATTTGCTTTTACCTATACCAGTAGTTACCAAATAGACATAACTTAAATAATCACATTAACCAGCTTTACAATCACGGGGGCTTCGTCGCCTGTTGGTGATTAAATGACGTTGTAAGTAGAATATTTATAATGTTCCTTTTTTCTATCAGGGCGAAGTTGATAAAGATGTATGGATGGCTGAGATGAGCAGAGACGCAGACAGACGTGCGCTGGATAGAAAAATTCGTCGCGAGAAAGCGGACACTCTCAAGACACAGGCCGTCAAAGCGTTCAGACGGGAAGATTACGACAGGGCACTATCTTGCTATAACCGTGCCATCGAGCAGGTCAAAGACAACCCCATGCTATATTGTGATCGTGCTCTAACGAATATAAAACTTGGAAAGTATGACAAGGTAAATATATATTCGCATTTTATAAACAGCTGTAAAAATAAATAAGTATGTACTTAATTTTTTAAGTAAGAATGTAATGTATAAGAATTAGAGTAATATTAAAAGAAGTTGCCTAATTCCTCCCGCGATGCGTTTTATTCCGTGTAAGGTAAAACCCCCAATACTCGTCAGTTTCTGAACTAAGCTGTGTTTGCAATCATGTCACATAAACAGTATTATAATTATGGATGTTACTATTACACTAATATGTACAGAATTTAATATTCTTTCTTGTTAATATATGCGATTAAGTAGGTGAGGCAAGAAGAAATTATTATAAATATTTATATTGAAATTGAGCCATTTGTACCAGTATCCGTCAGATTTGTCCCAATTATCGTCAAAATGTCCGAGAGCTCGTCAATTTTCTGTGATAAATTTGAACTCTATGTCACTGAGAATAAAGATCTAAGTTAACTTCATCTACCATAATTTTCAATAGTAATATTTTTATCTTCATTTGTTATCATTTAAGCCTAATCATTATTTCATCTTCATTTGTCATCAATACTCAATACTCAATATTTTATTGCATTCCACAATGTTTTATAGGTGGTAAAAACTTAAAATTATGTATGTAACAATTGAGGACCCTGTCGGGCACAGCATAGTAAAACAGTTCATACCTATTTAGAAGAGAGGACGATGGTGGTTTTAAGGGATTGAAATATTTGACATTTTACACATTAAAATTTAAAACACATATATAATATATATTCTTTGTATGTAGGTACTCGAATTATAGTATTTCATCCATATATTCTTTTAAACTATAGTAGCTTTTTTGTATTAGAAAGGTTTTAAGTTTTTAATAAATATGTTATATTGTTCTTCTTTTCTAATTGATTCTGGTAGCTTGTTATATACTTTGATGGATGTCACCAAAGGGCTTGTTGAGTGCATTTTTAGCTGTGAAGTTGGTAGGTTTAATCTGTTTTTATGTCTTAAAGTATACCTAGTTTGTATGTTTTCTCTTTTATAGAAATATTCTGGGTGATTCCTGACGAATTTACAAATTTCTAGAATGTATATACTTGACAATGTTAGAATACCGTGGTTTTGAAAGTATGGTTTACAGGAGTCTGTTTCTTCCAGATCATTTAAGCCAATACATGTTTATTGCTGAACATAGGCCATATTCAAGTATATACAATAGTCAGAGAGGTTGTCTAATTATAACCTGTCCGGTTGCTCTATAGACAGCTCGGGTACGTGACCCCGATTTCTCGAGCCTTCGATGCCATTTGCCCCTAACCTCCGTGGCATCGATGTCCTCTCCTTCCTCCTCCCCTCCTATTACAGTTGTGGTAAGGCTCGGTTCTAATAAGGATAGCCTTATAATTTCCGGGTCTGTGCGGGTTAGTACCACCATTCTGCCCATTTCGGTCGTGTAGCAATCACGTTTCGATTGAAAGGTAGAAACAGCCGCTCCTTCATGCGCCCCTCCTATACCTCTTGTGGTGAGGAATCGCGGCGGTATTCGAGGCCGGCGGAGTGTTTGGTCTCAGTGAGTTTGTTGGGCGTGACGGGTTGACACGCGGTACAGGAAGACCCGAACCCAGGAATATCCTACCTGGGAGGCTGTCCCACACAAGCGGCGAAAATCCCGTCATGCGGTCGTCGTGCCGGAGTAGGAGACCGGAGTGGATCCCGTCGACTGCATTCGGGGGGGCACCGGGGGCCCTTCCGTGTCGCGTGTCAGATCCCCACACAACCCACTCTCTCACTGTGTACTGTAATCTGCCCTTTCTTTGTCTACCGCCCGGACCCTCCCCACATTTGACCCTTTCCCAAAAACTTATAAATATGAAGGCCAATACGAAGAAGCAAGTTTTTACGGCGGACACCCAATCCACAATTAAAATGGATTTCTGCAACATCAGGGGCCTACACAGTAATCTCGATGCCGTCCACCACCATCTCGAGACGGCTCGGCCTGCCTTGCTCTTCTTAACGGAAACGCAAATATGTGCGCCGGACGATGTTTCGTACTTAAAATACCCGGGCTACGAACTGGAACACACTTTCCTACGTAAAGCCGGAGTGTGCGTATACGTCCGGGGCGATATTTGCTGTCGCCGCCTTCGGGGCCTCGAGCATCGGGATCTGTCGTTACTGTGGCTACGCGTGGACCATGGGGGTCTTACCCGAATCTACGCGTGCCTTTACAGATCCCATGCCAGTGAAATAGGGTCAGTTCAGCTTATTGAGCACGTCCAAGAGGGGATTGACCGAGCCTTGGAGCAGTATCCATCTGCGGAGGTGGTGGTTCTTGGTGACTTTAATGCTCATCATAAAGAGTGGTTGAAGTCCAGAACCACTGACCTCCCGGGTAGAACTGTCTTCAACATGGCTTCGGCCTATGGTCTCTCTCAACTGGTTGTACAGCCCACCCGTATTCCAGATATAGAGAGCCATCAAGCTTCCCTGCTGGATCTACTGCTGACTACACGACCTAGCGGATACAAGGTTGTGGTCGAGGCTCCTCTCGGATCATCCGATCACTGCCTTGTTCGTAGCTCCGCCAGACTTGCGCAACCCCATTGCGTATCTACGACTAACAGTCGTACAGTCTGGCGGTATAAGTCAGCAGACTGGGATGGACCCGGGAATTCTTCGGATCCTATCCCTGGAAGCAGCTTTGCTTTTCATCCGCAGATTCCGACATTTGCGCAGATTGCGTCACGGAGACAGTGTTGATGGGAATGAAAGAATTCATTCCAGCGCCACTGTTTCTGTTGGGGGCTGCAGTCATCCCTGGTATAATAATGCCTGCAGGAGGACTGCATACCGCAAGCAATCTGCTTTCAACGCCTGGGACAACGCCAGAAAAAGTCGGGATCCGGACTTGCCAGAGAAAAAGCGAAAGTACAATGCCGCATCCAGATCCAACAGGAAAGCTATTGCTGAAGCCAAGGCGGAACACGTGGCCAGGATTGGCGAGCGGTTAGGAAGCTATCCCAGTGGGAGCCGTGCTTTCTGGTCGCTCGCCAAAGCTGCGCAACAGAACTTCTGCCAGTCCAGTCTCCCACCACTGCCAGCAGCCGATAATAGTCTTGCCCACAGCGCAAGAGAGAAGGCCAACCTCTTGGTCGAACTCTTTGCCTCCAACTCGACTATGGACGATGAAGGAGCCACACCACCTACCATCCCTCGGTGTGAAAGTTCATTACCGGAAATCCGCATTACACAGCGCGTGGTCAGGCGGGAACTCAAGCTCCTGAACGTACATAAGTCAAGTGGGCCAGATGGCATCCTGCAGTGGTGCTAAAGACGTGTGCCTCTGAATTGACCCCCGTATTAACGCGACTTTACCGTCTTTCTTATCAGCAGAAAAGGGTTCCATCTTCGTGGAAGATCGCCCACGTCCACCCAATCCCCAAAAAAGGTGACCGATCCGACCCGTCAAATTACAGGCCAACTTCCTTTACAAGTTCATTACTAATAATTAGAGAAAAAACTATAGTATATACTTTTTTTTTTTCACACGTGGGTAGTTATTGGTTATAAACATAAAATTTCTGCTCCTGTTAATTAATTTTTAATCTTTTACTAAAACATATATATGTTATAGTTTTCATGTTATAACTTCCCTATTTCGCATATATTATATTTTCCTTTCACAAGTTCAACTATACACTCACCTAATATTATGGAATCAAAAATGAATACCAACTTGGAAGACTTGGAGAGACTTTTTTCATCCCGAATGGCAGAATATGATGAAAGACTACAAAAAGCAACTGCTAGTGTTTCTACACAAGCTCAGTCAAGTCCTGTGGACCTTTCTACATTGGCAAGTGAGTTTTCAGATTTTAAGAAATTCATATGGCAGGTACCGGATAAGTTCAAATCTCAAATGAAATTGCTGTCGGTTGGTTATGATCGCCACGAAAATGCGTCGCAAAGTGCTGTTGCTTCATGGTATTCCAGAAGATTTAAATGAAAATCTATTCAATACAGTTCATCAGGTATTATCTAACAAATTAAAATTGTCTGATATTGGCAAGGACAATATTCAGATCTGTCACAAACTGGGATCTCCTCAGCAAAAAACTCGTCCGATTCTTGTTAGATTTATGAGTACACATCATAGACAAACTGTATGGGAAGCCAAAACAGCACTGAAAGGGTCGGGTGTCACCTTGTCTGAATTTTTGACGCAAACTAGACATGGAGTCTTCTTGGATGCACGTAAGCACTTTGGTTTAAAAAGTTGTTGGACGGTGCAGGGCAAGATACTAGTTATTACTTCAGATAGCTCACGCCACAAAATAGAAACCAGAGAGGAACTGCAGGAACTTATCACGAAATTTCCATCAACTGGTAATAGTTCAGATCAGTCAGAAATCTAGGGTTATATATTGATTCTAACCTGTCCTGGGAGATTCACGTTAACGAGATGAGCCGAAAGGTGCATTACTCACTTCACTCTTTTAAATGTTTGCAAGCGTTTTTACCATTTAAAACCAGGGTAGTTTTGGCTCAAAGTCTCTTACAACCAATCATTGACTATGCTGACGTCTGTTATTTGGATGCCAAAGAGGAACTACTAAATAGACTTGAGCGTATACAAAATTTATTAATTCGTTTCATCTATGGTCTTAAAAAGTATGACCATGTATCCCAATTTCGGAAAGAACTCAAGTGGCTCCCAATCCGGCTCCGTAGGAACACTCATATTCTCTGTGTTCTTTACAATATTCTGCACAACCCATCCTATCCTTCCTATTTATGTGAGCGGTTCAGTTTCGTCCACCGACAAGACGCTGTTGCTAGGTCACTGGTTAAAACCCTCCTTGTTATCCCATCCCATTCTTCTCAGTTCTATTCCAATTCCTTTACCGTTCACGCTGCAAGGTTGTGGAACTCTATACCACACAGTATCCGTGAATGTAAATCACTGCACACTTTTAAGCGCCGCGTCAGAGAACACTATTTAAATTCCTGTCTCTAGCTATTGACATTGATAGTTTATATACCTACATAATATAAAATATGTATATATGATTGTAACCTTATATTTATAATATATATATATATATATATGTGTGTGTGTGTGTGTGTGTGTGTGTGTGTGTCTGTATGTATGTATGTGAATATGTTTATAAATATATATGTAGATTTAATTACTATAATAGTTGTAGTTTTTATTGTACCCAAATGTTGTATCATTATATTGTTTCCTATCGCAGGTCTGCTGGTAGAAATTTCTTTAGAAATAAGCAGCACCTATGTACCTCTTGATTCGTATTGTTTTTCTATATGTTGATATGTTGTGTACATAAATAAATAAATAAATATAGTTTACACTGTAACTGTATAAAAAGCAACGCTAGTCTGACTCGCACTTGGCTGTTATTTTTACTGTTGTGGTATAGAATTATATAGAACAATCTTCTTATCTGATATCTGAAGTATGAACATTATAGATAGTTAATAAAGTATTAATTATAATATTGGAATTGCATTTCTGTTCAGTAGTGACATGTCATGATTTCATTGGCTGGCACATTAATTTTCCGCTCTTAAAGAATAATGTCCTTTATGTGTTTTCACTATTATATCAAAGTTAAAAACGAGAAGAGAAAAAATACACTACTCGACAAATTATGATGGACCTTCTGCCCTTCCGTAACAAAGAGTAGTATGTAGTATTATTAATTAATCCGTATCCCATCATTAAGGCAATACTTGCTTTATTTCAAATTCAACTGATATCTAATGTAAATTTATGATTACCGAAAAGTTTTACCATAATTAAGAATAAGTTTTAAACATTGCAAACAAAATGTTAAGAACTATTTAATAATGACTATTTTTAAAAGAGTTTTACAATATCTAGCGAAATCTCCTTGTATTACTCCCATGTCCCAATACTCGACACCCCAGTACTCGACACACAACACAAAAACATTGAAAAAGCAAACTTATAATATTTGAAGCACTTTAATGATAAACCAGTAATTGAAAATTACTGTTAATTTTAAACTGATCCATGCAGTTACAGCCAAACCTAATATTTCAAGTCATTATCATGTTTTAAAAGCAATGATGACGTTAATTGGTGCAGCGTAACATGCTAGTCCCAATTGCCCAAAATAGTACGATTATTGACGGTCACTGGGTCACGGCGGGATTTATATGAACCAATTACTGTCAAGCACAAAAAATTATTAAAATCGATTAATAATATCAACTTTGAGGTCGAAACCTGTTAGATTCAACACTTAGATATTTCGGATAATAATCGTACTTGCCAAACTACTGACAGATATTGGTAAAAGTGTAATCCAACGTGGGGTGGTCTGTCGTGAATTCAGTCGCTGCACTTATAAAATATACAAAAATATGCGAGGACTCCTTTTCTTTTTCCTGTTACACTGACGCCATTTCTAACTTACCTTAGTGCTGCCATTTAAATTATACAGCAAACTATTGCGAAAATGTAGCCACAAAAAGATTAAAGTTTAATATTAGCAGAATAAAAATATTGTGCTTTTTCTACAAACTGACGGGTACTGGTACACTGACGACATTACCAGCGTTTACCTTACTAGCTGTGCCAGCGACTTCGTCCGCGTGGAATAGTTATTTTGAGCATCATATTTATTTTTGCAAACAACCACCTCAGCTGTTACCCGATCTTGACAACGCGACATATCCAAATTTGATCACCATAAAAACGATTCTAGTTAGTTAACATTAAAAAATAGACATATACTGTCGCGGACATTTTTTTAGATCATTTTAAGAGGAATAATTCTTTCATACATATTTTTTTGGTATCTAGAACCGTTTTCGCAGCCCACGCAACGGAAGCCCTCAAAGATCAATCATTTTCACCGTTTTTCCACATTTTCCATTATTTCTTCGCTCCTATTAGTCGCAGCGTGATGTTATGTAGCCTAAAGCCTTCCTCGATTAATGGGCTATTCAATAAAAAAATAATTTTTCAATTCGAACCAGGAGTTCTAGAGATTAGCGCGTTCAAACAAACAAACTCTTCAGCTTTATAATATTAGTATAGATTATATAGGAGTCGGGGAGGCGGGACGTCGTGCAGCCCGCTTGTGTCGCAAACGGTTCAAGCCAAATCCGACTTTAGGCGCTACAGGCTACGGCGCTGAATCCACTGTGTGTTCGCGGTTCTACAGAATAACGTCAATGAATAAAACTGAAAAATTAAGATTTTTTTTTTCTACGTATTTTTCCAGGATAAAAAGTATCCTATTTTATGCCCAGGATAATAAGGTATAATTATACCAAGTTTCATCGAAATCGAACCGTTAGTTTTTACGTGATGCCTGAACATACAGACAGACAGACAGACAGACAAAAATTTTACTGATTGCATTTTTGGGATCACTAACGATCCCTTATCACCCTTTGCTAGTAATTTTTTAAATATATTTAATGTACAGAATTGACTTCTCTACAGATTTATTATAAGTATAGATAAAGCCAGCAAAGTAATGTTGCACACGATTTCGAAAGTTTTTTTAAGTTCTATTTTTAAGAACTTGTGTAAAAATATTTGAATTTTTAATTTCAATTCTTCCATTGCACTTTATTTACTTACGTGTGTACCGCAAATGTTGACCATAGATATAACTACATATAAAACATATTTTATTGGTTCAACTGCCATTGTATAATTGTTATTCGTTATTTATACGTATTGTCTGAAGCTATACGAGTTTATATGTGCGAGTCACAATTTAGCAATTCGTAAATCCATTCAGAGACATTTTTTGTATGACGTTAGTTGTCTGTCGGCTATTGCCTCCATGAACATCGTATTTATAGGACAAACGGCGAAAATAATAAAAAAATTCTTTAGAACTTCTTGCTCTTAAATTATAGGCAAGGGTTATTCCCAGTTAACTTAGCAAATAACCTTTAACATATAGATTAGTTAGAGATATAGTTATCACAAGTCAGAACGTTGCAATGGACACGTTGATTTCATTCAAGTAGTTACTATCTCAGCTAATATGTTGTAATCTTAATAATTCATTATTATGATATAAACCGGTACTAACTTATCTATACCTAGATAATACACCTATCTAGCTCACAGCGATCGTCTCATGGTCGCTAATTGGTCGTATATTTTATTTACTTACATTGTCGAAATAACTTGGGTTTTTTTAAATCTATAAAGTTGTCGTAGCTCAATTTTACATGTATCTAGACAGGCTAACGTTCTTGTCTTACCTAGCACAAGAAAAACAGTAAGTATGTTAGCCAATTATATATCTACTAGCAATGTATATACACAAAACGATAATATATCATCTATATCACAAATGGTCGCGAAAGCTTTCAATTCTGCACATTTATCACTATTACTTTTGGTCATTTGCACGGTTTCAGGTTTGCAGCGACTGCGATTGGGCGATGCGTCTGAATGAGAACAGTTTCAAAGCTCGTCTGTATAAAGCAAAAGCTTACAAGGAGTTGGAAGAAACTGACAAATACGAGGAGTGCAGAAAGGAATTGGAGCAGATGTTCAGCCAACATCAGGACCTCATCGAATATTTTTTGGATAAGAAACAAGTTCAGGAAGACTCATCAGAGACGTCGGAAGATGATTAAATTAGTTACAAAATCTTCACAAAACGTAGTTTACGGTTTTCATTTTTAATTAATGTTTCCTATATTGTGATTAAATAATAATGAAAAATGAACAATTACCCTGTCTGTACTAATTCATCAAAAATTATTGATGGTAATTTTTTTTAGAAAGTATTGCAGTTAAGGTATATGATACAAACAAGCAAACTACGTATTAGGATAAATTATATTATATACCACTTTTTATAGATCTCGTACAAAAATATACGCGTAAATATTTACACCGTAGATTTTACTTGTGGCATACAAACACGACAAAAATACAAAAACAAAGATTAAAATTATTTCGTTTATTATAACAATATATAGTCGAAAATAGAAATTCCAAGAGAATTTGTTTCATTATTCTAATATAATACTTACCTAACAGCATTAACACTCCAACAAAAGATACACAGGAATACAGGAAAGGTAAATAAGTCCATAAATCTGTGAACAATAAATAATACCATGAGTTGTTAATTTATAAATAGCACTGAAGGATATGTTCGCTAAAGTTCGTTTGTATTTTCGATCATTTGATGAAAAATAACAAATATGCCAAAAGTTTGCATATGACTATAAAAATTATTCGTAATCAGGTAAATGAAAATATTGACAGAGTAAATATTGATGCTGAGGCATTTTCATTACTATGTTAAGTTAAATAGATCTCTTTTAACTTATAACAATATCATTAGTTAACTTATATATATACCATTTAGCTGGTTAACAATGAAAATAGACAAAGCTGACCTACAAGTATAACTAATAACGGTTACGTTTTTTCATTTAAAGTGTGAGTGACAAAAAATGTCATAGGAATCAAATTGCTCTCAAATATGGAGAAATTTGTTCAGTTAAATATCGACTGAACTATCGACAATTAGTATGGTCTACTTACTTCTATTGGTTATGGCTATAAAGTATATTAGCAACACACTTTGTGTGGCAACTCTGATAGTGATAAGCCTAAAGAACGTGACCTACACGTACTATCGGCAGCTTTATCAATTACAAAACATTGACGATCATGTGTATTAATACATAATTAACCGCGTCGAGTAATGGTCGCCGTAATTCCGTCGTCTATGACATACATGAATGCGGCAGGACGGGCGCGGGCGCACGCACCCGTTGGATGCACTCGCTATTATAACATTGACTTTTGTACAATCGCTAGTACCCGTTGTTCATGCACAATTAAGCACGACAAATTACAATGGATACTACGTTTTTTTATACGTTATAAAATAACTTTGATGAACAGGTTTAAAATTGATAACTATATAGATGACGTGTTATTGATTTATAGTGAGATGTCGTATACGACTTTGTAAAATGTTCATTAAGAACTTCGTTCATAAATGCAGATCAATAATACCACTGCTTATAAGTTGCATTTTTGATTAAGGATCAATAAGGGCAGGTAGGTTAACCATTGTAGATACAGGAAAACGTTCGTAGGAGTAGGAGATCGTTCACAGTTTTATTAGATATTCGGAACTGTATTCAAAGATTTTGAAAAAAGATACAATGGTCCCCCATGAATATGTTGCTGGAAATATAGTGGTTGCAGTGAAAAATCTTAATTTTTTTGTTAACAAACAATAGATATTGACCAGTTATAGTACCATATGGTAACTGATCAAAAACGCATAGATATTTTTTAAATAACTGCTTTTGGCGTGTCACACTTTTAGGTTAATGCAGCCAAACAAGAAACCATGTCAGATAGGTTCTCCACCCACTTGAACAATTTATACTAATATTATAAAGAGGTGAAGTAGTGAGTTTTGATAGTCAGGTACTATTCGATGGAATCAAGATTGATCACATTTTGATGGATATTTATTTATTTATTTAGATACACCAGCCTCAATATTAAATACATTGTTTATCAGAGATAGCAATTCACTGGGAATTTATAAAAAAGTTAAATATTTTGTTGTAATTACTTGTGTCACTTAAAGTTATAGTAGGTACATAACTTTTAAATAATTTAAATTGACAACATAATTAATAGTAATCATCAAGTTAATTTATAAATTATTGGATTAATAAGAATAATACTGATTGTCTTATGTGTGACAATGAGAAAATATTTTAATAATAATCATCACAAATTACTTTTAAAATCGCATAGAACATTGGCTAAAATACCATATCCCATCCTGTTAAAAAGTCACTATTGGAAAACGTTCAAGACCTCAACGTCACAGATCCTTGTAACTTATTTTCCTTCCATTTCTTTTGTTTTTTGGTATCTTATTGTGTCCCATTTGTGTTTTTCCATTGAACCTAGAATGCATGGTATTACTGTAACTGTATATTTGGAAATGTTATGCTTTGTTGACATTTTGACCAATGTTTCATATACGATTTGGGCTTGATATCAAGATCACATAACTGCTCCCGCCACCTTTCTAGACACTATTTTAATTAGGGATGTTGACAAAGCAGTGTAAAAAAAGATATGTCAATAATAAGTTGATATGGTTGGCAAATCTATAAATTTTTCAAGTACTGATTTAGTAATATCGCTCCTATAATTATTTATTATGGTTTTTAAAAAGGTCGGCAAAGCGTTTGTGATGCCCCTAGTGTTGCAAGCGTCCATAGGCGACGGTGACTGCTTACCATCAGGCAGGCCGTAAGCCTTTTTGCTACCGTTGTAGTATAAAAAAAAATAACTGATGATATTATCAATCATCATATGACTGCTAATATTAGTTTTTTCAATTTTATGTTCCGTTTTCTTTTTCAGTTTGTTACTTTACTTTTTTCTTTGAATGCAACATATATCATAGATGGTAACTGGCATGAATTCTCATTAATTTAGGTGACAAGATTTTCTTAAATTATTTTTAAAATAATCAACAATGTTGACATTGATAACTCACAAAAGCAACTACTCTATATTATTAATAAATTGATTGTAGTATGAGTAGTTGGTATCCGTATCATTGTATTTGATTTTAGCTAATCAATTCATTCTATGGAATAAGAACTATGTTCGAATATTGTCGGTATGTAGGAAATTTTAATTACACAGAAGCGCTGCATTAGGGCTTTATTTGCTATGATTCCAGATATTTCCTGCAAACCTAATTTTTATGAATTGAATGTTCTAACTGTTATTACACTATACATTCTCGAAGTAGGAAAGCATGTCAAGAGAAATTACAATTTATTTGTAGAGGGAAAAGACTATTACCCGAGAAATACTAGACAACCACATATGCTTGTTCTAGATCTAACACCTAGAAACCTATGCTTTCAAAAAAATTGTTATGCAATGAGTATCAAGATTTTTAATAAATTACCAGAATACATCAAACTTCTCCCATATAATGCACTTACAAAGGAATTGCGCCACTGGCTCTTGCAGAGAATATTTTACTCTATGGAGGAATTTTTTAAATGTAAATCATAAGTATTATTAAATGAAAATCTAATGAATATTGTATTACATTGTTTATGTGTGGATATTCAATATTGTATGTATTACTTTTATTTGAGAATAATGTAAACATTGCAATGACCTTGTATCTAAAATATGTTATAATTACCATCTAATATTATGAATGGGACATGCAATAAATAAAAACTATATTCAAATTGTATTTATGCTAATAAGGAATTGTAATAGTGACAGCTAATTATCAATGTCAAACATCACTACATAGTATAAAACAAAATCGCTATCCACCAACTGTCTGTCCATATGTATGCTTAGATCTTTAAGACTATGCAATGGATTTTGATGCGTTTTTTTCGGATTCTTAAGCAAAGGTTTGTATGTATAATACATGCATGATATAGTAGATGCATATACACTGATAAATTTACAGGTTTCTATCGTATATTTACATAAGCATTGCACCCGTGTGAAGCCGGGGCGGGTCGCTAGTGTTACATAAAACAAAACCATGATTGTCTCATATAAAAAGTAAAATTGCATTTAATTAATGGTTTAAATTCAATTTTGCAGCAATAATTTCTAACTGTAATAAAATTTTGATTAAGCAAATGATCTTTAACCATAAATTGAAACTTTGTACATGGTTTTGGCAAAATGAAAGGACATGTTTCTCTTGCTAACAGCAATAGAAAAATAAGTGTTATTATTAACCTGGGTATAGATTAAAGGACTGCGATTCTTATTTGAACAAGCAATTATATAATTTAATTATATAATTTATATAATTCAAATACCTATAATGTGGACAATGCAACAATTGGACACATAGTTTTCAATAAATCTAGCTAATGTATTTCACTTTCTAAGTAAAACTTACTAAGTAATGCATCAATACTGGAACGGTCTCCCTTCAACCACGCCGATATAACGTACGCCATGCCCAGCATGGCGACACCTAGCAGCGCTAACACAATGAATGTTTCGTACACTCTGCCCTTTAATCCCCTACATCCAGGGAAGCCAGAAGACTCCGAAAACAGATATGCAAAGGGCAGAAATACAAACATAGAAAGATTTGAAAACAGGAACACATGGTTCCATAAACCTGAAACAAAAAGAAGAATATGATTTTTTTAATACTATGATGCTATCTAACAGGCGGACCTGATGATAAGCCACCTATTTACATTCTATAAGACTTGCAAATATGCAACCTACAATCAGCATACACATCATTACACCCAGTTGTGGCAAAGGATGAAAACTCACTTTAAAAGGAACCATTTATTAATTTAAAATAGCAAGTTTGATCGAAATGCTCACCTTGAATCAAGGAACTGTTAAGCCACTTAACATAATAACTGTTTGGGTACAATGTAAGCACTTCATTGCTGACAATCGAAACAGGCAGCAGAAGTGCAGATCCCAACGACACAGCAAGGGCGAATGTGCACAACCATAGGCTAATACGATAGACTTTAACTTCATCTTCATCAGCAGTGAAATAATCTTCACTATCGCGACGTCGAAACTTCTCAATCAAGACAAAAGAGAGGAGGTAAAGTAAAATAAACAGGAGTAAAAATATCTGAAACAATAAAAGTTAATATTGTTATAATAGGAAAAATATAAAATTTACTAATAAATAAATCATTGTTACAAAATTACAATTACAATTCCTACAGTTTATGTATCAAAGACAATGTTCAATTTTGTGTCTAGTATTTTGCATTAAATAAATAAAACATTGATAAGTTAAAAGAAGATAATTAAATGTATTTTATTTCCATAAATTATTATACAATAATATTGTTATTGTCAGAATAACATTTTCAAAATCCTCTGGCAAATAAAGACTACAAAAATATTTAGATAGAATATTTTGGAAATGAGAACCAAACGGGAGTTGTTGATATTTATAATTGAAATATAAATTATGCAGATATAAAAATCAACCATACTGTACAATTTTTTATTTTTATTATATTAACACAATAATTTTATTATATTCTCCCAATTAATTACCTGATAGTTACACATTTAAACAAATTTGTGGATTGACATATTAGTCTCAAAACCAATTATTCAATAAGTATACATTAAATATTGTATATTATATTATTTGGGAAGAAAACGATTACTTGAAGAAATACTTACAATCTGTTCTCTAACATTATTGTGAAATATTTGCTCACGCAGGTCTGTCTCCTCCTCATCCATTCTCCGAGTAATATAGATCTATCTTTTGATGCAAACGAACGTTTGTCGAAAACATATCACGTTAAACTTCATATTTACGATATTTTTGTGAAATACTACATGACTAAATACCATACATCATGAATGATATTTATTTTAAAAAAAATATATAAGGCAATAAATAACTGTTGGACACACAACTGACAAATCAATTTTTATCACGAAGAATTTCTTCTTCTTCTTTTGGGTTTGATGGCGGTGCCCATAGGATTTCGCCAACCTCGAGTTTTTTTGCTTAGAATACTTTTTTTAATTAAAGTATGCGCGACTCATGTTATTATCCAGGCCGTGAAAGTACAAGTGGATGCAAAATTAAAATTAAACAAGACAAATAAAAAACAATATACCCTGTTCGCTGTCTATAAAGAAATATATAAAAAAGTTAAAGAGCGGAAACCAAATCAGAGAATAAAAAGATACCAATTAAAGTTTAATACGATTGTAGAATAAATAATGACAAAGAATATTGATGAAGGGTGAATTAACATAAGAAAGAAGAGAGTTAAATTGACACGGCTTAGGGATATAAGGGGGAATGACATCATACAATGAATATGAATATTTTGTACAATCGAAAAATATATGATCAGCCGAACCTTCGTCCAAACCACACTCACATAGGGAGCTGTCTTTAACCCTTATTTTTTTCAAGTGCACCGGTGTACTTGCATGCCCAAGACGTAACCGACATAAAGTAGATATGCAAATTTTAGAGGCCTGCTTAAATTTAAAAAACCAAGGTTTAGAAGGAATTTCCTTTTGAATTTGAGCATAATGCCTTCCTACAACACTGCTGGATTGTCTCCATTTAATATCCCATGAAGAGGTCATTCGCTGTCTTGCCAGACCTAATAGGTCATGAGAATATGTTACATAGTGACTAAGCAGCCGCTATGAGTGGCATCCTTAGCAACTCTGTCTACTGTGTCATTGCCTTCAATGCCCAAATGACTTGGGATCCACGCAAGCGCGACTTTTGTTCGTTGGAGATGACAGCGATATAAAATTTCTCTAATCTCTAAAATCAACGGGAATTTGGATTTACTCTTAAATGGATTTGATTTAATTGCTTGTAAACAACTTTTTGAGTCTGATAATATGACTGAAAAATTTAGATTGTGGGATTCCACAAAACGAAGAGCCTCCAGGATTGCAATAGCTTCTCCTGAAAAGACAGAAGAAGAGGGAGGACATTTAAATTTTAAAAATATTTGACGACATGGGATCCACACCGCAGCACCAACGCAGTTTTCTAGCGACAATCTCGAAGCATCTGTAAATATTAGACGCCAATCACTGAACTTCCGATCAATAATAGATTGAAAAGCAGCTTGAGCATTGACTGTATCCTTATGGAGACCAAAATCGATTTCTATCTCTGGTTGATGAAACAATGATTGGAAAGGTTTAATAAATAATGGGAACAAGGAACATTGATAAACTGGATTAGGTAGCTGGAGAAATTTGATGAAACTATTAAAAAGGCACGGAGGCGCCTTATGATGCCAGTAATTGTCAAATGATATATAGTCAGAGAGTTGATGCAGTTTTTCGATAAGAGGGTGATTAGAATACTGAATAGCTTTGAAAAAATAATTATCCGCCAAATATTGCCTTCTGATTGCTAAAGGGGGGTCACAACACTCTACTTGAAGAGCATTAATGGGGGACGATTTCATAGCACCCAAAATTATGCGCAGACAACGGGATTGAATCCGATCTAAACTGCCAAGAGCTGATTTAAGACATGGATCCAATAAAAACGATCCGTAATCTATATGACTGCGGATAATCGCATTGTACAGAATTTTCTGACAGAACGGATGAGATCCCCACCATACACCAGATAAAGAGCGAAGAATATTAATATTTTTCTCGCATTTTTTGAGAACATGAGCAATGTGAAAGGCACCTGACATCCTTGAGTCAAAAAATACTCCCAAAAATCTCACAGAATTACAGTTGCGAATGGGTTTTCCAATAAGTTCTATAGATACATTAGGAATATTCCTTAGACGCGAGAAAGTTACAACACAGCTTTTCTCAACAGAAAGCGATAAACCATGATTTGATAACCAGTCCGAAAGATAGGAAAGAGCCATATTAAGGCGAGAGGAAGCAATTTGAGCATTAGAGTTAGCTACATATAGGGCTAGATCATCAGCATATTGTAGTACATTACAGAATGAATTTACAGAGAGCTCAAGATCGGATGTGTACAGACTATAAAGAAACGGACTTAAGACAGATCCTTGAGGGAGACCTTTCCATATCGTTCTCGGTGAAGAAATAAAATTATTAGAACTAATTTGTATATTACGGCAAGAAAAAAGATTGAAAATAAAATTCACCAATCGAACAGGAACGTTAAAACTCAGTAATTTGTTTCTAAGAATAGGAAGTAACACGTTATCATAAGCACCTGAAACATCGAGAAATGCCCCTATAACATTCTCTCGCCTGGAGAGACTGATCCACATATCTATCGAGAAGATGCTCAAACTGTCCATGGTGCCCATTCCTTTGCGAAACCCAAATTGGCTTTTTGCCAGTAGCCCTTTTCTCTCCGCAAACCATTCTAGTCTGTTCTTGACTAGGTGCTCAGCAATTTTCGCCATAGTGCAAGAAAGAGCTATAGGACGGTAACCATTGTAATCAGAGGCCAGTTTACCAGGCTTTAATACAGGAATGATGATTTGGGTTTTCCAGTCATCAGGGGGAATACCAGTAATAAAAATGTTATTAACAAGATCGATAAAGAAATCCTTTGTGAAATTGCTACTTTTGGAAATAAAGGAGTAAGGAATGCCATCAACCCCAGGGGCCGAATCCTTAAGATTTTCCAATACAGCATTGAGCTCAGCTCTAGAAAATGGAGAGTCAAATTCCTCCAAAGAAATATGGGCAGAATCGTTACGATATGTCTCAATCTCACCAAGGGAGGGGACTGAAGGAGGGGCAATCTTCTGGCAAAATTTATCAAACCAAACTGATGAATCATTAGATGTAATATTAGTTGTAGAGGAAAGTGAGCATCTATATCTTTTAATGTTTCTCCAAACTAAAGATGGATGCGATCTGGGAGAGAGGCCTCACAAAACTTGTGCCAACCTTCTTTTTTTTTAAAGATAAGACTCTAGTAGCTTTTGCAGCAGAAGCACGAAGTTTAATAAAGTTTGATTCAGTCATATTTTTTGCATATTCCAATTCCGCGACTTTTCGAGCCTGTAACACTGTTTTTCTCACTGATTTTAAGTACTATTAAAGACATTTTTTTATTCATATTGATTAAAATCACTTTTACAATTGTATCTCGCATTGGTTATGTTTACGTCGAATTGTTACTTTGACATTGACAATTTTAATAGATGACATGGACAGTTCCATAGAGTGGACCGCTAATCATGATCCTAACACCATTATCTATGGCGCAAATCAAGCAACCAAGTCTAGCCAAGCGTCGTCTACAAAGATAGTATTTTAATCAGTAATCCCACACACTCCCCCTAAAAAAAATATTAAAATATTATAATGTCACAATTAGTAGTTTAAAAGAATAGTCTTATGTCAATGAAAAGTTAAATCGCAATTGATCATCATAAGTGTAGTCGTTTAACCTTATTTTTATTATTCCTCAGGCAAATGTTTGTCTGTGGCAATTGAGTCTGTAAACTAGACCTAGCTGTGAGGACTAATAAAGAAATATTAATCCTTCTACAGATTAACATAGTCAGGCTAGATTGCTCGGGCTAGCATAGATTGTGTCCTTTGCCTAACTAAAAAATTAAAAACTTAATAAAAAAAAAAAAGATACACACTAGTCTCTGGCAGTGATTAGCGATATTGGTTTTGGATCAATAGCTGCGATCAATAAGTAACAACTTTTAAGCTATTCACTGTTCTAATTTAAATAATTGAAAATACTGTATTCGGCTGTTGAGACCGAGCTCTGCTACAAAAGAGAAGGAGTCTATATATAGACTGACGAAATAGATCTGCTTTCACCGAATAAAAATTTGAACAAAAAAGACAATCATCCCGAAAGAAAGGTACCTAATTTTCATAATTCTTTCTTTTATTATATATTTAGAGTTTTTAACTGAGATTCATATATACCTAAAATATCGTTCTAGAACATTTCCTGAATATCCGTTGAGTGTGGGTAGAGAAAATAACTGTGGTAAATTGATATAACAAATTTGGTCTTTTACAATAAAATATTGATTAATCATCATAGTATGCCTGGTGGGAAACCAATATTTATGCAATTAAATCCATTAACTACCTCTCATAGCCGTTACATAAATGGGGATTTAAATAAAACAAATTAATATTTTAACCAGATCAAATCTTGTAATATTCTAGAATCAATTGTATCTTCATGTTTGTTTTCATTTTCTACATCACACTCTTCGTTTTTGAAAGTTAATAAATAGTAAAGTAAATGCCAAGAGAGTTGTTATTTGAAATGATTCATGTCATCTTCAGGGAACTATATTTGGGCTGAACATTAACCCTCGTCACCCAGGGACTTTCAAGTGACCCAGCTGCATTAAATTGACCGCTGATCTACCTTAAATCCTAATTGAAGACGGCGACTGGTAAGCCAAGGACAGAGAGTAAACTAACCCAAACACGGCCATCTAACCACGGTTACCAGTTGCCTGGACCAGTTCCTGAAGGACTTCTGAAGGACTACCGGAATACTGATTTCTTTTTATCCTCGGAATACTGTCTTTTAATCTTTTACATTATAAATTTCAACTTAAAACCAATATCGATCAAACGGACCTATAAACCCTGCCTGTACCTATATTAATTTAAGTTCTTTTATATTTTTAAGTCATTCTATGTATATGAATTGATAGAATTGACAGTAATATTGTTGCCTAGTAAACGTTAGTGAATTGAATTTTGTTTAAACTCCATGTGAAATAAAGATTTTGCACTCATACTTCTAGTGATTTATTGGTATAAAATATTGTTGCATAGTAAACATTTGTGAATTGAATTTTTTTAAATTCCATGTGAAATGAAGATTTTGTACTTATATTTCTAGTGATTTATTTGTATAAAATATTGTTGCATAGTAAACCTTAGTGAATTAAATTTTGTTTAAACTCCATGTGAAATGAAGATTTTGTACTTATATTTCTAGTGATTTATTTGTATAAAATATTGTTGCATATTAAACATTAGTGAATTGAATTTTGTTTAAATTCCATGTGAAATGAAGATTTTGTACTTCTATTTCTAGTGATTTATTTGTATAAAGTATTGTTGCAAAGTAAACATTAGTGAATTGAATTCTGTTTGAATTCCCTGTGGAATAAAGATCTTGTACTCTAAACTTTTAGTAATTTATTTGTAAAAATCCTACTATTACATAAAAATAAATAAAAATACATTACAAGCCTTACATATAATGGAGCATTCGGTGTCCCACCAGGGAGGAGAGGAAACCTTTCTCCTACATATATTTTTGATCTTGAGCTTTTTATCAGCAGCTGTCAAGAGAGCTTGTCTAAAATTCAAATACACAGAATGCACATTTTCTAAATTAGATTGAGGAAGAATTTGAATTTCTTGATCTAATGCAGCACTAAATGAGTCCCAGTCAGCATTACACAGACTATACTTAAGACGAGGACAGGGAAGATCTCGCGATCTGCCATTAGAAGGCATAGAGAGAATAATCGGAAAATGATCACTACCATGTGAAGTTGAAAGTACAGCCCACGATAACGTTAAGGAAAGAGACGGGGAGCACAGTGACAGGTCTATTACACTTTTCGGGTTTTGCGAAGGAAGGACCCTACGAGTGGGAGATCCATCATTTAGGACGCAGAGGTTCAAGTTGTCACACACCTCTAAGAACGATGATGACAGATGATCACAATAGTGTGAGCCCCATGATGTGTGATGAATGTTAAAGTCACCGAGAACTAAAAGCGGAGGGGGAATAGATGACAGAATGATGGATAGCTCTGAAACACATGAGGGGTTTGGATGAGGATGTACACCGAGATAATAGAAAAATTCAACATTTTTACAGCGACAGCGTTAATAGATTCACTGTGCTGGGGTAACAGAATCTGACTAAAAGTATAATCTTTGGAAATAAATAACGCGGCACCCGCGTGACCATCACTTCTATCGTCACGGAGACAGGAATAACCAGAAACGCGGTAATGGTTACCTGGCTTAAGTCTCAATTCCTGAATAGCAAAAGCGACGGGAGAGAATTTATTGATTAAAAAAAGTAGTTCATTTTTTTTATTTTTAATGCTTCGACAATTCCATTGAAGAATTTGAGCCATTAAGAGTAATAATTTAGAGAGCTGAGTCAGTTGTTCACGGATTTTGTACGGTAATTCAATATCATCAAAACGACTAAGAATACTTATGGCCGATGCCAAAAGCATTTCAATGAAGTGATCATTGTTGTCTTGTCTATGGTTACCATTCTGCAGACAATGTCCATCTGGAGATTGAAAGCTGGGAGACCTAACAATGTTAGAGAGGGCCTGTCTATCATAACCTGGGCTAGCAGCTGATTTGGAAGATTTTTTGTAACGTAAACTGTTTTGCGGTAAGAAGAACTTGTGGGTATGGAAGGAGACGGTTGAGTTGAAGGAGGGAGAGATGAGTCAGAAAGAACAGGATCGATAAATCCAGATCTTACAGTATCTGTGAAGGATTTTCTTACTCGGGGAACTCTAACCGAAGCTTCAGAGTAGGTTATGTTTTCTTGGGACATTATAATTTTTAATTGTTTTTGTCTATGGTGTTCAGGACATATTGGGTTATTAGCTCTATGATTGCCTAAACAAAGGAGGCAAGTAGGAGTGACCTGAGAGCATGAAGATCCGTCGTGCGGCTGGGCACATACAAAGCAGCGAGGCAGAGAACGACACTGCGATTGGATATGACCAAACCTGCAGCATTTATTGCACTGAATAGTGGGGAGAATGTAGGTTTCAACCGGAAGAGAGGTGTAAAAACAGTAAACATATGGAGGAAGCTTTTGTCCTGCAAAAGTAAACACAATAGTTTGAGTGGGAATCCACACTGGAGAACCATCTGAAAATGTCTTCCTGTTCAGTCTTCTGGCCCTAACAATGGATCCGAAACCTTGCGGGATTTCAATGGCATCTACTATTTCCTCCAAAGACCATTCTACCGGGACTTGACGAACAATGCCCATTCTCGTAATATGATGGCTTGGGATGAGAGCCTCATATTTGGCTAATGCAAGTGCTGGGTGATCTAGAAAGGCATTAGCATCATTGTACGATTTAAACTCGACGGAAATACGGTTTCTACCGATGCGCTTCACACCATCAGGTTTAATGTTCTTTATATTATTTTTGTGTAAGAACTGACCGAATTTAATTGGGTGTAAAACAGCTCCTGATGAGGGGTCTGAAGAGAGTTTATTAATGTAGACAATGAAAGGCGCGGAATCATTTTCAGAGTATTTTTTCTTATTAATAAGGTCAGGGCAGACGTAGGTAGATTGGATAGACGCAGTGGCCTGAACTAAACTCGTTTTTTTTGACGGCAGCACTGAGTTTTGATCGGAAGGGCCACGTTTACGCGAATTACTAGATGGATTTTCGACATCTGTGTCCGTTAGGGGCGAGAAAAGAGGCGGCGATGAATCAGCGTCACCCCAATCTCCCCCACCCGGATCCAGAGGATCAGACATTAAAATTTACAGGGCTAACCAATCCTCAATGGGTTCAGCCAGCAGGGTATTACAGCAAAATTTTGAAAGCTGAAAATAAAAAATATTATTTAACTTGAAACAACTACCACTTGTAACAAACACTTAACCCAGACGCACAGAAAACATTAAAACTATATAAAAATTTAAAATTATTGAGAGCCGATACTAAAACCGTTGCTATGGAGCGTTATTCGACCCACGAAGAATTTAAATTCACAAAAGAACACACAACTGTACCAGAATAGCAATATACTAACTGACACTGACACTTGCTCAATTTGACGTTTGTGATAATTTAGTTTTTATTTTGTGTAAAGGCAAATAGAATTAAATCCGCAGATGTCAAAATAATCTAAACAAAATTAATAATTACAGTTTATTGTGGTACTAACTGAAATCCGAATAGCTGATTATATAATTTTTCATTAGTCCAACAAACTACTCTATTAATGAGAGGCCAAAATTAAGCCTAAGGTTGTATCAGGCTCATTGTCAACAAGTATCTAATAAACAATTTCGGAGAGAAAGGAAGTCTGTCAAATAAAGTGGCGTGCTTAATATTTATAACCTTCATTTGTATTTGTCGAAGGTCATTCAAGTTTACACCCCATAACCCAAGGTGGGGCACCTTGATGAAAAAATTTAAGCAAACGTGGTATTAATAAGCTGAAAGTGGGGTAAACTTGAACAGAAATCCTAAGCTATTTGAAAAGCTGATAAAATACAGTGGCATGGAATAGAGATTCCACCCAGAGGTGTTAAAGTAATACAATCTGATAAGAAAAGTGTCGTGTTGTGAATCAAGAGGTCTGTAAAGACACTCGTCGACGATTCAACTAATAGACAGTGTGTGTTAACGAAACTGAAAACAAATAGATAAAAGTGTTAATACGTCCTAGTAGCTGGACAACTTTAGGAATAGTACTACCTGCCCCCCTAGACAAATGCTACTTAGCATTAGCGTTCGAAACTGCGGAAAAGACAAAATGTATTGAGATGACATTAAGTAACGATAAGTCACGTGACATCTCCATACATTTTTTCTTTCCGCAGTGACTGAACGCTAATGTTAAGTGGTATTTGTTTAGGCCGTCTGTTATTCAGGCCTCTTACCCTGAGGCCAAATTAACATAAAACTTTACCTTATACATTCCAGAAGTATGATATAAGTGTGACTTTGAAGTAACTCAAGCGATAACAAGCTACCAAACAATGAAAGAATTACACCTGAGGTTCTAAAAGCGGGCGAACTACCAGTCTGAAAGGCATTTCAAACATTTTTTTTACTCTGTCACATCCAACGGTAAAAGTATAAAGTATGGCACTAGGACATTGTCGCACTATTCTTCAAAAAGATTGCCAGAACCCAAAACTATTATTTTCTTTAGTCATATTTATAAGGAAGTTGTACAAAAGTTCGCATTAACACTTTACACTATATTGGCGTTAAAATATTCGAGTAAAATGACGCGATTGGCACGTTTTATAGACATTATGAAGCTCTGAATGATTCAACCAAACAACCTACTCTGTGCTCAAACGTAGGATCCGTGTTCTCGAAACGCGCCTTAATTGACATGTGGCCTAAACGACTAGCATCCAGGTAAGTAAAACATCTCAAAAATAAAACAAAACATGTGGCATAATGACTCCCTTTGCCTTCACAGCATGGGAAAATTAACAAATAAAAATGGCATAGTGACATTGACAATCATTTGTTTACATTTTGTATTAGAATTATGACAAGATTAACAAGATAGATATATATTATTAATTTTTAAATGAAAACCACTATGGTTTGAAAGAAACAAAAAGAAACATAATTATGTTTTTCTTTCAGGCATTAACATAAAGCAACATTTACTGGTGTCTATTTAAAATGAATGATAATTTAATATATTCCGCAAACGAAACAGAATTTTCAGTGAGGATAGTTGTTTGTGATCATTATTTGACAAAACCAGTGCCAGGACTGGATGTCATTTATTCTGATTTCAGGGGTTCAGATATCAAACAGGTTCGATTATATTATGTTAAAATCTTTATGTTATTATTAGAACCGGTTCTAACCTGTTACTTAATTTTAAAGGTAGTTTAAAAGTAACCAAGCAATTTTGTGTATAACTTTTATTAAACGCTTCTTTACCAGATTGTAAAATGTTTTATAAATTCTGATGAGGGGTAAAACTAAATCTACCAAACCTACAATAGCAAAATGTGTATTTTATTACAATAATGTGAAATTGTTTAATTAAAAAGTTTTAATTGTTTAATTTTGTAATTAAAGGTACCAGTTCTAAGAATATTTGGGCCTGCAGCTGATGGACGTAAGACGTGCCTTCATGTCCATGGAGTCTTTCCATATTTTTATATTCCCTGTCCAACCCCTAATCCAAAATCACAGCTCTTATATCAAGTAAGTTTTTAGACAAGTACTCACTAGGTCACTAGTTTCCTGAAATTGTTTCTTCTTGTATTTTATTATTAATGTAGTTTAAGCATAGTATTAAATTAACATCTGTAATCAGTAATCATTGGGAATCTGCACCAAAGCAGAGAAAATGTACATTAGCAATACCTAACACAGTACATTGGTATTTCACCCAAATTTATATTAAATAACTAGAGACCTCTCTCCACAATTGTACAGACTACATTTTGATACGAGTTGAGTGGATAGTACACCGGTTTCAAGGTGTCGCCATCTCTGAGGTCCCGGGTTCGAATCCCGGTGGGGACAGATGTTTGTGTGATGAATGCCAGCATTTGTACCTTAGTCTTGGTTGTTGATATATATTTCAATAAAAAATATTTATATATTTATAATATATGTATGTCTATCCGTTACCCAAGATCCCATAGCACAAGCCTTACAGAGCTTAGTTTGGGCTAGGCTAATTGGTGTAAGTGTAACAAATATTATTATTAGTTATTTATTTATTATAATAGTTGCCTGCTGAAAATATGAAATTAAGCTTACACAGACAAGTCTGTGTTTAATGTAATACAACAAAATCTTCAATGGTAGTATTGGTTCACATGACTTTTATAAATTCATATCTATTAATTTCAGATAGCAGCCAGTCTTGATAAAGCTCTAAATATAGCTCTGAAACAAGCTACATCCTCCAATCAGCATGTTTACAAAATAAGCTTAGTCAAGGGCCTGTATGTCTAAATAAAAATTATTATATTATTTACTGTAACTAATTAAGTAACTACTTAATAACTATTTAATGTATAAATATTTTTCTTTCTTTTTCAGTCCTTTCTATGGTTTTCATAATAAGGATCATTTATATTTGAAAGTATTTTTGTATAGTCCAAATTTAGTGAAGCAAGCTGTTGAACTATTTAGTAATGGAGCTATCATGGGGCAGACATTCCAGCCCCATGAATCACATCTAAACTTTACATTACAATTTTTCATTGATTTCAATCTTTTTGGCATGAGCAATGTTGACCTACAAACAGTACTATTTCGTAAGTCAGGATGTTCACAAAAATCAATAGAACCAATCAGCGATTCCAACAAATATGCAATGCAGTCTGAGAGTATTTGCTTTTATGAAGCAGATTGCTTAGCCTCTCACATAATAAACAGACAAAGAATTGGAAGGGGTGATGGCATTGAAAATCCAGGCCTCGAAGAAGTATGGAAACAGGAAATAGAAAGGCGAAAACAACTTAATATCTCATTGGCTTCAAAGTCATTATCACAAGGGAGAATAAAATCTGAGGAGACAGAATCCCATTACAAACATGAGCAAATATTTTCAATAAAATTATTGTCTGACCTGAGTACAGTTAATTCTGAACATGATCAAGAACTAATACATTACCCTGCAGAGAGTTTAGAAGGTTCCCAACTACTTGATGCTGTTGATGTTAGTGTTCATTTGCCAGAAAAGAATTCAAGTCTTCATCTAAATAATAATGCAATGCTCAGAAATGTTGGTGAATCTGTTGAAGATTTAAATCTTTCAGTTGATGAAAGTATTGTTCTCAGTAGCACTTTATCAATGCACTACAGTCAAGTGTTATGTAAGTATTGCCTTACTATGTATCTAACATATTTTTTTTATGTATAACATCGCCCTGGAGTAGACAGTGGGGTCTGTAAACCATTTGGTACTGAACCACTTTATGATGGTGGGTTTTATCCAAATCTATACATGTCTTTACAAGTCTCATGCCAGTACAGTTTAAAAATTATTCAATAGTGCACTGCTAGAAACCTGAACCTAATGGTTCAGAAAAATAAAACCTGAATCATTGGTGATCTTTTTAACAAGCAAATTATGAGATATTGCTTGTATCTCACCCAAGTATCATCTTGACTCTAACTCTCTGGTAGATGGTTGGTAATGGTGCTTGATTTTTTTATTTATACTACCCACCACCATAGTAGTTAGTTTATCAAAATCAGGAGGTCCAATACTGATTTTCCACATCACAATAAAGTTTTAGCATTATTTTTAATGCAAATTGCTTGGCCAACCTCAATAAAAAAAAAACAAACCTTTATCTCTTTTCTATTTTTATTCTCCAGTGGATAGTGAAGATCTGAACCTTGTGGATATGTTGCAAGATATGGATCAAAGCTCAATTGAAGAAGACAGTATAATGGGAACACCTAATTTTATTCAAGATGACATTGAATCTGATGATGCTGAATATTCCCAAATTTTTATTGACGAGACTATTTCAAACCTTAGTAAAACGTAAGCTATTTTAAACATACAAATGGTAAATTACAATATGTTAAAATTAAAACATACTCTTATTTATATTATTTTTACCAAAGCTGAATCTACTATTTACATGAAACCTCAATCTCAGAAAAAGTCTTTATTGTGTTTATGCTATGTCTTATTATTTTATATTTTTAACCAAAACATAAACGATATCAATTTAAGTTCTAGGTTTTAAATATCTAAAATATAATCAACCCTTAATTTAACATATGGATTTTGTTTTATAGTAATGAAGAGGTCAATTCGCCGACTTGGAATGATTCTTTTTGGGATGGAGCTAATATACCTCAATTAGATGGTACCTGTGATGATGATCGTAAGTATAATGACAGTAAAGATCCGTTTTTTTTCACTTAGATATTCGATCACAATATAAAATATTGTTACGAATTTCAGATGTTAAAAAAGTAAGAAAAAGAAAACAGCGACCTTTGCGACTTGGTTTGTCAAAAAGAAAGGATAAGAATAATAAATCATCTAATCAGACTGATGATTATGAAATTGAAAATAAGCCTAATTTAGATATAAGTGCCTCAGATGAAATCAATGTATCAAGAGAGACTATAAATAGTATATCAAGCTTACATTTAAAAAAAAGTGTGAAACAAGAACCTCCCGATATGTCAGTAAGTAAAAACGACGATTCTATTTCTAATTTAGTAAACAAAATATCTACAAAATTTGAACTCAAAGAGAGTAAGCCCCTGGCAGCTAATGCATATGATATACAAAATAGATTTGTCCCTGAGGCTGGCAGTTCAGTTGTTCATGAAACCGCCATGATGTCAAATGTAAACAAAACAAATTACATTTCCGATCAGTCAGCTAACACATCGGATGATAGTCAGGGTATTCTGAGCTTTTACGATACTTCAAAAGTATTTGATTTATCATTTATAGAAAACAAATTAAAAATTGAATCTTTAAATGATACCATAGAAAACCTTGACACACCACAAAAGATAAGTATACACTCATCGAACACTATAGTCCTGACACCAATAATAAAGCCACCCACTAGAGACTTTGTAGTCTCCAGTTTGCATAAGTACAATATACCTACATCAAAAACTGTTGAGCCATTTTATTCAGATCCGAACGATGTCGGGGATAAAATTGAAATAGGACAGATGCTACTGAAATTACGCAGTAAGAAATCACGTGATCAGAAACCATTCGATAAAGTCTTAGATACTACTAGTATAGAAGAATGGCGCCAACTTTTATTTCTGCAAACAAATGAAATATCTGAAACTAACTCTAAGCCAGACACATTGAAAACACTTCTAGCTGGAAATAAACAATGCATTTTGCAACCTGCATTTAATGCTCCAACTACACGTCAGGTTAGGGAAAAACAAGCTGATTTTGAAAGAGAAACCATTATTGAGAAGAAAATAGATGATAAAGATATCATAACAGACATAGATGATTTGGATAATTCCCAAGCAATAGGGTTAAATGATGATATAAATAAAACTGAACTTACACCTGATATGAGTGATAAGGTAAATATATTAGAAGATTGTTTATTTACATAGTTTTCTTTAGCACTAAGACTATTAATTAGTTGATGTTTGCAGTCGACTGTTGGCTTGAAAAATACATCACAGTTAACAATGCAACAAAATGGATCTTTTCTCTGTTTTGGGAGTAATGATAATCAAAACATAAACACACCTTTACCTGCCACGGTAGAAGTAAGTATTGAAGTAAGATTTGATAGATTTGAAATTAAAAATCTTATTAGAATGTAATACTTTTTTAACCGTTCTAAACATTTATGTCATCAGCATTAATAATAAATATATAACATTAATAAAACTTTTCAATAATAAAATAAGTTTATGATAATAGTTTTTCATTTAGATGGATTATCTTACACTGATGCTTGCGGAAGTACATACGTCAACAAGAGGAGACTTATATCCTGACCCTGCTCTGGATTCTATCCAAGCTGTATTTATCATGGTTACAAATGACTGTCCGCCTGACAGTTTTCTTGAGAGAAAAGTAATACATGTCCTTGTTGTAGACAATGGAACTACATTGAGACATTTAGATAGATGCGTTTACGACTTACGTGTGAGCTATTTTCAAAGCGAGATTGCACTTTTAGATAAAGTAGTGGAATTGGTTAAATCACACGATCCTGATATCATGTGTGGATATGAAATGGAAATGAATTCTTGGGGATATATTTTTGAAAGAGCTCAATTGTTAGGTTTAGAAATTGTTAAAGAAGTTTCCAGAATAACAGAAAAGAATAGACAAAAACGATGGAAAAGTGAAGACAACGAGTTTGAGGGTCGAATCATTGGTAGAGTTACATTCAATGTTTGGCGCTTGTTTCGCCATGAATTAGCGTTATCAAGTTATAGTTTTGAAAATTGTATGTATGAGATATTAAAAGAGCGAGTGCCTAAATACAGTCACTCGCAGCTAACTGAATGGTGGAATAATGAATCTAGAATATTTAGATGGATACCAGTTGAATATTACATGACAAAGTTAAAAGGAACCGTGAGAATGTTAGAAAAATTGGACATTATTAGTAAGTTTAAAACTTATTAATTAAAATAACGAAAGCGTCAAATGTTAAATGTATCTATTATTCTACAGATCGCACTTCTGAATTAGCCAGAATTTTTGGACTACAATGGTGGGAGGTGCTATCCCGGGGATCACAGTTTCGCGTGGAATCCCTCATGCTCCGGGCGGCGAGGCCTCTTAATCTCATAGCGTTGTCGCCGACTGTTAAACAGCGAGCAGCGATGCGAGCGCCCGAATGCTTACCTTTAATATTTGAGCCAGGTGAGCTATATTCTTTTGTTGATTTATTTTATGGCCTCAAGACATTTTAATATTTGTTTCATCGTAATTTATCGTACACCTGCTCACTACCTACCCTAGACTTAATTCTTGCAAAGTGAAGTGTGGCACCATGCATGACCACTTCTTCGCTTAAAAGCCTACGCTATTTACCTATAAAACCTTATTGCTATTGTCAAAATTAAATTAAAGACTAACCAGATTTGGGTTTACGTTTGTACTGAATTTTCGTCAATTCATTTTTACAGAATCTCGCTTTTACTCGGATCCAGTTATCGTTTTAGACTTTCAAAGTTTATATCCATCAATGATGATAGCATATAACTATTGCTTTTCCACTTGTATTGGACGCGTGCAAAATATAAATGGGTAAGTTAGTAAAATTCAAAAGGTTTATTGTCATATAAAAAGGTACTATGGTTAACAATCTCGTTCGTGACCATGTCCATAATAAAAACACGATTGTCCAGGACATCGACGAAAATTATAACACAATATGTAATTAAGAACATAAAAATACAATGCAATAAAATGGGAATAGTAAAGTTGAATTGAATATCGGGATCGTCTCGATAAATACTCATTGATTCTGGATTGGTTATGGCGTCAACACGCTTAATGAATGTCGGGGTTCAAATCCCATCAAAGTCAGAAGTTTTTCTTGCAATGTTTTTTCATATTCCTTACACTTATTTTGCAGTTTAATGAAATGCTAAGTGACATAAATAAACTTGCTTTATGCCTTACCAAAAAATAATGACCTTTTCTGCTTTTCAGCGTCCTCTCTCTTTCGATTATAGTTAAGTTGAGTACGACTCGAACTCCACGCCCAGTGACACTTGCCCACACATCTACTGATATCTTTGTAAAAATCTCCACCTATATTTTCTGTTTATGTATATTTATTTCCATGTGTTATGAAAAGTAATCTTTAAAACCTTAGCTGCTGTGCTTCATTCATTTCCGCCTGCTGATAAGTGTAATTGAAATCTAAGATGGAGCGTATCAATACAAGTCAATATTCAATACACAACTATTAATTCTTGACCTAAACACCCGGACTGTAGTGAGACGGGAACAAAACTAGGTGTAATATCGTTTATTGAAGAAGGAAATTCCAATCCCATCTGATCCTTAATTTTTCTTATATATTTTTTTCATATTCGTACATTTTTTGTTATTTAAAAATATATAATATATTTTGTATTCAAAAATACAAATAACAATAAGTAAAACAATTTCAGTGATTCAGCGTACGAATTCGGCGCGTGGAAACTGCGTATACCGAAGTCCAAGCTACAAGCTTTGGTTGCCAACAAGCTGGTGCACTGGTCTCCAGTGGGCGTGGGGTTTGTGAAGTCATCGGTACGTCGCGGGGTATTGCCGGCGCTGCTGCGGCGTATTTTAGCCGCTCGGCAAGCTGTGAAGAAGAACATGAAGCAACAGACTGACGAGGCCGTTAAGAAAGCCATGCATTCTAGGCAGCTAGGTAAATAAGTATAATAGGGAAGATGTAATATTTTTATTTTTGTGCTCATTTTAAAGAACTCCACGCAGAATAGACCACAAGTATATTAAAAAATGAAAAGACTGTATATTACTGAAGAAAATGCGGTTTAAAATTGTCAATTTAAATTTTCGCGCGAATACGGACCTATAGTTCTATGACGTCACTCCTGTCTGTCATTGTCACTGGCTCACTGATTGTACTGAGCGTGTCATTGCAGGCTTTAGTTGTTTTTGCATTTATCTCGACTTTCAAGGTATTACCTTGAAAATTTAAATTGTCAATTTTAAACCGCATTTTCTTTAGTAATATACAGTCTTTTCTATCGATCAACATCAGGTGATCATAATTATGCCATTGATACTCCGAAAACAAGCCGTGTGGACGTATGTTTTGTGCCAATGTGTCCATCAACTTCTAAATAAATTTCCTAGTAAAATGTTTTTGACTGGACCTTCTGACTCAAAACTGAGAAAAATGTGGTTTCAAGCGGCGAAGAGGAATGACATTTGTTCCCCAAAGACTCTATCCATTCGATGCTATGAAGATCACTTTGACGTAAGTCGGCGGATATATTTATTGTAAACTTAGTTAATCTGCTTGTACACAAAAGAATCAGTTACCTACTTAACACTTACCCAATCTTTTCATTTCAATCCCCTCCATTTCATTTTTTTTATTAAACAAATAAACGCCGCCCCACACTAAGATTTTTATCCTGTGTCGTGGGTGCAGTCACAAACATAAAAATCTCACACGCACAGACAACCAGACCGTAATAAATTTTTGTGGGTCATACAAAATATCTGTCTCGTGCGGGGAATTGAACCCGCGACCCGTTACGTAGAAGCCGATTACGCGACCACTGCGCTAAACGTGTCGTCAAATCTATTCTACACTTCACTTAGAGTAGTTTCAATTTCTACACTTGAATACTGCACTTTCGACAAAAAATGTCACTACCATGTCAACATTAACTTTTGGCAGAGTCCTAGAATCTGCTTTAGCAAATCCAACTTCCATTATTATTCAAAAAACTCAATTAATTTTAGTTTAATTGTTCACTTTTGCTACAACTTATAACCTCAAATAAGTTGTCATAACAGGAGTGACGTCACGGAACGCTGATTGGTGTTTTAAATCCGTTTCGTATCACGTTACTTTTGATTCATAATTATTCTTAAAAAACAACATTATTTTAAAATATAAACCTTGCAGTGGCCCTACTTTTATATTTTTTTAGCATTTTAATAACAAAATTTTCATAAATATAATTGCATGTTCCCCATTGTTCGGCAAACTGTGTCTGTCGGGGCAAATTCTGATTTCAAAATAATAGCGAAAACTTTGAAATGACAACTCTAGCTTATAACGCGCATACGTACAAGGAAAAAAATACTACACCTGCCACTAGACATATCTATTTAACACTTGTCAGTTAATTTTGGAGTAAATATAAAGATGAGATGTTGATGAGAAGAATGGAGTAAATTCGTAATTTAAGAAACGTAAAAGCATTTCTTTCAAAATATGTTGTAACTAGTAATTGAATATTTAATTACCGTTTACCGATGAAGCTAAAGAGATATGTAAGGACCGTAGCAAGTGGAAGGACGTAATCTCTGCCTACCCCCGTGGGAAAAAGGCGTGAGTGTATGTATGTATGTATGTTATTCCAGGTCTGAAACTTATAGCGAACGTAACTTACGGATACACGGCGGCTAATTTTAGTGGCCGCATGCCGTGTGTTGAAGTTGCCGACAGCGTGGTGGCAAAAGGCAGGGAAACTCTGGAACGCGCTATTAAATTAGTGCGTGATAACTCCAATTGGAATGTGAAGGTAACTGAATATTTTTAATTCTTAATGTTTTCCTTGTATATTCTGTAGCCATATACAATATAGATTACAGTAATTTAAAAACTCTCATTGTGATTAATCATATATACGCAGTTCCGTAAGTCCGTACTCTTCATCTTTCACACTTCACACGAAAGAACGCAATATTTATAAGCACAGTTCATGTGTTTCGGCAACAATGCAACCGGTAAATTCTTTGACTCTTAAGTTTGACAAGCAAGAACTCTGTAACCAAGCGTCAATATACGAAGGTTATGTATCCGGAATAGAAAAATTAAACAAACGTATATGGCTAAATATGGGTTTATTGTTTTTCAAAGTATTCTCCGCGATGATCGATACACTTTTGCATACGTTGAAGCCAATTTTTATAGCATTTTGTCCACTCTGATTGCGGTATCTCTGAAACGTGCTGTTTGAACGCGTCGACGGCATCTTCACGGGTCTAAAATCGTATACCACGAAAATTATTCTTTACATTTGGGAATAAATAGAAATCATTAGGTGCCAAGTCTGGGCTATACGGTGGATGACCCATCAATTCTATTTTTTGACCCTCCAAAAATGTATTTGTTTCGCGTGATGTGTAACAGCTGGCATTGTCGTGGTGTAGAATGATTCTGCGTCGCTTGTCGATTTACGTATTTCTTCAAATACTTCCGGCAAACAAATGGTCGTGTAGCACTCCGAATTGACCGTTTTACGATTCTCCAGTGGTATTGTAGCCACATGACAATTCATACCAAAAAAGCATTAATACCACCATTTGCTTTAAAGTCCTTTTTGCACGAGTCACTTTCGTAGGGTTCGGCTTATTTTGAAACACCCAAACTGTAGATTTTTGCTTAGTTTCGGGATCGTACGCATAGATCCAAGATTCATCACCTGTGTAGATGTTATAAACAGATTTTGAGTCACCTCCGTTAAATTTTTTAAACATATTCTTGCACCATTCTACGCGTGCTTCTTTTTGATGCTGAGTTAAGTTGTGTGGTATCCAACGCAAACAAATTTTTTTTACGAACAAATGCTCATGTAATATTTTATTAATGCTTGTCATACATATGCCCAGAGTAGCCTCTATCTCGCGATACGTAACATGACGGTCTTGCATAATTAGTTTTCGTACAGCTTCAATGTTTTGTGGCACGACTGATTTCGGGCGACCTTCCTTAACTTCGTCCATGAGCTTACTCCGTCCACGATTGAACTCACTAAACCAGTGATACACAGTGGTTTCTGGTGGAACACCACCAAAAGTTGAAGTTAATGCATCTACGCACTAATATTGCGTTAAACCACGTCGAACATCGTAATAAATCATAGCACGAATATTTTCACGTGTGAGTTCCATCATTTCAGCGATATGACATTTTAAACCCATCAGAAACAAAACACTAGCGTACATAAGGAAAAAAAAATAGCGGCTTGTATTTCAAAAATAGAACGAATTTTACCACGGAGGTCATATATTGCTTTTAAAAATGTTGAAATCCCAGATTCCGGATACTTAAGTAGCAGCCCTTGTAACACAAGGCATTGTTCTATACTGAAATATGCAACAATTATAGCATATTTTCAGTATTTTTTTACATACGGCGCTGAAGCTTTCTGTGTTCATATCACTTGCTGCTAAGTGACGATAAAGCCGAAGGTGTAAGCAAACTTTATCTGCAGCGAATCGCACTAATTTCAACGGTTGGAATTGGCTTTGGTAACGTTTCGCATATGTTTCAATTGCAATTTGGTTGAGATAAAATGTCTTCAAATCGAAATCAGATCTTTGCCAAAGAATAAACGCTACGATCCATAGACAAATATAGAATCCTATTTTTGTATTATTTGACTTCATCTCAAACATATTCAGTTTGTTAAATTTCATATATTATGTCTGCAAAAGGTACATAATACTTATATAATAATAAATCAACTTTTTCTCAAATGGTATGTTGACAGTGCTCAACAATTACTTTTACGAACGTTCAACCAAAATTGGAACGTATCGAATATGAAACGTTACGTTAGTGCGATACGAAATTTGTCATGTAACAGCGTTTTGGTGGCGAAACGCATTTGGTTTCATTGATGTTTATTAGTGCTATTGGGTCGCTGGATTCTTCAACAACTGAACTCACTATAAATCAAACGGAGATGCCATACCAAATTTTAATAAAATCAGTTATTACACTTGACATTAGAACAGACAGACAAGAGTTACTTTCACACATACATTATTATGATGGGGACGACCTAAAACGAGTTAATAACATCCACAATTTCAGAAAATCTTTGAAACAATGTTATTCTGGTTACCACTAAATGTAGGTGGTGTATGGAGACACGGACTCCATGTTCGTCCTGGTGCCGGGCGCCAGTCGAGCCGAAGCTTTCAGGATAGGGCAGGAGATCGCGGACGCCGTCACGGCGGACAACCCCTCACCTGTTGCGCTAAAACTGGAAAAGGTAAGTGTAGAATTAAAGCGAATTTTGAAGTTTCTCTGAGGAAAATAACAGCCAACCGCTTTCAAAACAGACTTCTTACATTGAGATGATTTAAATTATTATATTTAATAAATATAGATAGATTGTGTCCGTGGGAATCAATTATGCGAGACAAGTTCAAGACAGTTATAGAATTGATAAATATCGTCGCAGTCGAGTGGTTAGTACACCGGTTTTTTTTTTATACCACGATGGTGGCAAACAGGCCTTTGGTTACCGTAGCCTATGGACACTTGCAACACCAGGGGTGTCACTTGCGCGTTGCCGACCCTTCAAAAACCTATTTACTCCCCTTTTGAAGAACCCCATACTGTAGCCCTGCGGTTTCAAGATGTCGCCATCTCTGAGATCCTGAGTTCATGATGTTTGCGTGATCTTGACGATCAGATGTTTGAATAATTAATGCGAGCACTTGGAACATAATCATGGTTGTTGATATATATTTCTATCAAAAATATTTATATATGTTTGTTTATCCGTTGCCCTAGATCCGATAACACAAGCTTTACAGAGTTTTAGGCTAGACAAATTATTTATTTACATATATGTCTCGATATAGACAAATTTGACTGAAATCTGGCAAATTAATATTTTGTTAATTAAAATAGTAATAAAAGCCCTCAGGGTGCTAAAGCACCCTGTTATAAAAACGAGATGACGTGTGAATTGCGCCACCGAGGCATACCATCATTCTGGATATACCCCAGAGGACCGTCTGTCGCTAACCTCTGGGTACCACCAGCCATATTAAATTGTAAAAATTAATAGTTCTGAAGGCAGGTGACCGGAGTTTCTTCCTATAATCTAGTTCTTATTACTCTCAAAATAAAATAGCCCATATACAAATGTTTATGGGCTATTTTATTTTATAAATAAGTTCTTGTGCATCTGAATATAGTCTTTAGATGCATTTCGTATTGTGCAGATAGAGATTAGTTCCACTTGATACACTCCACACACAAATTCATTAAATTTGCTAAAATAACTTACGTATTGCATTTATATTCCCACAGATGCCTTATAAAGAAAGTGGTCTTTAATAAAATAAATAATATAATCCATATTAATTTTATTAAACATAGAAAATGCCACAAATCATGTTTTCATTTTATCTCAATAGAACATAAAACTGTTACAAAAATCTAAAAGCATGCATTAAAAAAAAATCATGACTCAATACGCAAATACTAACAGGTGTACCAACCGTGTATTTTGCAAACGAAAAAGCGGTACGTGGGCTATATGTACGAGAGTCCAGATCAAGAGTGCCCGGTTTACGAAGCGAAAGGAATCGAGACAGTCCGTAGAGATGGATGTCCAGCTGGAGTGAAGGTAAAGTTGTTTAATAATTTAAATTTTATTATCTATGTATACGTTTTAGGATAGATAGATAGTAAAATCAAAACATGGCATATGACATAAGTTAGGAAGGGATATGGTTGCATTCTAACTTAAGCAGTCTAAACCTAAAAAAAGTAGGGTTATTTGTTGTGATTGTGGGTAGGTATTATTTCAATTCGATGTACCAATGTTTTTTCGTTTTTTAAATATCATACATACATTTATTTAACTTACTCATGGTGAAGAAAAACATCCCGAGGCAACCTGCATATATGTCCGAGAAATTAAAAAATGTGTGTGGTCACTCGATCCGCTATGGGCCTGTATGGTTGACTTAGACCTAATTGTCCTAATTTAGTAAGTGAATTCTCGTACCCCCTCTGTGGAGAGGTACATAGGATGATGATGGTGGTGACTGAGACAATTATCTTCATAAGTCAGCAGTATAACTGCACTATCTGTTAGTTTCAATCAGAATTTAACAGCAGAATTACACGATCAGGCTACTAAGTAATCCACTATAATAAACTTCACCTAATTTTAAATGGGTCGGTTGTTAGAATTAGATTAAGTTCATATGACCTCGCAGTGCAAGATCAAACTAAAAACTCTATTCTCTTCTCTCAGGAACTTGTCAAGTTTTTCAGTTGCACTACGAAAAGAGCGGGACTTAGACTATGTCAATGTCAAGATGTAAAATCTGACGCCTTATTGTGTGCATAACCGTGAAGTATTACTGCTATAATAAATAGTCTTTTTATATTATAACATCCTGTTTATGTAAATTCGTCTCTACTGCTTCCGTAAATAAGCACAAGCAAAGTGCATCTTGTGAGATCAAGTTTCACTCTTGAGGTGATGCCTAACCTATAGAAGTAAAAGCTACTAGGTTAAGGTGACGTTGTTAAATCAATTTGAATTATCTTTCTTTCAAATTTTGCATTGCATTGTATTTTTAACTTTATCTGCATTCATATTGAAGTTTAATATTAATAAATATATGTCTACAATGACGAGGTCATGGCATTGCGTCTGCACTTCAGATGTTTACTGAAAACAGATAGTTTTGCAACTAGCGTGCAACAGTGGCACTACTGACGCGCTTCTATACACCACTTCTTTCATAATGCCCTAAATGTCTAAGCAATAAGGGGGCGTTCAAGTATTACGTAACGCAATTTGGGGGGAGGGGGGTCCCTTAAAACGTTACGATGCGTTACAGAGGCGGGAGGGGGTCTTTCTTACAACACGTTACGTAACATTATTTTCTTTAATAAAAAATTAGGGAATTATAACTCCCAAATTGGCAACCCTTTTTGTTTACGTTTTACGGACAATCCCTCAATTGTATTAGTCTGGTACTAATCTTTTCGTTTATATTTCACGGGGAATCCCTAGATTGTATTGTACGTTATTTAATGTTGTTTTCGTTGTTAGTATTCGTTAGTGTTTATGTATACCAAGGATAAAAATTATAACATAACTTTTTGCGACTTTAGGGTAAAAATGATCACTTGAGTGTTACGTAACGTTTACAGGGGGAGGGTACAGCAATACGTTACGATGCGTTACAAAGGGGGGGGGGGTCAAAAATCTTCAAAAATTGCGTTACATAATACTTGAACGCTCCATAAGTAAAAATTGACGTTATACTTAAATATAATATGTAATAGTATAGAGAACCATTTATGATTTTTAAGGGAGCAGTTTAAAGTGTGTATCAATTTAATAAAAATATAGTTAGTACGTTCGTTGAACAGTTGCTACGTTCGTGCCTGTGCGAGCTGTTCTCGAGCGGCGACATGTCGGCCGTGAAGCGCACGGTGCAGAGCGCGCTGGCGCGGCTCGCCGCGGGCCGCGTGCCCCTGCCCGACCTGGCGTTCACCCGCGAGTACCACGGGCCCGCCGGCTACCGGCCTGCCGCGCTGGTGCCGCCCAACGAGATCGCCAAGTACGTACGCACGGGTCACGAATGTTGTACAGCCAGCGGTACGGGCCCGCTGGCTACCGGCCTGCCGCGCTGGTGCCGCCCAACGAGATCGCCAAGTTACGCACGGTCACGAATGTTGTACAGCCAGCGGTACGGCCGCTGGCTACCGGCCTGCCGCGCTGGTGCCGCCCAACGAGATCGCCAAGTACGTACGCACGGGTCACGAATGTTGTACAGCCAGCGGTACGGGCCGCCGGCTACCGGCCTGCCGCGCTGGTGCCGCCCAACGAGATCGCCAAGTACGTACGCACGGGTCACGAATGTTGTACAGCCAGCGGTACGGGCCCGCTGGCTACGGCCTGCCGCGCTGGTGCCGCCAACGAGATCGCCAAGTACGTACGCACGGGTCACGAATGTTGTACAGCCAGCGGTACGGGCCCGCCGGCTACCGGCCTGCCGCGCTGGTGCCGCCCAACGAGATCGCCAACTACGTACGCACGGGTCACGAATGTTGTACAGCCAGCGGTACGGGCCCGCTGGCTACCGGCCTGCCGCGCTGGTGCCGCCAACGAGATCGCCAAGTACGTACGCACGGGTCACGAATGTTGTACAGCCAGCGGTACGGGCCGCTGGCTACCGGCCTGCCGCGCTGGTGCCGCCCAACGAGATCGCCAAGTACGTACGCACGGGTCACGAATGTTGTACAGCCAGCGGTACGGGCCCGCTGGCTACCGGCCTGCCGCGCTGGTGCCGCCAACGAGATCGCCAAGTACGTACGCACGGGCCACGGATGTTGTACAGCCAGCGGTACGGGCCCGCCGGCTACCGGCCTGCCGCGCTGGTGCCGCCCAACGAGATCGCCAAGTACGTACGCACGGGCCACGGATGTTGTACAGCCGGTACGGGCCGCCGGCTACCGGCCTGCCGCGCTGGTGCCGCCCAACGAGATCGCCAAGTACGTACGCACGGGCCGGATGTTGTACAGCCAGCGGTACGGGCCCGCCGGCTACCGGCCTGCCGCGCTGGTGCCGCCCAACGAGATCGCCAAGTACGTACGCACGGGCCACGGATGTTGTACAGCCAGCGGTACGGGCGCCGCTGGCTACCGGCTGCCGCGCTGGTGCCGCCCAACGAGATCGCCAAGTACGTACGCACGGGTCACGAATGTTGTACAGCCAGCGGTACGGGCCCGCCGGCTACCGGCCTGCCGCGCTGGTGCCGCCCAACGAGATCGCCAAGTACGTACGCACGGGTCACGAATGTTGTACAGCCAGCGGTACGGGCCCGCTGGCTACCGCCTGCCGCGCTGGTGCCGCCCAACGAGATCGCCAAGTACGTACGCACGGGTCACGAATGTTGTACAGCCAGCGGTACGGGCCCGGGCTACCGGCCTGCCGCGCTGGTGCCGCCCAACGAGATCGCCAAGTACGTACGCACGGGTCACGAATGTTGTACAGCCAGCGGTACGGGCCCGCTGGCTACCGGCCTGCCGCGCTGGTGCCGCCAACGAGATCGCCAAGTACGTACGCCACGGGTCACGAATGTTGTACAGCCAGCGGTACGGGCCCGCTGGCTACCGGCCTGCCGCGCTGGTGCCGCCCAACGAGATCGCCAAGTACGTACGCACGGGCCACGGATGTTGTACAGCCAGCGGTACGGGCCCGCCGGCTACCGGCCTGCCGCGCTGGTGCCGCCCAACGAGATCGCCAAGTACGTACGCACGGGCCACGGATGTTGTACAGCCAGCGGTACGGGCCCGCCGGCTACCGGCCTGCCGCGCTGGTGCCGCCCAACGAGATCGCCAAGTACGTTACGCACGGGCCACGGATGTTGTACAGCCAGCGGTACGGGCCCGCCGGCTACCGGCCTGCCGCGCTGGTGCCGCCCAACGAGATCGCCAAGTACGTACGCACGGGCCACGGATGTTGTACAGCCAGCGGTACGGGCCCGCCGGCTGCCGGCTTGCTGTCGTACGAGGGCTGCTACTTATATATCCGGAATAGAAAAATTAAACAAACGTATATGGCTAAATATGGGTTTTTTTTCAAAGTATTCTCCGCGATGATCGATACACTTTTGTTGAATCCAATTTTTATAGCATTTTTTCCATTCTCGATTGCGGTATCTCTGAAACGTGCTGTTTGAACGCGTCGACGGCATCTTCACGGGTCGAAAATCGTTGACCACGTAATTTATTTTTTACATTTGGGAATAAATAGAAATCATAAGGTGCCAAGTCTGGGTTATACGGTGGATGACCCATCAATTCTATTTTTGGACCCTCTAAAAATGTATTTGTTTCGCGTGATGTGTGACAGCTAGCATTGTCGTGGTGTAGAATGATTCTGCGACGCTTGTTGTTATTACGTATTTCTTCAAATACTTCCAACAAACAAATGGTCGTGTACCACTCCGAATTGACCGTTTTACGATTCTCCAGTGGTATTGTAGCCACATGACCATTAATACCAAAAAAGCATTAATACCACCATTTGCTTTAAAGCCCTTTTTGCACGAGTCACTTTCGTAGGGTTCGGCTTATTTTGAAACACCCAAACTGTAGATTGTTGCTTAGTTTCGGGATCGTACGCATAGATCCAAGATTCATTGCCTGTGTAGATGTTATAAAAGATTTTGAGTCACCTCCGTTAAATTTTTTAACATATTCTTGCACCATTCGACGCGTGCTTCTTTTTGATGCTGAGTTAAGTTGTGCGGTATCCAACGCGAACAATTTTTTTTTACGAGCAAATGTTCATGTAATATTTTATTAATGCTTGTCATACATATGCCCAGAGTAGCCTCTATCACGCGATACGTAACATGACGGTCTTGCATAATTAGTTTTCGTACAGCTTCAATGTTTTGTGGCACGACTGATTTCGGGCGACCTTCCTTAACTTCGTCCGTGAGCTTACTCCGTCCACAATTGAACTCACTAAACCAGTGATACACAGTGGTTTTTGATGGAGCTTCAACACCAAAAGTTTAAGTTAATTGATCTACGCACTGTTTTTGCGTTAAACCACGTCGAAAATCGTAATAAATCATAGCACGAATATTTTCACGTGTGAGTTCCATCATTTCAGCGATATGATATTTTAAACCCATCAGAAATAAAACACTAGCGGTACATAAGGAAAAAAAATAGCGGCCAGTATTTCAAAAAAAGAACGAATTTTACCATGGAGGTCATTATTGCGTTTGAAAATGTTGAAATCCCAGATTCCGGATACTTAAGTAGCAGCCTTCGTAACAATCATCATCATAAACAAACTTACAAGCTCTACAACAGTGATTCCCATATAGACATTTTTTTTGGTCCCCTGAGGAAAATGCATTAAATTGCATACCCCGGCTGCAGCGAGCCGGCGATTATGTGGGGCCTACCCACAAACAACCTCAGGGATGGCCTTCCTCAGGCATATAGGGAGCCCCCGGGAACCCCCAGCCTCCGCTCCCCTGCTAATTCAGGGGAGCCCTCCTTGGGGGAGGCTACAATACCTCCCCCGATCTCCTCCAGTGACGACGCCCCCTGGCCACGGGAGGGGCATGGTCTATATAGACCCCTAGGGGTCTATGACAACCTGCAAAGGGTCTACGTCAGTGAAACAAAAATTTAGGGGTCCATGAAATGAAAACGGGAGTCCATGATAATAGATCTTAACTTCTAATATAGATACAAAAAAATATTTATAAAAGTAACTGTGAAGTAAAAAAAATATTATATATGTTTCAAGTGGTAGGATGTAGACATTCAATATCAGGGTTCTACACAAAACCGAAAAACATGGCAAAGGCTCTACGACACAAAAATGTTTTGGAACCTCTGTCCTACAACATCACTTTAGTGATACACTGAGAGTTTGCCTACGTATTAGAACATGATATAGAATGAAACTATGGAGTAAATTGCATTTGCATTTACAACATTCGACCAGGGGCACGATTCTCATGCAATCGAATTTTTTCCGCATATTAAAATTCGTATACGAATTTCTCCGCTCTACTACTGAAAAGTTCGAATGTTTCATTTATCTCGTATTCTGAGCACCCATAGAACGATTACTATTCGAATAGTACGTCGGGTATAATATATATAAAATTACGTAATTATTAAGCGTTTATAAAAACGCTGTTACTGCTTCATCTACTAATATTTTATACGTAAATATTACTTTAAAATATAATTATTTTATTAATAATAATTTATAAATATAGTTTTTTATATATACAACAATTGGATTAAAATTATTTATTAGAGAAATAAATATAATTCTAACACATATATATAATATATATATATATATAATATATAATATATAGTGTAGAATATATATATACATATAATATTTTTTTTATTTTTTTTTATTTTGCCTACCTTTGTTTTAATAAGTCAATGCGTGATCGCTGTTGAATCACTGGCTGAAACATTTGGATGAGTTCTAATGTAAGGTTCTTATTTAATCGAAAATGTTTAATAAACTCGCTGCCTCTAACTCTTGAACTAATAAAATCTACAATAAATTCGTCCATTTCCTATGTAAAGTCAAATCAATACAAACAAAAAGTATATCCAATCAAACTTTGATTTAAATTCGTATTCGAATGTCCACTTCTACTGGTCCGTATCACTCGTTTTGTTCGAATGACGTTCATGCGAACTAGTTCGATTGTGAACTTCTGAGAATAGACTAACTGTGTTACATTCTAAAAAAATTCGAACTTCGAACTTTTTTACGAATGTGAACTTTTTTCTATTGCATGAAATCGTGCCCCTGAATGATTTTATCGACGATTTAATTTGTCGACCTCTGTAGTCGAGTGGTAAGTATACCGGTTTCTAGGTGTCGCCATCTCTGAAGTCCCGGGTTCAAGATGTTTGCGTGATGAATGCGACCATTTGTACCATAGTCGTGATTGTTATTATATATATGTATGCCTATCCGTTACCCTAGATCCCATAACACAAGCCTTAGAGAGTTTATTTTAGGCTAGGCTAATTGGTGTAAGTGTAAGGAATATTTCTTTTTTATTAAATGTATATCTAGTTACCCGCTCATTTTCACACGGTTCACATGGAGATATATTTCGTTTATGCTCCTCTCTTATTGGCTATGTCGTTATGTATATATCCTCACCTTTTAAATAGACTATGCAATACTAAAACCCAATCATCATAAATTCACACGAGCGGCATAGCGATATTTCGTTCTCACCCGTTTACGCTGTTTAGTGTAAGAGAAAGGCTATGCATTAGTACCTACAGTCGATTATATTATCGATATAGATAGGATTTTTAATTGTGAACTATAAGAAATAGAATCTTAGCGTCTCTCAAATCAAGTAATAAATTACACACATAGTAATGTGCTGAGACACTTGTTGACTTGACTTCCTTTTTGTTGACTCATTTGTTTTATCGAGAAAAGGTTGCGCTAGCGTCACATTAGCCGACACCAAATTATAGTACAGAGGATGAAATATAGTGCATCCTTCAGATGATTTATGACTGAGCCTACAGAAAGTAAAATCCTACTGATATTTATGAAGTGATTAGAAAGAAATGTGGTTTGAAAGAGGATATCGTGACAAGAATAGAGAAAGGGATGCTTGGGTGGTTTGGGCATGTGGAACGGATGGATGAAAATAGACTAACCAAAATGATTTATGAAGCTGGAGTGAGTGGAGACACGGACGAGAGAAGACCTAGGCGAACATATTTCGAACAAATCGAAAGTGTCCTCAAAAAAGGCCAGGTCAGAAGTACCCGCAAATCGTCGAGCATGTATGAGGATGTTATGAAAGTAGATGAAGCGAAAGAGATATGTAAGGACCGTAGCAAGTGGAAGGACGTAATCTCTGCCTACCCCCGGGGAAAAGGCGTGAGTGTATGTATATGTATGTATGTATAAAGAAAAGTGTTTACATCGCATAAAATATGCGATGTAAACACACTTTTCTCTATGACACAGATCTAAATGTCAATCACAGAATCAATCGATTTTCTTCTATATTTTTTTTATTTAATTCCGTGGCTACTTGTCCTTTGAGTCATCCATTACACAGATTATACAGTATATCTGGCATAGACCGGTATTTATAATTGTTTGTATGTACCTACCTATTTATTAAGAATTGTTTTCACGTGCCTGATGGCAATGTCACTGTGTCACTGTGGCAAGCAGAATACCAGTGCAGCAGGCTATGCTTGCTGCTTACACTAGAGCTTGCCACAATTTTGGTATCACGCAGCGGTATTTCCTTAAGTACCTATTAATTGTTTTTGTCATTGTTGTTACCTATTCCGTTGTGTGGTCCTAAATAAATGTATTTCTTTCTTTCTTTCCATGGGAAAGAGGCGTGAGTATACGTATGTTTAAGTGTAAAAAGGCAGTTTGTGAAATAAAGTGAACACCAGGCGGGCGATGCAACGCGACCCGCGCAGCGCGCCGCGCGCGGGGGAGCGCGTGGCGTGGGTGGTGTGCGCGGGCGCGCCGGGTGCGGCGCTGGGCCGGCTGGCGCGCTCGCTGCCCGAGCTGGCGCGCGGCGCCGCCACCGCGCCCGCGCACGCCGGCTACTACGCGGCGCGCGCGCTGCTGCCGCCGCTGCACCGCTGCCTCTCGCTGCTCGGCGCCGACGTATTCCGATGGTACGACGATTATCTTTCACCTATTTTAACATTTTTTTAACTATCAAATTTTTAAGCGAATCGAATTTTTACACGCTTTTTATTGACTTACTCTGTCCGTTTGTTTGTTTGTTTGCTTGTCATGATCAAATCTTGTAATCGATTTTTCGACCACTTCTACTGCTCCAATCGAGCTCAAATTTTTTTTTTTTTTTACATGTGTATTCTAGATGACAATACAATATTCAATCATTTTCGAATCATAAAAATACATAATTATGTTGTAATAAATTAAAAACTTTTTAATATGAGTGTATACGCCAAACGCCATCTATTGTAAAGTAAGTGATATTTTATTAGTTCGATAATTATTCAGATAAAGTATTTCACCTAAATATTGTTAGATGGCGTTTTACAAAAAAATTGTTAATATCTACAACGCGGTTAAGTTATCGGCATTGATCTTATATAAATATGGGCCAGAACATTTTCGTTTATGTTTCGTGCAGCCCCCACGCCTATCACCACCAATATGATAGACGAAGGGACGGAACCCACGGGCCCGAACACGCTCATGGCGGCAGCGAACGGACCCGAGGGACCCACAAGGAGGAAGCGCCGCGGAGGGAAGGGGCGCAGAGCGAACGCCATCCAACAGCCAGGCGCCAGCAGCGAACCAGCTGCAACGACCGCCCCCACTCAACCGACCGCAGCGCCTAAACCAAAAGGACAGCGGCAGTCCAAACAGCAGCAACCGATAGGCGCAGAGCAACCGCGCACAACAACGCCACCTGAAGTACCGGTGGTCGCCGCCTCTACCCAGAGGACGAAGGCGAAGCCGGCCACTTCAGAGGAGGCACCGAAGGCCATCGAGCAAACACAGCCCAACACACTGGAAGAGGTCATACAATTGATCAAGGGCGTGTTTGTATCGATCATGACAGGCGAGAGCCCAGTGACAGTGATCAGCAGAGGCCTGATGGAGCTATGGCGGCTCCTCAGTAGAGTATGGATAGTAACTTAACTATCATACACTGGAATGCCTGCGGCCTGAACAACAACAAGGCCGCACTGCTGAAGCTGAAGCTTGCAGAATACAGGGCGGATATCGCCCTGATAAGCGAAACCCACCTGAAACCATCTGACAGGTGCACATTCGCAGGATACCATGTCTATAGAAAGGACGAATGTTCCCCACATGGTATCACATACAGAGGCCTAGCCGTACTAGTGCGACGTAACATCGTCCATCAAGCACTACCGATACCACAGCTAAGGACTGCTTACGGTCTAGGCGTAGAAGTCGCCTCACTCACGAGCGAAGCCATACGTGTGTTTGCTTTCTACAAGCCGCCTCAAGCCCCCCTAGTAGTGGCTGACGTCCACCAGCTGCTGGACTCGCCACTCCCCACAATCGTGGCGGGGGACTTTAATTGCAAACACACAGCGTGGCACTCCAACACCATATGCCCGAACGGCAGGAGGTTGCAGGACGACGCAGAGGCCGAAGGATATCTGGTAATGGGCCCGGAAACACCGACCCACTACCCATACAGCCAAGCCCAGATGCCTGATGTCATAGACATCCTGCTAGCCAACAAGATCGGCGCAACCACCATCACGCAGGATGTCATAGACGACCCGGCGATCTCTGACCACCAGATGGTGCTGGTCAAGTGCAGCCCACCCCTACGCACCCTCCCGAAGCCCAGGAAGCTAGCTCAAAACTGGCCCGCGTTCGCAGACCGAGTGAACAGGGAACTAACTAGTTTCCCTGTGAATACCGGTGCGGACGTAGACCAGCTAGCCGAGAACATCACAAGGTGCATCGTGGAAGCGCTCAAGGACACCACAGTGGAGCCAGACACCCGCCTGGCACATCACCCACGACCGCTGCCAAATCATATACAGCGTATGATAGCCGAAAAGCGCAGGATGCGGAGAACCTGGCAGCAGAACAGATGCCCAGTGCTCAAGAACCGCTTAAACGCCATGGCCACCCGCATAGCGAGCGAACTGAGAGCACTGGCATGCGAAAGCTGGGAGGACGCCATCCAGGAGGCCAGCGATGACTGGGGCAAGATTCACCGCCTCTGCCGCAGAATCGCCAGGAAGCCGAAGCCTGTCCACCCATTGCGTGCGTCCGATGATACCCTGAAGTACAGGGCAGAAGACAGGGCGGAACTCTTTGCCGAACACCTGGCAGAAGTCTTCCAGCCCAACCCTACATCCGATAGTCTCCACGCGCAAGAGGTGGAAGAGGCAACAGAACGCCTGATGAGAGAGGCGATACCACCAACTGAAGACCCGGTGTACTTCACCCCAGGACAGGTTGCCAGAGCAATCGCCAGGGCACCCAGGAAGAAGGCACCGGGACCCGACGCCATAAGAAATGAGGTCCTGAGGCGGCTACCATACAAGGCCATTGCGACATTGACCCGCCTGTATAACGGCATCACTAGAACGAGCCACTTCCCCAACATCTGGAAGACAGGTCGGGTCATAATGATCCCCAAGCCCGGCAAGGACACCACCAGGCCGGCCAGCTATAGGCCAATCACGTTACTTCCGACGATGGCCAAAGTCTTCGAGCGACTGCTGCTGACCACAATGATGCCACATATCCCACCGCGTGAAGAGCAGTACGGCTTCAGGGCAGAACACTCCACCACGCTCCAGCTGGCACGGGTGACCCACACGCTGGCAGCAGCCTTGAACAAGAAGGAGTACCCAGTAGCGGTCTTCCTAGATATGGAGAAGGCCTTCGACCGTGTATGGCACGAAGGCCTAATCCACAAACTGCAGCAAACATCCCTGCCTAGGAGGACCGTGAAAGTAATAGCATCCTTCCTTACAAACAGGAAGTTCCACGTGGCGGTGGAAAACGTGAAGTCCGGCGACAAGACCATCAAGGCCGGGTGCCGCAGGGCAGTTGCCTCTCGCCGTCCTGCTACTCCTGGTTCACAAACGACATCCCAGTGAGCCCAGGAGCCACCCTGGCCTTATACGCGATGATGACGCGGCGTTTATTACGACCTCAATCAACGCGCAACATGCTGCCAAGAAAATGCAGCGGCAGCTGGACCTCCTGCCGGAATGGCTAAGCCGCTGGCGCCTGTGGCGAACCCGCGAAGACCCAGGCGATGCTGCTGTCAAGAGTCCACCTGCCCGATAGTCTGTCACTCCTTGGTCATCATATCCCCTGGTCAGCCAGGGTGAAATACCTTGGAGTGACAATAGACAGACAGCTGACCATGACGCCGCACGTCGAACAAGCAGTCGCACAAGCCAAGACGGCCAGAACTCTACTGATGCCAATCTTAACTTCGAAGCTGCCGCTCAACGTGAAAACCAGCATATATAAGCTGTATATCAGGCCACGTATAACATACGCGGCGCCGGCATGGTACGCGCTCACAGGAAAGACAGCCAGGAAAAAACTGGCAGTCCAGCAGTCCAAATCCTTGCGAGCAGTGGTCCGTGCACCGAGATACCTGAGGAACGACGTGATAGCCAGGGACCTACGGATGGCCAGTTTGCACGACCACATAAGGACACTTGCGACCAACATGTTCCGCAGGGCTGCCAGTTCGCGATTCCAACATCTCGTGAACATAGCCCCGTACCATGCCCGCCCGCCTGATAGAAGAGCGCAGCCAAGAAGCCTCGTCCTCACAGAGAGCGACGAAGAATAAAAGAAGGAAGATTGACAAAGTAGCTCAACCGAGCTAAGCAACCAGGACGGAGCCAAGACCCGTCCCCCAACGCCCCGGCATTAGTTAATGTCGGCGATGAGACCACTGAAGGGGGGCAAGACCAGTTTCCCTGCCCACAGAATGGCAGGGATGGAAGTCCCTGATCGATCGTTTATGTTTGGATTGTTTGCTGTGCATATGCGTCCGAGTTATCTGTTGCTACCATCGTTTAACTACGCGCACAGCATCCGTTTGGCGATCTTCCGTTAGTGGGACCCTCCCGGGCGGCGAAGGCCGGTCGGGAGACCTGTGACGTTGAGGATCGGTCACCCAACCAAGTTTTTTCAAGCTACCCTCTTCGAGTTTTCTACGGAAAATGTCGGAGCCACCGAAGCCCCCGCGTAGCCGCAGCCGCGAGCTCATGCAGGGCTCCCCGATGCCGTACACCCCCACGCAGGAAGGCGGTGAAGAAGGGCGATTCACACCGCCCGCTTCCCTGGAATACCGGAGGACCGGATCCCAGGCGAAACTGTTCCTGACGCCAACACCTACAGGACAGTCACGCACCGGAACACCAGTGCAGTCACCAGCCTCTTCAAGAGAACAATCGCCGGATCTCAGAAGAGCAGTGATGGTCCCGCAACATCAAATTGCGGAAACTTCCAGAGCTACCCACGTCGAAGAAAAATCAAGTTTTTCACCGCTACCCACCTCCTACGCCGGATCGGTTAGCAAGCCTGCGGAGCTCGCTTCCCGCGATCCACGCAGGAAGATAACCAAAGTGCAGCCCACCGCGCCGATGCCAGAATCGCCTGGGACGACGCGCACTTACTCGCCCAAAGGGCTGCGTCAGGCGACGCCGCCCTTTCAACAGCAGACGAAGCCGCAAAAACGTACCCAGCGCGACAGCGATGGGGACGAAGATGCAGAAGCCATGAACCCGACCACCAAGCAGCGGCTGACAACAAGTATGTCGCCGCCGAGAGGAACGCCCAGAGGCTCGCCAACTCCGACCCCCCAGCGCGACGCCAAAAAAGAAAAATCGAACTACCCTCCACTGATAGTGGAATCGTTGCCGGACTGGCATATACACTTTCGCGCCATCCGTAACAAGATTGGACAACCGCCCAACGCTCGCCCCTTCGGCCAAGGAGTCCGCTTCCTGCCGCGCACGGAGCTGGAATACAGGGCGATCCAGAAGTACCTCTCGGACCTGGAAAAAGTGCAACCAATATCTTGGTTCTGCTACTCCCTGCCGGCCGAGATGATTCCGAATACCAAACCGGAAGTCATCGTAGAAAGCCTGCTAGCTGAATATAACATCACAGCGGAGCACGTCAAGCAAATAAATGCTCGACAAGGACGTCCAGGCTGCGTGTTCTTCGCGCAGATCAAACGCGAAGCCGATACCATCCCCAAGATCTACCAAATCACCTCGCTGTGGGGCCTGAATACAGTGAGGATCGAGGCCTGGAGAGGCAAGAAGGGGCCGGCGCAGTGCCATAGATGCCAATCTTTTAGGCACTCGTCGGCAAACTGCCACCGAACGCAGGCATGCGTGCGCTGCGGGGGACCGCACGCAGCTCGCGACTGCCCACGCCCCATTGAAGCCCCGCCGACTTGCGCAAACTGCCCGGGCGAGCACACCGCTAACAGTGTTGCTTGCCCGGTATACAAGAAGGAGGCGCGACACAGGAAGGCAGGCACAGTAGCAAGAACAGCAGCTGCTGCCTTAACCTCAGCACCAGCAGCCCCCCCCACAATAAACACCGTAGGGGAGGAAGAACCGACCGCACCAGCCTCGCTGATGGCCGCAGCGAATGACGGTCAGAGAAGAACCACTAAACGGCGGCGAAGCAGCAGGAAGCGAAGACAACCCGCTGCCCCCGCGATGATGCCAACAACCACTGTCGAGCCAGCCCAACCGGCACCACCGGCCGCTGTGACTACTCGCCCAGAAACGCAGCCGATAGAGGCTGCCCCCACTACTACAAGAAGAACAAAGAAACGTGATGCCGCACCGAGGGAACTCGACGCCACTACTGCTCTGGCCGCACCGCAGGTGGTCGCCGCCCCCCCTGGGGGGACGAAGGCGAAGCCGCGCGCGTCGACAGAGGCTAGAATCGACCAGCATAGTATAGCGCAATGCCTGCAGATATTACTGCAGGTGTTCGGAAACGTGCTGGCGGCCGTCGCAGCGGGACAGAATCCAGTCCCTGCTATAGTCTCAGGACTCAGTGAGATCATCCAACACTATGGATAGAAGATCACTAACGATCATACATTGGAATGCCGAGGGCCTCAATGACACCAAGAAGGTACTCTTAAAACAGATAATCGCAGAGCACAGGGCTGATATAGCCCTGATAAGCGAAACTCATCTTAAACCACAGAGGTGATGAAATTCGCAGGATACCAGGTGTACAGGCAGGATGAACAATCCCCACGAGGAGTAGCCTATAGAGGTCTGGCTATACTCGTCAAGAATCGGATTGTTCATCAACCGCTTCCAGCATTACAGCTCTCCACATCCTACGGCCTGGGTGTGGAAATGACCACCACGATGGGTAAAACGCGGATCTTCGCGTTTTATAAACCACCAAGCATCCTACTAGACATCGAAGACATCCACAAGATGATTGATTCGTCGGCAACCACCATCATCGCCGGCGACTTCAATACAAAGAACACCGCATGGCACTCATCCACCACCTGTGCGAGTGGGAGACTACTGATGGCCGACGCCGAAGCCCAGGGCTACGCGGTGCTGGGCCGGAAGTCCCCACGCACTACCCGCACAACGCCGCGCACTTGCCAGACATAATCGACCTGGTAGTCGCCGCCAATGTGGATGCCAGTATGATTACCCAACAGGTATTGGACGACCATATGATCTCGGACCACCAGCCCATAGTGGTCAAATATCATCCGCCGCTAAGAGTTGTAGTGCCAACTAGGAAGCGCCGCATTGACTGGGAAATACCATAGCATCCTATCAAGGGAATGCAGCACGATGCCAGTTAACAGCAGCGACCAAGTGGATGAGCTCGCGACAAAGCTACAAGGCCAAATCGCTGATGCCCTACAGAAATCGCAGCTGCCCACCACCCAACGACTGCCCAGAAATCTGCCCATTAGAGTACAGCGGCTCATCGAAGAGAAACGGAGAGTACGCCGAAGATGGCAAATCTCTCGATGCCCTGTACTACTACATCATCTGAATACCCTGGTATCCAAAATAAAAACGGAGATCCAGAACTTCCGTAGTGACGCATGGTTGAACACGATCAACCAGGCGGCGGACGACCATAACAACCTCTACCGTCTCTGCCGCGCGCTCACACGGAAATCTGCGCCCGTAAGACCATTGAGAGACCCTAACGGCATTCCAAACTACAAACCGGAAGACCGGGCAAAGATCCTTGCCGACCACCTGGAAGGAGTCTTCTGCCCTAATGAGGATGCCAATGTTAGCCACACTCGCGATGTACTTACACACCTACAGGACTACCTAAAGAATCCAGCCGGCGAAAACCCGGAGGAAGCCATTGTCTTCTCTCCTGGGCAAGTAGCGATGATGCTGAGAAGGTGTCCACCAAGGAAGGCCCCTGGGCCTGATGGCATCCCCAATGAGGCCCTCAAACATCTGCCTCCTCGAGCGGTAGCTTCAGTCACTAGACTGTTTAACGGCGTGGCCCGCACCTGTCACTTCCCTACCATCTGGAAGGAAGGGCGGGTCATAACTCTTCTCAAGCAAGGGAAGAACCCAACATCTGCCGCCAGCTACCGCCCGATCACCTTGCTCAATACTATGTCGAAAGTTTTTGAAAAGCTGCTGCTTACAAAGTTGCTGCCGCACTTAAACCTCAGACCGGAGCAGTTTGGGTTCCGTGCAGAGCACTCTACCACCCACCAGCTCGCCAGAGTGCTCCATTACGCAGCTACTTCGATAAATAAGAAAGAACACCCGATCGCCGTGATGCTCGACATAGAGAAGGCGTTCGACAAGGTCTGGCATGAGGGCCTCTTATATAAGATGTCCACGACTACTACTCCTAAGAGAGTAGTACGAATCGTGGCATCTTACCTGGTAAACCGGAGTTTCCATGTGGCTATAGAAGACAAGGTGTCAACCGCCCGTCCGATCCGAGCTGGGGTCCCACAGGGCAGCTGTCTTGCACCCGTCCTCTATTCGCTGTTCACCAACGACATCCCATTGAACCAAGGTTCATTGCTGGCGTTATACGCGGACGATGCTGCCTACTTAACATCCTCGATACGGCCGAAAATAGCAATAGAGAGGATGCAAAGACAGCTGGATGTACTGCCAGAATGGCTGGACAAATGGCGGTTGACTGTAAACGTGGCGAAGACCCAGGCCATCGTGCTAAGCGGAGCGAGGAACATACCGCTCTCCTTAACACTCAGGGGTAACACCATCCCCTGGTCGCACACGGTCACCTACCTGGGGGTGACCATCGACAAACAGATGACCATGGGACGCCACGCGGATGTAGCAGTCAATAAGGCAAGAGCAGCCAGATCAGCCCTGAGACCACTATTTGAGTCGCACCTGTCGCTCCGAACCAAACTACATCTGCATAAGATGTACGTGCGCAGCCAGATCACCTACGCTGCACCAGCCTGGTTCGTACTCTTGAAGTCGAAGAAACATAAGCGGAAGCTCGAGGCACAGCAAACGATGACGCTGAGGACGATCGCGAAGGCCCGCGATACGTCCGAAATTCCGTTCTGCTTCGTGACCTCGAGTGCCCCACCATGGAAGACCACATCCGCTGCCTGGCAAAGAGAATGTTTGACAGGACAGAAAGATCGGACCATCCTCATATCAAGGACATAGCCCCTCACCACGCGAGACCACCCGAAGGTAGAAGAAGGGCCTACCTCGAGACCTGATTAATTAAGAGAAAACCTAAACAACCAGAAAATCTAAACCAGGAACACATGAAGCTAACAGGCACATAACGTGCCGACCCCAATGACCCACCCGTTGAAACGGGTGGCGTATGCTGCCACCGCAGAGGACCCAGTCCTGATCGGTTACCCCGACCCCCCAAACAGGGGTTGAGAAGACATTGTGAGTTCGTTTATGTTTGATCTGTATTATTGCACTACTATAAATGTTAGTCAACAATATAATATAGTCATTCATCAATTTACTACAGTGGTTTTATTTCTCGGCTGGGCTGGGAGATTACTACTGCTGTAGGGTCGCACTACGTGCTGTGCGACAGGATTTTACTACAGTCCTGCAACCCAAAGGGTCCCCCCCTTTGGGTTGCAGTAGTTCTGTAGGGACGTGTCACTGACCGATACGTCAGGATCGTACAATGAGAATTGGTTCAATGAAGCAAACAGATAGAATTTGATATAATGCATATGTTTAATTCTAATACTACATTTTCTGAACAATTATGTACATTTCTTTATGTTTGTTATAATAATCACGAGACTAAAAAGTAGTAAATAAAAAAAAAATTAAAAAAAACTTTTTAAAAAACACGCTTTTTACGCAAAGACTAAAAAACGTTTGAAAAAACTTTTGTTTGTTATAAAGACTAAAAAACATTTGATCTAAAAAGTAGTAAATAAAAAAAAACTTTTTAAAAAAACACGCTTTTATTAAAAAGACTAAAAACCGATCTAAAAACTTGAAAATAAAAATAAAGTCACGCTTTTAGAAAATTTGGGTACATATCAAGAAAAATTTCTGATGACAAAAAGAAATGTAACTCAAAAATTTGTCTATAAAATTTAGCAAATTAGTCCAAGAACTCAATGACTATAAAAGCGTGGGGTGTAAATGTTAAGACCATTAAATGAGTAATGTTTAATTTTGAAATTTTTGTATTTTTCTATTTTTGTAAATCATTGTATGTCATTTCAAAATATCACTTTTGTAAATAGCTTCACGAGATTTTGACAGAAGTTGTAAACCATGATACTCGCTTTATTTACGTAATAAAACATTTTCGACGCAAGTTTAGTTACGACTTTTTTACACGGGTAGTACGAATTGTAATAAGCAGTAACATTTGTTGTCGTGCCCTATTGCACATTTATGTCGTGACAGTAAAACAATAAAGTATCATATTTTATTTTCAGAGGAAGCGACGTCTCGTACTGACAACGTCAGTTGATGATCAGATATTTTAGCAGAACTTTATGACGATAGTAATAAGATTGGTACAATGTTTGCGGTTGCTAGGTGGCAGGAGCTGGGATATAGAAAAGAACCGATGGCGGACAACGCAGCAGCAGCGCCCCGCGGCGGCATCGCGCGGTACCTGTGGCGCGTGCGCTGCGCGCGCTGCGGCTCGCCGTGCGCCCGCGGGCTGTGCGCGCACTGCGCCCGCCGCGCGCCCGCGGCGCCGGCCGCCCTGCGCGCCGCCGTCGTGCGCGACCTGGCGCGCTGTGACACGGTACGTATACCTGTGGCGCGTGCGCTGCGCGCGCTGCGGCTCGCCGTGCGCCCGCGGGCTGTGCGCGCACTGCGCCCGCCGCGCGCCCGCGGCGCCGGCCGCCCTGCGCGCCGCCGTCGTGCGCGACCTGGCGCGCTGTGACACGGTACGCACCTGTGGCGCGTGCGCTGCGCGCGCTGCGGCTCGCCGTGCGCCCGCGGGCTGTGCGCGCAATGCGCCCGCCGCGCGCCCGCGGCGCCGGCCGCCCTGCGCGCCGCCGTTCGTGCGCGACCTGGCGCGCGCTGTGACACGGTACGCATACCTGTGGCGCGTGCGCTGCGCGCGCTGCGGCTCGCCGTGCGCCCGCGGGCTGTGCGCGCACTGCGCCCGCCGCGCGCCCGCCGCGCGCCCGCGGCGCCGGCCGCCCTGCGCGCCGCCGTCGTGCGCGACCTGGCGCGCTGTGACACGGTACGCATACCTGTGGCGCGTGCGCTGCGCGCGCTGCGGCTCGCCGTGCGCCCGCGGGCTGTGCGCGCACTGCGCCCGCCGCGCGCCCGCGCGCCGGCCGCCCTGCGCGCCGCCGTCGTGCGCGACCTGGCGCGCTGTGACACGGTACGCATACCTGTGCGCGCGTGCGCTGCGCGCGCTGCGGCTCGCCGTGCGCCCGCGGGCTGTGCGCGCACTGCGCCCGCGCGCGCCCGCGGCGCCGGCCGCCCTGCGCGCCGCCGTCGTGCGCGACCTGGCGCGCTGTGACACGGTACGTATACCTGTGGCGCGTGCGCTGCGCGCGCTGCGGCTCGCCGTGCGCCCGCGGGCTGTGCGCGCACTGCGCCCGCCGCGCGCCCGCGGCGCCGGCCGCCCTGCGCGCCGCCGTCGTGCGCGACCTGGCGCGCTGTGACACGGTACGTATACCTGTGGCGCGTGCGCTGCGCGCGCTGCGGCTCGCCGTGCGCCCGCGGGCTGTGCGCGCACTGCGCCCGCCGCGCGCCCGCGGCGCCGGCCGCCCTGCGCGCCGCCGTCGTGCGCGACCTGGCGCGCTGTGACACGGTACGTATACCTGTGGCGCGTGCGCTGCGCGCGCTGCGGCTCGCCGTGCGCCCGCGGGCTGTGCACGCACTGCGCCGCCGCGCGCCCGCGGCGCCGGCCGCCCTGCGCGCCGCCGTCGTGCGCGACCTGGCGCGCTGTGACACGGTACGCATACCTGTGGCGCGTGCGCTGCGCGCGCTGCGGCTCGCCGTGCGCCCGCGGGCTGTGCCGCCCTTTTTCCGAGGGGAAATACGCCTTATGCACCATGGCAAAAGAAAGAAGAGCAAAGAGTTGGGCTTTTTGAACAGTGCTAAGCGTTACTTCACGCCTGGTCAGCGGCTTGTACTTTACAAGGCGCAGGTGCGACCACGCGTGGAGTACTGCTCGCATCTCTGGACAGGCGCTCCCAAATACCAGCTCGACCCACTTGACTCCCTTCAGAGACGGACTGTGCGAATCATTGATGATCCCAATCTGACGGATAAATTGGAGTCACTGGAGCAGCGGAGGGACTTTGGAGCCCTTTGTGTGTTCTATCGGCTCTTCAACGGGGAGTGCTCCAAGGAACTGTTTGACTTGGTACCAGGGCCACCATTTTATCACCGTACCACTCGACGCCGCAATAGACTTCACCCTTTCTACCTGGATCCGTTCCCGTCTAGTACGGCGCGTTTCTTGCGATCATTTCTTCCACGAACATGTAAGCTGTGGAATGATCTTCCTGTTGCGATGGCGAATCTTATCTCGGTAGGCAGCAGCTTAGCTGTGTCCACCCCTGGGATTGCTTAGTCCATGAGCTGCGGTTAACACTCAACATCAGGTGTGCCGCTTGCTCGTCTGCTACGTCAGGCAATAAAAAAAAACCATGACAGCGCGCTGGGTAGGCGCGGCCATGTGTGGGGCTCTCCGGTCTGAGAAGACCAGCCTACCCACTAAATCCCCCCCTCCCCCATGTCTTCTCGCCATATCAGGGGCTTTCGCGATTCTACCGCCACAACACCCACGGGCCGGCTCGACCAATAGACGTTAGATGGTCGAGCCACCGCCAAGGGGGGGATTGTCCGAGAACAACGGTACGTATACCTAATGCAGAGCTAGCTACGGCGAGTACTATCTTATTATAAACTTTTAATTTGTTTAGAAACGTATAATTACGTTTCTATTTATCTGAAAATATTTTTTTACATTGTATTCAAATGTTTTATAAAACGTAAAAATCTAAATAAACTTCATTCAAATATGACTTTATAGAAAGCTCATTTGAATCTTCCAAATTACGCGAATCTTAACGGAGTAAAGATCAAATAAATGTAGACATCTATACGAGTACGATCCATAATTTGCTATCGGAGTTCGTGTGCGAGATTTGCATGCAAACGTGCATAATGGCTCGTATTCACATTTGCAAATGGTTTTTTAAACAGAAACTATTTGGTGCATTATCTCCAGAAATATTGATATGAATCACACACACAGCACAGTGAAAAATATTTAATTTATTTTAAATAATACAAGAACAGCAATTCATATTTGCTTGCAACTTATCGATATCGATACTCACCCACGCAAGCCAGCAAAATAATATATTCAGCTTATTAAATATTAGCTGACCCGTGCTCACTTCTTTGGGCATAATATTAATAATCCCCGAAGCGAGCACGAACGCGAACGAATTAAACCCGAAGCCATCGCGCGCCGTCCGCTACTTTGGCCTTCACACTTAAGACGATGAGTTTACTTATTTTCATAAATATTTATAATTTTTGGTAATATATCACTAATAAATATGACCTAATGAATTATTTTATTCATATTAAAAATTAAATTATCTATATTAATATTAAAAAGACTTCTTTTTGTAACCTAAATATAAAAGTTAGACATATGCTGCCATTGAATTTTTTGTTGGCATTTTTAAGTTCCACATCTTTTCTCTAGAACTCAAAAATATATATTTCATAGTTAAGGCAGCGTTCGTAAGAAACTCTTTCATTCGACCGTTTTTCCTCAGATTCACTTTGCAAAACGGACTACCACATAGAAGTCTTTTTATTTTTCGATTTTTTATATAACCTATGACACTCAGCAATAATGTGGCTTTCTATTGGTGAAAGAATTTTGAAAATCGGTTCAGCAGATCCCGAGATTACCCCTTACAATTTAACAAATATACAAACACAAACTTTACTTCTTTATAATATTAGTATAGATTTAATTAAAAGTTCAAAAGGGTATGGACTACAATTCCTTAGAGCAATGATTCTCAACCTTTTTTTTTTTTGTTGCGGTACATATTTAACGATTTCAAAATTTGGCGGCACACAAAGAAAAAGATAAAAATTATTTACTTACTACAACACACTGCATAAGTAGTTTATGACAAAAATTTTAAATATACGAAATAAACTAATATATACTACTTACAATAATAACTAAACGTTTATTAAGGGATTAATTACAAGCTAATAATAAAAATATTTTAATGAGAAATTTGAGCTTTTTGATGTCTTTTGATAATTTTATTTATATTTGGCCGTAAAAATGACAATGTTACTCTCATATCGTCTTCTACATTTAACAATCTTGATCTTTTTTTAGTTTTAATGTTGGCTAATGCTGAAAATCCGAATTCACACAAACAAGATGTAGAAAATTGTAATAATATGTTTAAAGTTTTCTTGGCTATCATTGGATAATCGCATCTGATGTTTATCCAAAATGAATTAATTGATTCTTCTGAATGTTTTAAAATGAAATCTCGATTATTGGAAAACAAAATGAGTTCTTCCTTTTTATTCATAGTTAAGTTAAATACAGAAGTATCCGTTGTGAAAAATGGATTACGAACCCAAGAAATTATTATCTAATTTTGGGAAATAATGAATAATTCTCTCCTATAATGTAGTTTTAAAAATATTTTTCTTTTTTAATGATATAATTTAATAATATTAAAATCTTTACATAGTATAAAACAAAGTCGCTTCCCGGTGTCTGTATGTATAAATGTAGCTATGTATGCTTAAATCTTTAAAACTACGCAACGGATTTTAATGCGGTTTTCTTTAATAAATAAGTATATTCAAGAGGAAGGTTTATATGTATAAAACATGCACAATGTAGTAGTGGAACACTGACAATTTTTGAGATTTCTAATGTGATGCCGTAAATCAACTCACTTTTTTGCGCTTATATTGCAAACGCTGGCCAAACCCTATGAGATTGGTCAAAATGATGTACTACAATACAACTTACAAAAGTCCACAAAAAAGTCCGCGATGGTATATGTCAATCTCTGAAGAATAACCCACAATAGCCGCTTTTTATCTTTTACTTTATACTAGAAATAATGGCTTTTTTACAAAGCCATTTTAAATATGTATAACATTAATTCTTATCCAAATAAACATGTTAGTAAGCTTGGACATTGAACCTAGATAAAGTTTGTCTTTTACATCATGTAATTTCGACCAGTACTTTAGAAGATATCAAACGTACAAACTTCGCTAAATCGAAAAATTATCATTGCGTCGATTGTACTCGTGCGAAGCCGGGGCGGGTCGCTAGTTATTATATATTTGTAAAAGTGCCGCGGCACAGTGGTTGAGAATCACTGCCTTAGAGTAATAAATAATTATAATTAAATATATACTAAATGTAAAATTATATTACAATTGGTTGCAGATATGTGGCTCATGTTGCGGCCACAGACAAGTGCGTCAGTGCGTGAACTTGGAATGTCCCGTGTATTGGCGCAGGTTGACTGCTGAACAAAAACTGGAAGAAACGCAGGATATAATCGAACATTTGCTACCATAAATATAATGCAGTGTTTATGTCGCAGCGAACTGGTTAAAATAGCCGTTCAATCAAACAGCCTTTTGACTGAAGAACGCCATTCAACCATACGTCTAGCTTTTTAATTGAGTCGCTCAAAACGTTCAACACTACAGCTGATTCAAAAGCCGCCGTCTAATTGAATTAGTTCAGCGCTAGGTGCGTTTTGTATTCAATATGGCGTCAACTAGCCGTGGTTTGTGATTGTTTCAAGATATTTTTCGGAAAGTAAGTAGTAAATTTACGTTACACGTGTTATTACAGATACAGAACTTATGTGGTCACTTACGAGTGAATCAAAATTCAAACAAATATTCGAGGAGAAATTACGGGATTATGAAATGATTCTTGCTTCGTAAATTTTTGAGTTTGTAATTTTTGCTTGGTGCAAATGTTATGATTACTAATTTGTTTTTCATTTATACTTATTTCATCAAACTTTTGGTCACCTCTTCTATTCTCTCAAATTAAGTACCTACTAAACGAATGGCCACCTTTTGCCATTAAACCAGTTAGCTAAGCATCGTCTAGATGTAATGTTGAACGTTGCAATCAACAAGTCGGCTAAACGACGTATAGCTGAGTGATTGAATGACGTTGTTCAATCAAAGGGCTAGCTGTCTGATTGAACGGCTATTTTAACCAGTTGGCTGCGACATTTATACACCTGCAGTTAGTTCAAGGTTCAAATAAAAATAATACAAATAATGAAATAATATTAATTTATTGACAGTATTTATTAAATGATTTTAGCATCTTAGCATTGTCCACAGTTCCGATGATTTCTAATTTACAATAATCAATACAATTGTTTCTATCCGCTTCTTAAAATGAGACAACGTGAAATTATGGCAATATTAATAATAAGAATTATATGATACAATGCAGCATCAGTGTTTTTATGTTAACATTAAATATACAAAATATTGAAATGGTTTCATATCACAATGTCATATTAAATTCCCCAACGTTTAAATATTTATTCTTTAACACAGTCGCATAGTTCATTTCTAATATTATTTAATTTGGCAATAAAACGTGGATTTAAATTGTTTACATTCTCAACTGTATTTGTCATTGACTTGTAGATTTGCTGCTGTTCATCAATAGAGCTTAACTGTATGAGTGTTATACATATATTTTTCATTTTGTTACATAGCTTGTCATCATCACAATAAATATATAGAAGCTTTATTAACGTTGATAAAACTTTTTGATTCGGAAGCAATCTCCAAGCACACCAGCAGTTTTGTATCCAACTTATTAGGCACTGAAATAATCAGATATATAATAATAATCACAAGAAAAGTATAACAAAACCATATTTCATTGATTAAAATCAAGTATATTTACCTCTAGTGTATCAGATAAAAGTATTGGAGCCACAACTTTATTGCTGCACATGTCTAAATTGTCGCTAATTAACGTTAAAAACATTTTTCTCTTTATACAATAAATACCGTGTTCAGGTATTAGTTTGTTGAGGAAGCCAAAATACACTTTCTTTTTGTACAAATTAGTTTCTGTATATGTTTGATCAATAATTAATCTGAATGCGTCATCCATTGTTGTAGTCTGTAACAAAACAGATTTTTAACAAAACTTTTTAATATACATGTAAAACAAAGTCGTGTTAATTGCATCACTTCTAAATATTCAAGAACGGCTGAATGGCTGATTTAAACAATAACCTATTTCTTAAATTTCTCTCCAAGAAAAACAGTATAAATATTCGAGTATTAGCTAATGCATAAAAAAAACGATGAAAACGACATTTTTTTTTTATATCACTCTTGCTCACGGTAATTCATTCATTGTTAAGTAGTTTGGCCTACAGTTTCATGCAACCAAAATTGCAGTTTTCGAAACATTTCATAACAAGAGAGTACTGACAACATAAAGCCTATTGCCTATATCTAATGGAAATAGGGTCAAATACAGATCACAATACGTAATCTTTTGCATCAACAATTCGATCAACTGTGCTTGCTATAAGACTCAATAAGATCTTGCGTAGAATATTACTCGCACCTTTGGGATGGCTCCGCCAAGCCCCTACTCGATGCTTTGAATAGATTACAGGGAGGTGCGATAATAAACTTACTAAATTACTTGCGATGATTGTTCGTCATTATAACCTGATCTTGTATAGCACAAAAGATATCCGAGCTACAATTAGCGTACCGAGGTCTTAGAGTCAGCAGTTGTACTAAGGTCTTAATGCGTTTGTACCTTTTTGTGTTTCAATATTTCCCAGTCTATTTCGCTTGATCGATCGATTTGAATTTTTAGTTATCAGGGCGCTTTCGTTTTGTGTTGTACTTTCTCGTGCATGTTGATGTATTTTGCTTAATACTTCTATTATTACAAATATATACAATTTATGAGATGCACTATTCGGGTACGGCAATATAAAGCGCAACAATCCATTTAATTCTGCCATGCTATATATAATTGCCTTGGTTATTAAATATTCGTTCAAATTTCACCACATCTTCGAATCTCATGGCCATAGACCATGTGTCGGTGCTATATATCTACCTCTAATGGCCCTAGTAAGAATCTCGTCAAAATGATGCCAAGACCTAATTAGGAGAGAAATCCCGGGACTTTCCTGCTAATGCTTTCAAAATATTTACACATTGCTCTCCTTATATCATCACATCTCATTTGAAAAATATATCTAACCATAGCCCTAAGTATTTATTCTTATTTATTTAATCTTTATGGTACCATAACGGCGGCTTTAACACCACAAGGCATTCTCAACCAGCCAACCGGAAACGAAGCTGTAGACTAGCATTTTACAACATGAAGTTATAATCTTAGGATGTACTCTTTTTTCATCTTTTTTTAAAAACATTTTCAATCCAGCCTGTCATATACTTACGATTAAACATCTATAATTATTCTCTTAATTACAGTGTTAAAATATTAATATAACCTACAATACAACATCTCTTTTTATAGTTATAGTTTTGTGTCAGAACAATATCATCAGCATACTGTGAGAAATTGACATTAGTAGCCTAACTGTATATTAGACGTAATGTCAAACAATCTAAATAAGAGTGACCGCATTCAAGCCCAGATCAAACACTAAGATCTCGAAACTGCACATACCACTCAATCCTGTATTAGTGTAGTTTTTACAAGGAATGACATTAGAGAAATTCGTCGCAGGAACGAGGGCAAGTCCCACGCTCTTCGCGGACCAGGGACCCTTCGCGGTTTTTGTATGGACATAATTTGGACATCACTCCATTGTTCAGGAACAACTCTTGTTTCTGAGATTATATCAAATAAATACCTGGCGAAGTGGCTTTATTTTAAGCAATTAAGCAAATGAGAAAGATACCTCTAAAATCTTTCGTTTTTTATTTAAAAATGACAACCTAGGTTCAGTTACAATCAGTGACTGCAGCAATACTAAAAAGAACAAAATAAACTTTTACATATAAAAGCTTGTTATTCATTGTGTTTAAAGTATTCTAAGTAAGTAAATCTCGCGACAAGATTTTATATGTAAAAGTTTATTATGTTCTTTTTAGCGCATTCAATAAAATAAAAAAAAATACTGTTAATGTATTTTCCGGCTAAAAAAACTAAGCTTAGCAAACCCTTTTATTTGATACCCATATTGTAGGGTTGCATTATATATTTTTTTTTTACTTTTAATTTTTATAAGTAGACATGTAATGTTTATGTAAGTATACATACGACTTATTGTATTACTAAATATTATTGTTTGTGATGATTCTGCTTCATGGTAATCTGTTCTAGGAACAATAAGCCTGTTTTAAGTAATTATCTGTTTGAAGTGTTTTATCTATGAGAACAAATTTTATTTTCTAACAGACTATTAATGTTATTATTGGAATATTTTGATAAAATTAGGGATGTCATATCTTTGGTCCACCTTTTCCACCCAAAACCAGAGCAAGTTCATTCACATATCTTGTTAGCTTCTCCTGCTACTTCAGTCTGTTTTGGGTTATTTTTTGCTGAATAGTTTTTATGCCAATATACCTACAATGCTTTTATCACTAATACACTAAGGGATACCAAATATTGTTCTTATGGCCGTTTTCACCAACCTTGTCTTAGCTTAGGTGACTCCTAGGAGACATGCTGTCTCACTCTTTTCAGTTAATATAAAAAGTGACAGCATGTCACTTAGGAGTCACCTAAGCTAAGACAAGGTTGGTGAAAACGGCCATTAGAGTTTTACACTATAATTTTTCTAATACATCAATATGGCGATTCCCGTTTTTACATGCATGCATGCAGTTGTGTGCTACTACTACCTACCTTACCTACACTTGTAAGTCCTGATGAGTTTATGGTCTTATATACCAACATTTTACAATTATCATGTAATTGCGCGTGACGCCCAATTAGCCAGTTTGCTAAATTATCCCAATTTGCTAGCTGCTTTCTTTTGGTCAATATGTTTTTGCATAAACAGTGCATAAAAGGTCTTATTTTTAATTGTGTCTACTTGGAAGATTCAGTTTTTTTTTATTGCTGCAAGGGGTAGCAGACCATTTGATATTAATTTAAACTTGATATGTTCTGAGAAAAAGGGTCATGACAGATGGACAGCAACGTGAACAACAACTTGACCGAGTAACAAAAAAAATACTACATTTTTTGTATGGAATATCTCTAAAAATGATATTTTTTCTTCAAAATGTGACTTTCTTTGGCATCAATATTACCATAGGTATGTTGATATTAGAGAGGTAGGTTGTACGATAGGACTTTCTAAAAGCCAATGAAGGACCTTCATTGGTTTATCAGTACATCCATAGATTTCTTTTTAACACCTGATTCATAAAAACCTTTAACTTCATTAAAAGTATGTCCAGCTCGGGTGTAACTCTATTAAAATAATTTAAAAACTAAATCATTTGCTGTTTTATTGCATTTCTTTTATCCATCAGATTAGACCAGTCGGGAGCCAATCTTAGAATTAAGTAAAGTTTTTTATAGAACATCCTGTCATTTCGAAACTGTTCTAACAATTTGAATTTTGAATGTGAAATGCAAATTTTTGGCTCATACTTAATTCTCTTAGAAATCTAGTCTGGTTATTTTAAAGTCAAAGTCAAAGTCAAAATATTTATTTCAAGTAGGCAATTAGATATGCTCTTTTGAATAGTCCAAATTTTTTTTTCCCTACTACCCATTCGGACTTCTTTTAGTTATAGAGAAGAACGGGCGCAAGAAACTCTATAACTTTTACAGAAGCAACGACATTTACAAAAATATATATAGTTACCAAGTCATACAAAAGTAAACTTATAGGTACAAGTATAATTACAAAGGTTCATGGCAATGCCTGGTGGAACTAAGAAACATTAAGTCCAAGCATTCATGTCTTTTATATAATCAGTAACCGTATAATAGGCTTTGCTAATAAGTACACTTTTAACAATGATTTTAAATTTATTTAGGCTTAATTGTACAATATTGCTTGGAACTTTGTTGTAAAAACGCACACAGTTACCTCTGAATGAATTATTAATTTTATGGAGTCTAGTGTGAGGCAAATGTAATTTATTCTTATTTCTAGTATTGAAGCTATGGACATCACTGTTTTTACTAAATAAATGAATGTTTTTATGGGTATATATTAGATTTTCATAAATAGATTTTCATAAGACACAACTGTCATTATACCAGTGTCTTTAAATTTATCTCTTAAAGAGTCTTGCATTTTTAGATTATAAATTGCTCGAATGGCCCTCTTCTGCAGCACAAATATAGTTTGAATGTTGGCAGCATTTCCCCACAGCAAAATACCATACGACATTACACTATGAAAGTAACTAAAGTACACCAATCTAGCTGTTTCTACGTCAGTTAATTGGCGTATTCTCAAAACTACAAATGCTGCAGTGCTGAGCCGTTTTGATAGTTTATCAATATGTGGGCCCCACTGAAGTTTGGAATCGAGAGTAATTCCTAAAAATACTGTGGTGTCCACGAGGTCCACATTTCTATCCTTTATAATTACTTCGGTTTTCACCTGTTTTACATTTGGCAATACAAATTTGATACATTTAGTTTTACTTTCATTTAGAAGCAAGTTATTAACGTTTACTCTTTCTTTTGCTAAGTCAACTAAGTAACACCATGGAGCAAAAATCATTTTTGTTGGTCTTAGGTGTAATTCATTTTTGTGATAAAAAAATACCAAGTTTCACAGAGCATAGAAGATAATAAAAAGATAACTATCCATGAAGCTTTAAGCATTTTTTATGATTTAATTGTGACTGCACACAAAGATATTTTTAACCTCTGTTGCGTGTGTTGTGATAAATGTAAAATCTTCCAGTTACATATCTGAATCAAATTTCAGTCATTCATAATATTTGTCCCACTCTGGGATCAAATGAGTGATGTGCTGTGCATTTGTAGATCACTTCATTAGTGAGCCAATTGACTTGTTTTTTAATTTGCAATTGCTTTAAGCTAATATCAGCTGATAGTAAACAACAGTTAATTAAATATACACATACATAGAGCACATTGAATATAGCAGTTGACTTGGACTGCATGTGCAGTTTGTGTTATGTTGTTCATTGACTGGGAACTGGCCAAGCATTACATAATTGCAAAGCCTATACAATAACTATGATTTACTGTTTTAAAATATTGCATGGAATTCTGAGTGACTTTCAAGGCAAAGCGGCCAGACCGGCGACCAGAAAACCCAGCACTCCTAGGATTGTCATATCTAACAAATGAACACTAAATATATGTTCTTTTATAGCCAAAAGAGTTATAGCAGACACCACCCACCTTGCAGTCTAACAGCATCACCGGTGCCTCAGTTTACTTAGCACACTATGCAGTATACCACTAAAGCCTAAAAAAAATTTGTTCATGATTACCTTTTCCATATCTGGCATGACATTGAACAACCTCAAAAAACATTCCAATATTAATTCTGTCACTTTAATGTCCTTTTCAGCTATTGGCCTCTTAACGACACCATAAATGACTTCATAGTAGTTGCCTTTATTGAAATGTTCAAGGGACTGTAAAATAATTACATCTATGTAGGTTTCAATTAAGAATGACTCATATGTTCTATTAGATCACTTATTTATCAGGATATATAGCTGTAGAAAAACACTAAACTTAAAAACTTGACTATGTGATTAAACATACCAAACAATCCAATATAATTGAACAGCATTGTAGGCCTTTGATTTTATTATCAGTAACATAATCATCAATGAGGAGAAGTGATAATGGAATCACAGAGCGTGGTTTTAGTTCAATATCATATTCCTGAAAATTACACCATGTAATTACATATCATAACACTTAGATTAAGAATCTGGGAAAGCTTGAAAATTCAAACTTACTTTTAGGTCTTTGATAATCAAACAGTATACTTCAATAAGTGCAGGGTATTTTTTGAATTCGTCAACAGATAATATTGCATGTAATGTTTCCATAGTCTTATCAAATATTTCTTGTGTATTGTACACCTTGCTTATTAACAAATTATATAATGTTGTATTGTTTATAAGATTAAACTGGTGGTTCATTTTAGTCAGGCACTCATTACATTTTTTTGTTTTCCATGGTCCTTCACTAAGAAGTTCATAGTGTAAAACTAATAACGATGATAAGACAGTGGAACTCATACGACACTCTTTAAAGTTTATATCGTTAATTAAAACAAACAAATTTGGAAAGTATAGAGTTAAATTTTTCTGCCATTCGTCGAATTCTCCGTGATGTTCCAACTCTTCCAAATTACGAGAAAGTATTGGAAGATAACATTTTTTAACAGCATCCAAAATAGTTTCAACAGACTTCATAATTATGTTATTAAAAATTACCTGCAATTATCTAAACAAAAAATTATATATAGTACAAAAGGATATTTAGCAGGTAATACAATTAGGACTAAATTGTTAGAAATTACAACCTAATATCTATTCTTCGGAAATACAAATCAGATACCCATTCAGCGTTGGGAAACAGATGAGCACAGACAGAGAAGAGTATACTTTTAGGTATAATCAAATCAATTATAATAATTATAATATTAATAAATAGGTAGTAATATACACTAATTAGAAGAGAAGATTACCGATTTGACATATGTCAGATTGACAGCACTAGTGAGGGACTACGGCAAAATTACCGAGTCATTTAAGTAACTGTTATTTCTACTTAATAACTAAGTAAGGATTAATTAAAACAAAAATAAGATTGAAAAGATTTATTCACTTTCAGATTCACTTATAGAGTCGCAATCGCTATCTGTTACTCGAATCACAATTTCATTGTCTATAATAGAATCAACTCTTATGTCTCGTTGGTAATCTTCTAATATTAGTTTTCGGGTCTTTTCGACCACTTTGACCCAATCCTCTTTGGTCACTTTGGAGCATACCTCTTTAAGTAGGTTCAACATTTTCTTCGTGCTGAACGGGGGTGTCGTATTATGACGAGCTGCGTAACCTGTAACATAATTTTTATTATTAGTATTAGAAGCACTAAAATTTAATTTAAAAGTCTGGATATTTGTTTCTTTATAACTTTTTCATCATTTAGTTTTTAATATTTCTATGTATGAACTGTGTATGTCCTGCTGTTTATTTTTTTTTAGTCTACCAAGTCAGTCATGCAGAGTTTAAATACGAGTATTAATATAATGTTTATATAAAGAAGAAACAAATTACCTTTGACTTGCGCCCATATTAACTCTATAGCGTTGTATTGGCAATGGTAAGGCGGGATTCTCAGGACACGATGTCCGTGTGCCAGAGCTAGTTCATCGATTTCATATAGCTTTTTTGCTTCTTTATTTTCGAACACCAATTTGAGTAAATCCGATTTTAACATTTCGGGATTGGTTTCTATACCATTTTTTTCAAGCCAACCTGCGAGATCTGCTTTCTTATTAGCTTGAGTGGGTGCTTTGATTATTTGCGCCGAGTGAAATGACGCATTATCAATAATTATAATGGATGGCTCTGGTAAACTGGGGAGTAATTGATTTTGAAATCAAGATTTTAAAGTTTCCGCGTCCATTTCCTCGTGGTAATCCGACGTGTTTTTGGATGCAAACGCTAGCAATCCATTTTCAATAAAGCCAACTCCAGCAGAACCGGCATGGCAAATAATGAGCCTTGATCCCTTGCCAATAGGTACTTTTGATGTAGATGCATGTGTTCCATCAGTCCAAGTACGTGACACAGAGTGGTTAGCGTTTAACCATGTCTCGTCAATAAAAACAACGTTCTCCCAATCAGTTATTTTTAGAGCCTCTCTTGAAAATTCACATCTTTTTAAAATTATGTCATACCTTTCCATTAACATTTTCCTTTTATTGGTTTTGGCGAATTCAAAACCAATACCATGTAGCAATTTAGATAAAGCGGTTTTCGCTCCACTAAACAAGCCAGCCTCTTTTAATGAAATCATAAGCAGACTTCTGGTTGGATATTCATTGCGGGTATAATAATTATAAACGTGATTCCTTATTGCATCAGCATCGAAAGAATCAACACCGGTTACTGGCTTTTGTCTGCGTCTTTTCTTAGGCGTCCTTAGAATGTTTTCTTCACTGCCTGAAGCACCAAACTTTTCTTTGTTGATATTATATATTGTTTTGGCACTGATTCCAAGAGCTTCTGATAGCCGCTCTTGTACTTGAGTTACGGGCAATAAGGGTCCGCCATTTTGTGACTCACGCTTGAAATAGTCCTGTAGCTTTATGACAAGCTCCCGACATTGACTATTCAATGTTTTTCCTCGTTTCGGCATTTTAAACCAAACACAAAGCAAAATCAGAGTCCAATAACGTGCCAAAGTCAACGTAAAAGCAGGATAATCAATAAACTGGAGAAAGCCGGGTCACAATAATAACAAATACACTGAGGGACGTAGTCTATGCGCACGAGTACGAAAGACGACTGAGTTGGACGATTGACATTGTCAGTCGTTCACAGCAGCTGGGTTGCCAATGTCAAAATTAATCCAATTCCCTAAATAAAATATTTGCAACTAATAAATTTCTAAATGTATAATTGTTTCTGTATGGCAATAATTTATTTCATCGATATTTAATGTCAATGTCAAGTTTATCGAAGCTTATCGAGTTTCATGCTCGCAAGGCAATGTAGTATAAAAGAAACCTCCAAGTGCTATAAGTAATATTTCTATCATTCTAATTAATTTTTTTCAGTCTAACTATAATCTGATTTTTTATTCCGTGAATACCACATTTACCGTAAAAATATCACAAAAAAACAATATTTAACTATTGATAAAAATAATGCAAACCGCCGCTATTAAATCGCGCCAAAACCTCCTCATTCTAATACATTCCGGAACACAAAAGTACGCAGTGAGTATTACCGAGCACATCACTATGAAAGCGTGACCAACGAAGTAACTTTGTAAAAGCGCTATACAAAGGGGAAATTATAAGTTTATTTTTATTCTTAAATTATTTATAGTACTAAAAGACAAATAATAATACAATTACGTAACTTTGATATTTTGACAGAAAATTGTATTGATAAAAGTTGTTCTAAACGATTTTCCAAATGTGTTCCTCATAACAAAGTTATATGTACAACCAAAAAAAGTAAAGTGTCATATCGGTAATCTTAGAGCGGCCCGACTTTAGCAAACTGTATACTCCATGTATACTCATCTATGGTTACTATGGTACCAAAATACAAACAATCCATTTTTTTTTATTTCTACAGGGAATGGCGAGGCAATACATTCTATTCAGAAATATTACAAGTATAGAGTCTGGCTAACAAAAGCAGAACCCAGTGTTTTTTGTAGCGGCAACACTGTCATAAAAGTCAACAATGTCATCATGGCGTCGGCTAGTAAAAATGTAACAAGATCCGTAACTGAAATGGAAAATTTAATAAAAGAAAATTTAATAAAAAAAAAAACGAACAATTTTTTATGCTTTGTTTTTAAACTTCCTAACCCATTACTTTCCAGAATTCGTTCCTTTTTAGCGACATTATCGAAGTAACAATACAGAATGTGTTTTTTTAATCTACGTATTCGATTCCTGGCTAGGAGTTTTGATTTTAAAAAAATCGAAGAAACAGTTTTAGTTTTCATTAAAATCGGGCCCGAGCCTCCTTTGAGTTTTCGCTATTCCTCATAATTTCGGACTTGGCCACCTGGCAATCTGATTTCACGCCATTATCAAGCAACCAAATAGCTTGATTTTTTGCAAAAAGGCTGATAACTTGAAGTCAGCGACGAATCTGTTCTGATTTGTTTCTTCTTGCTATGTCTTATAATCAAAGCAGGAGTCATTGAAATTAAAAAAATATATATTTGATAAAAAGTATCAAATTAGTTATTCCTACTATTTTCGGTGTTACCGTCCCTATATTTTTTAAATTTGCCGCGTTTTGATAAGTTCCGCTTTCGTTGGCCAGAGTCTAATGTCAAAAAAGGCGAGAGAGAGTTGCTGTCAAGATAAAGAAATTGTAAGAAATTTTCCTGATTCTGGTGGGGCTCACCACACTGGGACATTTACCTCGCCAAATACTCATGACACAGTCTTCACCAAGACCGTTCAGCTCTAATTCCAGATGGTGAGGCGCGCCAACCACTGGAACTGTCCTAATTCTGGTGGGGCTCGCTACACCGGGACATTAACCTCGCCAAACACTTATGACACAGTCTTCACCAAGACCGTTCAGCTCTACTTCCAGATGGTGGGGCACGCCAACCACTGGAACTGTCCTAATTCTGGTGGGGCTCGCCACACTGGGACATTTACCTCGTCAAATACTTATGACACAGTCTTCACCAAGATCGTTCAACTCTACTTCCAAATGGTGGGGTACACCAACCACTGGAACTGTCCTAATTCTGGTGGGGCTCGCCACACTGGGACATTTACCTCGCCAAATACTCTTGACACAGTCTTTACCAAGACCGTTCAGCTGTATTCTTATTATTAGAGGCCCTTATTGCCATGAGGTAAGCTGTACCTACATACCATTCTCGTACGCCGAGAATCAGCCCAAGGGGTTTGTGTCTAAAGTAACCATTTTAACACCTCGTTGTATAACTTTGTGTATGTAAGTTTGTTACTAAATTCAAATGCCAATTACTCTATATACTTAGCTTGTTTTCATGAAAGGGATGCTGGAATACTCGGGCCGCTAACGTTGGTCTCAACTTTGTTCTCAGAGAATGAAGCAAGTGCTTAACTTGACCGCCGCCGTTAACTTACAATAGGAAAAATTTTTCCCTTACGAAAAGGCGAAAAGACAACACAACAAACTAGCTATTGGTAGTCGTCACGCTTATACGTTTGGATCCCCTTCTTGGCCAAATGATAACACCTAAAATCACAACTATCGAGTCTCCACGCTAGTATGTAGTACGTTATTGTCAAATTGACAAACAAGCAGACTGCGCACCTGATGATAAGAGGTAAAAGTCGCCTATACTCGTAGTAGGTACGTGTAGTTCCCGTAAGATTCGCAGAATATCTGCAACACAAGAACTACAGTATACGTTGACAATTTGTGACATATGATGTAAGATGTAACAATACTTAATCACTTATAAATATTTCCTGTTAAAGTACTAAGATATTGATTTTAGAAAGTACCGCCGTGATAATAATATTCTTCCATTTTGCAGTTTTTCATAGTAATGGCAACTGTGGGAGTGAGACACACTCCTCTACTTTTGACCTTTCACGTGGCACGTTTTCTCTAGTTCATCAATGTTAAAAGAATATGTGCCTTATTGCGTTAATATAGAGTTTAGTGTCATTTAATACTCTGTTGTGAGCTGTTTGTATCATAGGTCCATGGTGTCTATAGACATAATCTCTTGCCAATGGATGACGTAGTCAGATGACATAGATTAAAAAGATTATTTATAAATTAACATAGGTTATATACAGAACACATCCAATTACTTAAAAATTCTGCATATTTACACTACTGTTTACGGCTTATGAGTAAAATGTATGCTTTTAATTAAATAGATCATGAAATGGAAATTGACTTCTAATATACACTAACACGATAATCATAAAAAATAAAAACAATTTAAGAATTATTGTACTGAAGTTAATTTAATTATATATTTAAGTATTTAAAAAAATTAACTCTGCTTAATTATTTTCGGTAAATACCGTATTTACCGAAATTATGGTTTTGGGAAATCAATTTCCCGCGCTACTAGAATTGACGGATTCCGGTCACGTCACTGACACGCTACGAACCAATCGTAATGCATAGCTATTAGACGAATGAAATAGCGAATACCTTAACGTAAAAACCTAACCAACAAACCGAATTACATTTTTGAGAATGGCCGACGATAAAGAAGTGGAGAAAACTATAGCAGAAGACTTGGTTGTAACCAAGTATAAATTAGCAGGACAAATAGTCAATCGTAAGTGAATTTGACTTTATTGATTCACGTAATGCGTACTAGGAACGAACAACTTGAATTTTCTTTGAGATACATTTCCGACGCGTGTCAACGCCATGCGGTGAAGCTTTATAAATTTAACATCAACATCACGTTCTGACAAAACATTCTGATGAATGCAACATGAAATAACACTTTTTACAGGTGTTCTGGAACAAGTAATAGCTAAATGTGTCCCCGAAGCATCTGCTCGAGAGATTTGCGAATTTGGCGACAAGTTGATCCTAGATGAAACATCAAAAGTTTTTAAGAAGGAAAAAGACTCTCAAAAAGGCATAGCATTCTCCACCTGTATTTCTGTGAACAATTGTATTTGTCACTTCTCCCCCATTCCTAGTGAAACTGACTACACCTTAAAACAAGGTGATCTAGCGAAAATGTAAGTTATTAAAAATTTCTAATATTTGATGCTAATTCATGAACATTTTACCTACGGTCTTAACTTTAAACCTATAACTTCGTATACTATATAGGCATTTTGTTTGTTACAAAATTTTAGGTATAGTTACTATACTATAGTATATATAGTATTTTTTTTTTTTTACAATTTGCAGTGACTTGGGTGCACACATAGATGGATTTATTGCTGTAGTGGCACATACAGTTGCTGTTGGAGGTGGTGATGTTACAGGGCGAGCTGCAGATGTCTTATTAGCGGCTCATTATGCTAGTGAAGCTGCTTTGAGGATGTTGCGCCCAGGAAATGAGGTGATTGAACTTTAAATTGTGTATTACTTTGTACTACCTACATTTCTATTTATTTAAATATTGAATACTAAAAATGTTCCAATGTAATGCTTAATATCAAAATTATGATAACATTATTAAGTAAAATTCATTGTTACAACTTATGAAAATGGAACAACACTCTGTTCAATAAAGATGACTACATTCAACTGATATCTCAATAACTTCAAGTTATATACAAACATTACATATTTTATAGCTTTTTTCTCAAATGACTCATGGTCAACATGTCAGACTCCTAGTATCCCTATATACATATTAATGAATACATATTAGTTCACTTTTCTAAAGGATAAGCAAACCAACATATGTAAGTTTAGAGATTAAATGTATCCACTAGTAAATAATTTATACACTTACTAGATAAATCTATCCTTATGTGGATACAGTCTTGGCACAGAGTTGTCACAATGAGATGTTACCCAACAAGAAGATAGAACTTGTTTGTTTTATTATGTATAGAAATTAGTTGGAAGCTAGAACTAGTAAGGTTAGGTAAATTAACCAAGGATTTGATGTAGGTTTGTATTGTATAGTACCTATACTAACCTCCAACTTTCGTGGTCAAAATTTACTTCATAATAATATTACTATTTTTTAAATGTCCTTTTTTATATTATAGGAATAAATTTATAAGCAAACCCATGTTTAGAGCTGTGTGACTTTGATGCACTTCCAAATCCTTCCATTTGTTTATTAATTCTAGCTATAAATCAATTTATACAATTATAAATATCAAGTATGTTAGATCACCTGTGATCACCACAGTGACTGCCCTGAATCTTTCCAATATCATTATAATGATATTGGTACAAGCACAGGGTAATAGTAACATAAATTCTTTAATATACAGTTGTACAAATAATATGCAAATGTTACAAAGAATAATACATTTTTTTGTGTTTGTTATTTGTCCAATAATTAATACTTATTTCATGCATAAATTAATTGTGTTTGTATATATTGTAGAATACAGCAATAACTGAAATTGTTCAAAAAATAAGTTCTGAATATGGGTGCAAACCAGTAGAAGGTATGCTCTCGCATCAATTGAAACAATTCCGGATTGATGGAGAAAAAAGCATAATTCAAAATCCAAATGAGGCACAAAAAAAAGAACATGAAAAGGCTACTTTAGAAACATATGAAGTATATGCCATGGATGTTTTGATTTCTACTGGAGAGGGTGTTGTAAGTAAAGTATATTTTGTTATTTATTTTATAATTATATAGTAATTGAGAAATAATGGTATTACCTTTCAACCCCAGGGATTCTTCCCTAAACATCTCAATCCATACGTATCTGCAGGTTGTTCACTATGCTGATTTACATGGCTTTTCATACTCACTGCCAACTTGCATTCAACTAATATGGCAGAAAAACACTTAAGTGTCATATTCATCAAGGGCTTAGATGTGTAATAATGGCTGTAATGATGATGAAGATAAATAAATTACCCTAAAATTCTTTCCAGGTAGTTTTCTATAACTAGCTGGCAGTACTTAGGGGATAACATATTAGTAAAACTTATAACTGAAATGCCTATAACAAATCATTTCAGTTATTTATTTACTAACAGACATGTAAAGCAAATATGAGATATTTTTGCATGTTATTATATTATTAATGTCTGTCTCTGATGTATCATCTTCCTTATGATGTTGAAGACTTCATCAGTTTTATCTCTCCAAAGTGCCTGGACCAGTTGTAATAGGTAGAAAAAATTGGATTATTGATACACATTACCTAATCTTTTGAGAGCAGGTATAAATTTTTGGTGTGAAATGAGTGCAATAATAAAGAAATTATATAATTTCAGGGGCGTGAAATGGACACAAGATGTACAATATACAAAAAAACTGATGAAGTTTATCAACTTAAATTGAAAGCATCAAGAATGTTTTACAGTGAGGTGAGTAAACTATATGAGTGACTTCTGGTCTTTGTATAGCAATTCTCATGTTGCTTAGAAGATTTCGAAACTCCCAGAACAATTAATATTAACTAGCTGGGTAATATAAAGCTTAGTGTTCTGTAAAGTATTCTGGGGAAATTAAAAGTAATGCGTTTGAACCGAGACATTATATGTTAATGTGTTGGTATAGAACATTACAACAATAATTAATGATTCAATAAAATCATTTCATTAATTGATATTGATAATTGATTAGATGACAATTTTTATTCTTTGCATATGGTAAAAAGTATATATATATATATAGTATAGCAATTGTACGGACTATAAAAATTTTTAAAACATACATTTTATAAATTCAATATTCTCATTTTATCAACAATGTGTCAGACAACTTATATATACAGTAATATTGTATATGTTATAGTGTACCTCTAACAAATTTTTGAATGACAATAAGACAGCAGCATGTTTCCTGGTTAGAGTTAGTCAAGCACTCAGCCTAGTGAATATATAAAGTTAAGAGATTTATATAACTATTTAAATAGATTGATGGTGTATTTTTATGTTTCTGGAATGGAAGGTGGGTAGAGATGCTCACTTAGATACTAATGTGTTTATCGACTAATCAGTCAAAATACTTTTTGAACTATCAAGCAATTCAATTGGAAAAATATTAGTTTGCAAAAAAAATTAAGACCTGTGCCATTATAAAGTTCCTTACCAAGCAAGGACTCTGGTCCAGGAAGTCTTGCCTTGACAAGGACTCTTGTTTATGGGGACTTTGGTCTAGGAAAAACTATGGTATACAGATGGCACAACCTGACCTAAGCAAGGCAGGGTCTGTTGAAGTCAACACTTTGGATCACATTGAAAAATAATACATAGTATAGATACCTAATCAAAGAAAAAACAAGGTGCAGAAATGATTAGATCATACATCAATATTTTAAGGTCCTCAATAATTATCACAGCATTCTGAGAGTCTGTGCAAAGTGACCAAGATTATTGATACTGCCACAGTAACAAATTGTTAATGAAACTTTGGTTAATCATTATGAACTTGAGTCTAAGCAAGATTTCATGTAGTGGCAAGTGTAGATATCGTAATCGACGGGAAAACTCGTGGGGAGTAGTTTTCTAGGACTTAATGAAATTTTGTTGACAGATTACAAGAATAAAGTTGTTTCTATAGCTGAAGAATATTATAGTTCAACTATTCTTGTTTTCCTTTTGATAACCTCTTCTATCTGCTATATGCAGTTGACAGAGGTTGTCAAAGAGGAAAATTGACAGGTGCTTGCACAAGAATGCCCCTGTACATAAATAAGTATAGTTACGTTAGCTGAGTTGCATAAAATGGGCATCAATATCATTGACCTCACTTATAAAATTTAAAAAAGAACTTCAAGTCAAAGAAAATTTCAACTGCTGAACGAAGTGGATACAATTGCAAGATATTTTATTACATTAAAAATAAGGATAAATAAGTTTAATATTATGGTTCAATTTAATATATAAATCTAAGACGTGGGTTCCAGGTGCATGTACTGAAAATATAAAATAATTTTATTTCATGCCCTACTATTCTAATCTGCAAACTGTAAAACTTGTATTTTTGAAATTTTACTATCTCAATGAAAAATATTTGAAGTAAATATTTAAACATCAGTTTAAAGTTTTTCACTATTTAAAGTAACAATAAAACCCTGCATATTCATTCAAAGTACTCAATCAAATTTGTTTGCTTACGATTAAATGTCCTTATTTTCCATTGAAGTTCAGCTAAATGTAAACCTTTATCATTTGGTTGACCTCTCATATTCAGTTCTTATCATTTAACTAATTAAAACCACACGCGCCCAGTACTGGAGTCACTAGTGATGCAGTCTGCAAACAGGGTGCAAAAACACTAACACATGCAGAAATTTTGGTACAATTGGGTAGATAACAATTTTTTAAATTCTATATATAATAAGAGTACTCTTTTAACGGAGAAATATTGTAGAACCAACAGTACACCTCCACCTTTGAAGATACATCGACATGTTTGCGGCGCTATCGCGGGTCGCTCAAACACGCTCCATACTAAAAACTCTGCAATCGTGACGTCATAACTCAGTATACTCGACTAATTTGTATGAGCGTATAAATAAATTTTAAAATAACTTTGTTATTTGTACGTTTATAGGTATACTTTCTATATAAAAAAATGTGTTCGCTTCATTAGAATTATGTAAATAATAATTGCTCATTTTTTAGAAATCTAAAAACAATATAAATTAATAATTAAACTGAAATTTCTATATTGACATACTTTAATTAGATATAAATTGCACAAATCAGATAATTATACTATAAAAACGGCCATAATCAGTTGGAGTCATCTACCCTATTAATTTATAGCCAAGATCTTTTAGTATGAGAGACCTCTCAAGGTGCTACATGTCTTCCCTTGTTACTAAACTCTACTGGAGCGTAGGTTCTATTGCCTTGTTGAATAATATACTGTCTATTACATCAAATTATTATTGAATTTCCTATTTAGTGTAGCTATCTCTGATATTACAGATTCTGTGAATCTCAACATTCTTAATCCACATGTCTGATGACTACCATTGTTTTAGAATAGGATATTATACCGAATAATTAAGACGGAGAAAAATGAAACGACACGTATTGGAATCGAATTCAGAAACAGACATAAAAATTTTATTTGGTTGACCCACACAATCCTTAAAACTACGTCTCCTGCGACATTGCTCGCGTGATAACATTAGGCTTTTCAACATGCCCCGGGCGTTGAAGGCTTTGTCTTCAACAGAAATTAAATCCACGGCAACAGGTAAAGGACAGATCTTGCTGAAAGCCCTCCTAATCACTCCATTTGCAGTTTTAATGTCAGCCACGCGAACAACGCCATCAGATCCAGGATGAACGGCTAAGATTCTTCCCAATCTCCATTTCAAAGGGGGTAGATTTTCCTCTTTCACTACCACCAGAGTGTCAACCTTTAAGTTGTCTTGACAGGAACGCCATTTGACACGATGTTGCAACTCAGCAACATACTCCTTACTCCATCGTATCCAGAAATGCTGGCGAAGTTGCTCGATACGTTGAAATCGCGTCAAATGGTTAGTAGGTTGCGACTGACAACTCTGTGTCGGTATGGCAGTGAGTGGTCGCCCAATTTAAAAATGGCCCGGTGTCAGTGGAGTGTAATCGGCAGGATCCGAAGAAAGCGGTGTTAAGGGTCGAGAATTTAATACAGCTTCAATCTGCGACAGTGTGGTGTTAAGCTCTTCATACGTCAAGTTACAATTCCCCAACACTCGTTTTAGATGGTATTTTGTTGATTTAATACCCGCCTCCCAAAGACCCCCGAAATGAGGAGCATATGCCGGTATGAAATGAAAATTAATGTTTTCACAGGCAGCACTTTCACCCAAAGAATTGCAATAACTTTTCAGAAATTTCGATAGCTCGTTGTATGCGCCAACAAATGAGGAACCGTTATCGGAATAAATATGAACGGGTTTTCCTCTCCGTGCGATAAATCGGCGTAAGGCAAGCAAATAACAGTTTGTCGTTAAGTCACCAACCAACTCTAAGTGTATTGCCTTAGTGGTGAAACAAATAAAAAGTGCAATATATACCTTAGCAGCCTACATCCACGACCCTGGCGACTTGCACACATTATCGGCCCCGCGTAATCGACGCCTGTGGTTTCAAAAGGAAAACCTCCAAGATTAAGACGCTCTTTAGGTAAGTTCCCCATTATAGGATTCACGACTTTACCCTTCATACGGGTACACACATTACAAGCGTGTGATAACAGGCTTTCGCCAACCTTAAACCACCTATCGGCCAATATTGCTCCCGAATCGACGCAAGCAACAAACGAGGCCCTGCATGCAACTTCCTTTTGTGTTCATAGTTAAATAACAATTTTGTAAATAAGTGAGTGGACTGTATAAGAATCGGATGTTTTTTATCCTCAGAAAAATTCGAGTTATCAAGACGACCTCCTACTCGCATTACATTTTTAGCGTCTAAAAATATTTAAATTTTTTAAAGTTGACTTTTCACAGGTAACTGTTTTTTAAATAATAGCAGTTTATATTCAGGAAATGACTCATACTGAACAATTGGCAAGATAATATCTAAAGCGTTTTGTAATTCCTCTTCTGATAAGAAGGTTGATGGAAATGAGATCCCTTTACAATATTTAGTGAATCTCACAACATACGCTATTGATCGCACTAGTCTTAAATAATTAGAGAAATTTCCAAAATTTATTTTAATTAAATTGTTTTCATTATCAGCAACCGTTGTAGCCAAAGAAACTTCTGGTTTAGTCTCCGGTAATAATTCCAGATGTTTTGGTTGTAAAGGCCATGTTGAAGGATCGCGCAGAAAATTGGGACCGCTCCACCACAGATCTAAATTTTCCAGATCACTTATATCTACACCACGAGATATAAGGTCTGCAGGGTTTTTATCTGTTGGGACATGGTGCCAAATACAGTTGTCTGACCTTTCCAAGATTTCAGCCACGCGATTGCGGACAAACGGCTGAAGTCTGGAAGGCAGCATACGCAACCAGCCCAAGACGATGGTGGAGTCAGTCCAAAAGTGAACTTCATTTATGTTCAACCTGAGCGCACTTTTGACCTTTTCATAGAGCCGAGATCCAGACAACGCAGCACATAACTCCAATCTCGGTATGGTTGTGGATTTGATTGGAGCGACTCGACTTTTGGCTGTTACCAGTCGGACTAAGACCTCACCCTGAGCATTAACACTGCGTATATAAATGCATGCTCCGTATGCACATTCCGACGCATCTGAGAAAATGTGTAATTGTAATGAGACATACGATTTGCAAACAACACATCTAGGAATGCGAATATCATTTAAGTACGGCAATGATTTGCGGAGTAAGTTCCAAAGTTTGTGTATATCGTTGGGTAGAGGCTCATCCCAGGTTAGTTTTTTAACCCATAATCCTTGTAACAACATTTTCATACGGATTACACATGGTGATAATAAACCTAAAGGATCGAAAATGCGTGCAATGACTGAAAGGACGTCTCTTTTAGTATCGCCACCTGGAACCGACGCACCCATTGGAAAACAAAGATCATCAGAATTCACGTACCAACTAAGGCCCAATAATTTATTAGGGCTATCATCACTCCCCATATTCAAATCCAATGATGGTATTTGAGAATTTTGAGATGCCAACTGAGGTTCATTAGATTTCCATTTTCTAAGTGGCATACCAGCAGCTGTCAATGCATCAGTAACTTCACGACGTATAGTTTGAACAGTCTCGAGGTCATCCCCTCCAGTCAACAGGTCATCAACATAAAAGTCATGTAAGATGATGTCAGCAATTTTTTTATTCTTGCACTCCAAACCTATCTGTTTAAGACAACGAGTTGCTAAAAACGGAGCGCTAGACGTACCGTAAGTCACGGTGTTTAAAATAAATTTCTTGATAGGTTCGTCATAACTATCACGCCAGAGTACATGCTGCAAATGTCGATCAGATGGATGGACAACGATCTGTCGATACATCTTTTCGACATCTGCTGACAAAACGTATTGATGCTGTCGAAAACGCAGTAAAATAGACAACAGATCATCCTGAACAGTTGGTCCAACCATCTGAATGTCATTACATGAAACTCCCGATGTTGTTGGACTACTTGCATTAAATACAACTCGTAGTTTGGTGGTTGTGCTGCTTTCACGCAAAATACCATGATGGGGAATGTTATAACCACCTTTAAACAAATCAGGCTCTTCACATTCCGACATATGGCCCAGCTGCATGTATTCCTTCATAAAGTCGTGATACATTTTACCTAATTCAGGTTTAGCCTTTAATCTACGTTCTAAAGAATGCAAGCAATGCACAGCTCGTTGGAAAGAATCACCTAAGATGGAAGGATTCTGCTTAAGTGGAATGCGGACACAGAAACGACCGTCGGGAAGGCGGGTCGTGTTCTGTACAAAATGTTCTTCACATATTCTTTCTTCTGGAAAATAATAAGGTGGGTCTAAATTAACTTCCTCCAACTGCCAGAAACGTGTAAGGTCTACTTTAACATCATTTAAATTTGAATTATGTAAAGAATGTACACTATTAAAATTACATAAAATATCATGGGATGATGAATTTATGACACGATTGTTAAAAATTGGCCCAGAGATGATCCAGCCTAAACGTGTTTCACTTAAAACCGGTTTCTCATAACCCAACCTTATTGTTTGGCTTCCTAACAAGTCCCAGAAGAGATCAGCTCCTATTAAAATATCTACTTCAGCTGGAGTATAAAAAGTAGGGTCAGCCATACAAATATTAGTGGGAATTTTAAGGTTCGATATCTTAACCTCACGATTAGGAACATAACTAGTAATAGATGGCAAAATGAAACAACAAAGTTTGGTAGAAAAACTGTTGTCTAATGACATCAATATTGACATGACACATTTTACCTACGCATGCAGTTGCGTTATTTATGCCCAAAATCGACCGGTTGACTGGAAGGGTAGACAGATTCAAACGTTGACATAGCCTTTCAGTTATTAGGCTCGCTGTGCTACCACTGTCCAAAACTGCACGTGCAATATAATCGTGACCTAAACTATCCTGCAATTTAACTAAAGCAGTTGATAAAAGAACGTCACATTGATCCATATGGGTATTGACTGACAAAGCTATGTTGTCAGTAACAGGTCAGATACTCACCGGCACGGCTGCTTCGGTGAGTATCTGTGTCGAATAGGACGGGAGGGATCGACACATTGTCACCACTGCGCATCCGACCCTTGACTCGGCCCAGCACACGCTGGCGGAGTGCCCCGCGTGGGCCTCCGAGCGCCGAGTCTTGGTCGCAGAGATCGGGCGAGATCTGTCTCCCGGCATTGATTGCGGCAATGCTGGCGGACGAGGGAGGTTGGAGGGCTGTTGCCTCCTTCTGTGAAGCAGTGATGCTCCAGAAGGAGGCTGCCGAGCGGGGTCGGGAGAGCCGATCCCGCTCGAAGAAGGCGGCGCCGGGCTCGGTAGCACAGCTGCGGCGCCGCCACGGGTCGCCGGCGGGCGCGAGGGAGTCGCGACCGCTACGGCGACCTGGGATGGACCACGCCCCTTCCGTGGCCGGGGGGCGTCGTCGGTGGAGGAGACCGGGGAGGTAGCGAGCCTACCCCGAGGAGGGCTCCCCTGTATCGCGCGGGGGAGCGAAGGCTGGGGGTTCCTGGAAGTGGCTTGATGTTCCCGGGGGCTCCCTACATGCCTGAGGAAGGCCATCCCTGAGGTTTTTAGTGGGTAGGCCTCCCCTTCTGGGGAGGAGAGCCCCACATAACCGCCGGCCCGCACAGCCGGGGTATGCAATTTAATGCATTTTCCTCAGGGGAAAAAAAAAAAAAAAAAAAAAAAAAAAAAAAAAATGTTTCCAGTAACAGGTGTTGTGTAGGAGAAGGCGAATTTTCTGATATGCGACCTTTATCATTTGATGAATGAATCAAAATATGATGCCTGCGTTTGCATTTTACATCCTGGTTTTTTACACATATTAGCGAAATGACCGGAACGAAAACAATTAAAACATAGTTTATAACTGGGTAAAAGTTTAAGTCTTGCGTCCCACTCAAGGCCAAAAATTCAGAACAGTAAGCCAAATTATGGTTACCCTTGCACTTTGGGCAAATACGTCGATGTGACTCCAGAGGTGCAGACCCTTGACCTTGATCACTTTGAACTGAAACCATAGATTTTATTTTGCCAATTTTATTTCCAGAATGAGAACATCTTGATAACTCGAGCGTTTCGATTAAATCAGCCCGATTACGAATAAACTCAATAAATACATTAAACGATATGGAGCTATTTTTATCCATACGTCCCTTGTTCTCTTCCCACTCACGGAAAGTCTTTGAGTCTAATTTTTGAGTGAGGATATAAATTAATAATGTATCCCAATGTTTAATAGGTTCGCCCAACGTCTCAAGTGCCCTAAGATTTTTGTTTACTTGATCAATTAATCGCTTTAAATTTGAGGACGATTCCCTGGTAATTGCATCAAGATTAAATAAGGAAGACACGTGGTTGTATCAGTAACCTTTTATTATCAAACCTATCACACAACAGTCGCCAAGCGACGGCATAGTTGCTGGCCGAGAACTCAATGGATTGAATAACAACTGCTGCAGAACCTTCCAGCGACGCACGCAAGTAATGAAATTTATTTATTTCGTCAATGTCATCATTGTTATGAATAAGACTGCTAAAAGTATCTCGAAACTCAAGGTAGTTATCGTAGGAGCCGCTGAATTTAGGTAACTGAATGGTTGGCAACTTAACGAGTTGACGGTTGCTACCACGGGTATCTTTATCACTATTAATACTTGCCATACTTGAAGATCCCGCGTTATGATTTTGCAAACCTTCAGCCTTCGCAATCGCTTAAAATATAGCGATTCAAAATCGGAACGTTCCTTAAACTGCTCGTCCACATTTTCCACCAAACATTCCAGCTGAGTTTGCACCTCATCGTATTGCTCATACAACGCCTCGATCTTACCAACACGCAACTGCAATTCCCTGGTATCACTTTTACTTAAAGACTGGTCTTCGAGCATATTTAAATAATTGACAAAATATGTAAGTCGGCCTTTAATACTACCTCGCTTTTTTATTAGCTCCTTTTCTGTGGTCATTTTAAAATTCGGGTATTAAATCTGTAAATTTAACAAAAGATGTAAATAAATAACAATTACAACTATTACTTGATGTTTACCTACTTTATGCAAGGTTGTCTATAATCACAATCAAAATATTACATACAATATTATGTGCTTCCTTAAACTAGTTGGTTTAGAAAATGTATACTCAGCAATAATAACTACTTATTAATTAATTTCAAGTTTTAATAATACAATACAGTGTTAACGATATTATTAATTAAATAAATAACTATTGTTTTGTTCTATATGTATAATTCGTAGTTAAGTTTTAACTTTTTAAATGGCATTAAGGTTAAATTCTTACAAAAACTTTAATAAACTGAATGCTTAGGTAAATGTATACTTATTGTTTTAATGAACACATATATACAAGTAGTAACCAACTTACACTGTTTTTAATAAATATTTTAACAAAAATATAAATTTAAATTATTGAGATTACTTAATAATAATGTTTTAATAAACAAAGGTTTTAAACACAACAAAATTGTCTAACAGGTGATGTAGGTACTTGGAATTACAGTAACTTAATTAACTGAATAATCGGAAAATGTACTATTAATTTAGTTCAACAATGTAGCATGTTTAATACTACTATACCTAAATAAGTAAAAGATGAACAAACACGTTAATTTAACAGAATAGTACTATTATTCAATTACTGTGTCAGTACAAACTCAAAGATGACTTTCAATTTTACTAACCTGTTTTAATGAAATATTCATTACTTACACAATAAATATCTATTCAGAAACAGACATAAAAATTTTATTTGGTTGACCCACACAATCCTTAAAAAACTACGTCTCCTGCGATATTGCTGCGTTGATAACATTAGGCTTTTCAACAACCATTATCTCAAGAACATTTTATATAAAAGAAATATTTATATTACTACATTTTGTGTGGTTGTCAGGTTCCGCAATAAGCATGGCAATATGCCGTTCAACCTGCGCAGTTTTGATAAGGAGACCAGTGCGAGGATGGGTGTTGTTGAATGTGTCAACCACAAACTAATTGAGCCTTTCCAGGTATTTTTACATAGATTTTTATATTATTAGTGTATAATGTTTTGCATATTTTCTTCAGCCTAATTAATATTTTTGATTACAGGTGCTGTATGAACGCCCTGGTGAAATTGTTGCACAGTTTAAGTTTACTGCCTTGTTGCTACCCAGTGGTACTCACCGCATCACTGGCATACCATTTGAAAAGAGCCAGTGTAAAAGTGACCGAAGCATTAAGGATCCTGAACTAAATGTAAGTTAATAATAAATTAATAAAAGTTATCTGTTTTCAAATTATCCCTGTTATTTTTCTAATTGTGCTCCATAGCATAATTTGGACAAGCGCAGGGTATATTAATAGTAATTCTTTTGAGCCAACTTGTAACATTTTTACATTTAGGTTTGAAAAATTACGACACACTTCTTTTATTTCAAATTAGGCAAAGAACAAAAACTGATTTAGTGCAATAAATTTTGTTGTTGTTTACTTTCTAGTCCCTGCTCAACTCTTCTGCTAAAGCCAACAAGAAGAAGAAAAAGAAATCTGGAACTGAAGAACCTATGGAAACTGAAACAGCTGCCTAACACACATAATAAATCTTTATATCGCTATAATAACAAGTAAAACACTTTGGTTCTTTCAAGACTTGACTTTTGAACTGGCAATATAATATAGATACAATCAGAAAGATGTTTGCTGTAGATTAATTGGTGTTGCCTGATGAGTATGTTATATATTGATGCTTGAAAGTTAAACATTGGATTTTTTAGCACATTTGTGTAAAAATGTAAACTATTTAGGTACTGTTTTATGTACAAATTTGTCTGTATGCATGGCAATAGTAATAAAATTTAATACTGCAAATGTGCTGATTAGTTCCATAGCTAACATTTACAACATACCATGTTTTCCTTATCATTTAAATTGTACATAGCAATATTACTTATGGTTTTGAACTATAAGAAAATTAAAAAAGTACTATTCCCCAAAACCCAATTTAATTTAAAACGAAAAAATGTGCACAAATTATGTGTAATTTCAATTTATTTGTGGAGTGTGCTCTATTGCTTTGACAGTTCTAAGGCCCTTAGACTTGAATCAAAGTAAGTGATTGTCTGTTGTAAGAATAATTCAGAATTGATATTTTAGAATGTCTTATTAGGAAGTTTTCTCTACAAATGCATTCGAAGAGCTACCTTCGGACTTGATATCTTTGGCCATTTTTTGACAACAATTTTGCTGCAAGTATTTGTAAAGTTGGTTATACTTAATATGTAATAGTGAATTGTAAAAATGTGAGCACTTTGAGCAAGAAATAAAATCAAATTGGGCCTCGATAGCAGGCTGTTTTATAGTAAACATTCTATTATTTTTTCCCTATTATAAACTTCCTATAGAGTAAGTTAAATTTGAAAATTCTAATCTATGTATATGGGATATAAATTCTGAATACATACAGTGTACAATTTATATATATATATATATATATATATATTATAAGTCGGTGGTAGTCTAGTTTACTGTTGCTTTAGTTACTTGGTCGAATCTACCTATCGTGCATTAAGCAAAACGGTTGTTCCGCCAAATTAGTACGTTTGAAAGTTTTTTTCCGACACCAAAAACCAAGACCACTCGACCTGTGATTAGCATCAATTTGCTATCGCTTCGATAGGTGTTTCCAAACTAAAAAAAAACCGTAGAGGTGCGTTTAAAATTTTCATACAAAAATTTACGGTATCGATATCGTTTGTAAACGAATATAAATTTATGGTAGCTACACGAGAGTACATTGTGAAGCACAACCGGCAACACGTCAAGCTTTACATTACAACTGCGAAAAGTATCGCTTTACGAATGACGTAAGAGCTGTCTCAAACAATATGTAAAATTCTACATCTGTACCCAATATAGGCAACCAATATTATTGCTTGACACGAAGTTCAAACTCAAATTTCGCGCCTTTACCTGAGAAGAAAACTCCCTTACTACAAAGCGGTTTAGTCGGTACGCAGCCTAGGCCGAGCTGTCTCAGTTCAAGCTATCTTGACATAATTTTCATGACATTTGAATGCCATCCCATCCCTTGTGAAAATTATCTGCCTTCCTCACGAGGAAAAAGTAGAGTTCAAACATTAACTTAGCACCATTACGAAGTACAGTTCAAACTGCGATTAAAAAGTTTGAAATTGACAACCATATGCATAAAACACGCCAGTAAGTATCTTCACCATATATGTGAGAAAGTGGAAACAATGACGAAATATAGACACGGACCACCGCGTCTACCGACCCACCAGGGTTGTCTCATTCAGCCGCAGTGTTACAGTGAAAGACAGCTAAGCGCTTATGGTCGTCAGGAATACATTGTTTTTGTATGTGAGCCTAGTGTCTTGATTACAGAGGCAATGCACTTGTCTGAAACGGAAGCAGAGAAGGGATATGCTTTCTAACTAGACAAAATTTCTCGCATCTACTGAAGTAAACGCATAAGCAATACTTTATTAATGAGACGTTTTTCTAGAAAAATATAACCATACGTTAAATTTAAAGTTGTAAAATATTCTAATTTATAATGAACACAAAGAATGTACCTATTTTAGTTCATTTCGGCGTTTATCTACTTTGAAATCCTTAATTTTGAAAAAAAAAACTAAAAAAAAAAAATAAGGCCATTAGGGAGGCGCTCGTATACCACGAGCTGCCTCCCTACCTGCGGGCCGTGGTCGGGGACTATCTGCGCGACAGGACGATCGGCGTGATGGGACGGGACGGGATGGAAACGTCGAGGAGGGTCGAATGCGGCGTTCCGCAGGGGTCGGTGTTGGGACCCCTGCTATGGAACCTCGCATACGATGCGGTCCTTCGCACCAGCCTTCCTCGCGGCGTGAGTGTCGTCTGCTACGCTGACGACACTCTCGGCGTGACGACTGGGGCCGACTTCGGGCCGGTGCTCAGGCTTGCCGAGCTTGGGGTGGCATGTGTCGTGCGGGCGATCCGCCGCCTGGGTTTACAAATAGAGCCTCACAAAACCGAGGCGCTATGGTTCCACGGCCTTCCGAGGCGCCGGGAACCACCCAGCTGCCGGATCCGGGTGGGTGACGCGGTGGTCCCGGTGGGGCCGTACATTAAGTACCTGGGCCTCACCCTGGAGCTTCGGGGAGCATTTCGTGCGGTTGGTCCCCCGAGCCAAAAGGGTGGCGGGCGCATTGCATCGCCTGCTGTGTAATCTCGGGGGACCGAGGGATGGAGTTCGCCGCCTGTACGAGGGCGTCGTGCGATCCGTGGCCATGTATGGGGCTCCCGTGTGGTCGCAAGACTGCGCGAGGTCCCCCCGCTGCAGAGCTCTGCTACGGAGCCTGCAGCGGATAATGGCCATTCGGATCGTACGAGGCTACCGTACAATCTCGTACGAGGCGGCGACGGTTCTGGGACGCTCCCCCCCATTCGACATCCTGGCCGACATGTACGCGGCGACGTATGCGTCGCGGCGTGTCGACCGGGGAAGCGATGGGGGGAGCGCCCTGGAACCCGCGCACGAAGTGCCTAAGTGGGAGTGGCATCGACGGATTGTGGCGGCCTGGCGTGCGCAGCTCGAATTACGGATCTGCGCGCGCCAGCGGGCCGTCGGTGCCGTACTCCCGCACCTCGAAGCTTGGCTCCACGGGAAGGAGGAGGTCACCTACCGATTGACTCAGATACTCACCGGGCACGGCTGCTTCGGTGAGTATCTGTGTCGAATAGGACGGGAGGGATCGACACATTGCCACCACTGCGCATCCGACTTTGACTCGGCCCAGCACACGCTGGCGGAGTGCCCCGCATGGGCCTCTGAGCGCCGAGTCTTGGTCGCAGAGATCGGGCGAGATCTGTCTCCGCCGGCATTGATTGCGGCAATGCTGGCGGACGAGGGAGGTTGGAGGGCTACTGTGGCCTCCTTCTGTGAAGCAGTGATGCTCCAGAAGGAGGCCGCCGAGCGCGGTCGGGAGATGGCCGATCCCGCTCGAAGAAGGCGGCGCCGGGCTCGGTAGCACAGCTGCGGCGCCGCCGCGGGTCGCCGGCGGGCGCGAGGAAGTCGCGACTGCTACGGCGACCCGGGATGGACCACGCCCCTGCCGTGGCCGGGGGGCGTCGTCGGTGGAGGAGACCGGGGGAGGTAGTAGCCTTCCCCGAGGGGAGCGGAGGCTGGGGGTTCCCGGAAGTGGCTTGATGTTCCCGGGGGCTCCCTACATGCCTGAGGAAGGCCATCCCTGAGGTTTTTAGTGGGTAGGCCTCCCCCTTCTGGGGAGGAGAGCCCCACATAACCGCCGGCTCGCCACAGCCGGGGTATGCAATTTAATGCATTTTCCTCAGGGGAACAAAAAAAAAAAAAAGGTATTTTATGGTGTAGATTTTGATGCGGTTACGACAATCGAAAGTGAGAACGTTCGGATCGAACAGTGTTTAAGTGTGATAAGATCAATTATCAAATATAATGAGCTATTTTTTGAAGAAATATCAATTTTAGGTACGAGCGCAAGTGGTTATATGCAGACATTAACAGTCTAGTAATAGAGTAGTTCGGCATACCTTTGTAGGCGAAGCTCATGGCAGTGTAAGGTAGTTGGACCACTGCATTGTCACAGAATCTACCAGTAAAACAATAATTAATATTCACGTGAAATGTGTTGTTTATTGGTCAGACTACTTTCTACTTGTATGCGATGATAATGCGATTTATTTAAGATCAAATTCAGTTTACTAACTATAAATATGAAAAGGAAGGCACATTTTTGAAATACAAAAATATAATGAGATTTGTCATTCCAGCATAGAGAATTAAAGTTTCTCGAAGAATTGTGCAGATGTTGTGATGATTATTGTAATAATCCCAAGCATAGAATTATCATCATTTATTATCATGATAAATAATACACATACTGTTTGATGCTGCATCAGTTACGTTTTGTATGAAATTCCATAGAAGTGAGGATACAGCTCCCATGTACGCTTGCAATACTTTTTAATTTTTGTCCCCAACAAGAGTAACTACAAACTTATAGGTATCAGTCGCTAGTCGGTAGGTACAGCTTGCAAAATATGTAAAACTTCACAATTTGCAATTTAGGCTCAAAATTGAATGTTCCTCCTCTTTCCTTCGCCTCTTTCAGTCTTAAGCATGCTGTCCGTATTATACGAAGAGGAAGACGCCGGTACACACATGCTTCCTGGATTTGTCTGAGCCTTTTGACCTGGTAAACTACGACCTGCTCTGGCGGAAACTGAAGAACATGGATTTGCCGGTGGAATGTACAGAACTGTTTAGATTTTGGTATAAACATCAAACAAATCAGACTAGATAGGTGAGGAATGCCTTGTCTAACTCTGGTATGAGGTGTTAGACAGGGTGACCTCATTTCTCCAACCCTTTTTAACCTTTATGTCTAATCAACAGGTGGAAGGGGGAGGGGGGGGGGTTTAAGAAATAACATATAATTTAAGTTATTATATTTTATTTAAAATTTAAACAACTTAACTAAACTTTAATTTAGTTACATCTCCATATTGCATAGTCATGTGAATTTTAATTTACTGTCATTATTAAAGTATATCAATAGTTACAGTATTTTATTTAATTGTGTGTATACTGATTTGTTCTGATTTTCAAGATAAACAACTTGCACAAATTTAAACTAGGCGTTGGTATTTTTTCGAGGTCGAAGAAATCCAAAAACATTACAATAGTATAATCTTATCTACGATACCATAACACGTACAAAGGACATTGTTCCGGCTCCATACATGTTCTGCCTAAGAACCGTTCGAATCGAAAGTGACTTATATAAACTCTTAAAATTATATGGAATCCTATGAAATAAGTTTTCACGAACGGACACTTCAAGAAACTAAAATAATTACGAAAAAAGTTAGTATTTTGAGTTTATAAATAAAAAATAACCAACCTTGCGTGAAATATCAGAGTAGTAATATCAAAGTAATATTAACAATATTATGTACAGCTATATATGTTCTCTTCTAGAACTAGGAAAGGACTACTCTACTAGATACTAGGAAAAGAGATAATACCTAGTCAAGCTTAAGATAATTCTTTGACAATTATCATTTTATTAAATCCAGTCCTTTACACACAGCCGAGTCTACCAAGTACGCAATGTAATCGGAGTCTGTAATCAAGCTAAAGTTGTTAGGATAAAACCATGAAACGCATAGAAAATCACAAAAGAAACGATAGTCGCAAAGCAATCTAAAATTGAATGAAACGGACACAGATAAGGTATGAAGTACACCAGTGTTGCCAATTACGAAAACTATAATACTCGAATGCCAAGCTAGAAATTCGCGATTTCGCTTAAAAAATATATAATACTAGTATTTTTCTAGCTAGTCAATTTAGATATTTAAATGAATAAAGTGTTATCAACTAATTTTAATAACCGACTTCAAAAACGAGGAGGTTCTCAATTCGATCCGTATTTACCGAAATAGCGAAAACTTCCAAAACTGGCAGCACTGGCTGACGGAAAACATTTTATACGGCATCAATAATTGTGACCCAACTTTTTATTTGGAATTTATTTATTTGAAGTGTCCGTGGAATACTAAAATATGTTTCAAATAATATAAAAATAAATGAAAATTATAGTATAATTTATATTCACATCGGTTCTTAGGCCAAAATTGAACAATGTCCTTTAGCTACTCACAAACATTTAATACGCAATAATAGCTCTTTCAAGTATTTAATTCCAGCCCAAAACTATAATAAAATTTTGCCAGGGTAACGTTGCAAAAATTACTCCAACTCCAGTAAAATGTTTTTCCTGAATTACTTAAGAGTTACAATTTGTACAATTTTGTTATTACAAATTATATCACAGGAAGACCACATTTTTAAACGGTTTTATTTAGCTCAGCCCGGTTCATTCATTCTTGGGTCAAATTTAGTAAATCAAATTTCACCCTCTTCCTGTCAACCGATTAATCTGAAATTTTGTATACACTTTGGATTTTGGTGACAATACAATTATATTTATTCATTATCATTATAAATTCAACATGGCCGCCGCTACAAAATGGCGGACAATTTAGGTTTTATTAATCCCATCAATATGGGTATCAAATGAAAGGGCTCAACAAGCAGAATACAATATACTATAAAAAAATTAAATCCAAGATGGCGGCCGCTACAAAATGGCGGATAACGTAGGTTTTATCAATCCCATCAATATGGGTATCAAATGAAAGTGCTCAACCAGTAGAATACAATGTACTATATAAAATTAAAATCCAAGATGGCGGCCTCTACAAAATGGCGGATAACTTAGGTTTTAAAAGAGAATAATGCGAAATAAAAACTAAAAACTAGAAAATAAAAATAGGTAAAAAACTTTTTAATTTAAACGGTTTTATGTTAAACATACATTGCAATGTTTAAGATAAATGTACTAAAAATGAACTAAAAAACAAAAAATAATAAAATAGATACAGTCGTGGGAATTATAAACATATGCATAGACTAGACTAAAATAAAATCGTGGGGCACATCAATTGTCTACAATCGTTGTGTTGTTTCAATGTGCCCCACGGTTTTATTTTAGTCTAGTCTATGCATATGTTTATAATTCCCACGACTGTATCTATTTTATTATTTTTTGGTTTTTAGTACATTTTTAGTACATTTATCTTAAACATTGCAATGTATGTTTAACATAAAACCGTTTAAAATAAAAAGTTTTTTACCTATTTTTTATTAGCTCAGCCCGTTCATTCATTCTTGGGTCAAATTTAGTAAATCAAATTTCACCCTCTTCCTGTCAACCGATTAATCTGAAATTTTGTATACACTTTGGATTTTGGTGACAATACAATTATATTTATTCATTATCATTATAAATTCAACATGGCCGCCGCTACAAAATGGCGGACAATTTAGGTTTTATTAATCCATCAATATGGGTATCAAATGAAAGGGCTCAACAAGCAGAATACAATATACTATAAAAAAATTAAATCCAAGATGGCGGCCGCTACAAAAGGCGGATAACGTAGGTTTTATCAATCCCATCAATATGGTATCAAATGAAAGTGCTCAACTAGTAGAATATAATGTACTATATAAAATTAAAATCCAAAATGGCGGTCTCTACAAAATGGCGGATAACTTAGGTTTTAAAAGAGAATAATGCGAAAAAAAACTAAAAACTAGAAAATAAAAAATAGTAAAAAACTTTTTAATTTAAACGGTTTTATGTTAAACATATTGTAGGGATCAAATTACCATACTCTTTGCTCTTCAATATATATCTATTTAAATATACAAGATAAAAAACTTAAACATAAAACATTACAAAAACCCTCGCGCTACAATTTCAAAAATCCAACATCAAAAACTCAATGCCAAACACATTTGCTTTTTACTACCTACCAGAGACAAAATTTCAACCTCTTCAACATCCCCTCTAAATTTTGTATTTAATTATAGACATATCAAATCCATCCCAAAAATTAACTTCAACATTAATACACAGCAACAAATTAAATCTTCATATCAACTACATTCTAAGTTCGACTACATAAAAAATTTTGAATAACGTAATTCACTTAAATCCATGTTACTTATAATAATAAAACATAAAATAACTTTCAAGTTAAAAAACTAATAATTAAAACTAAATTAAATAACTACTTAACCACAAAGAGTCCACAGCTTAATCACTGATCACTCACAATACACTTCCTTAAGCGCAAAAACTTAGTTCTGTCCAATCCTTTAGTTAAAATGTCTGCAAAATTATTGTTTGTTTGGCAATAGTAAATTTCGATTAAGTTTTGCTCTATCTTTTCTTTAATAAAATGAAATTTGACATCTATATGTTTGCTTCTTCTATTCAAAATTCCGTTCTTAATTAGTACAATGGCCGACTGATTATCAACAAATAGTTCTGTTTTTGGAATTGTACCGGTAATTTCCTTCAGTAAACTCTGTACATACAACAAGTCTTTGATGCATTCAGCAGCCGAGATGTACTCTGCCTCAGTACTCGATAAAGCAGTGACAGATTGCTTCCGTGAACACCAATGGATAGGTCCACCGCCATACAAAATGACAAAGCCAGTCGTACTCTTTCGACAATCAGGGTCACCTGCGAAATCTGCATCACAATATGCTGTCAAAATATTGTCATTATTCCTACAATATTGTATGCCAGACGTTGTTGAACTTTTTAAATACCGAAAAATATTTTTAACATTATTAAAATCGTTAATATTAGGACATTCTTGATGTCTGCTACAATAACCAACATGAAAAGATACATCTAGTCTAGTTTTATTCACCAAAAACAATAATGAACCAATTAACTGTCTATACCGATGTACATCATCATTATTCCCTTTCCCCTCTTGATGTACATCAATTAAGATATCTGGATACACACACTGTTTTAAATTGTTATACCCTAACTTTTCTAATAATTGTTTAATATATGATTCTTGATAAATTTTTATCATATTTTCATTAACCACAATGTCAAAACCAATAAATTTTTCTATTTTGTCAAACCTTCTCATCTCAAACTCTTTTTCTAAATTTATAAGTATTGAATTTAATTCAATTCATTATTCCCTATTAATAACCCGTCATCTACATATATAGCTAGATAAATCTCTTTATTTCTACATTTAAATACACATGGATCTAACTTTAGTTGTTCAAACCCTAACTTTTTAAGATAATTAGTTAATCTTATATTCCACATTAAAGGCGCCTGTTTCAAACCGTACAAACTTTTTATTAATTTAAAAATCTTATTCTTTTCTGCTTTAAAACCCAATGGAATCTCCATGTATATATCCTCTTTTAGATGTCCATATAAAAATGCTGTTTTAACATCAAACTGCTTTATTTTATATCCTTTCATTCCAGCAATTGACAACAAAATTCTCACACTAGTAGTATTCACAACAGGACTATAAGTTTCTTTGTAATCTATATTATATTTTTGAAGAAAACCCCTAGCTACTAACCTAGCTTTATATCTACCACCTGGCTTTATATTAAAAATCCATTTACTAGATATAATTATCCTATTTTCTGCTTCAGACCTATCTACTAATCTCCAAATTTTATTTTTCTCTAATGAGTCTTTTTCCTCTTTAATAGCTTGTTTCCATTTCTCTTTTTCGTCGCTTTCTAATACCTCATTATAGGTTAAAAATGACATATCCAAATCATAATCCTCAAACTTTCTCGTAAACATCTATTCCTCTTAGGTAAAATCCTCCTTTGTAAATTTTCCTCAAACTCGTTCATATCATTTTCATCACTATTATTCATTTCTCTGTTTTCAACATTCCTGCCATCATCTATAATTTCATTATTTTCATTAATATTTCTACAGACACTATCATCTCTACCAACAGTTTCATTTTCAGTCAACAACTCATCATAACAATCTACAAAACATCATTATTTTCAACACCATCGATACTTTCTTCATAATCTATTCTATTCTCAATACAAACTCTATCGTCATCAATAATATCTTCTTCATCTCCAATATTTCCTTCATCTATAATTCTTTCCTCACTTTCCACAAAAGTATTCCTCCTACACCTTGTTTCACTACTCTTCATTTCATCTGTATTCTCCATTCTAATTCTAACTTGTCCCCTCTCAAATTCAGCATTTCTTTTCAATGATTCCCTCATGAAACTATCATTCTTTTCTTGCTCTAAACAATCATGATCATCAAATAAATTCATCAAGTCCTTCCGTTTCGTTTGTTTCTTACACTGTTTTAAAAACATCTCAATCTTTTCCCTATCATCAATAAACCTAACATCTCTCAAATAATAAATCTTATAATTCACTGGATCCCATATCTTGTAACCATTATTCGTATATCCAACCAAGAGTCCTTTATTACATCTAGAGTCTAATTTACCAATTTGATGATTCTTTTTAAAATATGCTAAAGATCCGAATATATTTAAATGTTTTAAATTTGGTATTCTGCCGAACCATAATTCCGCTGGAGTTTTATCATTAATAGTATTAAATGTTCTATTTAATAAGTAAGCTGATACTAAAGCAGCTTCGCCCCACAATTCTTTCGGTAACATATTGTCAAGTAAGAGTGCTCTAATTCTTTCCATTATTGAACGATTTAGTCGCTCTGCTTTGCCATTATGTTGCGGGCTATATGGTATGGAGTAATCGATAGTAATTCCTTTATCCAAACAATAATTTTTAAAATTTTGACAAGTATATTCACCTCCGTTATCGCATCTGAATGTTTTAACTTTCCTACCAAAATGATTTTCTGCTAGATTAACATAATTTTTAATTTTTGAGAGAGCCTCGCTTTTTGATTTCAGTAAATAAATTCTAGTGAAATGTGTATAATCGTCTAAAAATGTAATGAAATATTTGTATCCATCCCATGTTTTGATGTCAACTGGTCCACAAATATCACTATGTATAATTTCAAGTGGGTTTTGGCTCTATACCTAATTGTATTAAACGGTTTCCTACATAATTTTGATTGAATGCAGACTTCGCAGTTTTCAATTTCTTTTCTAATGTTTTTATCGATTCCAAAGACTATATTTTTTGTTTTAAGAATTGAACTGTGACCAAGAGCTCGATGCCAAAAATTTACATTTTTTGTTAGATTCACGAATTTTGTGACTGACCTTGTCATTTGTTGACTGTACCCCTCGATTCGAAGTTTTACAGAAAACAATCCATCGCTGTCCCGAGCAGCATTCAGCAAGCAGCGTCCACTAACTGCATCAAAAACTTTACATGTCTTTCTGAAAAAATAAATTTTGCAATTATTTTGAACTAATTTAGATATTGATATCAAATTCTTCTTTAAATTTGGTACAAAATATACATTTTTAAATGTTATATTTTCATTTTTGCAGTAAATATCTCCAATCCTGTCTACTATATGCGTATTACCATCAGCTGTCATAATTTTATGATTACATTTGTCAAAATTTTTAAATAAATGAGAAGAATTTATTGTGTGACACGTGGCTCCAGAATCTAAAATAAACTCTATTTCTTCTTCTTTATTTAAATCTGCAATATTACTCATAGAATTATTTCCTCTGCTCAAACAAAATTTTGTGAAATGCGTGTTATTGTTGCAATTTATACAAGAATATTTCTCTCTGCAATTTGAGTTTTTATGACCAAAACGGATGCATTTAAAGCATTGAATTTTCTTTTCAAAATTGTTTATTTTGTTGCTACAAAATTTTGCTATATGTCCGGTTCTTCCACAACTATAACATTTTTTTATTGTAAGAAATGTATTTTCTCGAGTTTTAAAATTTTCTGTCATGTCGACAATTTCATTTGTCATCGTATTTTGTTCTAATTTATTTTTCCAATAATATTCTGTTGATTAAGTTAGTTACTGTCTTTTCTTCTTTTGCAGTTGATTCCCACGCTGTTCTCAAATTAAATATTTTTCCGGAAGGCTACATAGAATCTTTGTTAATAATTGGTTATCCCTAATTTCTTGTCCGAATGATCTAATTTTTGTAACTATTGTTTCTAATTTACTTATATCTTGCATAACATCCGAATTTAAAAATTTATAGTTGTAAAAATCTTCTAGTAAATTGCATAATTGTGCGTCTTCATTGCCTAAGAATATTGTTGGATGTGTGAACATCAAGTCGCTTTGCCTTATAAGAAGGCAGGACGCATTAGTCTGTGGTTCGCTCGCGCTAAAAAGAATGTCTAATCATTGTAATCATATATATGCGACATATATTGTTTTTAATAAGTTTATGTTTATGTTAAGTGATTAAATTGTAGTAATGAACGCTGAATGAGTTTCACTAAAACATGGTGGCAGCGTAAGAAGAACCAAATTATATTTGATCTTTAAAATTTGGCCAGACGAGAAAATCGTTCAAGATGGAAAACGTTGCAGAGATCTTGCAACAACAGAATAGAATGATACAATTAATGCAAGAACAAATTACAAGGTTATCGCAGCTGGGTACTCATCCGACAAATAGCAATTCTAATAACGTAAATGTACCCTGGCCGGCACCTTTAAATGTTAATTTAGATCCAGAAGATGCGTTCCGTATGTTTAAAGCCGCATGGTTAAATTATTGTAAAGCAACACAAATGGATACATGGCCATCTGATCAAAATGCACGAAAAGTCAGTATCCTTATGAGTGCTATTGGGGAAGAATCACTACAAAAATATAATCGTTTCGGAATTGTCGAAAATATTCAGACCTGTGAAGAAGTCTTAGACATAATGGCCTCCAAATTAGTACCTAAAAAGAATATAATATACAATAGATATATTTTCCTTGCCAGAAACCAAGACATTTCTGAACCATTTAATATCTTTTACTCTGATCTTATACGATTGATCGATGAATGTGATTATAAAGATTTTCGGGATGAAATGCTTAGAGACAAAATTGTACTAGGAATTCATGATACCAGTTTGAAAAAAGAATTGCTAAAAAAAGATAAGCTAACCCTTAATGATGCAATCAATCATTGTCGTGCTTCAGAAGTCACAGAAAAACAAATGAAATCTCTTACAGTTTCAGCTTCATTAGCCGATAACAACATCAAGAAAGTTTTTAAACTTAGAAAATGCAAGTTTTGTGGTAATGAACATGAATTTAAGAAAGGAATTTGCCCCGCATGGGGTAAAGAATGTTCAGCATGCAAAGGTAAAAATCATTTTTCACAAGTATGCAAAAAGAAAAAGAAAAATGTAAGGGAAATTCGCAATGAGATGGAAACTGTCCTAGAAGAAAGGAACGATGATCAAGATTCGTCGTCAGATTCAGACCATATTGTTGTGAATAAAATAAGCTATATTTCTAAAAAAATAAAAAATGCGGAATGTCCTCTTAAATTTAAAGTAGGTAAGAATTGGATAGATTTTAATTGTTTACTTGATACAGCGGCAGATGAATGTATTATAGGTAAATCAAATCTAGAGAATATGTTTGGTAAAAAATATTGTGAGAAGAATATGAGGCAGTCAAAAAAGCAGTTGTATGGATTTGGTGGAAACAATATTGTTATATGTGGTGAAATAGATCTTTTGGTCAAAACACAGATTAAAAACACTGTAACAAAATACCAAATCACTTTCCAAGTGGTTCATACAGATCACATCCCTTTATTGTCCTGCAATGCATGCACTAATATGGGTTTGATAACATTTTGTAAAGAGGTTCGTCAAAAAAGCAATACAGATAATATCATAGAAAAATATCAAACAGTTTTTGATGGCCAAGGTAGATTTGCAGGAGAAGTGAACTTAGAAATAGATGAATCTGTGCCACCAGTAATACAAAAGGCTCGCCGGATCCCAATCGCACTTCGTCAGCCACTGAAAGAAGAAATAACGAGATTAGAAAATAAAGGAATCATAGAAAAAGAAGAGGGACATACAAACTGGGTAAGTAATATCTTAATTGTACAAAAAAATGACAGTTTTAGAATATGCCTGGATCCAATTCCCTTGAATAAGGCAATAAAACGACCTAGTTACCAATTCACAACCATTGATGAAGTCCTACCAGAACTAGGTCGTGCTAAAATATTCTCTACCTTTGATGTCAAAAAAGGGTTTTGGCATCTAAAATTATCTGAAGAGAGCAGCAAACTAACAACATTCTGGACACCATATGGAAAGTACCGTTGGAAGGTTCTTCCCTTTGGAATCTCGTCATCTCCAGATTATTTCCAAATGAAAATGTATGAAGTAGTCCAAAATCTAGAGGGTGTAGAACTTCTAGCTGATGATATTCTTGTCTATGGGGTAGGGGATACAACAGAAGAAGCTATAGAAAACCATAACAAAAATTTAGAGAAACTCATGCAGAGATTAGTTTTATTTAATTGCAAATTAAACAAAAGTAAAATGAAGCTTTTACAGACTTCAATTAGATTTTATGGTCATCTATTCACTAATCAGGGACTTCAACCAGACCCTTCAAAGATAGAGATCATCCAGAAAATTCCCACTCCCACGAACAAAAAAGAACTTCAGAGATTTCTTGGAATAGTCACCTACCTTAGTCGTTTTATTCCAAATCTTAGCAAGCAAACTCATTCTCTTAGACGGTTAATTCTAGATAAATCACAATGGTTATGGGACACTTCAGCTGAAAAAGAATTTCATGAGCTTAAGAACATAATAGGCAACATTAAAACATTAAAATATTATGATAAAAATACACCGTTAATTATGGAATGTGATTCCAGCGAAGGAGCTATGGGGGTCGCACTATTTCAAGGAGGGCAACCTGTCGCTTATGCATCCAGAGTACTCTCTCCTACTGAAAGAAAATACGCGCAAATAGAGAAAGAGCTCCTAGCAGTAGTATTTGGTTGCACAAGGTTCAATCAACTGGTGATTGGTAATGCAAAGACCATTATTAAAACAGACCATCGACCATTATTGTCAATCTTTAATAAACCTCTCCTCAATGCACCTAAAAGGCTGCAATCAATGCTTTTGTTATTACAAAGATATAACCTTAATTTGCAATTTGTGTCAGGAAAAGAAAACAATGGCCGATGCTCTTTCTAGATTTTACATTAATAGTGATGAAGAAAAAAATGTCAAAACTTCAAGATTTTTAAGTTGATTGAAAATATTAATCCCCTTGATTATGCTCCCATCACAGATAAATGTATTGAAGAAATTGGAATTGCCACAAACTGTGATGAGAGCTTCAGTACACTAAAAAAATTCATTGTGAATGGTTGGCCAAAATATTTTAGGGACATTCCCGACAGTCTTAAACAATACTACAATATTAAAGACGATTTGACTCTGTATAAAAATTTAATTTTAAAAAATAAAGCCATTTTGATTCCTAACGATTTTAGAAATACAATGCTTAGTAAATTACATACAGCTCACTCAGGCATAGAAAATACTATAAAACTTGCCAGAGACACAGTATTCTGGCCATCTATGTCACAAGATATAAGAGAAAAGATTTCTAACTGTTCTTTATGTCTTAAATATCAACCTAGCCAACAAAAATTAACAATGCAGACACATAAAGTTCCGGATTATCCTTTCCAAATTATATCCATGGATGTCTTCTTTCATACAGAAAATGGAAAACAATCTAAATACTGGTAACGGTAGACCATTACTCAGACTTCTTTGAATTAAATATGTTAAATGACTTGTCAGCAAGAAGTGTAATAAAGTTGTGCAAAATGAATTTCTCTCGTCATGGGATTCCAGAAATTGTAGTTACAAACGAATTTGCAAACTTTGCCAAAAAATGGAATTTTACACATACCACCTCAGCACCAAATCACCCTCAAGCTAATGGCAAAGCTGAAGCCACTGTAAAAATTGCCAAAAAGCTGTTATGTAAATCAAGTGATAGCAGAGAAGATTTTTGGTACAGCTTATTGTTACACAGAAATACTCCAAACAAAGTAAACTCTAGCCCAGTACAGAGATTATTTTCCCGAAGAACAAGATGCTGCATACCAGTTATACAAGATCTCTTGAAACCGAAAGTAATACAAGATGTGAGTGATATTATTAAAAAAAAGAAAGAAAACACCAAACGTTCATACGACATAAGGGCGAAAAATGCAGTTAAGTTAGAAATAGGTCAGCCAGTGGTGGTACAACTCTATCCATCATCCAGCAAACAGTGGACTGCGGGAACAGTTGCAGATATCTTATCTGACAGATCATATCTGATAAATGTGAATGATGTTAATTACAGGCGCGATCTATCTCACATCCGCCCTAGTAACACAAATGAACTTGCAACAAAAATATCTGACAATGTTCAAGATAACATATTCCTAAAAGCTAATACAGAAGACCTCGTAGAGATATCTAGTGAAGAGAATAAAGAAACCAACTCAGGAGGAACAGAAAATAATTCATCGAACTTGCAACCACTGCCTTCAGATACTATTGATACTACAATATCTGGTTGCCAAACATCTTCTCTAGATAACACTTCAAGTTATAATATTACACCAAAAGCCAGACCCAAAAGGGAAAATAAAAAACCAAAATATTTAAATGATTATATTTGTTAAGTACATTGTATGTCATTGCATTTTATTACAAAATTAGTTTTTATTTTCTTATATTGTAATTATTGTATAATTTTTGTTAAGTAAAAAAGGGAACGTGTTGGATGTGTGAACATCAAGTCGCTTTGCCTTATAAGAAGGCAGGACGCATTAGTCTGTGGTTCGCTCGCGCTAAAAAGAATGTCTAATCATTGTAATCATATATATGCGACATATATTGTTTTTAATAAGTTTATGTTTATGTTAAGTGATTAAATTGTAGTAATGAACGCTGAATGAGTTTCACTAAAACAAATATTTTATCGAACTTTTCTATCATCTCCTTTGCAGTTTCGCAATTTATAACATGGTTGATATATTTTTCGCCAACAGAACATATATCATGTATTTGGCTTAGCATCTTTTTTATCGAAATCTTTGAAATTTTTGTCATTTCCTTCTAACACACAATTCAAATCCTTTGCCGATAATAATAATTTTATTTTCTTTTTCCACATGCCGTAATCTGATTCATTATTTAATTTTGAAAAATCCATATTTGTCAATTCATCAGACATTTTGCAAATTTTGAGACTAGATTAAAATCGAACTTTATATGTACTTACTGCATTTCTGCCTTAAACATCTAAATTACAATTTCGTCGAAGGGCCCATAACCTATTGTAGGGGATCAAATTACCATTCTCTTTGCTCTTCAATATATATCTATTTAAATATACAAGATAAAAAACTTAAACATAAAACATTACAAAAACCCTCGCGCTACAATTTCAAAAATCCAACCATCAAAAACTCAATGCCAAACACATTTGCTTTTTACTACCTACCAGAGACAAAATTTCAACCTCTTCAACAAAACATACATTGCAATGTTTAAGATAAATGTACTAAAAACCAAAAAATAATAAAATAGATACAGTCGTGGGAATTATAAACATATGCATAGACTAGACTAAAATAAAATCGTGGGGCACATCAATTGTCTACAATCGTTGTGTTGTTTCAATGTGCCCCACGGTTTTATTTTAGTCTAGTCTATGCATATGTTTATAATTCCCACGACAGTATCTATTTTATTATTTTTTGGTTTTTAGTACATTTTTAGTACATTTATCTTAAACATTGCAATGTATGTTTAACATAAAACCGTTTAAATTAAAAAGTTTTTTACCTATTTTTTTGTTACTTTATTTCTCTCAAGCAAACATTTTGTTTGAGTAACACACAAATTATTTGTATATGCATACCTAAGATGAGATTGAATGCTCCAGATTTGGTTATGAGGCTACAGATTTTAGAGTAAAATTATTCTTAATACTATGAAGATAGAATAGAAGATATTCTGGCTGACAAGCTATTTTTTCAAATAAAAACTTCAACTTTCTTTAAATCAACTTATTTATTACTATACATATACTTTGAAAATCCTGATAATAAATTAGGCTTCATCCTTTTATTTGCTTTGTTTTTCTGTAGTTGGTGGGCTTGCTTCAAATGCTTGGAATGAGTCTGTTATTGAATTGAAAGCTTTGCTGGCTGCATTGGATGTGTGTGTTGGAAGGTCTGCTAAAAATCTGAAGGTAGCTTTAACACCACAATTCCAATAATACTTGAACAAATAAGAGACTCTGTCATTTGAAGGTAAAGGTGGTAGCTGAAAAGTAAATAGGAACATTTTAAACTAGGCAAAGGCCATGGTCAGATTTGTTACTCATGAGATGTTGATTTTTTCTGTTGGCACCTCTCATAATTCTTAATTATTTTAGTCTTTGGTTTATATATAATATCAAAAATGTAACAAGATGTGAATAAATATTTTTACACTCACACCAAATTGTTATTTTATACCCAAGTTAAAGGTTTTTAAATCTATTACAGGGTTGCGGGGCCTCTGTGATGATGTAGGACTTTCTGTTGGACAATATATTTACTAAAAAGACTTACTTAAGATACCTATAGCTTTCTTGGCCCACACTTGACTGCTAGGCCGAACCTCTCTTGTGGGTTAGGAGCATCTGCGAAATGTCTACAGTCACCGACTTAGCATTGGGATCATGTTTTCGAGCGACGGTAGGCCCTTTTTTGGGTCCCGAAAATCTACTTTGGATTACATGTTGGTTACAGTATTAGTGTCAATTTATTGACATATTTTTATAAAATTCTGTAAAATGACAAGTCAGTGACTAACAAACTTACAAAATAATCTTATGAGACCTTACGAGAGGTACCAACAAATATTTTCAGCATCCTACCAAGAAAACATTTTTTCAAATTAAACTTGTGGTGATATTGATGATATTTGAATAGTAACAGCTCCCAGCAAAAATTTAGTCTTATATTTAGAACTAGTGGCCCATCCCGCCTTCGCATGGGCAGGGAATATATATTTTTCAATTACAAAAATTATATTAAATCATATATTAATCAGAGATAATAAAGCTTTATAATATAAGTCCATTAGTTATTGAATTTTTCCATAGGAAAGAAATATTTTCCCACTGTAAAAATGATGATATAGCTTTTAATGGCAAAAGAATTTATGAAATTGGTACAGTAATTTGTGAGATAATTCAGTGCATACATACAATTTCAAAAAAACATATAATATTAGTATATCTATACTAATATATTAAATATTTGTTTGATCAGGATCTTAATACAATCAATAAGTGTGAGAGGACTAATTGTTTGCTTATTAGTCAAATATTAAGGCAAAGCCATATTAATGTTGTCCAAAACATATTTGAACTTAATTTTACTGTTAATGTTTTATCTATAAAAATTCTACTTATTTTTCACTATTATTATTACCTCATATGGAATTTGTTTTTTTAATTCGCCAACATATGGGGATGCGCCTTTTTCAAGATCTTCATAGATAGCATTTGTTACTGAGCTATCTTTCCACACACCTTTGTCGATCGAATAATAAACTGCAGCTCCTAAAATAGTCGACTTAACACCAAACCTGAAATTGAAATGTGTAGCTACATTAAAATTGAATTTTGATAATCCGCGCCACTATCAAAGTAAAACATACTTTAACATTTTGTTTGAATATACTTCATCAGCATCAATTAGCGTTATTTACATGTACAATTTGGTTACATTAACAAAACTACAATAGAAAGTGAACGTTCGTTCTGTTTTTTGAATGGTGAACAAATTATATAATTTTTACAATTTGACTTTAAGAAAACAGCCACAGATTATTACAGAGAGCGTTCCGATTGGCAATTGCGTTTCCATTTATTATATAGGCTGATAACGCATCTGTAACTCCTCTGGTGCTGCTTTTGTTTGTGATACCAAGGTTTGCTTGGTTCATATATTAGCAAACCCTTAGTTTCTGAAGTTAACTCCCATCCCATCTTTTCATAACTTCTTCGATTTTTCTCTGAAGTGATCTGAGTAAAAATCAGTAAAAGGAACTTTGCAACGTTCTGTATGGTCTTCATCATGTTGAGCCTCAAGTTCTATTTACTCTGAGTGTTGAGCACGTGCCACTGAATCAGCTTTTTCGTTTCCATATATGCCGCTGTGTGAGAGAGCCCTCATGAATTCAATATTGATACAATGATCATTTAATTCTTCTAAGGTGATGGTCAAAATTTGTATGGAAGGTGGGCCTGAGTAATGTGCAGCGATGAATCTTTACCAGAGAAGAGTATAAATTATTGTAGATCATCTGGATAAAGATTAGATTTTAAATATTTCCCGTTTTTTTGTAATTAATCATTTATATTATTTAATATTAAGTTGATGGAATCTTTTTTTTTTTAGTTTTTTTTTCTTTTTATTAATTTTACGCACGACGTGCTGTCAAACATATGTATAAGTTACTCAATGCTGTCAAAGTCGCATTGACAGCGGACGAGTTTCATCATTGGTCACAGGCTATGTACATTCAGGGTGGTCAGTAACACAACATGTCTAGAACTTCATGAATTTATAATTACTAAATTACATTTCTTTTGTTAACTATATAACCATTTTTCAATAAGATTTAAATAAATTATCATTTTATATACTTAATTAAAACATTTTAACCACGTTTTGGGATGTGTTTACTTGAATATCTAGGTACTTTCAAACATCATTTACAGAAAAACGGGGGATTTAATAAAAATATAATAAAACTTAAGCTACTTTCTAATTTCACTACAACTTTGGCATTCTGGAGACATAAAAAAGTTCCCTGTTTAGTTAAAAGTTATCAAAATCTACAACAACTAAAATAATCCAGTAAATAGGATGAGTAAAATTCCAGTTAACTATAAAGTGATTTTGTATAAACCTGCTGTTTGTATGTCCTTGGGCTTGGTTAAAGGGGACCTCATGACTTCCACAATTTTCTTACAGTCAAAGATTCAGTACTGGGCAGAGTGGAATTATTTGTATTCTGATGCCTCCAAAGAAAGTTCTTTAGGTTGTGTAGTGGTTAGTGTGTATCATGAAAACTATGAGATTATTCAAAAAATAAGATGTCCTCCAGGGACTTCTATATTCACAGGAGAGGTTAGAGGTCTTGTGGAGGCTGTGAAGTATATTTTGTTAATGAGGTTACAAAGGTCAGTAATATTTTCAGATTGTTTAAATGCATTAAAGTTACTTGTAAGTAATCCATTTAAAACTTGTCACAGAAATGAGCTTATATTAGAATGCAGGCGATTGTTATTTCATTGTTTTCAAATTGGCTATATTGTGGAATTAGATTGGATTCCTAGCCATAGTGGTACGAGGGCTGCTAACTTATGTGTCTGGAATAGAAAAATTAAACAAACGTATATGGCTAAATATGGGTTTATTGTTTTTCTAAGTATTCTCCGCGATGATCGATACACTTTTGCATACGTTGAAACCAATTTTTATAGCATTTTTTCCACTCTGATTGCGGTATCTCTGAAACGTGCTGTTTGAACGCGTCGACGGCATCTTCACGGGTCGAAAATCGTTGACCACGTAATTTATTATTTACATTTGGGAATAAATAGAAATCATTAGGTGCCAAGTCTGGGCTATACAGTGGATGACCCATCAATTCTATTTTTTGACCCTCCAAAAATGTATTTGTTTCGCGTGATGTGTGATAGCTTCTTTTTGATGCTGAGTTAATTTGTGCGGTATCCAACGCGAACAAATTTTTTTCACGAACATATGTTCATGTAATATTTTATTAATGCTTGTCGTACATATGCCCAGAGTAGCCTCTCTCTCGCGATATGATTTTTATTTATTTATACCACGCTGGTGGCAAACAGGCCTACGGCCCGCCTGATGGTAAGCGGTTACCGTGACCTATGGACACTTGCAATACCAGGGGTGTCACTCGCGCGTTGCCGTCCCTTCAAAAACCTATTTACATGTAATTATTATTAATAATAATAATTCACTAATTTCACATGTAACATGACGGTCTTGCATAATTAGTTTTCGTACAGCTTCAATGTTTTGTGGCACAACGACTTATTTCGGGCGACCTTCCTTAACTTCTTCCGTGAGCTTACTCCGTCCACGATTGAACTCACTAAACACAGTGATACACAGTGGTTTTTGATGGATGGATGGATGGATGGCTTCAACACCAAAAGTTGAAGTTAATTGATCTACGCACTGTTGTTGCGTTAAACCTCGTCGAAAATCGTAATAAATCATAGCACGAATATTTTCACGTGTGAGTTCCATCATTTCAGCGATATGACATTTTAAACCCATCAGAAACAAACACATAAGGAAAAAAAGATCATATATTGCGTTTAAACGCAATATATGATCTCAAACGCAATATATACATTTTTAAAAATGTTGAAATCCCAGATTCCGGATACTTAAGTAGCAGCCCTCGTATATATGGCAATGCAAGAGCAGATGTTGCTGCTAAACAAGCCATTTACATGTGGGGACAAAGTACATTTTAAAATTTATCCACTGGGCCTGATCATTGCCCTCTGAATCTTTAAAGGCAAAGTGGGCTCTGAGATGGGAAAACAGCAGTAAAAGTAAGGGCTACTATGCTAAACTCCAACCTAAAGTGCCAAGATGGTCATGGTTCTTTAAAATTTGGATTGGTCGAAAACTTTCATCTGTTATCACTAGACTTCGTCTTGGTCATTGCTGTCTTCCATTTCATCTTAAAAAATTACGAATTTTGAATTCATCATTATGTGAGTGTGGGTTGGGTGAGGCAGATAGATGTAAATCATATATTTTTTGTATGCAAAAAATATAATCATAACAGTTTTTTTGAAACCCCCATTAGCTGTAAATATCCATTACCCACTAATATAGATGTAATACTATCTAGAATAGACTCATTTGCAATAAAAGTAATATCTTCTTTTGTCATAACTAATGATATAAACATTTAAAGTGGTTTATTAATTATCTCATGAGTTTTTTTTTGTTTTTAAGTCATTTAATAGTTATGTTGGTCAATGTAAATATGTAATTATATAAATATTGTTTGTAGTTATGAATATGTAGATGTAGTTAATATTATCAATATTTTTCCTTTGTTTCAGGCTGGAGTACCTTGGTTCTCGGTGGAGTGCCCTGGTTCTCAATGGAATGCCTATTCTCTTAAGTCGCGTTCGAATTTTTGTCTATTATATAAAGCTGACGTGACGCTGGCAAAATGTTTTTATAAAAAAAACGATTGCCCTTAACAAATTGAATTGAATTTTAAGTAGAACCAAAACATTCGTACATGAATGTCTTTTTAATTAATATTTTGTATTTACAAGATCAAGACCTTCTCTGAGTAGTCTGTCTCTATTCCTTTTTAAAATAATATTTTTCTAATCAGAGTATGTCATTTGTAATTTAAAATAATCTCAATACTTAAGAGATAATGGGCCCGATTCTGGCGTGCCAACTTATCTCTAAACCTAACTAAAGGACATTGTTCAATTTTGGCCTAAGAACCGATGTGAATATATATTATACTATAATTTTTATTTATTTTTATATTACTTGAAACATATTTTAGTATTCCACGGACACTTCAAATAAATAAATTCCAAATAAAAAGTTGGGTCACAATTATTGATGCCGTATAAAATGTTTTCCGTCAGCCAGTGCTGCCAGTTTCGGAAGTTTTCGCGATTTCGGTAAATACGGATCGAATTGAGAACCTCCTCCTTTTTGAAGTTGGTTATTAAAATTAGTTGATAACACTTTATTCATTTAAATACCTAAATTGACTAGCTAGAAAAAAACTAGTATTATATATTTTTTAAGCGAAATCGCGAATTTCTAACTTGGCATTCGAGTATAGTTTTCGTATTTGGCAACACTGGTGTACTTCATACCTTATCTGTGTCCGTTTCATTTAATTTTTGATTGCTTTGCGACTATCGTTTCTTTTGTGATTTTCTATGTGTTTCATGGTTTTATTCTAACAACTTTGGCTTGATTACGGACTCCGATTACATTGCGTACTTGGTAGACTCGGCTGTGTGTAAAGGACTGGATTTTGTAAAATGATAATTGTCAAAGAATTATCTTAAACTTGACTAGATACTATCTCTTTTCCTAGTATCTAGTAGAGTAGTCTCTGTATATTGCTCTCTTCTAGAACTAGGAAAGTAATATTAACAATACTATGTACAGCTATCTGTACATACTATTGTTAATATTACTTTGATATTACTACTCTGATATTTCACGCAAGGTTGGTTATTTTTTATTTATAACCTCAAAATATTAACTTTTTTCGTAATTATTTTAGTTTCCTGAAGTGTCCGTTCGTGAAAACTTATTTCATAGGATTCCATATAATTTTAAGAGTTTATATAAGTCACTTTCGATTCGAACGGTCCTTAGGCAGAACATGTATGGAGCCGGAACAATGTCCATTAGACATAGAACTGTCAAATTCAATTTGGTATTCTGCAGTGACAGTCTATTTCTAAATTTAAAATTGACGTCGCTAAGTTACTCAATTTAGATTTAGGCGCTGATTTGGTATTCTGAAACGCATTCTAAATGTCAAATTTTCTCTAAAATTGGAAATGTCACGCTAAATTTAGGAAGGATCTACGGAGGTCATCGCTAATTTAAGTGGGTACTTTGGTGAGCGTATCTGATAAAACTTTTCGATATTATGAATTTTTTTTTGCAAAAATGGATGACGAAATTGTTGTACTAGCTCTTTTGGAATCTTTAGAAAGGTAAATATAAGGTACATTCGTACTTACAATTTTTGTAATGTTAAAATAATAGGTTATAATAACTTTAATGCTACGAATAAGTTATATGTATATCGGGTAACAATAACAAAGGCCCAAAAAATTAAAAATGCTTGTCTCCGAAAACCGATTTCCTAAGTAGTAGATAGCTAAATAAATAAGGTCTAATCTTGAATAAAAATCGACCAAAATATTCAAGATAAATTTCGCTAATCGACAATAAATTTCGCTAATCGAATTCGACGGCCTCCGTCGCCGAGGTGGTATGATCTCTTATTGGTCTGTGGTATGAACGCCGCGTGCTAACTTGGAGGTCTCGGGTTCGATTCCCGGTGAGGGCAGATGTTTGTGTGATGAACACGAATATTTGTGACTTAGTGGTGGTTGTTGTCTATAAAAAATATTTATCTATGTAAAATATATGTATGTCTAACCGATACCCTAGATCCCATGACACAAACCTTACAGAGCTTACTTTGGGCCAGGCTAATTGGTGTGAGTGTCTGACATATTTATTTATTTATAATAAATATAACCTAGTACAAAAAATTACAGAATAAATGATGACAAAATAATCACTAAGCAGCTCAGGATAATTCCAACCCATTTCATTTGCCGGAAACTAAATTGCCCTTTTTCTTGCAGTGGGTTCCATAATTATTAATAATCTCAAATCAATAAAAATTATAGTGAAGTGAAAATTAAAGAATTAAAAACTAATTATAACTAATAACAGTTTAACCTGGTTTAACCTTAGGAATTAAATTAAAAATAGAGAGCCAAGGTTAGGTAAACAAAAAAAACATTGATGTCACAGATTAGTATACTATTATTGATGTTGATGCCACAGATTAGAGTGGTTTTTGTTGATGCTCTTCATTCGTCGTTGTAAAGATAGGCAAAGGTTACTACTATTCTATCCACGGAACATAAAAAACAGAATTCTATCTGTCATCCCATTTGGACCTCTTTCACCGCTTAACATTAGGCGGGAAGAGGTCATCTGCCGATCTTCGCATAAAAAAAAGATCTCGATAATACGGACAGACAGTCATAAGGAAATAGGAGCGTACCTGTGTTAAATATGTAAATGGGCTAGACCCGTTTATTTAACAAGATAAATAAATAAATAAGGGTACAGGCTCGGACTCATCAACCTAAAACTGTCAAATTTCCACAACAAAATTTCCACCCTATGTCCAAAGTCTCCGAGTTCAATATCAATTGTAATATTTTGACAGATTTGTATAGGTTGATGAGTCCGAGACTGTACAAGCTACCTTTGGTGAGTTAAGCGGTGAAAGAGACCCAAACGGGATGATAGAATATTATAATATATAATATACTAGCTTTCCGACCGCGGCTTCGCCCGCGCGAAAGAGATGTCTCCCTCAGTAAAACATCACAATTTCGTTTCCCGTGTCTTAAACCTCCCCATACCAAATTACACCATAAATGATTCGGCTGTTGCTATCGCGTTTTCCCACGGGAAAGAGGTATTTTACCGCGTTAAAACGTATTCTATGTCCATTTCCGGGGGTCAAACTATATTCGTTCCAAATTTCATCAAAATCGGTTCAGTAGTTTTGGCGTGAAAGACGGACAGACAGACAGACAGAGAGACAGAGTTACTTTCGCATTTATAATATTAGTATGGATAAAAAAAAATATTTTAAAACCCCCTTCTAAAGTGGAAACACCAAGGAGCTATTAATTATAACAATGAGCTATACATTTCCAAATAAAAATTATGATAACTTTATACTGTTTTAAGTAATTAATTATATAATAAAACATTAATAAATAATGAATAAAGGCACTAAAGTAAGTTAAAATGATCAAAACCACCCTAAAAACATATTTATAACAGTTTTATAGGAACCGGTAAATTCCGGTAAAATAATTCTATATAATCTGTGAATTCAATTTAGATGCCTGTTTATAGCTGTCAACTGTGTTTTAAATTTAGTTAGCACGTAATTTCAGAATACCAAATTCTCTAAAACTAAATTAAAATTCGTTCTCTAATTTTAAGTTTAGGTTTAGAGAGTGTACCGTCAGAATCGCTCCCAATAATTCATTTAATTACTTTTTTTTTTATCGTTTGTATCTTTTTTTGTAGTTCTAGTATAATCTGTGTCTAGTATGCAGAATTTGTGGTAGGATAACTTCTTCTCTAATTGGTCTGTGGGTAGGATTGGTTCATTGGTTGTTAATTGGTTAATGTTAACGCCTAATGTTAATTGGTAAAGAAATTAAATAAAGTTTCTCACTTTCTCAATAAAGTTTTTATGTTTTCTGCAAATTGATTATATTATTGTTACAAATCTCCTGAGTATTTTTGATAATTAATTAAAAAGCATTGATATAGTTTTTATTAATGTGATTTTAGATATAAATAAATTTATTTATATAACAATGGCAAATTCTTTGGAAGAAGCACACAAGTTATTAAGAGAAAAAATTGCATATGGTCAAAGTCTGATGGAAAATTTATATAATTTCCAACACATTGATGGTGTTCCAAAACTGCACAAAAAGATTAGACAAGAAATAGAATTTTTAAATAGGGTAATCATGATTTTGTTATAAGTTTTGTTGTTATTAATTAATCACAAACACTAACTAAAATGTTATCTTTTTGTATACAGTTACAGAAATCAAAAAAATTTAAAGTTGAGCAGTTATCCTGCTCTAATTTAAGACACTTAGGGGCAATGGTTCAAACTGCAGTCAAACCAGGAGTACTTGCTGTATGTAAAGTTTTTCACTTAAATGATGACAATAAATTACTTGTTGATATTATTAGTAACAAAGGAAAAGTGTGGACTAAAGGTTAGTATAACTTTATCATAAAGTATGTTAATATTGGTTACTCTTTAACATTATGCTCTTCTTGAGTTAGTGCTGGAATTTTAAAAATATTTTTTAAATTTATTATTGAATTTTTGAAGCTTAATTGTTGTTGCTCTGGATAAGTTATATATTCAGCTCACTTCTTAAGTTTTCTTTATAAGTATAGTATTCTGTGAACAATTTTCATACCTATTTTATAGGAGCAAATATAATTATTAAAAATTGTTAAATTATAAAAAAATATATATTAATTTCATTTAATTTTAGTTATTGCTCGAAATCCTAAGTCCCTCACTGCTTTAAGCACTGGAAAAGCATCATATGGTGCTCGCTCAATTTTGGATCAAGCTGAAGATTATTTAGAATGTGCAAAGCTTTATCCTTGTATGTATCAGCCTCCACAGGTATGCTCCCACTATGAAATAGTAAACAAATATTTAGTGCATTTTTGAGATGTTCCGGTACCATAACCGTTAGAGTTATAAACTATGTCTTACAAAAAATCTTTGTGCTTTTTAATCCCATTTAAGTTTGGGATCCAAAGACTGGTGGGTGTGTTAGGAATGACAGAAAGCACCACATAATTTTCTTTGTCATTTCATAATATGGTTGGTATACTGCCTTTTGGTTTTGCAGATGTAGTAAACATACATTTGGATGAGATAACAACCTTATTATACTTAATTATTTTAGCAAAGTATTTGACATATTCCATGATACTGTGATATATAAGTTAGATGATACTGTGGTAAATTCATAAATGGAGTCCTAGGTTTTATAAGGTTCAATTTGTTGTTTGGTTTGTTGTTGATTTATTTAGTGATGAGGTATTACTAATGTAAGGGACAGCACATTGATTTATTCTGGGACCACTTCACTATCTATGCTATGATATGAACGAGGGCATACTATTGTATGCTCTCATTACAATATTGCCTCGTTGCAGTATTTATCAATTTACTGATGATACTTGCCTGGTGTCAGCAGGTAGGGATCCTAAAATTGCGGAAATTATACTTTAGTGTGACTGATTTTGTGTGTTGGTGGTCCCATCGTATAGGCTTAGTTTTGAATGCTGCCACAATTAAATTCCTGCATGAGAAATCTAATCAATCAAGATGTGAAAATTCGCATATACAGGCAACTCTTACTTAATAATCGATTTAATGTTTGTCACACTTGTACACATAAACGCGTCTTGTCAAAGACTTGGAGTTGCATTAGCCAAGTTTTCTATCATTGAAAAGAGAGTATCTTAGAAACAGCGTATCTAGCCTTGTCAGACTGCCTATGGTCTATGAACTTATGGATATACTTTCAGATCAAACCTTTATAAAATTTATTTACTACAAGCTTGCCGCCCGCTTTTTCGCTGGCATTATATCTCATAGTACATATTTTTTTACGGAATACGTATCAGACAGTTATTTTCAAATTTATAATATTAGTAGGGATATTTGATAACATTTAATGTAAAATACAAAATAATTTGCAAATTACTTCCTCTCCTTCTTAAAATTTTTATTCATAGAAAGTTACCGAGTAAGTTTGAAGTTATTGCTAATAAATAAATAATAATGAGGGATTTTCTGACAGCTAACTAAAATTAAATCATTACTTACATACTAATATACTAATGTAGATTATTAATAATTTCTTTTATTTATCTTATTATAGGTAATTTTTGACTTTACCAGTGGAATTGAAGAAAGCTTAGCAAAAAAATTGAAGATAGTGGGTGTTATTGTCAAAGGTGATATTATTCCTGATTCACTTCCAATAGAGGATTATGATGAGGAATGGGACAGCAGTTCAAGTGAATTAGACTCAGATAGCAGTAGGTAAGTTAAACCTTCCAGTAAAAGAAATAGCTGTGTTTTTTTCTTATAAAGAGATTAAGTTGTCATAGTGAAGTTTGAGAGTACTACCTATATGCTCTTAAATGTATCCAAAATAATAGAAGCTATTGGTTGGATCATGGTCACCTGATATACTTTGGTATTTACTTAAATCAACATACACATTTATACATTTAGAAACTTACTATTTTCAATGTTATTAATGAAATGAAAACAGTGTCAATTACATGTGAACGAATAAATGTTTCAAGAAATTTGATGCCTGACTTCAAGGAAGAACATGCGGATTTGAATACTTTAAATTTGGATGTGACTACAATGATGGCGTATATAAGTAACATGACAAACGGCTATTGCAATTATGTTTTCAAACAAGATGTGTTAACTCAACAGTCAGCATGGGAGACGGATAAACCAGTGAAGCCTATTTTAGAAAAATTGTTTGAGGGTAAATTTACTAGTAAAATAATTTTTATCACTTACATAAAACGTTTTATCTAAAGACATCTGTATTGATATAAGACTATCAATCCAATCCAAAAAATCCAATATTATCTTTTAGTCTACATTTTAAAAGTTTTTGCCTCAGCTAAATTGTAGACTCTAAATAAAGAAAGGATGAATTGGGTGAATTCTTATGGTTAAAAAGACATACTACATGATGTTGCCACGTTGGCAATAGCCAACCGACAGGAAAAAATAATATTTGTCTCAAATTTACGAAATATTTATTACATTACTGAACTGAATACTATATTTATCAGAATTTTCATTAATTAACCATTTCTTTGTCTTTTGCTGTGATAAGAGCATGTATCAGCAGATAGGTCACTGATATTTTAAGTGTAGATAAAGGTGCTTATTATTTCTAATACTAATTACACAAAATATTAAATCATTAGATATATAGCGTTATATATTTACAATTCTAATATTTATATATTACAATAAGTTAATATAGTAACTCCATTTGTATGTCGTTAATATGTCGAATTAAAGCTATATTACGAATTCAAAACCTATGTCAGAACTTAATTTTACTTAATTTATAGCTTGAGTCGAAGAATGAATTGTTAAGTTAGAGGTACATTTATTGGTTGTATACCTTTTGACCTGCCTTAAAGACAATTCTAGGGATATATTTCCATGTTGACATATAAATTCTGAAATATTTTCTAAATTATCTTACTTTATTTCTATTTCAATACCTTTAGAATTTTCTACACAAAATTTTACGACAAACCGAGGTTATTTGCCATTAGCGGCCTTTACACACACACTCTATCGCGCGTTCTTTGGAACGTACAGGATTACGCGCGCGAAAGCCTGTACGCTCATTCGCACGCAAATGTACGGCGCGTGGTCTTTCTATTCCTTTCGCATCCTTTACCCCTGGCACAGCCAGTATTGCGGCGCGGCGAGCCGCGGCTAGCGGTGAGCGCCGAAAACAAACGCTAGACAACGTACGAAGTATGCCACAGCTAGCCGCGCGCGAATGCGGCGCGGCTAACGGCGCGGGTTGACTGGCGCGGTGCGCGCGGCGGCGGGCGGCGCGGTGTGCGAGCGAAACAAATGTACTAGAGAGTATCGAGGCGGCCACAGCTCAAAGCGGCGCGCGCGGGCGGCAAAAGTGGACGGACTAGCCAACGCGCGACCAAAACAAATAATTTTGTTTTTTTAACGCGCGTTGACGTTTACATTGCAACTGGTCGAGCTGTGGCATACACCGCAATCTGCACCGCCCGCCGCCCTCACGCCGCACCTCATCCCGCACCGCTGAAAGCTGTGGCCAGGCCCTTATACACGCGCTCTTTCACGCACGATTGCTGTGTCACGCGCGATAGAGTGTATGTGTAAAGGCCGCTATTGCAATATCATCATTAGAGTTTTTGAACAACCCTGCTGAGGGACTTAGTATATTCTTAGTACGTTAGGATACAATATACCTTTGTGTTTTTTCACAGACTTATGTAAGTTGCCTCACATTGTTTTATTCCATCATATGAGCGAAGCTGTTAAATTTATTGCTAGGTACTGTCATTTTGGAGTGTTATTGTCACAATGTATAGTAAGTATTAAAATCTGTTTTCTATTTTAAAGGAAAAAATTTAGTATGCTGTCAAACAGCATGGGATGATTTTCAAAAGATTGTTGATATACTCGGTGGACCAATGGAAAGAAGTAGAGCTATCGAATTAAAAGAAATTATAACTGTTTTCCCAGACACCTATGGAGGTATGATATATTTTGAAAGATATTGCCCAACATCGTTTTAAAATTACTTTATGTGAGTCAGTGGAATGATTCTCGCTCCAGAAAGAATTCGAATTCTTTCTCCAACGATAGTCACAAGTTCAACTAATCAGAGTGAGTTGAGCCGTTTGAGCCTTGCAATTTTTAAAAGGAGCATCTTTTCATTTGTCGCGAGAAGTGAAATCGGAATTAAATAACTTTTAACTATTAGATTTATTGTATATTCTTATAGAAGAAAATAACCAGCAAAACAGTTCTTTGATTTATCTCAAATTCTCAACCATTCGAGACAAAGGCAGACCCCGGCATGCATGTCCTGTGTACTGATTGACTGAACTATAAGTACCGTTTGAGAAAAATCTAGAATTCAGCCTTATTATTTACAAAAGAGATACCATATAAAAATGTCTCGAGACTGAAAGATTTCACGAAATAAACTTTTGTGAATCATAAATCAATATCTTTAAATCCTACTTTTATTCGTGAAGCAATGTACCGGGTGTAGCGCAATCAAGTTTTCAAGTTTAATTTTAAATTTTTATACTATACTAGCTTTCTGCCCGCGCTTCGCCCGCGTGGATTTCGGGATTGGGTCTATAGAGGGTTAAGGGTCATAGCTTTTGCCCACGGCTACATATGCGCGGAAGTCGGTTTATGGCGCGAAGGTTTTATCGCGCTTCCCGTGGGACTAAACAGATAAAAAATACCGCAAAACCTTGCTCAAGAATCAGTCTATCTATTGATGAATGAAATCCGCATGAAAATCTGTGCAGTAGTTTTCGTGCGAAGCCTTTATTGTGCATCCCGTGGGATCTGTCGATTTTTCCGGGATAAAAAGTAGCCTATTATTTAATCCGGACTTTTATCTTTACGTCTGCTAAATTTCAAAGCAATCGGTTCAGGAGTTACGGCGTGAAAACGGAACAAACAAACAAACAAACTAACTCACTTTCCGATTTATAATATTAGTAAGGATTACACTGTTAGTAGCCCGCCCGTGTTAATTTAGATCCACGGGAACAGATAAAAGTGTCCTATGTCCTTTCTCGTTCCGCAGACTATGTGTATGCAAATATTAAATATTATTAAATAATTATATTGTTATTTCTTGCCCGTGGCTCCGCCCGTCGTTGCTCCGTCCGCGTTAATTTCGATCCCACGGGAACAGTAGCTACTTTCTTCCGGGATAAAATGTGATATCCTTCCCCGTACCACAGACTATGTGTATGCAAATTTTCGTGATGATCGGTGCAGTAGTTTAAGCGTGAAGAGGTAACAAACAAACAAACAACAAACAAATAAACAAACAAACAAACAAACAAACAAACACACTTTCGCATTTATAATATTAGTTGGGATTCATTGATTTAATGTTGTATTTAATCGTTAAAATTTTATAAGTCCTGTTTTTAATACCTGAAATGTGTCCAATACATCTTTGAACAGGCTTGGAATATTCTTTGATTAGTCAGTCGCAAATCCCCAATTGTGCAAGAATTAATAATACCTTTATATTATTGTAACCTTACGCACAAGAACACAAGATCCAAGTGGGCGTGGAGATAATACAATACTTAATATTCGAAATCAGATTTTTCTGTATCTGTTTATAGGCGAAGACGACTATCCTCGGAAAAACTTAAAGGTCAGAGGCCATGTCCGATTAAGATCAAAAATAGTTTTTAACTTCGGACACAGAATAAAAGCATTAACAGTATCGGCGAATGAAGGCTTCGTGCGGGCTGCATTGCAACAGGTAATGTATTCAATATGTAACTAAAACTGTTGCTTCGTATGGAGGCATTTTCAGATTATCTAACGTGATTTCTATTATATAACGTATTTTGATCATTAGATCTAGAATAAAAGTGAACAGTAGAGGGATAACTTATGACTACTGTTCACTTTTATTCTAAGGTGAATTGCGGGACTCATTCTAAACATCTCTTCATAGTGTTATACTAATTTAATTTATTATTTATAAGTTCATTTCATAAATAGTTTATGCTTTGTGTTGTAACTTCTTGATGGAAAAGACGATGATGACGATGATGTTCCGAACATCATCGTCAGACAATAAACTCCAAGAGTTTATTGTCTGTTCCGAAACCGGTCACAATAAATATAAAATATTATATAGTAGTGGAACTAGTGAAAAGTAGTGGTTTATTAAGATCATTTCATAAATATCGACGTAGATATAAAATTCTATTATGAAAGCACCGGGAACTGTTATTTAGGCTTTGAACAAAGTAGTACAAAGTAAGCTTTGAACTTGTGGCATCGGCTGTCTGTCTAATTACAGTTTTCTCTTTCTTTAATTGTCCTCGGTTGTTAGCTTGGTATTAATAAAAAGGGTTTTAAATCCCGGCTTAGTTTCATCCATGCTGTTTTCATCCCGTTCCAGCTTTAATTAGAATTTAATTTAGAATAAATACGGAAAGAACAAAACCATAGAGTAATTGGATATTTTATGCAAACAGGATCATGTCCACAACATGACCAAAAATGTGTTAAGAAATATTTTATATCATATGTCAAAGTAGACATTCTTAAAATTACTTTTAAATCATTAGTTGATGAACAGATCACTTTTGAACTTAAATATTGATATATCGAAAGTTTGTGTGGACTGGATCCTTTTCAACTACGTCCAAATACGCCAGGCTTAATAGAATTTTGTTGAGTCGGAATGTAAACTGTACTACTAAGTTATACTGTTGCTAATTTAAATATTACACTTCTGGACACATCTATTGGCCCACCTTAGAGTTTAGGTTTCGATGGCTCCTACCGAAATATGATTGATAGATTGAACAAAAACTATTGATGCAGTTTTAAACCTGATACATTTTACCATCTTTTTCGATCGTATTGTTTTAAATTTGAATTCAGAATGCCATACAACATGGAACTACGCCTAACAAGTCGGGTATGCGCCTTGTTAAAGGCAATTGATTTTTGAATAAAAAACATGTTTTATCAAATAAAGGATTTAATAACGCGTGTTGCCTCCATGGGCACCTACCACAGCTCTCATACGATTAGGCATAGAGTTTATCAACCGCTCTATGAAATTTTGAGGGATCATCTCCCATTCCTCTTCTATGGCAGTTTTCAACTCCTGCATCGTCTGGGCAACTGGCTGACGAGCCCTAACACGTCTTTTTAGCTCGTCCCACATGTGCTCAATGGGGTTCAAGTCTGGGCTTCTGGCTGGCCAGTCCATAACTGTGATGTTCACATCCCGAAGATATTCCCTGACGATGCCGGCCGTATGGACTCTTGCATTATCATGCATAAAAAGGAAATTTGGCCTCACATAGTCCGCATATGATATCACGTGAGGTTCTAAGCACTCACGAATGTACCTTTCAGCATTTAATGCTGGCAGCCGTGGTCCTGTAACAACCTCAAGTTGAGTTTTGCCGCTCGCGGATATACCGCCCCGGACAGTCCATGAGCCACCGCCATAAGCAACCCTCTCTTCAAAGCAGCATTGTGCGAAGCGCTCTCCTTTACGTCGGTAGACCTTCTTCCTTCCATCATTGCCATGTAACACAATTTTAAACTCATCAGAAAAGAGTACACGGCTCCAATCTTGCTGTGTCCAATTTAAATGAGTGCGTGCGAAATGAAGGCGCGCTATTCTGTGGGCTCGCTTTAGTTTGGGCCCATTAACTGGCTTGTGTGATACCAAATCGCGTTCTTTTAACCTTCTCCGAACAGTTCGAGCGCTCGCAGATACTCCGTGGAAGTTGCGAAGTTGGTTTTGTATCTCAATGGAGCTAAGGTGACGATTTCTCAAGCTGGTCGTCACGATGAATCGAGTTGTGACCCGAGATCGTGGCCTTCCTTGGCGACGAACAAAGCCGCCAGTCTCTAGGTACCTCTGATAAACATTTCGGACCGCAGATCGACTTAAATTAAGTTGAGCACTCACATTTCTTTGGCTGTGTCCGGCCTGAATAAGTGCCACAGCTTGGGCGGCGACTTCAGGTGAAGTATCCATAGATTATTGATAGAACCTCACCTTAATGTTAAGAATAACTAATGTTTGTTGCAACACCAAAGATATCAATCACACTTTTAAGAATTAAATCCAAGTAAACCAATAAAATCAAGTTTTCTTAGTATTCGATTATTTGACATCAACAAACAGGCTCCAAATTGTCTTTTGTTTCTTTAAATTCTGTGTTCGAAATTCAAAAAAAGACTATTGAATGAAATTATGAATGTGCCAGGTTCAAGACTGCATAAAAACTTTTTGCTCGACATAATATAAAATTTTAGCTAGGACCAAACGAAACTGAAAATGCTAGGTGGGCCAATAGATGTGTCCAGAAGTGTATATGTAGAAATATATTTATATTAGAATGTTGTACTGGAATGATATACAACGTTATGTTTGTATTGTAATCTAACAGTAGTTTGTTCAAAATCTGTAACCAAATCGATGGAAAGTGTTTTGAACAGGTCATAATTTGGCGCGGGAGCAGAATTTTTACTCTGTAAAATGCCTTTTAGTAACATTTTGTATTTTTCGCAGCATGACTTAGTATACTATACATTATAAACTAATTTGAGAGCAATTAAAATATTAATAATCATATGCAGCTGTAAAATAACTAATTAACATTTAAGTACAATTTAGTCATAGACAAGTAGAAGAATACTACGTATCAGGCTGCAATATTTATCGTTTTAATGGACATGGCTACTTAAAAGTTAAGCTAAACTCATCTTTAGCGTGATATATTATGCGTACTTTCTGACTACTATCAGAAAGTACGCATAATATATCACGCTAAAATAAAGAGCTCAGCCACAATACTTTGCGGCTGAGCTCTTTATTTTCTTCCAAATGTATTTTTTTGTATAATAATAATATTGTAAAATAGAAGATAGGTGGCCGCGGCATTGTGCTTACACTGCACCGGGTACACGCGCATGTTAATGTCTCGTTCTTGTAACTTGGTACTCTTTCGCACCAAGATCAAACAACTAAAACGTTAGTTAACAATGATGTCTCTCAGCTTATATATGATTATATTATAGCTTATATATGATGATTTATTAATACATTTTGAATGTTTTAGGGTGTGTCTTACGCCGCATTCCTACATGAATCAAGGGCGCTAACCGAAGGCAAACAGGACAGTGCTACAATGATCCAGAGATAATATATATTTGAAGTTGCTATTTAAAATGTGATAAAAGGAATAGATTTCGTAAATATTTATGTATTTTTTATCAATTATATGATTAGCTTCATTAAATTATTTCTTTCTGACTGTTTTATTTATACAATCTATAAAAAGTTATAAATTTACATGCTTATCTATTTACTTTACCAATAAACAGCGTCCAATAACCCTGCAGAATATCTACTTCACTATACTACATATTAAGTCAAACAAAATTTTAAGTACTGTAAAGACTATTAGGTACGGTTGCAATATTATTTGTCCTTGCCACAACTTGTTAATAATAGGCACCATTCATATTTATCGTATCAGTGTTCATATAATTAATATATAAAATTATATACAAGTAAAGAGTATTAATGAAAATCACGAGAGCTCGTATTATTTCAAAGAAAGCATCGTAGAAATGTCAAAGATCACATATGTCAAAAATCTCTGATTGCTACCCTACGGCGATATATAAACATGTTTTGTATTCATAGAGACGTTGCTGCGTCAATCTATTTTTGGTTCTCAAACTTGTTCTTAAGATAAAGCTGCAAAAACCATCATCAGCCAAGGCCCGTAAAATATATACTTACATTTCTTTTTGAAATAGTAGTTACATCAGGACGCTAGACGCAACCTCTCCCGTTACGTTGTGTCTCCGCCCAGACGCGGCAGAAGAGGTTAGTATAGCCCAAGCCTATACGTATGTATACGCGTGAACTACCTTAATCTAGTGAAAAATTATCTTAATTTAAGCTAGGTTGAAACTAGCCTGGACTGATCTGAGTTCATTTGGTGTGTTGAATTTGCTATTAAAAAGTACAGTTTCTATTCCAATGATAGGTAAATACTAATATTTATTAATGTCATTTGCGACCTTTTCCAAATATGAATAGCTCAACCAACGTCACTTCTAGCTTTAAAAGTTATAGATTTTTAGAAAAAAAAGATTAGTGTGTTATTCTTGAAACGTTTACGTTTGTATATAAAATATGTCGCAATATTTATTCCTAATTTAATGTAGTAAGCAAAAAAAAATTAGTGGTAGGGAAAATACATTCTCCTACTCATGCTATTTTTATAAAAGTTCAGAAATATTGCAGTTTACAATGAAAGTCAAAGCCGCCTTAATATTCTAAACAACAAGAATATTGTAATTTAAGATTCGATCCTGCCTTATAACCACATACACCCAGTATAGATAAATATATTCATAATGGCGCGTATTTTTTCATTTCCCTGGACATGCCCTCAGCTTTTCAAATGTCAGTGAATATAAGTGGCGGTAGTATTTTTCTTGTAGTTTTTGTAACCTTTGAAGGAATATCTAAACATGCGATGTGTTAATTGGCGCGTATATAGTTTTGACTCTGTGATAAAGGTTCCTTTTGCCTTTCAGAATGAATTATAATTCAATGTCAATGCCGGATGTCTAACCGTCGCCTGTGAATCATATTAAAACAAAATCAAAATATTTTCATAGGTAGATTAAGATTTTCTTTAAAATCAAAGCTAATACGGAAAATAAAAAGCCAAAAACTATTATGAATATTTTTTAATTAATTTCTTATTTGTGTAATTTATGAATTGTTTGTTGTTGTGTGGATGTTTTAGAATAATAACGCGTTATTATTCTAAAGTGGATGTATTGTATGTGATTTACGTCTTTTAATAAAAGCTTTATACCTATGAGTAGTATTAATCTAATTTGTATATTGTTGATAAGCTACCTTGATTTCAGGCAAAGATGCGCCTTGGTTCTACAGGCATTCTTTCTTCATAGTTATATTAATTATCATTGAAAAAGATGGAAAGTAATAATGATGTAGTAGATAGTCAATTTTGGGCAGAAAATATTGGCTGCGTAGACAATTATTTCGACAATTCGTTTACAACCTTACAAACATCTATACTCACAGTTAAAGAATATTTTACTCAAGATAATAACTGTTTATTGCCTTCCAAATCAACAGAAAAGACCATTAATGATCCAAATAGCTCGATATATTACCATAGAACAATTAATAATTCACAATTATTTCTGGAACCTAAGAACAATAATAAAAAATTGAATGATTGGGGTTTACCCATGGAGATAATTAAGAAATATGAACTCAAAGGAATCACTGAAATGTTTGATTGGCAGGTTAATTGTCTAAGCAATCCGAAAGTGCTCTTTGATAGTTGTAATTTGGTATACTCTGCACCAACTTCAGCTGGAAAAACTCTTGTCGCTGAGATTATAACAGTGAAAACAATTTTAGAACATCAAAAAAAGGTTATTATAATTCTACCTTTTGTGTCAATTGTAAGGGAAAAAATGTTTTATTTACAAGATATCCTAACAAGTTCTGGTATTCGCGTAGAAGGTTTTATGGGGTCACAGTCTCCATCAGGAGGTCTTAAAGCTGTTCATGTGGCGATATGTACTATAGAAAAAGCAAATAGTTTAATAAACAGACTTTTAGATGAGGGTAATATATCAGAATTGGGGGCTGTGATTGTGGATGAATTGCATTTGCTTGGTGATCCACACAGAGGATATATTTTAGAACTACTTTTGACCAAGATTAAATACATGACGCAAAAGTTTGATGATATACATATACAAATAATTGGAATGTCAGCCACACTACCTAATTTGGATATGTTAGCTAATTGGTTAGATGCAGAGCTGTTTATAACACAATTTAGACCAATTCCTTTGAATGAATATTGTTTAGTTGGCAACAAATATTATGACAAAAATGGAGAATACATGAAGTCAATTGAAGAAAATCCAATCATAAATGATTGTGACCGTGTTTTAAGAATATGTCTAGAAACAATTACTGAAGGATGTTCAGTTCTAATATTTTGTATGACCAAAAATAGATGTGAAAGCTTAGCACAAAGTATATCTAATGCATTCTATAAAATTGGTTGTTCAGGAGATGATATGGCGTATGTACTAAGAAATCAATTGAATACTGAACATATTTATGAAGTATTAGAACAACTTAAGAATTGTCCTGTTGGTTTAGATGAAATACTTAAAAGTACTATATCTTTTGGTGTTGCTTATCATCATGCAGGTTTAACATTTGATGAAAGGGATATTATAGAAGGTGGATTCAAATCTGGTGCATTAAGAGTTTTAATAGCAACATCTACATTGAGTTCAGGTGTAAACTTACCAGCACAGAAAGTGATCATAAGGACTCCCGTTTTTCAAAGACAACCAATTAATATTCTTACATACAAGCAAATGATAGGTAGAGCAGGTAGAATGGGAAAGGACATTAAAGGTGAAAGCATTATAATTTGTTCTGAAGTAGAGAAAAAAATTGGATTTGATTTAATGATGGGTACATTAAGCCCAGTGAAAAGTTGTATAGACAGTGAAGATAAATTTATGAGAGCCATTCTTGAAATGATAGCCAGTCAAATGGTGTGTACTAAAGCTGACTTAGATATGTATTCAAAATGTACTTTATTACTTTCTGATGAAAATGGTACTGAAAAACAGAATATTATCTTGGAGAAAACTTTAGAAGATTTAAAAAATTATGAATTGGTCAGAATACAAAATGATGGTGATGAAATTCAATATGTAGCAACTCTTCTTGGAAAAGCTTGTCTATCATCATCAATGGCTCCAAATGATGGTCTATCATTATTTTGTGAGTTACAAAAAGCTCGACAGTGCTTAGTTTTGGAGACAGACCTTCATCTCATATATTTAGTTACTCCCTATAGTGTAAGTAGCCAATGGGGACAATTAGATTGGTTGCATTTTCTCACCTTATGGGAATCCTTAACTAAAGCAATGAAACGAGTTGGTGAACTTGTTGGAGTACAAGAACGTTTTATTATACAAAGTTTGAGAGGGGGGAATAAGTCAAATAAAATACAGAATCAACTGAATATACACAAAAGGTACCTAATTATGAATATAATAATTTAGTATAATAGTTTTTGAAGGGTTAAAGTGGTAGTTAATTTTCGGGGTACTTTTCTTATTTGTCTCTGTAACATAAATTGGTAAATTCTTATAGTAGATTTGTTATAAAACTCACAAAAAAGCCTGCAAGTAATAAGCATTTTAATATCAAGTGGATAATCTTTATGTTATTCAAAATTTTGCAGGTTTTACACTGCATTGGCTTTACAAGATTTAGTTAATGAAGTTCCTTTGTCAGAAGTCGCCTCAAAGTTTCAATGTGCTAGAGGTTTTCTACAAGGCTTGCAACAAGGTGCAGCTACATTTGCAGGTAAGTGTTTATTAAGAAACAATGTCAATGTATAATTAATGAACTAACTATAATTTGTATAGAATTTTAAATTTATTCAAGGTATGGTAACAGCATTTTGCCATCAGCTGGGTTGGCGCAACATGGAGATGCTCATATCGCAGTTTCAAGATCGCTTACATTTTGGAATACATTCAGACTTATTAGAATTGATGAAACTACCTACACTGAATGGTGTGAGAGCTCGTACTTTATTTGATAGTGGTTTTGATACAATATCCAGCATTGCATCAGGAGATGTTCATAGAATAGAAGATGCTCTTCATAAAGTAGTTCCTTTTCAAAGTGAAAAAGGCACAACTGATGATGACGAAGAAGATCGTCGAAAAAGAAATAAGATTAAAAATATATGGATTACAGGTGGCCGTGCTATGACATCCAAGGAAGCTGCTGAAAATTTAATAATTGAGGCTAGAAAATATTTGCAATATGAAATTGGTATTTCGGATATTGAATGGGAAAAGAAGAGTATTAGTGCTAATGTTTCTGTAAGGGATAATAAAGTAGGCATTAGGACGAAAAATACTCAAAATGAATTAAAGTCTCAAGCGCCATTAGAATATGTTATAGATGATCAGGAGGCTGATGAAGAAAAATGTGTTCAAGCTATTGTATATGATCAAACATCGAGTTCTCATATTATAGAGAATAAATATATCGAAGAAATATTCCATAAAGATTGCATACCGACAAATCAACTGGATGTTTCAAAAGGTAGCTTAAATTGTGTTCCATCAAATCAAACGGAAACTATTAAAGAAATATCAATTTGTGTTCCGCCAAATCAACTTGATGTTTTTAAAGATATTCCAAATAAGAGTAAGGCTCATATACAGAACAAAGACGAGATTTTATGGGATTCTCTTAATTTCACTGATCTTCCACTCGAAAATATTACAAAATATTGGAAAAATGAACTAACATATTCGCCTGACATAAGTTTTGGTGAAAGCGAAAACAAAGAAATTCTGAATCAATCATCGAAAACTTTTAAAAATGCATCAAAAATAAGTAAAGATATTAGTATTTTTTCTTCTGAAGGTGAAAATTCAAGCTTATTTGAAGACAGTTTACCTTTAGACTTAATATCAAGTAAATTAGGAAACAATACGGAAATTAGTGTAACAGCAAAGAATATATCTACAAATTCTAGCTCTATTTTACGCGAGTGGAAAACTACTCTTGAACTAAATGATGACGAAAATATCAGGTTATATTATGACGATGAAGACAACAATAATCGTGATAACGATATGAATGTTGCGTGCGATTCTATTAATATCAGTAATCAGACTTTAACAATAGACCAATTTTCTTTTGGGTCACTGAAACGACATTCAAATACTAATTCCTCTGAAAACGGAATATTTCCGAATAAAAAAACAAAGAGAGAAAGTTCTGATTTCTTAAGCAATTTTATGTTAGATAAACATTTGTCACCCATATTAAAAAATTCTGATTCAAAAAAATATATAATCGAAATAGAAGGTAAAAAACTTGATTGTTTTATTCTTAGACAAAGTGATATTTTAAATAACATTACTATTTTGGATAACATATCAGACGCTGGAATTTATTTGGATGTCAAGAAGAGGTTGATGCCATCTAATGATATTATTGGTAGTAAAGTTTTTGGACTAGCCAAAGGTGAACATTCTTCCATCGCAACAATAAATAATGAAGCATATATATTAAAATCGATTTCTGTTGTCAACAATGCGAACGTATGTGTACTATTGGACTTGACTTCTTTAGATTTGAAAGACAGTGTTATGGTGAAAAGCAAACTGAATTATTTATTTGGTAGAAATGATTTGAGATGGAAATATTTGTCTTTGCAATCTACTTATATTCACCTGAAACATTTTTGCTGTATTAATTCACCATTACCTGGAATCGATATAAGTTTGATTGAGTGGCTCATTGATACTGACGAAAAAGCCAGAAATCTTTTATTTTTGGTGAGTTATTAATGAGCTGTTATTATATTTATTATTGCCTTTTTTTAAAACATAAACATTTTTGATCTCGCGGTTGATATAATATATTTTTTTTAATGTTCCAGGTTCAAAAATATTGCAAAATGGATGTGTCAAAACTTGCTATCAGTATAGATGGCAGGAACAAACAGTTTTGTAAGTTGGCATCAGACGAAGACTTGTGTATAAGAACATGGTTTGTTTCAAAAGTTGCTGCAAAGATATGCACTACTTTAATTAAACAATACCCGAATGCTCAATCTATCATTGGTTAGTATAATAAATATTTGTTGCAAATTTTTTTTTTACAGATATTGCTTCTATCTCTAGGCTGAATGGTATATCTATTGAAAGCATTAAACAGCATTCAAATGTTAAAAAAAAATTGTATTCTTCTATCTTAATATAATTTTAATATTATCTTAGCCCAAGGAATGTCAAATAATATTCTATTTACTCTTTTCTTTAGATATAGAATTACAAGTTTTGAAAATTCTATCAGACTGTGAATATTATGGGGTCACCGTCGACAAACAACTTGCTTCTCAGCTCTTAGCTGATGTTAGAAGTTCTCAGGAGACATTGCAAAAGAAAGCGTTCAAAATATGCGGCTATCATTTTAACTTCAACTCATCCAAAGATGTTGCTAAGGTAATGACGATATCCATTGTATGTTTGAGTATTTGTTAATAAAATTGCTTAAAGAATATATACGAATATATTTTTCAGGTGATAGGAATCTACAAAGGTCGTAAAGTTAGCACAAAGAAAAGCGTACTTCAGACACATAATACTCTTATCTCCAGCGTTATTATATATTGGCGGAAACTGAATTCGATATTAACGAAAACCCTTTACCCGCTTACCGAAAAAGCATGCATATACAGCGAAGGTGATAGGTACGTTTCGATGGTCAAAATTGAAGAAAATTTTTACAACAATATTTCAGTTATGTCGGTATCTTTTCTTATGTGTCTACGGTGTGAAATCCGTTTGTAAATCCGAACAGTTTCTACAAGTCAATATATATCTAATATTTAAATTAGATTTATATATAGCCAATATCCTGTCATCTACAGGGCACATGGTTGTGTCTATTTAAATTTTTTACCTTTGAATTAATTTGTCGGACAGGAGCGTCGGTGGCGCTGTGGTCTCGGCCCTGGTTTGTCCGCCGCATAGAATCGGAAGGCCCGCGATCTAATCCTCACCGTGTGCCAATGTGTTTTTCGTTCCGAATTTCATATGTACATTTATCCGACGCATCTACGGTGAAGGAAAACATCGTGAGGAAACCTGCGTACATCTGCGAAGCGATTCAAAGGTGTGCGTAGTCAAGCAACCCGCACTGGGCCAGCGTGGTTGACTAAGGCCTAATCGCCCTAACGTAGTTAGGGTAGACTCGAGCCCCTCGGTGGGGACGTATATGTGTTTATTTTCAATTAATTTGTATTTTGAACTTAATGATTGACTTGATTTTCACTCCACACTGCCGCTGCAGTCATTAGCAAAAAGACATTAGTAGCGTTTTGCTCGCAGAATAAACCCGTCCTACACGATATATACGTGCACCGGCCGAGTGAGCATGCACGAGCCCAACCTGCAAAACGTGCCGCGAACCTTCAGCGTGCCGTTGACGTATCTGAGCCTCGACGCGGAACCTGCTTCGGACGACGTAGTCGTCTTCAACTGCCGGAACATATTTAAGGCGAGCCCCGGCTGCGTCCTCGTGTCGGCGGACTATTGTCAGCTGGAGATGAGAATCCTGACACATTACAGCAATGATCCCGTACTGACTCCAATCATGTGCTCGGACGTCGACGTGTTTAAGTCCATCGCTGCTTCGTGGAGTAACGTCCTCGAAGAAGAGGTGAGTAAACTAAAGAATAGAGCATATCCCACGACGAGAGGTGATTATTTTCTCATTGCCCAGTGATTAAACGCTCAGAGAGATTGCTAAAATAACGCAATGTGGTTATAATGGGTTTTTTATACAACAAAGTTGGCAAACCCGATTGTAAGTGGTTACAATCAATTACAGATGTGATTTGACCTTTACAATTATAATAATAAATTAGAATATGTTTTCTTTGTACAGTACACATCAAACACGGACTAAGAAAATAGTTTCTATTGCGGGCTATACAAAAGCTGCTTCAAGGTCAACTTGTAAAATTTGACGTGTTGCTATGTGTACTTACGCACGTACAAGGTTACGTAGCTCTTTGTCTTATTTTGGACTATGTTGAATAAATATTATTTTGATTTGATTGAATTACGCTTGAATACTCTCACTTCGCCAATTTTTTTCGCATATAGAGCATACTAAAATATACAATTTATGTAATATTATAATTCTTAATCATTTTTGTACGCCAAAAATATTATGATTAAATTTTCTTTAACTTAAAATTAAATTTAACTATTTTGATTAATAACAACGAGCATATATTCTTAATTTAATATGATTTTGGTTTGATCAGCCTCTGTCAGGCTCTAAGTGTCGTTTGGGGATCTGTCAGTGAGTCGTCCAATCGCCCAAAGTAGTAAAAAAGACACAGAGTATAAACATGTGTTTACGCAGACATTTGTCGGCACGTAACTGAAGATCCGTAAAGTTGAATGAATTTCTTTTAGGTGGACGATGATCTGCGCCAGAGGGCTAAGCAGCTTTGCTACGGTATTCTGTACGGCATGGGGAACAAAACACTTGCCCAGCAGCTCGACGTTACGGAGGCAGAGGCTGCGGTCTTTATGGACTCGTTCTACAAGTGTTACCCGTCAGTAAAGGCTTTCACCCAGTCGATCATAGACCAGTGCCGGGAAAAGGGCTACGTCGAGACTTTGATGAAGCGACGGAGATATTTACCTGATATTAACAGCACTGTGTCTTCAAAAAGGTGTAAGTACTGTAGTTGTCACCGAATCACGAACTTTTATAATTACAGCTCATAGAGAGATCGAGCATTCTCTAACAAAGTTAGGGTGGATATTTGTACCTACAAACATAGACCCATCGCGAGGTTACCTTTTTTTTTTCTCCTGAGGAAAATGCATCAAATTGCATACCCCGGCTGTGGCGAGCCGGCGGTTATGGGGGCTCTCCTCCCCAGAAGGGGGACGCCTACCCACTAAAAACCTCAGGGATGGCCTGCTTCAGGCATGTAGGGAGCTCCCGGGAACGCGAAGCGACTTCCGGGAACCCCCAGCCTCCGCTCCCCTGCCTGCAGGGGAGAGCCTTCCTCGGGGGAGGCTACACTACCTCCCCCGAATCGCGAGGTTACCTAACCTAACTGTATGTAGGAGTGTCAGGTATATAGGTGTGTGAGATTCAAAGAACAAAAACCTCATTGGTATATGACAGGACGAAACTAGGACCTTCTGGTTACAAGGCAAGATAATGATATTTAACCGTCATCTTATAATTTATTCAATGTATGTTATCAGTTTGTGTGATGACTAACTCTATGTTAATTAATGAAATGTCAAACTACATTAAGTTATCTAGGGTACTAATATATCCCTTGGCGTTGGCTCGACCAGACCTAGGTCGAGCCGGCCTCGGAGCACATGGCGGTAGAATCGCGCAAGCGCACCCCACCATGTACCCCGTATGGGCCTAGAGAACTTAGGGGGGTTTTAGTGGGTAGGCCGGTCCTCTCAGACCGGAGAGCCCCACACACGGCCGCGCCTAGCCAGCGCGGTGTCACGGTGAATAAGGTGCATTTCCCCTCTAAAAAAAAGGGTACTGATATATGTATTTAACCTCTGTATAAAATTTTTAATACTTTGTATTATATATATATATATATATATTATATATATATATATATATATATATATATATAATATATATATATAATATATATATATATATATTGATATGGGCTCAATTGATTCAGTTTTTATATTGGAAAATGAGTACAGGTGCTGCGGAACGCCAGGCAGTGAACACCACAATCCAGGGCTCGGCGGCGGATATCGCCAAGGCCGCCATGTGCGCCGTCGACGACAGGACTGTCAACAATAGCCAAAAACCGCATCTTTTCCTTCAAATGCACGACGAACTCATCTACGAAGTCCCAATTTCATATAAACAATCGTTTATTTGTATATTAAAAGAAGTAATGGAACAGACTATACAATTGAATGTGTCTTTGCCCGTGAAAGTGAAAGCTGGGTACAAGTGGGGTGCTTTAGAGGAAGTAAAGACGTGATGATCTGTGATGATGTGCATACCAATGTGATAAAGTTAATCTGTGATATGTCTGTCTATATTTAATGATGATGTTGTCTCTATGGTATGTTTTAAAAATGTGATGTCTTTTTTTTAATTATGAAATAAAACTATTCTGAATTTTTCGCTTAGTTTTTGTAATAAGTTCCACATGAAGCGAACGAGAAGTTTCTGTTCGATCCAGCAATGTATCAAATGTGTTATTCGGATTTATCCATATTTTTCCGATGCACCCACGATGAAGGAAAACATCGTGAGGCAACCTACATATTTATTCTTAAGTTATTTATTTATTTGACACACAAAACAGAATAAAATCGATTATAGATACATTTTTCTTATATAATATAGCAGACCAGATTATATTGTTAGGTATGTGTACAACATGAACAGCACATAACTAGAATAGTAGGTACACATATGGCAATATTTAGACTCGGGTCCTTTGGTGGGGACGTATACTCGTATGTACGGTGGATGTGATGATACTGATGATTAGTTGACTAATCAGCACTGGGTTAGCGCGGTTAACTAAAATCCAATAAATGGTCTAGGTCATCGACTAAAAACCACATGCCAACAGAATAATGCTTCTAGCACAAATAACACAGAATAATACTCGTATGTTATTGCGATACCGGTGTATTTAACTTGGGCTTAATTATCGGAGATTCAACTACAACACTTGCGCTTGAATGGGGTTCTTTCGGTAAATAATGTATTATTCATAATACATTATTAACCGGCAGCTTATAAGATTAATTTGCCGGATCCGGGTGGGTGACGCGGTGGTCCCGGTGGTGCCGTACATAAAGTACCTAGGCCTCACCCTGGACCGCCGCTGGAGCTTCGAGGAGCATTTTGTGCGGTTGGTCCCCCGAGCCAAAAGGGTAGCGGGCGCATTGCATCGCCTGCTGCCCAATCTCGGGGGACCGAGGGATGGAGTCCGCCGCCTGTACGAGGGCGTCGTGCGATCCGTGGCCATGTATGGGGCTCCCGTGTGGTCGCAAGACTGCGCGAGGTCCCCCCGCTGCAGAGCTCTGCTACGGAGCCTACAGCGGATAATGGCCATACGGATCGTACGAGGCTACCGTACAATCTCGTACGAGGTGGCGACGGTTCTGGGACGCTCCCCCCCATTCGACATCCTGGCCGACATGTACGCGGCGACGTATGCGTCGCGGCGTGTCGGCCGGGGGGGCGATGGGGGGAGCCCCCTGGAACCCGCGCGCGAAGTGCCTAAGCGGGAGTGGCACCGACGGATTGTGGCGGCCTGGCGTGCGCAGCTCGAATTACGGATCTGCGCGCGCCAGCGGGCCGTCGGTGCCGTACTCCCGCACCTCGAAGCTTGGCTCCACGGGAAGGAGGAGGTCACCTACCGATTGACTCAGATACTCACCGGGCGCGGCTGCTTCGGTGAGTATCTGTGTCGAATAGGTCGGGAGGGATCGACACATTGTCACCACTGCGCATCCGACCTCGACTCGGCCCAGCACACGCTGGCGGAGTGCCCCGCGTGGGCCTCCGAGCGCCGAGTCTTGGTCGCAGAGATCGGGCGAGATCTGTCTCCGCCGGCATTGATTGCGGCAATGCTGGCGGACGAGGGAGGTTGGAGGGCTGTGGCCTCCTTCTGTGAAGCAGTGATGCTCCAGAAGGAGGCCGCCGAGCGGGGTCGGGACATGGCCGATCCCGCTCGAAGAAGGCGGCGCCGGGCTCGGTAGCATAGCTGCGACGCCGCCGCGGGTCGCCGGCGGGCGCGAGGAAGTCGCGACTGCTACGGCGACCCGGGATGGACCACGCCCCTTCCGTGGCCGAGGGGCGTCGTCGGTGGAGGAACGGGGGAGGTAGTAGCCTCCCCGAGGAGGGCTCCCCTCTAGGCAGGGGAGCGGAGGCTGGGGGTTCCCGGAGGTGGCTTGCTGTTCCCGGGGGCTCCTTACATGCCTGAGGAAGGCCATCCCTGAGGTTTTTAGTGGGTAGGCCTCCCCCTTCTGGAGAGGAGAGCCCCACATAACCCCGGCTCGTCACAGCCGGGGTATGCAATTTAATGCATTTTCCTCAGGGGAACAAAAAAAAAAAAAAAGATTAATAGGAGCATACCGGCAGCTCCACGCGCGATAGATACTCGTAGCGCCATTAGTTAGACTGTGATGTACTGAAGAATTAGTCCTTTGTTTTTGTAACGATGAGGGAAATGCATTGAATTGCATACCCGCGAGTCAGGTTATGTGGGACTCTCCTCCCCAGAAGGGGGTAGGCCTACCCACTAAAAACCTCACAGATCCTCCTGATTGCACCTGGATGCGAGCGCTAATCCTCAATGAGAGCTGCATCACGCCGGGGCCGAGCGCAAATCCCGAAGGAGAGTAGCATTGCACCCTGACGCAAGCGCATCTTCCCTAAGGAGGGCAGCGTCGCGCCCTGACGTGGCCATGGGAACCCTTGAGGACGACCACCACGACCCCGCCGGCGTATGGCGACTAGCGCCCCTCCGCGCCGTCACAAGGGTGGCCGCCGGCCGCCTTGCTTGTATAATCATTTTGATTGGCACCTTGATGATAACCCTGACGAAAAATAGTGAGTACCTACTTGATACAAAAGCTTAGCCATTCTTTGTTTCTTTGTTAAGGGTTGAACGGGGATAATGTAGATAAAAGTCTTAAAATTTGATTAACGATGTGTATTGTAATGAAGGAAGAATATGATAGAACAATTATAATAATACCGACTACTATGACAAATAAACTTATGTTCCGTAAGAATGTAACATTGCGCAGAAAATTACAGCAGGCTTAATTAACATAAACATTCTTTCTTTCTTTAAGATAAATATGTGTAGGTATCTACACATATTTTTCTTTTGAGGTTTTAAAAAATTATAACTTAATGAAATAGATAATTTGGAAGTATATAGTTGCGCTAGCCAAATATAGAACCGGAACGAGGAACGTCGTCTTAGTTCACTTGCTATTACTATGTGACTAAATGGAATTACTCTAATTGCCCGAATTTACAGTTGCAACGCGCAAGTGCGATATCTACCTCCTAAAATAACTATTCATTACATGCAATATCACATATCCAAATTATTTGAATTACCTATATGGTCATTTTGTTTCTAGTTTATAAGCCGTAGTGAAAACAGCCAAACAAGGTGACGGCGCCGAGTCAATAGACAAAGTAACACTAATGACGTGCGCTTTAGTTTCGTTAGATCTTAATATTGTATTAGGAATTTGGAAATGTTTCCATACATTGTCGTTAGATATCGAAACGGATACCGAATCGATGATGATAAGTTGTCTACGGGTTGTGGTTGCAATACGGTGGCACATCTTAGTAACGAACCAATCAGCGCCCACGGCGCGTAATGGTGCGGTGTTTTAAATCGGCCGCCTAACGTATATAAATACGTTAGAATATAAGCTCCATTGTAAAAAAGGACACTCGTCATATTTTTATACAATGCATGACTTTTTTCAGTCTCATAATTTCCATATATTCATTTTTATTAATGTTCAATGTCGTACAATTAGGATGGTAACTGGTTATTTCGTCTTTTGAACTAGGCGATCAACACAGATACATGTATCCCCATTTCCCATATGGTTGTATCGCCATATTCTAATTATTAAGCTAAAGTAATGGATTATTTTAGTGCAGGATTAGAGATAACAGAAATATTAATTATATTTGCATATCAGAAAAGTATTTATATACTTATTTGTAGTTATAGGAATGTAAAGCAAGTACACAAATTGTGTATGGAGCATATAATATAGCAGAGCTCCATATAATATAATAGAGAATATATATGAAAATATAATAAACAGAATAAGGCTTAGCTGTACATTTGTATTGAACACGTTTATAATATTGAATATATATTTTTTTAAATTATCAACACTATTACAAAGTTTCACTAAATCCACCGTTAAAAAGAAACCAGCTCTCGCTCAACTAAAATACTGCAGTGGCGAAGGTTGCCAAAATAAAAATTAAAATAGCACCGCTTATGAATTAACAATGTTGGCACGAGCGCTACTAGCAAGTGTATTGTGTTAGTATCTATACAAACATGTAATAATTTAAATGATAGTTGATAATTCTATGGCGTACCTAACTGTATAAATTGAGCATATTTAGAAATGTTAAAGCGTGTTAATATTTTTTTAGTATTAGTGAATTACGTTATTTAATTAGACAAACTGAGCATAGATTAGTCTAGTACTTAGCAAACGAAATGATCTCCAGTTACATAACGAGGATTAAATGATTCCGTAAACCTGTAGGTGCTACACCAATGTCGCTTTAGTCATGTAACTTTTGTACAGAGGTGCCGTAGCCGCGTATTTTCCGAAGGGTTTCCCGGCTTTGGTCGTCGCGCGGCAGAGGGCGGGCGCGCCTCCCCACGCGCAATCAATACCTGCGCCAGCCTCGCTGTCAGCGGCCACACGCATTTCAGTAGCCAACATAAACCAATAAAACTATCGTGCTGTTCGGAACGTTTCGAAATGTCCGATCTTTCCGCGTAAATCTGTAAAATGTATCTCACAAACTCGCAAGACCGAGCTCAGCGTGCGTGCTACCAATCATTTAAGTGATACAACGCTAGCACCCAGTACATTGTAACATCATGCATCTACACTTCGAGAGAAACGTAAACGCAAAATGTGATTGTACGATACTGTCGCTTTCGTGGATGGGGAAAGTGCCTGATGAGCTGCCCGAGGTGAGTGCAACACTATGATAAGTTTGTTAATTTTCACCGCATAGTTTTAAAGGGTAAATGGATCTACTGGTGCCTATGTGGCACTTCCACAGTGGGCTATATTTTCTTTCATGAATGAATATAATTTATTATCATTAACTAAATTCAATGATTAAATAAATAACGTAGTCGCGTAAATTTAGCCACTAATTACAGTGGTTCATTAATAATATACTCTCGCAACCAGCAAAGTTGATTATTACAATTAAACACTGAACACAGTTGTAATACCAGATTACATGTAAAATAAACCATTTATGTAGTATTTAAGCTGTCATGACGGCATCTTCACAATACTCAACGTTTGTTGAGAAGATTTACTCGTAGTTCTATTTAATTATGAAAAGCTGCATTATGTTGACAAGAGAAATAACTTAATAATTACTGATTTTGAAGAGAATTTTAATAGTTGTGTGTCAATATCAGAGCCAGAGTTCAGTATTAGATTTACAATCAAGTTAATCTCATCGCACTACCAGCAATATTGTAGGGAATCTTCTTTCCCTACCTCACCAATAGTTCAGGAGACCAAACTACCAGTAGTGTCGTCGTCTGTATCCTTTATTTTTAGCACTACTAGCTAGTAGTCGTAGGTAACTTACAGCGGGTCATATCTTCTTTCTCTTCGACATTACTATAGATATTCATTTTTAATTTTAGTTAATGTTTACCAATTTGTCAGAATTTTTCATAGGTATGCGTAAAAATGAAAGGAATATAATATTGATACAGATAACAGTTAGTTCTCGTTAAAATACAAATTAAAGTAATGCTTTAAAATAAAACGTAAAAAAAAAGAATTGACAAAGGGATGTTGCTAGTGGGCGTGTGTTCTCTTGGATGAAGAAAACCTCTCTATATAATTCAATAATTTTTTGGTAGTTTTGTCTAACTTCATCACGGCTAAAATTATAAGAAATGAAAATAAAAAAAATATAAATCTTCCATACATTGCAGATAAACTGAACCGAAGCTCTTTTATATTATTATAAGTACTTATATTCATTGTATTTTTATTTTTCAGACTTGTTTAAATTATCGTTGAACGTTGGTGATATTATAGTCTTATTAGCACTAACCTTCGTCCCTTCCACTCAACATCACCGGTAATGTCATTTGGAATCAGTATTCTATGGGATACTACCGTTTACCGATGTGTATTAGAAAATAAATATAAAAACTGGTAGGCATAAACAAATATTAGGTCTGTACCTAACGTTGCCGTTTCTGTTTGTTCCTACATCAATTTTTTTTTTAGTTTAAGAAACATAGAAGCTAAACCCTACTGTGTAATTTTCTATTATTTGAATCCCTTAATTTCTTCATTTAAATTGTAAATGAAAGCAATCTCGAAAATAGGTACTATTTATTCCTATTTATCGTTACAATTTTGTACTTCATTTACTGGAACTTTCTGAACACATTTTATTAAATAAATGAGCAAAGTATTAGTATGGAAAAAGATTACAGTTAAAAAGTTTAGTATAACAAATAAATATCTTTAACAAAACGACAATTTTCTAGCTAAATATTTAATATGGCCATAAATATTGTTACAATTAAAAATAAATAATATACATATTATAATTAAGGTTGGAATTTATCATTCGTTTAAGAATGTTCATTATGTTTACTCTTTTTCACGCCAATCGGTTGTCAAATAAGTATTTTTGTGATATTAAGATGAAGTGGGGCGATAAAGAGAACCGAATCACTGTGATTACATTACACAAGTAGGTCCAAATACAATTTTTGAGACTCCATCCGCTTGGTAATAGTCGAATATCTGAGAATCGTGTCACGTATGATTAAAAGATGACTTAATACTTGCAACTTATACCAGACTGACCGGCCATTACTAATTGATAATAGGGTTGCAAATCAAAACAACTGTTTAAGTGGCAAGCGATAACAAGTTACACAATTTTTTTTTATTGATAATTGATTTTTTTTATAATTGAGCAATATTTTAACTAGCAGAATGACCGTGGTTATGTTCAAAGGTCTAAAGACGCTAACCGATCAGTCAACAGAGTATAACGTGGGCATTATCTGACTGCAATTATGGTTTAGTGGTGTGTTAGCTTTGTAACAGTGACTGACTCTTATTTTTGTGAAAAATGTATCAAAACATTAGCACATGATATCAATCTTGAGAATGTGGTCAAGTCATTTAACTGGTTAAGTTATTTAACAATATGTTCTAGAACCAAGCGAGACTCAGTATCGAACAATAAAGCGCCATCCGCCCAAGCTTGGTTGGAAACGATGCTTCGGACTTCATCAGAGCTAAAGACTACCCGTCACGGTTGGGACTTATTTATTCCGCTGGATTATGATTTATGTACAGTTTCAGAAAGTACCTATTAATTGCTCTAAACGCCACGATAACTTCGAGTAACTAAAGCAATTTCTTGTCATCTTTTGGATAACTTTGAGTAACTAAAGCAATCCATATGATTGGATTTGAGGAACTACCCTTTTTTTTTATCGAGGGAAATGCTTTGACGTACCGTCCAAGCCCCCTGAGTAGGGGACAAGGGTTTGTGGGACTCCACGGCAACCGCGACTACCCACTAAAACCCTCGGGAACACCTCACAGGCCATGAATGAGTGGCTACGAGCATGTGCAGAGCGCTGCGCTCGCGTGAGTCGCTCGGCCTAGCCCGCACCGCTCCAACGTGGAACAGCATGAGCTTCCGTCTCCGCTAGAGGCATGGGGGCAGCTTGTGTTCTCCGTAGCTACCTCCACCATCGCAGGAGTCATGTGCAATGCAGGCGATACGGTACCCATCCACATCTCCCGCCGACCCCCACTAGGACGGCGGAATCAGGACATTGTAGCTCCTCCGTCGCCGCCCTATCCTCTGACGCCTCCTCGCGCTTGCAAGGGGGTCAAGCTCGCGTTCTCGTTCGAGCCTCTCATCTCATAAGTGAGAGAGTGAGAGACGGCATCCCACGCCGCCGGGCCGGTGAGCATCGCTCGAACCACACTAGGCAGCGTGAGGTCTGCTCCGCCTATGACAGCCAATAGATCACGGCGCTGCACACTCCACGCAGGACAGTGCGCGAGTGTGTGCAGCGCGGTGTCTTCGGTCGCCCCACAATGGTGACAACGGGCGTCCTCCTCACGTCCAGCAATTCTGTGCAGGTATCTGCCGAAGCAGCCGTGTCCCGACACAAACTGCACGAGGTGGAACGTGAGGGTCCCGTGCCTTCTCGATGCCCAATCTCGCAGGACTGGCAACAGTGCCTTTTTTTTCCTCAGGAGAGGAGGCTGAGAATCCATCACAAGGAGTACGAAAAGTACCCAGGATACCCCCGCAACGGCAAGTGTCACGGAGGTTATGTCGGACTCCACGTGACCGGAGCGGTCCAGCCACGTGACCTACCGACTAAACTCAGCCTAAGCCTTGGCCATAAGGGCCCTATGGCTTGAATGGTGCTGTGTTGGTCCATCGCCTGTACGCCGCATTTTCCAGCCGAGGGGGCCATGAGCTGAGGTTACTGTCCCGGGCATTTTGCCTTCAGGATTCCACCTCAGCATGATGTCGCCTTTCCCCTCTCTTTTGAAGAACTTACCCTGATAACTGGCGTTAACATAAACATTGACTGCAATACATTACTAGCCAATGGAGATCGTTTTGATTAGACTTAATATTTTTTAATGTTTTATGTTATATATACCTAATAGAACACAAAAAATATTTTTTCTTTGTAACAATATTTATGGCATGTTTAAGTGCTGTTACTAGATGTTAATATAGGTACCTACTTTACCAGTTGTTGTTGGTGACTTCGTCTGTTTGTAGTTTTACCTAATAATTCCATCTCATGATTGAAGTAAACTGACAAAATCAAGACATGATTATGACAAGTATTAAAGAAAAAATATGTATATACTGGTTAAAAACCTATACATAAATAACAATTAACTTAAAATATATCTTTGTTTCTAGCAAAATCACAGAATATTATATAAGTTACTTGCTGTTCAAGATTTAGAATAATAATTCTAAACGACCAGACGGCGGCTGCTATCGGAGTGGTACCACGTAAACGTAAATCCGATATGGTTGTTGTGTCGAATCTAAACAATTTATTACATATCGAAGTTCGGCTTTCGTGATCATTGATTGAAGAACCCTTAGGTTTGCGAAATACGACCAACATAGGCAGGTATTTTATTGTGTCGAAGCACGCCAAAATAATACTTTCATATTTGTAATACCTATTTATGTATAAAACATAAAATAATACCTTACATTATTCTGTTTAGTATTATTATAATATTTTTTGGCCTCTTTTTATATTCATACTTACTAAAAAAGGACAAACAAGGATGCAGATCGTCTGATTGTACGGAGTCGCATGCGACGCGCAGAGCAAGTGACTTGACTTTAAATGTTAAATTAAGCTATTAATAATGCAATGAGTGCCAAAGAGAAGGCGATATTTCTTTTCGAAACTTTATAATAAGGGATTTCTTTTTTTAAAGAAATTTTCAAAACCTTTTTATAAGTAACATTATATTTGTACTCAAATTAAAGCCACATACGAGTATCATACATCCTACTACTATTATAAAGGCGAAGTTTGTAAGTATGGATGTTTGTTACTCTTTCACGTAAAAACTACTGAATGGATTTGAATGAAACTTTACCACAATATAGCTTATACATCAGAATAACACATAGGCTACAATTTTTGAGAATTTTTTCTAATGTGAGGTAAAAAAAACACATTTTTTTGCTCTTACATTGCAAACGCTGACTGAATCCTACAAGATAGATCAATACTGCAGTAGCTACCTATAGGCCTATGATTAGGGCTCTGCAGTGCTTAGTTACCGTATTTCTTACTTATTACTAGACTAGACGGGACGAACCTGAAGTCCACGCGAACGAAGTCGCGGGCAAAAGCTAGTTTAAAAATATAAAAACGTGTTTATTAATTTCCAAGGATTATATACGGTACACATAGGTGGCATTATTTAAAAATTCTGCTTGTTTTTATACGGATTACTAAAATGCACTACGAAAATGTATGTTTTAAAATATTAAATAAGATTATGAAAACATTGTTTGGTGACAAATCAACTGCGGCATCTGTATTCTATTATCTGTCTTTTTTATTTGTCTCCTCATTGAACGCTGACATTTATATATTATGCTTGATTAACTGACCCAATTCATACCGTCTGCGCGGAAGTTTAATTAGTAGGTATACTTCAATAAAGATACTTTATTAGAACAATTTCAACTCCGACGTTTTATTTGTAAACTTTATGTACAACCTTCGTGGCTACAGAATACACGGCAAACCATAATTGCTTTAATAGAATATCCAGTGAAAGTTATAGTAATGTTGTCATCGCATGTTACGTTAAAAAGATAGCTATTTATAACAGGTTCCAATTTCAGTTTCTCAATTTCTGACAGACGTCAACTTTTGCTTGTTTACTTTTTTAAAATGTTGTATCGACGTAAAACTATGTTTGATAAAGATTTTTATTTTTTTACATTGTTCCTTAAATATCACGTCTAATTTTTGTCCACTAAAAATGAGTTATCAATTAAATTTATGTAGAGATTATGATTTCAATTTAACAATCTCTATATATATTTAATAGGTATATAATGGTATACCATTATAAAGAAAAAGGAGAGCGTATACCATACCATTTAATAGACATTAGATATTAGATAGAAATGTAGGTACGCCCTTTCCGTGGCCGGGGGGCGTCGTCGGTGGAGGAGACCGGGGAGGTAGTAGCTTCCCCGAGGAGGGCTCCCCTCTAGACAGGGGAGCGGAGGCTGGGGGTTCCCGGAAGTGGCTTGATGTTCCCGGGGGCTCCCTACATGCCTGAGGAAGGCCATCCCTGAGGTTTTTAGTGGGTAGGCCTCCCTCTTCTGGGGAGGAGAGCCCCACTTAACCGCCGGCTCGCCACAGCCGGGGTATGCAATTTAATGCATTTTCCTCAGGGGAACAAAAAAAAAAAAAGATAGAAATGTAGGTAGAGCCAGGACAAAAGTATTGCCTGTGGTCCAGATAAATGGGTAGATTCATATGTCAACCTGGAAAATACCGATGAAAAAAACTCTGCTTGAAGCTTCTATATTATTGTCCTTGTAGGCTTGAAGTTAGGACCCGCCTCTTCAGAAGAAGGATTGACGGTACCTTATAAACGGGGCAAATGTATTCAGATGACGCGTAAAACTATAGTGGTTCCGGTTTCAACTGATTGGGGACAAACGTTGCAGAAAGACCATCTTAACCTTTGTATTAGTAAGAGGATCGAGTGACTGATGTCGCTATGGCATTATTTTATGCATCGACAATTAAAAAACCATTATTTCATATACAATGTACCTATTATGACGTAGGTACGGAGAATAAGATGGTAATATAATACAATGTTCAAAGTTATTATGATTTATTTTTTGATTGAATTAGTACACTAAAACTTTTATTAAAGCTTTTATATCAATAGTTCGAGGTTCAATTGGCTAGTACTTTTAGTTTAAGTAAGTCGTAGTTTAGTACGTTATTTTTAGTATTAAATTAGTACTATTTTTCGTGCGATTATGAACCTTTAAAACTGATTATATTCAAAAATTTAATTCACATAACACTTTACTAGTCACAGAATAATAAGGTTTGTAATGATATGCCCTTTTTTTTTTTTTTTTTTTTTTTTTTCCCCTGAGGAAAATGCATTAAATTGCATACCCCGGCTGTGGCGAGCCGGGGTTATGTGGGGCTCTCCTTCCCCAGAAGGGGGAGGCCTACCCACTAAAAACCTCAGGGATGGCCTTCCTCAGGCATGTAGGGAGCCCCCGGGAACACAAAGGCCACTTCCGGGAACCCCCAGTCTCCGCTCCCCTCTCTAGAGGGGAGCCCTCCTCGGGGGAAGCTACCACCTCCCCCGGTCCCCTCCACCGACGACGCCCCCCGGCCACGGAAGGGGCGTGGTCCATCCCGGGTCGCCGTAGCGGTCGCGACTTCCTCGCGCCCGCCGGCGACCCGCGGCGGCGCCGCAGCTGTGCTACCGAGCCCGGCGCCGCCTCCTTCGAGCGGGATCGGCCATCTCCCGACCCCGCTCGGCGGCCTCCTTCTGGAGCATTACTGCTTCACAGAAGGAGGCCACAGCCCTCCAACCTCCCTCGGTAATGATATGCCCAGGTTCTTAATTTTGGGTAATTATCTTTACTATGGGGTAATGGGTTTAGAAGCAACTCCTTAAATTGGAAGATATTTTTAAGCTACATATTCAAATTCCTACACATAGTACACATTAATATTTTTAAGGATAGCATTAACGGAAAGAACTTAAGCAACACACTTAGTTTATATATCTATTTCCTATAGAAAAATCCGTTGTACCGCGATTGAAGTTCGGGTGGAAAGTTTAATATTCATATATATGTTATATAAAATCGATAAAATGTTTATTCAACTGGAAGCTTTGATTCAGAATTTAGATTGTGTACAAATATACATAGTGTTGTCAACAATATCAAACGCCTTATAGAAATAACGGTTTATTTATTTAAAGCAATGGAATACTAGCGTGACTTTTATAACTTGCACTCTTCCGGACTGACTGAATACTTCGCTGATCAAGTCACATCTACTTATTACATTTTAAAATCAAATGTGCAACTGTGTTCCGCCACGTGGCTCACTATGCTGCCGCAATCTATCATCATGGTATAACCTCAAGCATGAGAAGTAGAATTGCATATTACCATTACAATGACTGCGTATAATTAAGGTTTTAACTATAGATATTTGAGACTGTGTTATGTCAGAAAACATATTGTGTAGAGAGCAAAGTTAGCGGGCAATAACTAGTTGTCTTATAAGTGGTTGGCAGACACCGTCAGTTACAGACACACTTCAGTTACGTCACCGTCTCGGTGGAACGCATTGACGAAGCTTGTGGTATGTGACTACGACAGAAAACAATAACAAAGTTTAACTTTGCATATACTCTTCAAGAATTTATGGAAGCTAATGATTAGTGTACAAAAAAAAACACAAAACTTATGTCATATTACTTGAGCGGTGTATTATGTGACACAGTGCCCCTGATTTCATTTTTTACATACATAACTCTATACATAAAGATTAAATATGTAAAATATAAAAAATATCACCTTTTAAATTATTAATTATAATGTTTATTCTAATTTGATTTTATAACGTGAACATCACTTTTTTTGCAAGAACATTACTAGTTGGGTCCTGTATCTGATTGTTTTTGCATATTTGTGTACAGCTTAACACTGATGGCTGAATGGAGCCTGCTAAGAATTTCAGCCTGCAATCACGTTGGGGCACTAATAAAATTAAAGTGAAAAAGTCGTCAAAAGTTTATTCACCTTATACCTTTACTTTACAGGCACTTACTGACTTGAAACACAAGCAGATTGTACACAATATTATTGTGTAATAATTAGAGATCGGATAATCGGATGCATATTTACCTAAAGTTAATTTTTGGCTCACAAATTATGGAAGCGGCTTTTTAAAATACATTTTGTTAAATAAAAATCCCGGGAAAATACGGGACAGCAAAATTAACGTAGTGATATTGTTTGAAAATTACTAAATTAGCACGTGGTATTTATTTTCAAAAGACCGAGACTCCGGGTTCATTTATACAACTATGCATATGTATTTACATGAAGTTTAGTTTCAGTTCCCCGTGCGATTTATGAATGTACGATTTATTACATGAAGAGTGTTATACGAAAGTAGTGAGCTAGTTTGACTAAAACAATAATCAATAATCACACGGGGAACTGAAACTAACCTTCATGTAACGTCGTTTTTAAGCTCATATTAAGGTCAAACGGGCTGGTTTCCGCAACTCGACGTCTAAGCGCCTATTTTGCGTGAAGCTCATATTATCTACCGGCTAGTTTTGCATTACCAAAATGTTCTACAGTACCGGAATTCCGGGATTTTTATTTATGGAAATAAAATAAAAAGACAGTTCCATACTTTGTCAAAAACTAAATTAGGTAAATAAATAAACAACCGGCTATCCAATTCCGCGATCCCGGGATTTTTATTTAACAAAACAATAAAAAGCCGTTTCCATACTTTGTCTTAAACTAACTTTAGGTAAATATGCATCCGATTATCCGACCTCTAGTAATAATAAAACTGTTGTTAATCTTGAAGAGCAAAGTACGAACTTACTAGTGCGTGTCAGATAATTTCGTTTCCGCTTTACGGACCTTGCATTACGGAACAAGTCTTCCGGAATCGCTTACCTGCATTTCATCTTCACTCTATTCGTTTCGTTGATTGAAAACCTTCCCTGGGCAAGAGACGATTGTAGTCTGAGGTGCCCTCAGGAGCGCTGCAATTCAGAAACGTCGAGGGACCCCATTCAATTAACTTTCTCCGTTTCCTCCGCAGCTTTTGACCTATTTACTGTCATTCCTACGCCTCACACTTATTTCGGTACGAACCGCAATTCCAGTTTGTTTGTATAACATGACAATAATCGTTTGCCGACGATAGTGTTTATAGCAAAAAATACGCGGCATAGTTATATGTAAAATTAATCCTAATAATTGAAACCCGAGAAAATTTTATCCTAAAACATTTCAAACTGCTGCTTAAATTAATGCATCTGTAATGCAATGATACGAATCTGTAAATACCCATAACACTGAAGAATGGAATGTGTAATTTCGTATTAGGGACCAAAACAAAAAAAAATTAATCAACTTACAATCTTACAAAAACCAACTTTGTATTCGTTACGAGTCAATCAATAACTTACACGTTAAGAATAAAATATAACTCAAAATTGCAAAATAATTTAAAGTAAAGTTTAACACATTTTTATAATTTTTAAATTGATTTTATTTGGTGAAAAATAAAAATAAACAGGACTAGCGGCCCGTCCCGACTTCGCACGGGTAGACATTACTTTTCGCAGCGTATGCGATGAAAGACATTTTATGGCAAATTTTTTTACACCTTCGATTGGTTTTAATAAGAACTTTCCGTGTGGAAGCGGTTCGCGAATACTTCCACCCCAACTCTACTCGTGGGTGTCGTAAAAGCCGACTAAGGGTTTCTTGTGACCTGGCGCAATACCAGCGGTCGCCTCTGGGTCACCCGTTCCGGTGGCGGGAAAACCACCAACAACAGCAGTCCCGAGGAGGGTTGACGTCAGGCAGGCGGCCGGTCGTAAAACTACAGCCAAACCCTCGGCAACATGGAAATGAAGGATACGAGGAATTATGAGATGGCTAGGGCGTACCCCTTAGGCGACGCGCAGGGGCAGCACCCGGCTCCTGTGGGAAATGGGCCAGGGTTGTCGCATCTACCAGGGCGGGTGCGACGTAAGAAGCTAGTCCGGGAAGAGAGATTGAGGTATGCTAGTTGGAATGTGGGGACTATGACTGGTAGAGGAATGGAGTTGGCGGACGTATTGAAAAGGCGAAGGATAAATGTGGCATGCTTGCAAGAAACAAAATGGAAAGGAACGAATGCGAGGGAGATTGGGGAAGGATACAAGTTTTACTATTGTGGGAGCGATGGAAGGCGAAATGGGGTGGGTATTGTGCTGGATAGGAACATGAAAGAATGCGTGACAGATGTAAAGAGAATAAGTGATCGAATCATAGTTGTGAAGGTAATGTTTAAAAATCTTATTTTAAACATTGCCAGTGTGTATGCGCCCCAGAGCGGATGCGATGATAGAACAAAAGAAACATTTTGGGAGGATTTCGATGCGATGATTATGAATGTGCCTATGAATGAGGAAATATTTATTGGAGGTGATCTGAATGGACATGTAGGTAAAATGAGAACGGGATATGATAGAGTGCATGGGGGTTGGGGCTTTGGGAACCGGAATGCCGAGGGGGAAAGCATATTACAAACGGCTAGTGCGTTTGACCTTGCAGTCGTTAACACATTCTTCCAAAAAGCGGAACAGCATGTGCTTACCTATTGCAGTGGTAATCGGAAGACACAGATTGATTACTTTTTAATAAGGAGGGAGAATTTAAGTAATGTCAAAGACTGTAAGGTAATTCCTGGAGAGGCTTTGGTTTCCCAACACAGACTCCTCGTAATGGAGGTAAAACATCCTGTGCAGACCTCCTTAACTAAGGTCAAGCCTCAACCAAAGACTAGGTGGTATTTGCTACAGAATGGGGAGTATGCTGAGAAATTTAGAATGAGAGTGATAAGTAAAATAAAAGAGATGGATACAATGGAAGAAAGACGGTGAACGAATGCTGGAATTTGATGGCAGGTTATGTGAAAGAAGTAGCAAAACATGTGCTAGGAGAAACGAAAGGGAAAGGTATGATTAAAAGAGATACTTGGTGGTGGAATGAAGATGTACAAAAAGCTTTAAAGAAGAAGAAGAATGCATTTAAAATATGGCAAAATGGAGAAGAGTGTAGTGAGAGTCTGGAAGATTTAAGGAAAAATGCCTATAGAAGCGCTAAGCAAGAGGCAAAAAAAGCAGTAGCCGTTGCCCGAGTAAAAGCCCAGGCGGCACTATATGAGACCTTAGAAACCTCCTCAGGTCAAAACTGCCTCTATAAAATTACGCGGCATAGAGAAAGGTGTGCTCGGGATGTTACGCACGTGAAGTGTATGAAAGACGAGGCAGGGAAGGTCTTAACGGAAGATGACGATATAAAAAGCCGCTGGAAGGAATATTTTGAAAAGTTGAATGAATGAGGAGAATGTGTGGAATGGAATGCTTAGTAAGGTAAGAAGTAATATGGGATTAGTAAATGAGGTGAAAATTGAAGAGGTGAGGATGGCTGTGAGAAGTATGAAAAATGGGAAAGCTGTGGGGCCTGATAATATACCTGTGGAAGTCTGGAAGTGTCTGGGTGCGGATGGATGTAAGTGGCTGACTTTATTCTTCAATAGACTGTTGCAAGAAGATGTGATCCCCACTGAATGGTGTGCAAGTACCCTTGTACCCATCTACAAAAATAAGGGTGATGTCCAAGAGTGCAACAACTATCGAGGAATAAAGCTCATGTCACACAGTCTGAAGATATGGGAGAAAGTGATAGAGAAACGACTGCGAGACGAATGTGAGATAACACAAAACCAATTTGGGTTTATGCCAGGTCGTGGAACTACGGATGCCATATTTGCACTAAGGCAAGTGTGCGAGTCTTACAAACGTGCACGTAGGAGCCTGCATATGGTATTCGTGGACCTAGAGAAGGCATACGATCGTGTCCCCCGAGAGGTTTTGTGGTGGAGTTTGAAAAGAAAAGGAGCGCCCGGTAAGTATGTGGAGCTAATCCGAGCAATGTATTTTAAAACCAGTACGCATGTCCGGTCAGCCGCTGGAACCACCGGAGAGTTTGCTGTTGCCGTTGGACTGCACCAGGGATCAGCGTTGAGCCCCTACCTCTTTCTCCTAATAATGGATGCTTTGACTTCGGTCATACAGGAGGAGGCACCCTGGTGCATGCTTTTTGCGGACGACATCGTGCTCGTCGATGAGGACGGATCCCGGATTCAGGACAGATTGGAATGTTGGCGGCGGAGATTGGAGAACGTTGGCTTGAAAATCAGCAGAACCAAAACCGAATACATGTACTGCGATTTCGGCGGTCTCTCCAATCCTTGCCGTATTGCACTCGATGGAGCGGTACTTCCGATCTGTTCAGAATTTAAATACCTGGGATCAGTATTGCAGGAGGATGGCGATGTCGACAAGGATGTTAAGCGAAGGATTAGCTCAGGATGGATGAAATGGCGGCAGGTTACGGGAACTACATGTGATCCCCGTATTTCCCTCAAACTGAAGGGGAAAATTTATAAATCTCTAATTAGGCCTGTCGTCATGTATGGATCGGAATGTTGGCCTGTTAAACGAATGGATGAACAAAGATTGCATGTCACGGAGATGCGTATGTTGAGATGGATGTGTGGAGTGACAAGAAAGGATAGAGTGAAGAATGAATATATTAGGGGAAGTTTGAAAGTTGCCCCTATTGTGGAGAAACTGAGAGAAAGGAGACTATCCTGGTACGGTCATGTGGTAAGGAGAGAGAATGACCATGTTACCAGAAGAGTCATGGACATGAAAGTGGATGGGCGTGTGGGGAGAGGAAGGCCGAAGAAAAGGTGGATGGATTGTGTAAATGATGATATGTTGAGGAAAGGAGTGTGTAGAGAATTAGCGAGCGATAGGAGAGAATGGAAGCAGATGACATGTTGCGCCGACCCCAAATAGAATTGGGAACAGGGCAGGAGAAAGAAGATTGGTTTTAATAAGAATTTCAAAGATTTCTATAGTAATCTAGTACTAAATACAGCCTATGTTACTCAGTGATAATGTAGCTTTCTAATGAAACTTTAAAATTATTAAAATCGGTCCAGTACTTTTTAAGTTTATTCGTTACATACAAAAGTACAAATCTTTCCTCTTTAAAATATTCGTGTAGATGACACTGTAAAAATAAATTTTATTAACATTTTTGTGTGTATATATTCATATTGATACTTGCTTTATTTTAAGCACTCTTTTTAATCAATTAATTATTGTTTGTTTTTGATTTTCATGTTTATGAGCATTATGTTATAATGATGGAAATATAAAATTTGTAACAGTAAAAGATATGTCAAACGTTAGTCTTATCTTACCAATAATTCCAGAGTGCTGAAATGTTTTAGAAGCAGACAATAAGAGAATTAAAAAATGGTAACCGGAAACTACTGGGATAGTAGTAAAAAAATGTGAGTGTAATGAGTAGAGGTGTGTTAATCTGCTAAGTTATATAATGTAGCATAACGTTACGCTACATTTAAATATGATGTTATTTTTTCTATAATTATAACACTTACTTTATACAATAGCAAATAGCTATTTAATTTTAATACCTATCTAAATTGTATATTTACAACATTAAACTGGACAATTTACGAACGAAATGCACAAACCCGAGCGCATGAAACTCCGAACGTCAATCTTCGCGATCGAATCTAGCACATTACTGGGGCTTAAATTAAAATATAGCAGAAAAATAACATCTTCATTTAAATTAAATGTTATAAGTTATAACCTGATTTGCTTATTATAATCTAGTCATTATTGACAACTCAATAAAGTCTATCCAAATAAAGTATTGGACACACGTAATTCATGGAAATAGAGTCATATTGCATTATAATGTAATTTAAAATTTTGTTAGAACTAGTTTTACTTATTCTACTTAACATATTATATACATACCATAACTAATACATATTTAATATATTAGTTATATAACATAACTTTAATATATTTTTCAACACCTTTGTATGATAACTACTGGTATTAATTACAATGTCTCCCATTAGCAATTATAAATATCTTTTATATTTTTTCAAATTACGCACAGTTGGTTATGAAAAGTTCATATTTTCGGAAGAATAAGCCACGCTACAATATATTTAATAAACTCCTACATGTTTTTGTAAAATAATTAGATTTGAATTTAAATTTATTTTATTAGCAAGTTCGAGTTTCAATATATCTCATTCGTATTGGTACTGGTAACACAAAGTATCGATAATATTATCGTTATTGTTGTACGTGTCACGCACACATACGCAACACTCACACATCGGGAAAATTTGTAAAAATAATAAATCTTTGGAAAAATTACACAACTTAAAAAGGCTTGTTTCTTGTGGTAATTTTGATATTGATATTTACAATAATACCAATCAATCTGACATTTTATTCGACTCAATGCCAATTTCTATCGAGATCAAAATCGATTTCAATAAAAATAAACTGAATCAATAAAACTTTCCATATCATATATTTTTCTCTAAGGAAAGATATGAAATATTATCCAATGGCACATAATATAATAATAGAACTAAATTAACTCAGTTTCATTGAAATAATATGTTATTACATTGTGTTTAGATGTCAAAAGGCAATCTAGAATCCTATTACTTATCAGACATTGTACAGTCAACAACCCGTGAAACTTTACATTTGCTCTACAAAAGCAAACCAAAAAAGTTTTACATGTAAAGTTACAACAGTAGAATTTTAAAGTTATTAACAATTCATTCCATTTCTGCTTTATTTGAGGATATTGTTGGAGCATTAGTTATTTTATTACTTTCGAACGCTTCGCAGTTCAAAGATTGATAATCAACTATCGAGTCAAAAACCAAACCGGAATCCTTACCTTCTACCTTCATAGTGTCACATAAATGTGTTTGCTTGTATCACGTGTTCCAAAATTTCGTTGAAACGGAATTGGGCATGGTTTGCAAAACGTGCAGCATTTACCATTGGCCTGTGATTCTCTATTTCGACCGCATTACCTGGGCACTACAATATTTTTCTTAATTATTAGCAGCAGCAGCAGACATTTCAGATGTCCATGAGAGATTGTTACTACTTATCATCAAGTAAACTACCTGCTCGTCTACCATTTGATATAAAATATTAGTGTCCAGATACAAGACTGAGCAGTACTAATGAACATGACCTGTGCAGACTTTTCAGAAAACATGTATCCACGATAAATATATATAATAGCTGACACTGTAGCTTTTGATATGTATCTGCAGCACCTATTCAACGAGAAATGGCGTCAACTTTTCTTTTTTCCTACTCTTATTTTCAAAAATCCTAAGCCCAGCCCCAGCGAAGACAGTCATAAACTGTGACCCATAGAGGATTTTTTGTGCTGTCTCCTTATATCAATCCGTGAAGCCTTCACTATCTGCGGCTTAGTCAATCATTTCCATTAACATCAAAATGTATATCTTTGGCATGGCCCTTTTTTTTTTTTTTTTAATTTATTTCTTCAGAGTAATGTTACAATTATCTTAACACTAGTAACCTGCCAAACTGTGTAACAGTTTGTCGGCAGAGTTCCCGCAGACACACAGGTATTTACTTAATCTAGACACATATTCACTTAATTTTAAGATTATTTCTATTCGCACACATACACACATTTACAGAAATACACTCACTTACACGAACACTAGCGTACACTTTTGTCTTCCTGTCTTAGTTATCCAATTTTCAACCTTAATCTTAATATTCTAAATCATCTTAATGATGCAATAATTGTTCCATAATTCCTTTTTCATATTCACATTTTGGTTGATATGATACTAGTGTTTAAATCCGAGATCTAGAATGTTATTTTTAATTAATATTCACATCGGATTAGAATGTTGAAGTTGAATTATCGTCGTATATTTAAAATTGATATTCGTGAGTGTGATTACGAATATCAATTTTCAAATTAATCTCCATATTATTTCCTACATTTTTCACATTATCTATACATTAATTTAGACGGGGAATTATTTTAAGCCATGAAGATTAACACACAGTCGTAACGCTAGCTGAACAGACACCTCATAAATTCATTATACTTATTTACTATACCTACTTATTGATTACATAAGATTATTTATGTTTCACAAGGTAGCTTTTAAACATCAGACAATATATGGGGTTCAACTTAATATTTCGTAATATTTAATGATTCATTATGCTTCCGTCCCCGGCAGACCTGTTGATAGTATTTGTGTAACAGAAAGGAAACGTTCAGCTTAAGTCTCGGCATTAATTGGCCGGCGATGGACGAATTAATAGTGGAGGGTGTTGATTGTCGCTATATCTGGCTAATTGCCAATTTCGCTTCGATCTCCGGCCCTCGGACGCAGCCCTGCGCTACCCCTGTTTGTGCGTGTTTGCTAATTGGCGTTCACTTCCTTCCTGTCGGTGCTTTCAGCCAATATGCTTTAAAATGTCTGTATCGTCGTTCATCTATATGACTTTGACTTTTTTATTAAATATTTTTTGATAGCCTTGTATTGTGTATATTAATGTCTATTTATGTTGAAATTTAAATGCACAATGCACAATGAGCCCTATTTTAAATGTTTTAAGGTTTGATATCAGTTGCTTATAGTATGTCTGCTAAGGAGTTTAGGATTTAGGGTTTAGGGCGAGTTTAGGGTTGACTTTAATTAACCATGCTGGCCCAATGTCCGTTGGTCGATTTCGTTCCTGTCACTATAGTATGGTCAAATCCATAGTTCCGAAGGATAAGTGTATACATTAAATTTCAAAATCGAATACATATTGTATGCAACATAGCTTATCGTGACATAAGCTTAAAGCTCCGGCATGAAAATGGAGCTGCCCACAGAAACAGAAGCTACTTACTACATTCGAAAAATTGGTATTACTAATCAGTTCGCAAACATGCGATATTTACGTTGGTGTATGCAATCAGACCTACACATTATTCTCTATAGTAGGAAATAGTTTTGGTTGGAATTTTCTGTATTTATAACTTACGTGTATCTATTTGAAAGCTAAATTTTTCTGCAAGCATTTCTCTGTGACTTCAGTTGCTATTTTTCCATTGCTGTGTATTTTCAAAGTGTACCACATTCGATGAGATAAGAATTATGTGTTTAAGCGTTGGATTTTAAATGGTGTGTGAACATACTGGTATGATATTATTTACTAATATTAATACGGCATATAGAAACGTATTCGGAGTTTTTTCTAGATTTACGAGATAAGTTTCATAGGCGCCGGGTCTTCGGTAATATATTTTTTTCAAATCAGACCTCTGTACCTGTTCATTGAAAGCTAAACAGTAAATTATATTACTAGTATATGTACATAACCATAGCTTGAGAGTTTTAGCTTGATGATTGTGTATACCTCTCTCGATAGTATTCAGTTTTGCCAGACATATCTCTCTTGACGATAGCCTTTCTCTACACAAATAGATTACAAAGAGTCGACACAATTAAGGAATTCACACGTAGACTAAATATAAGTGCCTAAGCGGGAGTGGCGCCGACGGATTGTGGCGGCCTGGGCAGCTTGAATTACGGATCTGCGCGCGCCAGCGGGCCGTCGGTGCCGTACTCCCGCACCTCGAAGCTTGGCTCCACGGGAAGGAGGAGGTCACCTACCGATTGACTCAGATACTCACCGGGCACGGCTGCTTCGGTGAGTATCTGTGTCGAATAGGACGGGAGGGATCGACACATTGTCACCACTGCGCATCCGACCTTGACTCGGCCCAGCACACGCTGGCGAGTGCCCCGCGTGGGCCTCCGAGCGCCGAGTCTTGGTCGCAGAGATCGGGCGAGATCTGTCTCCGCCGGCATTGATTGCGGCAATGCTGGCGGACGAGGGAGGTTGGAGGGCTGTGGCCTCCTTCTGTGAAGCAGTGATGCTCCAGAAGAAGGCCGCCGAGCGGGGTCGGGAGATGGCCGATCCCGCTCGAAGAAGGCGGCGCCGGGCTCGGTAGCACAGCTGCGGCGCCGCCGCGGGTCGCCGGCGGGCGCGAGGAAGTCGGGACTGCTACGGCGACCCGGGATGGACCACGCCCCTTCCGTGGCCGGGGGGCGTCGTCGGTGGAGGAGACCGGGGGAGGTAGTAGCCTCCCCCAAGGAGGGCTCCCCTCTAGGCAGGGGAGCGGAGGCTGGGGGTTCCCGGAGGTGGCTTGGTGTTCCCGGGGGCTCCCTACATGCCTGAGGAAGGCCAACCCTGATGTTTTTAGTGGGTAGGCCTCCCTCTTCTGGGGAGGAGAGCCCCACATAACCGCCGGCTCGCCACAGCCGGGGTATGCAATTTAATGCAGTTTCCTCAGGGGAAAAAAAAAAAAAAGACTAAATATGCAAAAACCCTACCAACACGTTTTGCGATATACCAGAGGCAGCCGTAGCGCGCTTCGGTCCCTTTGATTTTATAAGTGTTAAGCAGCCTGGTCCCGGTAATCGGAGACACACTTGTAGTAATGCCTGACTGATAGAAATCCGCCAGCTCTGTTCGTCAACAAGGCTGAGAACTTACTAAAGCTTTCGCCTTCTCCAATTAATGCTCATAGTGAAAATGTCAAAAGCCATCTGAAAATTAACAACAATTAGACAGTCAAAATAAGATGGAATTGATACGGCTTGTGAACCGCAACAACACTATCAGATTAGTTGGTTGGAACGTGACAACCGGCGCATGAAATACAATTGTTAACTATAATTGTTAATGTTACACAGGAGGAGGGTTGGAAGTTAAACCGCAACAACTACTACCAGGAGGGCTGGCTGGCGACGGGCAATGTGCGTGGTGTCGTCGGCGTCACCTTCACCTCGTCGCACGCGCGCCGTGCGCACGAGTTGCCGCTGCGCACCAATTACAACTTGCGCGGACATCGCTCAGAAGTAAGTACTTCGGTAGGTTACTAACTTAATCTATGGCCTTTCCGTGACTTACTAGTTAAGTATATCTCCCTAATTTTAATACATGGAAGAATCTGTCTTCTATATTAGGCCGGCTATACTCTGTGCCATTTAATATCTCACAGTGAAAAGTCGCCCTTACTCAGATCCGATGGAATTAGAATATGTAGTTTTGTTTACGAAAGGAGATGGCTACACATAAATTTGAAGTCTGTCTGCTCAAATACGAATAAATATATTCACCAACTTTATAATTGACGTTCATCCTGTACAAACGTTCATGCGTACTTAAATTTACTTGGGGACAGGCGATGTAATTGCAACAATTTTTGAACAAATAATTACTAAGTAACTGTACAGAACATTTCTTCTAACTTATTGGATTAGTCAATTTTTTATATTTAATACAAGGTATATAGAGATACCTACGTAATTCTGGGAATTGAAACGTAACGGGAAAAAAAAAATATTTCAATACTGTATTAATTGTATATTCATTCATACAACGTTGTAAATATGTATATGCTGCATGCATAAACCAGTTTTTCATTTAGCTCAATAGCTTTATTTTATGCATATATTTTCATATATTGGATTACAGGGTACTCCGCCGGCTTGACTGAAGTCTAATTATTGATATTTAACTGTATTGAATAACAAAAAGAGGATAATATAAAGGATGAATCGATAATGAGTCTATTTCGTGTGTAAAGATGAAGCGACTTAGCGCTGTTATATCATCGCCCTAACCCGTGTCCGTGTATAATTTAATGATAGTTTGCTCACTACTCAACTCGGCGGCGAGTGGTTACATAAAAACCCCATTAGGGCTGAACATAAGCCCGAACATTTTCAGAGGCGGGAGTGATGAAATACAATGCGTTCACTAATAACATTTAGGGCGAATTCCATTGTAACTTCACAATAGTGTGGAGCGAGCTTTAGACCGTGACATGAGAAGTCGCTTGTGATATAAATAGTATGTGTAAGATCAGCCCCACAAGGCTTTTGTCTTATGCTCACTGAAGATTCTCTCAATTAGCGAATGTTTTAGAGGAGATTTATTATATTCCGGGGATTTCTACATATAAAGAAGCATGTTCTATCTTGGACCTGAATATCGTTTATTAGATTAAATGCTTATAAAAATAATAATCATTCCAAATTGCTGAATATAAATTCTTGACATATCCAGTAACTAACACTATTACCTAATCTGTGAAATGATGTGGTGACACACGTGGGTGAATCTACTCAAGATTATTCTCCTCATAAACAAAAATATTTTCACAAAATACCACGAGATTAGCCTTTATTTTAAGCTAGGTCTATAAATTCATTTATAGACCTAGCTTAAAACAATTCGCAGAATTTAATGATGGACTGTTGCCGATAGTGACGAATATACTTTGATGTCAATAAAAAATCAAATAAAATGCAAGTATAAGAAACATTTTTTTTTCTTTAATATTGCTAAAATCAGTTCTGTAATAATCAACAAACTTATTTTTTAGACAAACAACAAAAAAACTTAGGATATAATCTAAACAACAAAATAAAACAAACTTCTAGATGGATTTTAACCTGATTTAAATTAAAATCTTTATAACAATACTGATTGAACCTTAATTACTAGATTATATTTTTGAACTACTTATTCAAAAAGAAGAATTCATTTAACACTAATGAACTGCAAGAGACTGCAAACTACTGCTTCAATTTCTAGGATTTTAAAAGTGATAGTAAATGGCGTTACTTGAGTAACGAAACGAGATACGAGAAACCGTTTATTGTGCTATATAACCACCCTCTTGTAATTTATCTTTTGCATTTTATACTTAAAAGCGATGAATCGTTCTATCACATCGCTTTTTTGTGGTCATTCTACGGGGGCAGTAAAGTAAAATAATATATGTCTGAAATTTACAAAATACTACATTTCATAACTTAAAAACCGTATTTATATATTTGACAACATATACATTCTCTCGTCTTTCCTTTACATCAAATGAGAAAGAGTCCAAATCAGTGCTAGCTAACGTTAGAAGGCTAACGTAATAAGTAAGTCCAAAAATGTTCAGTTTTTTACTCCTTTTGAGTTTGTCAATTATGAGTAGGTAAATTCGTTTTTATTGTTAAGATATAGTCATTTTTTTAATCGTAAAACAAATTTCTATATCAAATTAAATTGATCATATATTAGCAATATTTTAAATAAATTAAACGGCGTTATAACTTACTTATTAGTTTGCTAACCACTTAATTCAAATGCTAAAGTAAGTCTGAGAAATTCTGCACACGATGGCAGCGTTTACATATTCCACAAAATAAAGTAAACACAATGAATCACTAAGAGTACGCGAACGGAGGTAGAATTTAGATGAAAAGAAAACGTTAACTTTGCAAAATAGCTATAACTTTATTGGCGTCGCCTAAGGGCGGAGATTTTATTAAGCAAGTATTCCATAAAGAAATTTTCTGATGTAAAAATATCTCATTAGTTTGCAGTATAGTGCAAAATACTCTCCGTTCTACTCCTGTGTTTCTATAGGTACTATACATATATGCACTTGATAGTATTATGAATAATAACATGTAAGTGAATATTTCCACAGTTCTGTATTTTATTGCTTATTCTAAATGTAGGCAAAATGTCTTGGTTATCCTTAACTTTAATAAAATAATTAATTGGCAGAGTTGGGCATCGTTAATAAAATAGATAACTTCATTAGTCGGTAATCCGTTACGTAAAATGTTAACTCCGTTAAACGTTATTTCTCAAAGATTAATTGCAAACTTCCGTTAATGGTTAATGCGTGATCAAAAATGGAATATTTGGTATATTTGCGATAGTGATCTACTTTTAAACACGGTTGGGTGATTTTCTGTTCCTTGAGGTGATCAAGTCATGTTACACACTCGTGTTTACGGTGAGAAAACACGTTCTCACTGTGCATATAAACGTACAAATAACAAAGTTATTGGTAACTTTGGTTATACGCTTATAACCAAAAATATGTCGTCGTATTGTCAAAAGTAATTGGCAATTACTTTATTAAATTTGCGTAAACATAAAAAAAATATAAAATGATGTTACACAGGATTCTTTTTGTTTTCCTTTGCTGTTTAATTTCCTGTAACATTCATTGGTTGGTTGCATACGTCGCACTAAAATTCTCTGCCGTGCTTCTGAGTTTCTGTAGGTTCTTTAGATTTTGTAGTTTTAGAGTTCTTAGATTACACCTAAAAAGAAATGGTCTGTGTTTAGCATTACTATAACAATATTGAAATTAATGTCAGATATAATTTATTTCTTGCGCTAATAGAGTGGAAAAAGCGGACTTGACGCGACTACGCTTTCCCTAGCAGTCAACCGAACCTTTCCTTAAACAAACTTAAAGAGAATTTTATTGTTTTGGTGCAAGTAAAGGTTTCTTAAATAACAAACTGATTATTTATATACATGTGAATTTTTTTAGACAGTACACAGTACTTACTACCACCCTCTTGAATGTAAATTTACTTGGAAATATTGTAGTTTTGTATTGAAGATTATTTTATCTTTATGTTACCATCTATAAAATTGCCAGACAATATAATTGTGCCTAGTGACGTCTAAGTAAGTAGTTACGTCTAATTTGTAACAAGATAGATCACAGTTATAAAGCTAACTTCAACTTATTAATAACTTTATTTCAGATTGGAAGTTATTGAACTGAAATAGTTGATATTTTAGCTATTAAGCTTATTAAGTTATATAGATTTAGAATTCGGTGCAGACATTTTTATTAATTTTGTACTTACAATTTTTCTTTCTTATCAAACTTTTCATTCTTATCAATTATTTTCTGCGCTAGAAATGACAATATTAAAAATTTGTTGAAATTACTATTATACCTACTCACATTTTTCAATATTCTAGTCGTATGAATTAATTTTTTATTAGATTTTCTGTACATATTTATATTTTACAATGACACTATGTTTGGTCGGAAAAATATCTTACTTTTAGTCATTTTAAAGAATAAATAATTTTTGAAGTAAGCTAATTTGATCATCTCATTCATTTAACAATATAGTGAAATCAAACCAAACCTAATTTGGTCTACTTATTTAAATAAAAGAAAATGGTAAATTCATGTAAAAATTTAATTTAAATTTGTTCTTTTTCAACGAAATGAAAGTACGAAAACCATTGAATCCAAGTACCAGGTATAAATGTCGTTAACACGGAATCAGGTCTTTAACATAGAACGTGTTATTAAGTAGACATACCCCAGCACCTGCGAGGGAGAGCTATCAGATTACGTCTGTGGAGTTAGACAACGCAATTAGGTGAACATACGTTCTCATTACAGCCTCGAGCTCAGAAGCCTCGTGTTGGAATGAACACCGGCTCTGTCTGAAGCCGACGTATTCATGAATATACTGCTTTTTCATTTGTTCGAATTTTCTAATTTACTACGTAGTGTGTATTATTCTTCCAACATCCTTTGCCTCATTTCCGCTTTATACGACAGTGTTCATGAGTTTATTTTTATTGAAATGATGTTTATTTTTTATTAATATACTTTGTGATTACAAGCCCGTATTAATATCTTTAAAATCTTAGTCGGAAATTATGTGTTTTGTTTGTATTTTACTTATCTAAATGGTATGTTCCACCAACTGATTCCACTCAAGAATTGAAATTTGATATTTCTTGGAATCGGGGTCTTTTATCAAACCTATCGATAAAGAAGAAAAAGATTCAATTATATACCTTTAATAATAAAAATATTCGACTGACCAAACTTTGTATAAATAGTCAAGAATCTTAAAAGATTCATATAATTGTGACATTGATTAGTTTCCGATAGGGGCGTTGTACAAAGTTTTTGTACATACGGACGAACGCTGTTGATTTTGTTTGCAAATGAATGTAGTCGGATGGTACTTAGCTATTAATATCTTTAAAATCTTAGTCAGAAATTATGTGTTTTGTTTGTATTTTACTTATCTAAATGGTATGTTCTATTTTTATTTACGGTTTTTAACTGGACTATTTTTAGAGGTTCTCTGGTTAATCTCTTAACTTCAAACGCTTCACCTGATACAAGATGACTTCGAGGTTGGCTTAGTATTCAAATAGTTTTAAGTGTACCTGTCAAACTATTTATCGACGGGTACACCGGTTTTCATACAATATACATATAAAATAACTGTTACTAAATAATCCAATATCGCTATTAAGTTTCAGACTTAAATTGAGTAGCATCGTCAACTTATGTATGTTACTCGTACGACGCCATCACAGATGTTTAAACTACGATTTAGAAAGATTACATGTCAAGTATAATTCAAATCGAAGAGAATAAAGGTACAAAATATTAAATCGTAGTTCCGGAATTAATATTGAACGGATTGATATTTAAATCGTTTGTTTATACATAAAGGTGATTTCTGTTAAATTCACGAGCGAGTGATTGAATACCAAAATAATGTGTTCAGTGCATAATATAACTTTTATAATATAATATGAAGATAATATAATCGTATACACTAAAATTAATAATAATACATATTTTCACGAGCTTATAAATTAGCGATATCTATAAATTATTTTAGGCCGGGATGTTTTTCTTGAGCTGTATATGTTACAAAGTTTCTATCTGACCCAATAATGATGATTTGTAGTAATATACTGGTACTAATAATATTGCTAGTTTTATAATGTACGAGAATAACTCAGCATCACATTTGCAGGTGATCCTCGTAAAATGGAACGAGCCGTACCAAAAGCTGGCGTCATGCGACAGTTCGGGAGTGATCTTCGTGTGGATCAAGTACGAAGGTCGCTGGAGCATCGAGTTAATCAACGACCGCAGCACACCCGTCACGCATTTCTCCTGGTCACACGATGGCCGCATGGCACTCATCTGTTACCAGGTCAGTAAACAGCGACTATAGACAGTTCTGACGTGATCTTCTGTGGATCAAGTACGAGGGTGGCTGCAGCATTAACCGGTTTTTGTGTAGACACGAAATATAATGTAAGTATTTCTAATTAAAACTTACTTACTAAAGTTCGATTTTTATTTCTTGGTGAAAGAATTTTTAAAATTGATGATGATGATGATGATGATGATGACACTCAGCAATTTGAGATTTAAACTATCCTATCTCTCAAGTTGGATCGAACTGCACATGGTGTGCGAATTTTATTATAATCGGTTAAGTAGTTTAGGAGTTCATTGAGCACAAACATTGTGACATGAGATTTATATATATTAGATTAGATATATACTCGTAAATGTATAAACTTGACTAATAACAAACTTGACTAATAACTTTACCAATATTCATCGTACTTAATTTAATATAGTCCGTTACGAACTAGAACTTGTAGGCCTTCCTCAAATTTCCTGCGAAACTCAGTCCATGGCAACGATTACGCAAGCAATTCGTAGAATTAGAAAAATGTTTTATTCTTAATACTCGTTAAATAAAAGTACCCAACTGATTCCACTCAAGAATTGAAATTTGATATTTCTTGGAATCGGGGTCTTTTATCAAACTTATCGATAAAAAAGAAAAAGATTCAATTATATACCTTTAATAATAAAAATATTCGACTGATCAAACTTTGTATAAATAGTCAAGAATCTTAAAAGATTCATATAATTGTGACATTTGGTTAGTTTCCGATAGGGGCGTTGTACAAAGTTTTCATACGGACGAACGCTGTTGATTTTGTTTGCAAATTAATGTAGTCTGATAGTAGCTACACTGGACTATTTCATAGCCTGTAGTGCAGGCTGTTGGTAAGACTAGGATGGGCAATTCGCGAATACGGAGTAGTACAAAAATTCTACGGTGGCTAGAATCGTGAGGGCTCTCGCAAAGAGACACTCCAGTCCTAAGATAAGATCGATAAAACGAAATATAGACAAAATATAATTTTAATGCAACATTATCTATTCAGTTCTATATTTGTGGCGTCTAACTGTAGCTATTAAAATTAATACTACTGATGATATTATTCAAGGAATAATTCTAATAAATAAATTCAGCTGTATCAAATAGTATAAATATCATTATAATAGTCCTATGTAGTTACAATAAAGTATATTCGTTTGCCAGCGATATAGACAGCGTAAATGTTTGTAAGTATGAAAACTTTGTACAGCACCCCTAGCGGTAATGCAATTGTGCTAATTTATCATATTAGATAGACGTTACTTCTATAGTTTACTATACGTTAAATATCTATCGAAAACGATAGCAAACTCATGGTCCAGCCATAATACCGTAACATAAATAATATAAATATGAATTACAAAACATCAAGAAAATTTGTCATTAAGAAAAACCTACTTACTACACAAAAAGAATACTTGTCCGTATTATAGACTTCAGAAACTCATGGTAGAGCTACAGTGGCTCTACCATGAGTTATTTTTTTTGATAAGTATGTGACGTGTAAATTACAGAAGTCTTATTTACAATTTACAAAATTTTACGTTGTCGATATCTAAAGATATATCCAAACGAATGTAAATTCATGGTAATTACTGTTTCAATTTTATCTATATTCTATTTCGTTCGTTAAATTGTTTCCTAAAATTTTCATTTATTTATTCCCTCTCATCGTTATGTACTTAGTACATACAAATGAATAAAACATACAATTCGATCACCAGAAATTAAAATATTTGGCATTGTCTTTTTGTTTTCGCACACACGACAGCTTTCACTAATTGATATACGACCGACATCGACAGCGGGGATTATTGGATATAACATGTAATCCGTTTAAAAAGTTGTCCAGCGTTATATAATGTGACCTACACTTTCATTTTGTCTTTACCAAACATGATTGGAGCTGCTGCTCTGTAGGCTATAGTCTACTATCGATAGTATGTCTATAGTTTTACCGCGTGTCAAATTATCGACAAGGCATTTAGAGTAGCCAAAACCAAAATAAGTTTGCTTAACATTATGTTTTTTGTGTCGGGGGTTTTTAAAATTTTTAATTTAATTTCTTATTTTATACTTTTTAAAGGTAATTTATACTTATAATATCTCTGGTTAATAATAATATCTATGATAATAATATAAATTAATATCTATGATGCCACAAACACACAGACAGACACGTCAAACTTATAAAAGTTATTGTTTTGTGATGTACAAGTCATAACCTTTCATTTGATACCCCACTTGAGCATATTTGCAGACATTCGGTTTTTCTTCCCCACTTTAACCCCCCATAACTTTTAAACGGCTCAATCGATTTTCATCAAACATGTCTAAGAACACTCGCCCGTAAAACATCTGTAATACAAAAAAAAAACTAAATTGAAATCGGTTCATTCGTTCGGGAGCTATGATGCCACAGACAGACAGACACGTCAAACTTATAACACCCCTCTTTTTTGCGTCGGGGGTTAAAAATAAAAAAATCATAGCAACAGAGACGTGTGCTGTCTGCTTATCAAAATGAAAAATTAATAGCATTAGAGACGCGTGCCATCGTCTGCTCATCAAAATATAAAATTGATAGCCAAAGTAATGAGTGCTGTCTGCTTATCCAAAAAAATGCACCAAAAAATTCAAATGGTCCTCTGTTAACGTTAACTTGACACTGCCTAAGGAATTCTGAAGAGATCAAATAGGTAAAAATCTGAGCAAGATCAGAGTTATATGGCGGATGCATTATCTTTGCTGACTGGCGAAATATATGTAAACCACACAGCGTTAACTTAATAAAAATCAAACCCTTAATTCCATCCGCTTTTGTCCATTTCTTACTTAAATCTAATGAATTGTTGGCAACAGAGACCCGAACTTATCTATATAATAATAACAAGGCAGCAAAGGCTCGTAATGAACAACGCAATATCCTTGGAATGCCCTTATACACACAACACAGATATCATATGTTATCGACATTTTTTCACCAACTATTGATTCGAAAATTCGAAATAATTAGAAAAAATTCGTAACAATAGCTAATGACACGGTTCAAGTAACAATTAAATATCGTGTTTCGCTGTGTTTAAAATTTCACAAATGGGTCAAAACTAGACTGTGGTCAATTTTCAGGTTTTCAACTACACCGTAATAACAGAAATGCTTTGTTTTATTATTATAAAAATAACGGCTATTTAATCTACAACTGGGCGACCAGATCGAAGTGCATCTTTGACTTACTATTTTCAGAGATTGTAAAAATATTATATTGAACTTTCAAAATAGTATTTCATCTTTTAGCTTATTGTTATAATAATGAGTTGTAAACGTACAATTTTACGATAAAAGCGTAAAGAAACGAATAGCAAATAAAAACAGAAAATTTTAGGTTTATCTATGTTCCGGGACACATGGCAGTCGAATCGCGAGAGCGCACCCCGCCATATGCTCCGTATGGGCCCAGAGAACTCGGGGGGGTTTTAGTGGGTAGGCCGGTCCTCTATGACCGGAGAGCCCCGCACACGGCCGCGCCTTGCCAGCGCGGTGTCATGGTGCATAAGGTCGCATTTCCCTCCCTCAAAAAAAAAAGGTTTATCCATGTTACACTTACATAGACTTTCTTTCTGCAAGTACATAAAATTAACCCTACCTATTCCGAGCAGTAATTATGGCATTAATATTTATGGCGGCATGCTTTGTATATTTTTTTATTTATCGAATTTCTTTATTAGTTGCACACAATTTGACAGAATGGAAAATAAATATAAATTTAATTGAAATGTAACCTATATTTAATGTCATGAAAATATAGCAAAAAACTACAGTCAATGATATTTCATTACAATTTTATACATATTATATTCTTTAATCGGCTTTTTCTCCGACTTATTAAATGAATATATCATTTATTAAAGATAGACATAGACTTTAGATGTCAAATAAAAAAACAAATATTTTTTAATGTCAATTAAGTATATATAAAAATGCTACGAAGATCTAATATCGCACGCGAAGGAACTCCTCCCCCATCTCTCTTACATGACATACAACACTAAACACTCCACAGTATACAGAGATTGCACGTCTAAAAAGAGTGTGCGAAGACCAGATATACACTTAGTATGATAAACTAAATTTCATAATGTACCTGGTCGCTTCTGTTAATTTGACTATAAATCCAAGCATTAGAGCCTAAAGCACGGGACTTGAGTTGCGTAGATCTTTGGCGGTTCCAACTACATGGTGACACTATTGGCTACGAAGATACACTCGTGATGATGCATGATTATGATTGATAGAAAATTATAGGTTTGTAAACCAGCAAAGCGGTGGAACGATCTAAGCTATTCTCCTTCCTTCCCTAATAATTCTTCCTTCCTCTAATAATTCCCAATGTGAGGAGCTCACAGTATTTTATAGGAAATAAAAAAAATACGAACTACTAACCGAGTATAGACATATACGCTATACGGAAAACAGTTACCAAGCTATGATATGAAACCCCCAATTAGTTATTAATATGTAATTGCATAAACATCGATAAGCATACCTACATCAATTTTATCTTCAGTTGTTGGTCAGGTATTTAAGATTGATTACCCTACTAACTATCGACGCATAGATGATTTATAAACTTGCGCAAGAGTAATGTGAAAAATAATAATGGAACTTAGCTGTAACGTTTCGTAGAATTTGTCTACAGCGTTGCTACATATATTTTGCTACGGTCTACGACGGAAGGAAGGATATTTTGCATAAGTGGACTTATTCGGACATCTCTCAAATAAAAAATGAACATATAGGGTAGTGCACTTGTTTATTTCAATACGCCTGTAAATTTAAATAATAAAAGGAATAACGCATTCTGATAAGGTTAATTAATTATTTCCTAGTTTGTTTGTGCTTGATTAGAAATTACTACAGTATAAATGTAGTGATTTTAATATACAATGAAATTGCTCTTAAACAAATTGGCTCACTGGTAATTTACATCGCAATATTTCCTACATAAAATACTATGAAATTATGATACAAAAGTACCTGCAACTGTTGAACGTGCGTATGTATTAATGAAGTAAATGACAAGTTGCGTTGAGCCAACGCATTTCCTCTCTTTCGCATTCGCTAAATTACCGTATTTCTTATTAACGCGGGACTAAAACGCGTAACATCTTAGAGCGTTTATTTTTAACCGACTTCAAAAAAAGGAGTGTTCTCAATTCGACTGGTATAATTTTTTTATGTTTGTTCGCCGATTACTTCGCCATTTTTGAACCGATTTTGATGATTTTTTTTTTAGTTAGTAAGAAGATACTCCCGGAATGGTACCATGATGAGGATATTAGGTTCTGATGATGGGATCCAAGAGAAATCGAGGGGAACCGTCAAATTTTAAAGGCACATGTACCGCGTTTTACATATTTTCTAAAGTTATATTGGCATTTGCTTCTGGCAATCATAATGTTATGCTGCTGAGCTGATGCTGGAAGGTATAAGTCCTCAATTACTAGGAATTAGGAAATAGTTCTTTCAACATTGATATGGATTTATACTCCTCTTCGTAGCTTTTATGAAGAGAAGTACAGGTTCACTAAACATTTCTTTTGTTATGAGAAAGTACCATGAGACCAGGATCTGATCATGGCATCCCAGGAAATCGAGAGGAACTGTCGAAACTCACAACTGTGACTTGTCGATGTTTGAGCTTGATTAATTTATATTGATGTGCATATTACACTTTGGTGGGTTGTGACTGTAACTAAGAGTCTGATGATAAGGAAGAAGGACAGTCAAGGAAACCTCTCGACATTTTACAGTTACTACCTCGTAGTTAGACATTATACATTTCTATCTAAGAAAACTTTGCACCCTCTGTTATGAATACATCTTAAAGCATGTTTCATGATGTAGAATTGTAGACCATCGCCATTCGAGGGATTTCAAGAACAATGTACAGTTACATATGTTTGAGCCTACTTAATACTGTGCAATATGCCAAAACCTTCAATTCGTACAATAATAGAAATACCGGAAATACGAAGAATAATACAAAGAAATCCTCTACCTATTTCACTCTGAATTTAAGTTACGCAATCGCATCATCTCTAATAATGCTCGTTCGTCGTGTGGCCTACTCAACAGTTTGTTTAAATCTAAGTCAAACAATGCTATCCCTTCCAATGTTTTAACTCGACTCAAAGCAACATACACCTGCCCCTTGGCGAAGTTTTTCTTGCCAAGATCTATAACAGCTTTGTCTAGTATAGTTCCTTGTAATTTGTGAACCGTAACTGCCCAGCTTAAAATTAAAGGTAACATTCGGCGCTCAACATCTCCATATCCTTTTGTTGCCTGAAACGTCACAACATTTGATGTAACTGGTCATTTTCATTTTTCACTCTACTTCCAACGGTATCATCATCAAATTTAACTAACACACAATCCGGTAACTCTCCTTCTTCAATTTGTTTTCTCGAAGAGCAGGCCATACATTTTTTTAACAATGCCCATTGTTCCATTTAGATGGCCATCTGACACAGATATATTTCGCTTTAGCATAACGCGCGATTCTTCAGCTAACTTTAGCGATGACAATAAACCTCCACAGCTATTTACATCCTTCGGTATTACGTTGGGCGGTGGCGTCTTTCTATAAGTGGCAACCTCGCGAGACTCGTCTAAGGCGTTTATAGTATACATTTTATGTATTTTAGAATTTTCCGTTGTCATTTTATCATTGTAAGTGTCAACTTGTTTGACTGTAGGATAGAGTCGTACAGCAACTCCGTCCGCAAATTCCCCTGTCAAAGGTATTCTGCGTCGCTCACATAGCAATTCAAGTTGACTTGCAGTCAATTCACCGACTCGCAAGTTATTAAGCAAGTCAATGAATTCGGCATCATTTTGTTGGCGCTTGTTTATCGTTACTTCGCAAAACGAAAATTGATGCCACAACAGGTTATTGCGTATCAAAGAAAGGCGATGGCTACGACCTTCTATACTTTCATTAGGTACTTATATACTTGACATATACACTCTCATATTCGACAATCTATTTTCGCGCTCCTCTGGCGTCTCATTCATCATCATCTCTCATTGATTCTTTTTACTTTAGTTTTGATCTTAATTTTTTCCAAGCGTCCATCTATAATTTTCTGTCTTAAGTAACCATCTTTTCCTCATCCGAGAGGCATCCTTGCCAGGTCTACCTATCTCTAAAACTCGTAAAATAAACTAATTAAAAAAGAAACCGACTTCTAAATTGAAAAATCAAAAACTAAAAAACCAAAAAATGGTTAACTTAGCACAAAGTAATTCGAATTATGATTTACATGGAAAATAAACAATCAAGTACTAAAAAGTAAGAAACTACCCTTCACCTTACTATCTATCTCTGATAAAATAATTTTATACTGTTAAAATAATTTTATCTTGCTAAATTTTGTTAGATTAAAATACATTTAAATTACAAAAAAATATAATGTAAATATTGTTTATAGTTTAAGATTTAGGTAGATTGAACTGACGCGGGTGGAAATAAAGAAATTCTTAAGCTGTTAATCACAGTACTCATATTTGATTAAAAAACTTATTTCTTACTTTTTAGTACTTGATTGTTTATTTTCCATGTAAATCATAATTCGAATTATTTTGTGCTAAGTTAACCATTTTCTGGTTTTTTAATTTTTTATTTTTAAATTTTGAAGTCGGTTTTTTTTATTAAAAATTAGTTTTAATAATTAAGATCTTACTCATCTATATTTAGAGCTTACTTTAGATCGTGTCAACTGTTTGTTCCGTTGACCTGACCCGTCGCGACGATTCATTTTGCGATAATAAAACGTACCTATTGCTTTAAAGTTAGAGTTTATTTTAATTTGATTCAACGTAAAGTAACGTAAGTAGCGGCCACGTTAAGAAATCGACATTGCATTGCATTGCGCGTTGATACTCGTTTAATCGTTTACGAATTTAACTAGTAGATCAGAGAACGGTAGACCGTCGAAGCGTTGAATGCACGTCGACGGTTGATTTAACTAGTCCGTCTATTTAACGCTCATGTCTAATTCGTTTGCGCGAGGGATGGGGTCAGGCGGGTCGGATAATCTGTGATGGACGTGCAGGATATCTATTAGGTACCCCCGTGACTCCGTTGGAATGACGTCAATACTGGCAGATTTCACCAAACATAAGTATTTGCGTCAATAGGACTATTCATACGTACATTCTTTGTCAACCTTTATTTGTAACATTTAATTTTAAGCAGAAATTCATGAAAGATTTTATTTACTCCTTTCATCATTATTACTTTCATTACATTACATCACATTATACTTTCATTTATTTCGTTTAAACACAAAATAAAGGCTCGTTTACTTTCAAATTCATCTTACCAGAATGTCTCGTACGAGGGTCAAACTGAAAGTTCTTAGAAAATCAAAAACTGATAGTCATTAGCCAGTTATTAGTTTTATTATATCTTTTCAAAATATTGTCCATTCACGTCAATACAACGCTGCATGCGATGGAACCACTGGGAAAAGCATTTTGCCCACTCGTCCTTAGGGGTCTCTTCAATGGCATCGCGATACGCAGCCACCGCTTCTTCAGCATTCATAAACCGCTTTCCTTTAAGTTTTTCTTTAATTTTTGGAAATAAATAAAAATCACAAGGCGCGAGGTCGGGGCTATACGGCGGGTGACCCAGTAATTCAACGTTTGATGTCGCCAAATAGTCGATCGTTCGCTTGGCGGTGTGTGACGAGGCGTTGTCGTGGTGAAGGAGGATCCTACTGCGAGGTCGTTTCTCACGAACTTTTTCCAAGACAAGTGGCAAACAATTGGTAGTGTACCATTCTGCAGAAACTGTTTTTTGATCCTCTAACACAATTGTTGCGAAATGACCTATCCTTCCAAAGAACGAGGCCACCATTTTTTTCCCGCACTTCGATCTCTCTTCACTTTAGTTGGCAACTCCTCGAAAGGAAACATCCACTGAGCAGATTGTCTTTTGGTTTCAGGATCATAACAGTAAATCCAGCTTTCGTCACCTGTTAGTATGTCGAACACAGCATTTGAGTCACCTCCGTTAAATCTTTCAATCATTTTACGGCACCAATCCACACGATGGAGTTTTTGAGCCTCAGTCAAATTATGAGGTATCCACCGGGCGCAAAGCTTCCTGACCGCTAAATGTTCGTGGAGGATTTTCTGCACTTGACTCATACCGATGCCTAAGCTTGTCCGAATCTGCTGATAGGTCACTCTTTTATCAGTCTCTATCATACGCCGCACAACACAGATGTTATCTTCAGTCGTCGCCGTAGAAGGCCGTCCCTCACGTAAAGCATCAGTGAGATTAGTGCGACCACGTTTAAACTCATTAAACCAGTTGTAAACAGTCGCACGAGATGGGGCTTCATCGTGAAAGGCCAATCGTAGTCTATCATAACTTTCTTGTTGACTTAAATGACATCGAAAGTCATAAAAAATCATTGCACGAAAATTTTCTCGTGTTAAATTCATGTTGACGTGACACAGGCAATTTTCAATTTGCCGCCAAATCGTAAAACAAATGACAAATGAATGAAATATATACTCAGTAATATTGGCAAAGAGTTCTATTTTCAAATTTTAGAATTACTTTTTTATTATATTGTTTATAAGTGGCCAGTTCTAAGAACTTTCAGTTTGACCCTCGTATATCTGTTCTGAATACAAAATACATTAATATTTTCATAATAGGATCAAACTATTTACCCGAAGGCCTTGAACATTTTAATTAACCATCCGCCTGTGTCTAGACTTTTATTTGATTTACCAGGTATTTTAAGAGACTACTTATTTAGCCTTGTTGTTTAATTTAATTTAAATTACTTGAATCTTGTTCCAACATAATACAATGCTTATTACCTAGTTTTTTACATATTCTACTATATATGCTTAGCAAACGTGCTAATGGTTTTTAGAATATATTGATGCAATCTATCTTTAGTGTGATAAAACTTATTAATGAGTCTTTCCAAATCATACGGTATTTTTTTATTATTCTTGAATCCTACAAAATATTTATTCAAATAAAAAACACTCGACAGCATTTGTAGCATTTTGACATAATTGTGTACTTTATTGGTTGAGACTTTATGAACTGGATTTTTTTGGGTATACATTAGTTAGTTTAATATACCTTGAATTACGAGTATGTTTAAGTTTGCTTTCTTGGTTATTCAATAAATAAGGAAAACGTTAGTATAAAAAGGATAATTCTCAAAAATCTTCATGCAAAACTGCAGTTTCATATTAACACATTTATATATTTTTTTAATTAAATATAATTCAAAACTTTTTATTTTTATGATTTTGAGGAAAACTTACAGCGAATTCGAAGTGTAGATTAAATAAAGTAATTAAAAAAGGAACGGGTAAGGTCGTTATACATTTTTTCAATTTTCACAAAGAAGTGTAAATCAAGTCGATATCATGTCGCAGCCAATGTTAAAACACTGTGAGGATCTAACAATAAATGAATTTTGGTGGTAATTGGTCGATGCAAACGTATTATGTACATACAGTAAGCATGTCGTTTGTTCTAAGTGTATTTATAGTAATTCTGGTGAATCTATATAACCCTGAATTATTTTAAGGACCCAGGATATATCAGCCATTTGACGTCGTTTATGTAAAGATAACATATGAAAATATTTACATCTTTTCTCATAATTTTAAAAAATCTACGGCTTTTGTATTGTTCTTGTAATATATTGAATATTGTTTATTGCTATACATTGACAAATAAACAAGCAGACTGCCCAACTGATGTTAAGTGGTTACAACCGCCTTTAATACACGTGGTTCCTGTTAGATTCATAGCAATACCTTATGCTATTCTGCTTTGGAAATTTTTATTGTGATATGATTGAAAATGTGTAAATTATATTGTTTACATGTAAATTATTATATTATGAAAATAATTTTGTTAAATGTCATATGTTTTATGCTGCTTTCTGATATTCCGAATTAAATTCTGTTAACTAGAACCGGACATACAAAACCATATTGCATGTAGATGTTGTGTAACTAAATACACATATAATTGTACAGACCTTACTACGTTCGTTCAGATGTTTCTGTCTTACCTACGTTACGTAATTTTTTACGTTATCTATAGAATGGTTATGTAGAAGCTATTAATAACGGTCTTCGTTGTATTAGCATAATGTTCTAGTTCTGTCTATTTCGCATATACTTCTAAGTGTGTCGCTCTAAATTCAAACTCTAATATACCGCCTAATACACTCTAAACTCTAATATACCGCCTAATACACTCTAAACTCTAATATACCGCCTAATACACTCTAAACTCTAATATACCGCCTAATACACTCTAAACTCTAATATACCGCCTAATACACTCTAAACTCTAATATACCGCCTAATACACTCTAAACTCTAATATACCGCCTTATACACTCTAAAATACCGCCCTTAATGGAATCGTACTGAACTACAATTAGTACTGTAAGTTCTTTAATTACCACTCATCAAAAACTATTATAATTCATGGCAAATTGGATCCTACACGATTGCATCTTGACTATTTTAATCCAATGGTAGGTTGATAGGATGCATGAAACACTGTCGATTTGTAAAGATAAAGTAACTTGTTTTTTATTATTTCAGACCTCGTCTAAGCGTAAAAACGATAACAACAAGAATGTGATATTCGTCTATAAACAGACAGATAAAACTTAACGAGATCAACGTTAATATTATTTAATGATTCAATTCACCAATGATGTCTAAGCAGTATCATGTGGACTCATGTAAATTAGCCAATGCGGGACCAAACAATTCAAGAAAGCGTTATTTTTTACAATTTTATCCTTACCAATTGGCAATGTTTAATACTTTTCCATTAAATCGGTTATATACGACTGTGTATGTAAAAGGTTCCAAAGAATTAATCACATTCGGGAGATTTAATGTTACTTAATAGAGTAACACCGCGTTTCAGTGGACAGACTGTACGAGCCTGTACAGGGCTAGCCTGGTGAAAGAAGTTTAATGGCCGTTTTCACCAACCTTGTCTTAGCTTAGGTGACTCCTAAGTGACATGCTGTCACTTTTTATATTAACTGAAAAGAGTGAGACAGCATGTCTCTTAGGAGTCACCTAAGCTAAGACAAGGTTGGTGAAAACGGCCATAAATCTTTCTTCATGTCATCTTAAAGATGACAAATAATTTTGCCCTCTATATCAAGAATTTATAATCATTCAAATAATAATGCGTCGGCTTATGTAGCAATATCAATCTTCCTTTCTATTCCTTTGATGGAATATCGCGGTTACGAGTCCACGAGGTAAAGAAAAGACATTGGCAATGTCATCTCGATACAATCACTCAGTGCTGACTGCGTGATTCGAATCCCTTTGAGATATACCAGACACAATCGGAGTAATGCGTACCACAGTGTGTGGCCCGACAGTAATACTTATTGCGAGAATGGAAAATTTTGGCGCTAGGGATATGTCTATAAAAGTTCTTATTCGTGTTCGTGCTTATACAAATGTTGCTATATTTATTAACGACGATTATAATCAGACTCTATATTATCCTCTACTTCAGAAATATAAAAATTCATTGCTTCCAATTTTTATTAGTAATACCTAAACTGGCTGAACCGGAGAATATCGTACCGCCTAACAGACAAATAATAACGTGAGCTATCAACTATGAAATAGCGGAATTTGGAAACAGACATCATTTATTTTCCCTGGTTTATTCTAATATTTGAATAATTCTGTTATTCTTGGAGGATCCAACTAATATAATACTGTAAAACAGTTCAACTTTTCTTATGTAGTAAGAGAAATAATTCGAAGAAATTATGTCACAAAGCAAAAGATTTTATCTCGCGAGAGGAAGTTAAGACCTAGAACAATGTCGCGTATTTTAAAAGATGGTTTAGGACATGCTGACTATAAGAGATCCACTGGTCTTTTAATGTATTAAAGTATGTAGTTAGTAATGTTTTGAGTATAATAAATGTGAAAATGAAACCTTAATTTCATGAATTTGTTTGAATTGCGATTTGTTTGTGCAAACTTTGTCTATTTTCGATAAAAATACTCGAAGACGGCCAATTATTGATATCTTTCGGTATGCGATAGAAAGTGTTGTTGACTAGGGAATATTAATTCAGGCAGCCCGGTTTAACCCACAATAACGGCGCTGGCGTAAGATTTGTTAGGTATTTAACAGGAATGCGAACATTTTCGCCTGCCGGAATATATACGGCACGGCAAATTTACTTAAGAGGCCTACACGATTTATTATAATAACAAAATGAGATGACGGGCGCTTGAGAAGTAAGCGGAATGGAATCTGCTCACAAAATCGCCTCCGCCCGCTTTGGGTTCGGCATAATTAGGATATTGATTGATCATCGTGACTGTTTATAATTCAGACAGCTGTGGAGGACGAGCGTGGACCCGTGACGCCTTGGCTGTGTATAACATTAGGCAGAATAAACATTATACTGTCCTTGTGATATACTGGATATAATAACTAATCATTTCTAGCAAATATCGGTATAGATAATTCAATCTCTGTACTATATCATTGACATACTCGCAAGATGTTTTAAAGTGCCCTCGTAATTAAAAATGATTTTACTAATGAAATATGTTTTCTAGAAAAGATAATATTCTAATAATATCCATAGTCTGGATACTATTTAATATCTTTAATTACGATTCCAAAGTAAGAAATACGCGTTTAACATAGTGCTTTATAGAACGTGTCTACTTTTAATATCGTAATAGTATTTCGAATATTTTGCATAATAAATTATAGATCAAAGTGATAGCTTATTATTACTACCTATTTCTTCTTTTTCTATTTCTATTACAAACAAAAATCAGAATCTGTATTTACGAGCTATACACGGGATGCGGGTTCGCAACCTGCCACTTCTGTTAATTGAGACTTCCAAATTACTTACTACGTTAAGCTTTTAGGCATAATTATGTTCCCATATTGAAACAAAAATAGCTTACCTATATGTAATTAAATAACTTGTATTCTTGGTTTGAGAAATAAATGAATTTCTGTTTTTGTATGTAATCGTATTCTACGTCATTGTTTTCGATTTAAAACGGCAACAATTAATTTACATTTCGCATTTTATTGTACATAATGTAAGTATAAAATGATGAAGATCGCGTACAAAAAAAAACAAAGCGAACAAAAAGTGCGTAATTTTTATTTAAAGACATTTCTGATTGATTAATAATAAGGAAATATTTATTTTATTAGACTAATTAGTCTAGCCAAAAGTAAGTACAATCAAGCTTATATTTTACGATATATATATATACATATATATCTTTTGATAGAAATATGTATTACACACGCTCTATGAAACTGGTAATCTACTTACAAATGATACCTGTGACGTCGGCAATAAGGCTCGTTGTACAGCTACAGACATCAGCCGGATCATGTACGTACCGACATAATTTTATTGGTACTCTATAGACATAATTATTCATATATGCTGCACGCGAATCACACGTGATAAGCACGGACTAGTAACGTGGCTTCCAAAATATTTTTTCAGTGACGGTGCATCTGCAGTCTGTAGATATAAATCGAGCTTAATGCTTATGTTTTCGTATAAGGTTTCTTATAGCTTAGCGTCCTTAAGGGGAGTAGGCCACCCCCTTCTGGGGTGAAAAGCCATACATAACCCTGTCCCAATGTGAGGAGTATGCAATTCAAAGCATGTTTTTCAGGGGATCAATTAAGTTATACATTTCATCCAAAAACTGCGTGAACTTCTCTTACTGTCTGGTATGGCACTTTTATGAATGAATTCTTGTATTCCAACGCGTTGTATATATTTAGCCCGTTCCGTGGCAACTACTGCATCAATAAAGAAAGCAAACACTTTAAATGGGAGTGATCCTAGGAATACTAATATTAGTGTTGCCAACAAAAAATAACAGTTTCCAAGTTTAAGTTGGTATACAAAGAATAACATATCTATAAGAGTTAGTATTAGATTTGTCTTCGATAGTGTCGCTAGATATACTTTAACTTCTGATAAAGTTAAAAGTAGCTTTGGGTTTAAAATTTAGAGAAAAATAAAACCTTTCTTTTGGTTTAAATAAAAAAAAAATAAGTCGTTAACCTAGTCTGTTCCACAGGACGGGTTCGTGTTGGTCGGGTCGGTAGCCGGGCAGCGCTACTGGTCCTCGATGCTGTCACTGGACGCGCGCATCACCTGCGGCTGCTGGACGCCCGATGACAACCAGGTGTACCTGGGCACGGCGTCCGCGCAACTCGTCGTCATGGATGTGCACGGCGCGATGGTGTCGCAGGTATGTAAACAGTGTGGCGTTAAGGGAATCAATTAAAAGAAAGATTCATCTTCCTTACGCACACAAATTTATTGAACGGGTCGGAGTAAGGAACCGGTCACAATTCCTTTATCTGGTGGAAGGTAGATTTGCCTATTACTCCCCTGCGACGAAGTCCAAGAATGCGAGGAGTGGCCGAGGAGTTCCCAGGTCTTCAAAGCAGAAGGAGGACGTCCAGGTAGTTCAGAATAAGAATAGAGGTTGGCCAACCGTGTAGGTTGGCCAACCCTTGGACCCTTGGACCCTAGATAAGTAGGGTTTACCACATAAAAAATTAATATTTATAAAAACTATTTTTGATGATAGTAATAAGCAACGATCGCTATTAAAGGAACGTTTATAAAATTTAAAGTTGACACGAGAAGAACGTAACGTAGGTGTCTCATACGGAGGCAATCGAAATCAAACTTGCGCTTAATTTGCAATAAATTTATTAAGGAGCAACTACAATATCTTACTTTACAATAAGTATTTTTATAAAAACTAAGCATGCGTCCGGCGGTCACGAGTAGTGGTCGAACAAACCATAGTCAGAGGTCCGGTCTAACGGGACCGATCCGAACACGCCCCACTCGTCGCTTCCCCACTGTGAGTCACGTAACTCGGTGCGTTAACATCCTCCGGGGCGTTGAAAACCAAAGGGTTTCAAAGAGAAGTTAAAATTATCGCAAAGTCTCAGCATCGGCTTCCATTTGTGAAGGTAGCACACACAATCTGCTGACTGCACGTCTTATGACTCCTTTATGTGTAAGAATGTCGGCTACTCGGCTAACGCCATCTATCCCGGGGTACAATCGTGTGATCCGGGCTAGTCTCCATTGTAGTGGTGGTACATTATCTTCTTTTAAAATCACCATATCCCCAACTTGCAATTCTGGCTGTCGCCTCTTCCATTTCGATCGCTGTTGGAGTTCAGCAACATACTCCTTACGCCATCTGTCCCAAAAATGTTGCCTTAATTGCTCGATGCGGGCGTACCAATTTGGGTTCTTCGAGGTAACTGGCAGTGACGGCAATGATGTGAGGGGTCTTCCAATCAAATAATGCCCAGGAGTAAGAGGATTGAGGTCATTTATATCGGAAGAGAGAGGGGTCATTGGTCGGTAATTTAAAATTGCCTCTACCTGTGAAAATAATGTGGTAAGCTCTTCAAAGGTAAGAGAAGTATGCCCTGCAACTCGACGTAAATGATGTTTACAAGCCTTTACGGCACTTTCCCAAATTCCGCCGAAGTGCGGACTTCTGGCAGGACTATATTTGAACTGTATATTATTAGTATTTGTGAAATCATAGATTGACTGACGACTGGATCGTAAGAGCCTGTCAAGTTCATTGTTTGCACCTCTAAAATTTGTGCCGTTATCGCAAAAAATGACTGCTGGTTTACCTCGTCGTGAGACAAACCTACGTAATGCTAAAATGAAGGCTTCAGTGCTCAAATCACTAACTAACTCAAGATGAAGGGCTTTAGTGGTCAAACATACAAATAGACATAAATAACATTTAGAAATTTTGTTTCCTTTCCCTTTACGACTAGAAATCATAAATGGCCCGGCCATGTCCACACCACAAGAGTCAAAGGCAAACGAAGGATTGCACCTCTCCGCGGGCACATTACCCATCATAGGCTGTATAGTTTTACCCCTGTAACGTATACACACCATGCAGTGTGTATGCTACACTACGCGCCAAGTCTCTGCCTCCTATTGGCCAATACTGCTCTCGCACAGAAGCGAGTAGCAATTGCGGTCCCGCGTGAAACAATTGCAAATGAAAATGTCTCATTATTAATTTTGTGAGATGATTCTTGCCATCTAAAATTATTGGGTGTTTCTTTTCGAAAGTAAATTCTGTATTTTGAATTCTCCCGCCAACTCTCAATATGCCGCTCGAGTCAATAAATGGAGCAAGCGATATAAGTTTTGACTCCCTACGAGTGGTTTTTTGTCGGAAATAAATTTCATGTCACTTGCGAACGCTTCATGCTGACCAATCTTAATCAAATATAAATTCGATTTATTTAACTCACATAAATCTAAGGGACCACTTATTTTGTTTTTGCCCTTTTGACAATTATTTATAAAGCGAAGAATATAGCGCAACCATACGTTTAAGTTTTTCATAATTAGAATATTTTGTAATATCAATAAAACTTTCTTGTACCGTTATATGACACGCAACTGTACACGGATCTTTAGTAATTCTAAATTCTGGTAGTTCAATAGGAGTATCTCTTTGCATTGGCCAGTCTGATGGTGGAGACTTGAGGAACAAGGGTCCCTCCCACCAAAGAGAAGAAGCCTGTAAGCTTGCCGGATCGGTGCCTCTGGACCCTATGTCCGCTGGATTTTCAGCTGTAGGTACATACTGAAAGATAAACCCGGAAGTTAACTCATTGATTTCATTAACTCGATTGCCAACAAAAACCTTTAAATCACGTGACTGTGTTTTAAGCCACCCCAAAACTACCATGGAGTCTGTCCAAATATATTTATGTGTTATATCACATCGTAGGGACTGCAGTACTTTATTACACAGTCGAGCACCTAGCAAAGCACCACAAAGTTCCATCCGAGGGATTGTGATCTGCTTCATAGGTGCCACTCGTGCCTTCGCGCAAAGTAGTTTAACCATAACGGCGCCACTCCTTGACTCTGAACGCAAATAAACGCATGCAGCGTATGCTTGTTGCGAAGCATCGGTGAAGCAATGTAATTGAATGTTTAATGGACCGTCACATAAAACATATCGTGGAATTTGGATAGAACCCAAAATACAAAAATCATTAATAATTTTTAACCACGCTTTAGAATAAATATCAGGTACAGGATCATCCCAGTCCAGCTTCGTACCCCATAGCTGTTGGAGTAGAATTTTAGCTACTATCACACACGGACAAAGTAGCCCCAGTGGGTCGAAAATTTTACAGGTATTAGAGATTATTGACCTCTTTGTGATGGACTGGGTCGAATTTACATTTGTGGAAAAATATAGCATATCAGTTTTTGGAAAATAATTAAGGCCGAGCACAGTAGATTCCTTAGAAAAATCCAAGGTTTTATATTGATCACATTCTTGGGCAAACAATTCAGAACAATTAGTTCGGAATTTACGCAACGGTAAACATGCTGAGTTTAAAACATTTATTACTCCATTCAAAATATATTTAAGATCTTCTACAGAGTCTGATCCTGTGTTTAAGTCGTCGACATAAAAGTCGTGTTGAATAACTTGAGCTATTTTGCTATCCTTACATTCCATGGCTAACTGTTGGAGACAACGTGTGCTTAAAAATGGCGCCGAGGCCATGCCGTACGTAACAGTATTGAGCTGTAGTACGTCAATCGGTTTGGTAGGTTCGTCACGCCAAAGTATTAATTGATAATTACGTTGTGAGTTATCAATTTCAATTTGCCGGTACATTTTCTCTATGTCGGCTACAAGAACATATTTATGCTGCCTGAATCTTAATAAAATTGAAATCAAATCACTCTGAACAACTGGTCCAACCATCTGAATGTCGTTCAAAGATTTTCCTGTGGAAGTTTTGAAAGATGCGTTGAATACAACCCTAAATTTCTGGTTGTGTTCCTGACTCTTTACAGGATCTTTCAGAGCAGAAAAAACATGTTCTTTTATTACGCAGTGGTGTGGCATAAATACACCAAATTTAGGCCTATCAATCTTGGATAAATGACGCAACTCTGCATATTCATGAATGAAATTTTTGTATGTTTTTTTTAAGTTCGGATTTTTCAAAAATTTAAGCTCTAAGCTTTCGAAACATTTTTTAGCAATGTGAAACGACTGTCCAAGTGCCCTTTCAGGTACCTCTTTCAGTGGCATATGCACTGAGAATCGTCCACTAGGCAAGCGTGAAACGGTTTCAGTAAAATGAGATTCGCAGAGCTTTTCCTCCAAGGACTGGGTTTTCATAGGCTGAATTTCATCAATTGTCCAAAATTTTTCAAGGGAATCTTTGATTTCCTGACTAAAATTGCAATGAATATTTTTATTATATTGTTTATTTATAATAGGCCCAGATATTAACCAACCGAGCTTAGAATCCTGTAGAACAGGTTTTTTATTGCCCAATTTAATAATATTGGAATTTATAATCTCCCAATACACATCTGCCCCTAACAAAATATCTATGTCTGCGGGACAGTAGAAGGTAGGATCAGCCAATTTTATATTCTCAGGTAAACTTAAATTATCAAAATTTATTTCGAAATTAGGTAAAATTCCTGTAATTTTAGGCACAACCAGACAGTTAGTTTTAATATTAAATTCAGTTATTCGCGATTTTATATTTAAATGACAAGCGCCTCTAATACATGGCCTGACACAGCTGGTTCCTCGCCGACGCGAATCCCAGATGTGGAGAGCCACGAACCTTCCCTTTTAAACCTTCTGCTGACTTCTCATCCGGAGGGCTACCGTGTCTCTGTGGACGCTCCACTTGGCTCCTCGGATCACTGCCTTGTACGGAGTACAGTGCCACTCACTTCGCCGCGACCGCGGGTTGCAGGCAGCCGTCGTGTGTGGCACTATAAGTCAGCAGATTGGGATGGGATGCGGTCCTTTTTTGCGTCCTATCCATGGAGGCAGGTTTGCTTCGCGGAGAGTGATCCGAACGTCGTTGCTGACTTAGTTACTGACGTGGTGCTGCAGGGTATGGAACTCTTCATTCCGTCATCTGCAGTCCCTGTTGGTGGTAGGTCTAGGCCCTGGTTTGGTGTATCCTCCAAAAAAGCTTCTCGCAGGAAGCGGGAGGCATACCAAGCTTGGGTCAAAGCTGCGACGGCGCGAGACATCAATGCCATCACTCTAAAAAAAGAGTATAACTTTGCCTCCAGGTCACTCAAGAGGGATATTGCCAGGGCGAAGTCGGAGCACATCAGTAGAATTGGCGAGAGATTGGAACGTCTTCCTTCGGGGACTCGTGCATTTTGGTCTCTCGCCAAGGCTATTGAGGGAAATTTTTGTAAGCCATCCTTTCCTCCCATTCACGCGGGAAATGGTTCGTTGGCCCATGACGCAAAGGAGAAAGCCGATCTTTTGGGCAAAATCTTTGCGTCCAACTCGACGTTGGATGACAGGGGACAAACGCCACCATCAATAACGCGGTGTGAGCCTTCTATGCCGGATATCCGGTTCCACCAAAGCTCAGTGCGTTTAGCGCTTTTTTCCCTGGATATCCACAAGTCAAGTGGGCCTGATGGTATTCCTCCTGTCGTGTTGAAGACGTGCGCTCCAGAGTTGGCACCTGTTTTGACGCGTCTTTTTCGGCTCTCTTATTCTTCTGGCGTCGTCCCAATCTCATGGAAGACAGCCTTAGTGCACCCGATCCCTAAAAAAGGCGACCGCTCTGATCCGTCCAACTATAGGCCTATAGCCATAACCCCCCTTTTCTCGAAGATAATGGAGTCCATTATCAACCGCCAGCTCCTTGGGTACCTAGAGGATCGCCAGCTGCTTAGCGATCAACAATACGGTTTCCGTAGAGGTCGTTCGGCTGGTGATCTTCTGGTGTACCTTACGCATCGTTGGGCACAGGCGATCGAGACAAAGGGAGAAGCTTTAGCGGTTAGTTTGGACATAGCGAAAGCTTTCGATCGGGTATGGCACAAAGCGCTTGTTACAAAACTTCCTTCCTATGGGCTTCCCGAGAAATTATGCGGATGGGTCACCAACTTCTTATCAGACAGAAGCATAAAGGTAGTAGTCGACGGTCAATGCTCTGACTTGTTGTCTGTGAATGCTGGTGTTCCTCAAGGCTGTGTGTTGTCGCCTACTTTATTCCTTCTGCATATTAATGATATGTTGCAAATCAGCGGCATTCATTGTTATGCAGATGATAGCACGGGTGACACATTTTATACCGGCCGAACCAATATTTCTCGGGAAAACGTCATCGAGAGTCGAAACAAACTTGTGTCTGAAATTGAGACTTCTTTAAAGAAAGTCTCAGATTGGGGTAGACTTAATTTGGTCCAATTTAACCCCACAAAGACTCAAGTCTGCGCGTTCACTGCAAAAAAGCTCCCGTTTGTCGTGTCTCCTCGTTTTGAGAGCACTCCCTTAACCGCCTCAGCCAAAATTGGGATTCTTGGTGTCGACATATCGAGCGTAGTTCAGTTCCGTGGTCACTTAGAGGGTAAGGCTAAACTAGCCTCGAAGAAGCTTGGTGTGCTCAATAGATCGAGGCGGTATTTCACACCGGCCCACCGTCTGCAACTTTATAAGGCACAGGTCCGGCCTCATATGGAATACTGTTCTCATCTTTGGGCAGGGGCGCCCCAATACCAGCTTCTCCCTCTAGACCGGATTCAACGGAGAGCGATTCGCATCGTCGACCACCAGGAAATTTCAAGTCGGCTTGACCCTTTGGCATTGCGTAGAGATGTAGCTTCTCTCTGCATACTCTATCGCATTTACTACGGAGAGTGCTCGAGGAATTGTTTGGACTGATCCCTGCTGCTACTTTCCGACATCGTTCCACGCGACAAACCTTCCATCCTCACCATCTCAATACTTGGCAGTCCACCACTGTGCGTTTCTCAAGAAACTTTCTGCCTCGCACAGCTAAACTGTGGAATGAATTGTCGCCTGCAGTGTTTCCGAGCCGTTACGATATCCAAACTTTCAAGGAAAGAGCGTACTCCCATTTAAAAGGCCGGCAACGCGCTTGTGACTCCTCTGGTGTTGCGGGCGTTCATGGGCGGCGGTAATTGCTTACCATCGGGTGATCAGTCTGCTCGTTTGCCCCCTATCACATAAAAAAAAAAAAAAAATACAACTAACCGCGTTGTTAATACCACAGATATTTACTTGACTAGAAGTGTCACAATCTAAACCCAGCTTTCGTTGGAATCCTTCCGTGATAAATGAGGACTGACTACCGGTATCTAAAAGTGCGCGCGCAACACAAGTATGATTATTTATAACAATATCGACTAGAGCAGTGGAGAGCAGTACTTGGCTTTGCACTAAAGTCGCCGAAAGAGAAACGGGAGGTGAAGTACTCACCGTCAGCACTTCTTTATGTAATAGTGAGTTGTGTTTTTTCTTACACGACTTACATGCTCCCTTCATGTTACAGTAAAACGACGTATGACCCCCACGTAAACAATTCTTACAAACCTTTAATCTCGTTGCCTCGCTTATCCTATCCTCAACGCTTAATAACTTAAACTTCACACATTCGTGAAGTAAGTGACTATCATTACATAAGACGCAATTAGTAGGTTTAACTAATGAGGCCACGAAACTGTTCGTACTTCTAGGCCTTACGTCTCTGTGAGCAGGTTTTTGCTCAGAGCGATTACCGCTAGCATAGGACGTTTCCAACACATCTGCACGACTACGTAAAAAATTATAAAACTCTTGCAGTGTGGGCAGGTCAGTCATACCACCTTTATACTCTTCCCATTTCCTGGTAGTATTCATGTCTAATTTGGATCCAACCATATAAATGATGAGAACGTCCCACTTATCAGTAGGCAACCCTAAGCTCTCCAAACAACGTAAATGTTTTGACACATGATCTACAATAAATCGCAATGCCTTAAAAGATTCCTTCATTAACGATTCAATTTGAAATAAAGCCTTCAAATGGTTATTTACTAATATGTTTTTATTGTCATAGCGCTGACATAGTAGATCCCAAGCAACACGATAATTTTTAGCACTTATTTCAATTGATTTTATTACTAGCGCAGCACTACCTTGCAAAGAAGAACGCAGGTAGTGAAATTTATTTATGGGTGGAATATTTTCACAATTATTTATCATGGATTCAAAAGAATCTTTAAATTCCATCCAATTCAAATAATTACCATCAAATGTGGGTAAGTTTATAATTGGTAGCCGAATAGAATTAAACACGTTCGATTGACTACTACCAACACTACACTGATCATCCTTTATAGCATCCGATTTAATTTTTTGAAAGGCGTTAAGTAATTCTTGTCCGATTGATAGCACAGAAAAAAATTGACTTTCAATTTCATCCCGCTCCTTTATTTGCTCATCTGAATCCCAGTGTAGTATGTCGATACTGTTTTGCAACTCATCATAAACTGTCAATAGATCTTGTACTTTATTTGCCTTTAATTCCAGCTCCCGATTCTTAGTAGAATTAATTTCACTTGATGGTAATTTACTAAAGATATTTAAATAATCAGAATACTTTGTTAATCTGCCTTTAATAATGCCGCGACGCTTAATAAGTCTAGATAATTCAATCTTATCGTCACTAGCCAAATTACTAGCGTCCTGTTTATCATCCATGTTTATATTTCAAAACAATAAACGGCTTTGGTAAGCAATGAAATAGACAAAACTCAAACTTGGTGAGAATTATGGCTTAAGCTCACGATCCAGAAGTCGTAGTCGTGTCGGATGGTTAGACGGCACCTCGCCGCAGCACGACCTTCGCCCTCTGACGACTCGCGCGCCGGTCGGGCCGCAGGCCTGGAATTGTGCCGCAGAAAGATTTAAAGCAAGCGTTAATTAATTAACTACCTACAAGCATTAATCGAATGATTATTCGGCAACTTTATTAGCCCAAGGGAGATTTCTTTCGAGACTGTATAGATTAGACTTAGAATGTACTCGTAAAAAAAAATTATAATATATACAAACTACAGTAAACTATTTTACCGACACAAGAAAAGGTATAAAAGAAAGTATATAGCCTAAGTATGAAGTACCTGGATGTGTTAATGTATACGGCGAAAAAACGTGCTGCCGAGTGTTTTGAACAACTTTTCAGATGAGGATCATACTCTTCAGTAAATATGTGTGTAAAAATGTACTCACGTATTGTTGACTAATTACATAGTTGAATAATTACAAACACTTGAATAAACTCAATACTGCCTATTAAAAAAAAAAAACATTTATCATATCTGAAAACTTATTTCAAAGCTATAATTTTCGGCAATTTGATCTTTAGATTTTTAAATATTTTATAATTATATATTGTGTTAATGTTGATACAAAGATTAGCATTAGGTATACATTTATATGTCAACAATAATATAGTAATTATCCTAAAGGCCTCTACTTAAAGTCTTAATTCAAGCCAATTCTCTGGCCCTACTAGCAGCAGTAGCACTTCGTTGTGAAGCCATAAGTCTAAAGTTGGTAACACAAGTCGCAACGTCACGCTAACGCAGTGGCGTTAACGTTTGCGGAATAAATAGCGTGTGGCATTTGTCTAGGGGGGCTGATTAGCTAAGCTTAGGTACTGAAGTCAACTGGCAGGTAAGAACCAGAGGGCCTATAGACAAGATGCCTTTCTATTTTCGTAATCGCTTCGCTAAAATAAAAAATGTATGGTATTGACTTAACCGATCGCTTGACTTTTCGAGTGGTTATGTCAATACCACTTGTCTAGGCCCTCTGGTCGGTAGATGAGCTATATCAAGGAAAACACAAATTATATCCACAAATATTGCTGATCAGATAAATAAAATTAGAAACTATAAATTTGGCAACAGTAGATAAAATCCTATGTCAGCAATAGGTATTCATATAATATGCGGGGACTTAAAATCCCCACTGAGAGGTACAAGCGTATATACCCTAACTCTGTTAGGACGATGAAGCTTTAGTTAACCCTGCTAGACCAGTATCTATCGCTTAACTTCACAAACTTTTTTGAATTTCTTCAGTAGTGTATGCAGGTTGCATCACAATATTTTCCTTTGCCGTAGGAACGCCAAAAAAATATGTAATTCCAAAAACGATTTCTCGATTAGAAGACCGTCGACCGAAGACACTCCTACACTAAAAGTGTTATTCGTATGTCCTATTATGAGGTATCTTCTAATTAAATCTCTAACAATGTAATTTATCATAACTAGGTCTGACGTTTATATGACAAGTGCTGAGCGGGAAAATTAAAAATTTCATTCAGTCTACAAAGCTTATTATTCTTGATGGAACGTTGATTAATGGTTTCGTGATTACTTTCGCACTGATTTAAGTTTTGTGGAGTATTTTTTGAGGGTACTCGTTAACAATTTTCAAACTTTTACGTAAAATAATTAATACCTACATATTTACTTTTGGTAATTTGTTAGGGATTTATCTACATATACAACGTGACGAGAACGATTTGCTCCCCATTCAGAATCATTTAGTTTGAATCAGAATCGATAAAAATAAAGGACAGACTTGAAAGAGCATTAATCCGATTAACAGACGAAGTTACCCAGTGGGGAGGCTCATCGACAAAAGGTCGTTTTAGATTTGCAAAACTAGATAGTGGTATGAATCGATGGGGCTAAAGTGACAGATACTGCGTAATATCGATGGCGTCCAATAGAGTTTATCGTTAATTCGTTTTTCTCATTATATCTATTGTCGAGTTCAGTTAAAAGCAAATGTCTTCGTCGCGTCTTCTAGTAAATAGTATCGTTACATTATCAAATGTTGCTTTGTACCGTTAACCTTATCTTAATACTAATACGCGAAAATAAATTGTGAGAATTGTGATGTTAATCATGGGTTTTAACTCATATATAATATAATAAGAGCAATATGTACACGTAGAAAAGAAACAACATTCCTTTTTATGTAAGAAAGGGATAAATAATTTCGCTCTGTAACATTTTCAATAAAATCCCTCTTCCCAAGGATTCCCTCTTCTTAGAATAAAATAAGACTTACGAGAAGACATGGAAACGTCGATAAATTTGTTCTGTCTTACAAAATAAAAATTATGAAAACTAGAAATAAAAACCGACTTCTATCTATACTCATGTACAAATATAAGCTAAAAAGTAAGAAGTTACTTCATAGCAACAACCCTAAAGGACAATCACCAAAATCTTTGATACTTAATATCTATTTATTTATTACATTTATTTTTAGAGTTTTGTCGAAAGTTTACATTTTTACAATCATAATATAAGTATACTTTTTAAAATCGATTTCTGTGTAAGTATATACTCTTAGGCGCTTACAGATCTCCATTGTTTTTTTTTTTCAATTCACTCCAATGGTGTTAATTTCATTTCATATTACTAATAATCTCTGAACAAGTTCGACGACCTTGTTCATCGACAAGGTCGATGGATCTGCTTAATTTATTAGCCTTAAGACTTAAGTCCTTGTGATATTCGCATCTATTCTCAGAAGAAGGATTAGGAATGTATTTTTTAGGTACAACTGGTCGCCGAAGGCGGCATAACATCGATGGCGTGGTCGTGCGAGAAGTTTAAGATGGAAGAAGGAGAGGAGATAGGAGACAGTAATGGCGGGCACGTGCTGGCTGTCGCGCTGGGCAACGGCGAGGTCGTGTTGCTGCGCGGGCACGACGACGTCAGCCCAGTGCGCCTGCGCACCGGCCTGCGCGGCGCCACGCTCGCCATGGAGTGGGCCAACTCTAGGGAGCTGCTCGCTGTGGCCGGCACCTTGATTCCTGGTAAATCTAAATACTGGGTAGCCAAGTCTTAGTTTAATTATTGCTTTTACAAAACTAAACAAAAATGTACGTGAAATGTAATGGTATACAAATTACAATTAAATCACAACGTTACTTATAAATTATAATAGATGTAGCTATAAAAACCTTTGTCAGGAAAATATATAAATATGTTTAAATGTCATTACAGTAAATGATCATACGTTTGATAGTTTTCTAATTTACTGGTCTATGAGGTGTACTTATTCATTAAAACAAATCTAGTAAGTAAAAGTCATTACACTTACTTTTTTAAAAATCTCAATAAAAGTTCTAGCATGACAAAAATTCTAATAAATTATCTTTTCACTTTCAAATGGAAACTAGTGTGCTTCTCAAAAGACACTGAACACATATATATACTGTGAAACTACTGCCGTGCACTGTCATCGCACACGCAGTCATCTTAACAACAACACATAACAAAAGTCATAAGGACTTTAGACCTACATTCTCATACAAGTAATCACATACATAAATGCGTGAATAGTCCGCCGTCAAAGACTCTGTCGAGCCGACACGTATGAATGTCTCTCGCATGAATTTGACAAATGGCCGCCGAAACTGCTTCGTCGTTTATCAGATGCTACCCGCCGGCTTTTCAATCCACCTAAATTTATAGCCACCATGAAAGCTTTATTGCGCATCTATGGTGCTCCTTCGTTGAAAATGGCGAATGTCGAGTAAGCGAATACTGTATTATTCAGAACTTAAGTTGTTTTAAAAAGTATTGACCGGACCAACACTCAGCTCTCGTTTGATACAAGGATATAAGAACAGAAAAAATACTACTCGATACTATATTGTCGTGTCTGGATAAAATCTAAAATATTCACTTAGTTAATATATTTATAAAAGCCGGTAGCTTACCTACCGGCCTATAATATCGAGGTCATAATACTCATATTTCAGGTCATAATTTATTGAACAGAATTAAAATTTGCTTTCTGTGTCTTTATGCATGTTATCTAAAATAGCTTTATTACCTACTTTTGTCGGTGGAAATTACTCTCTCAAATGTTTTATTACAGTCCGATCGAAAACTATTAGTGTCATTATTTCATGGAATTTAAAAAGATATATAACCAAACGTAACATTGTACACGTATATATAAAGTTTCACTGAATTATATTAATTGTTTTAGACTAGATTCAAATGTTCTAAAACAGAACAAACATACTGATAATTTTTTTATCATTTTACACCACGAGCGTCTTGGAAGGTGCGAAATATGATTGTAAATTGAATAAAAGTAGTCAAATATTTATATACCTCAGGAGTGCAAAAATTCTGGTTCAACCAACTTTTATCTTCAGACTAGATACACAGATTTCTTGTTACAGGATGTTTTTTTTTCTATTTTATGGATAGATCAAAGCCTTTTGATAATAATTCAGTAATAACGCAGGTTTTAGTTGGACATATATATAGTTTGGTAATATATTTATTAAAATGTTTAATTGTTTATCAAAAATAATACAAATTATATTTAACAATTTGAACAAATAGACATTGCGCGTTGTACCTAAAAGTCTCATTTTCTTCAGTTTTGAATTAACTTTTTAAATACATTAATCATTTTATCTATTCGCAGAAGCAGACGAGAACCCAGAATTGCCACCGTACAAGAACGTCGTGAAGTTTTACTCGGACGCCGGAGTTCTTATATACACTGTTCCTATACCGTACACACAGGTAAGTCTATAATACCACTAATAGGTACATTACTATTCAGATTTGTTTCTTTTTTATGTTTTGAAATTTAAACAAAGCTGTTCTGCACTAGTGGTAGGTTTCCTATTTCCTTATTTATTTACAAACCCTTTTTAGATTTTACTCAAAAAATGTTACTATTTGTTAATACTATCTAAATGAATTAACAATCTATAAATAATAAAATACTACAATCGTCTTCGATTAGATCCAGGACCGACCGGTAGCCGAAGATCCTTGGGGGTGGCCTATGTCCTATGTCAGTAGGTGGCTATTGGCTGAAATGATGATAATGATAATTAATACTCCAAATCTACTTAGATGATGTTTCATTACATGCAATTCAAAATGTTTATGTGACATCGCGTCGTCGCGTCAGGCACTAGTCAGCGGTTTGACGTGGGGCCACGCGGCACGGCGCCTGTTCGTGGGCGTGGGCGGCGTGGTGTGCACGGCGCGCGTGTGGCGCGTGGTGGCGCCGCTGCAGCTGCTGGCGCGAGTGCGCGCCGCGCAGGCGCTGCGCCACCCGCGGCTGGCTGCGCGCCTGCCTCTGCCGCCGCGCCTGCACCCGGCACTACACAGCCTCTTTGCGCACACTATACGGGTGAGAGTCACTCACTGTGTACACTCACTCACTGTCCAATCAGTGCACGGTACACAACCTGTAACTTTTTGATAGTCTTTACCTGTCTATTATTTCGTTACTAATACAATAATAGATCCATTCAATAGTATATTTATACACTTTTTCGCATAAATAAAAGACCTGAATTATTATACACGTACGCATTTGTTAATCTTTGCAAGGATAACGGATACGCAATTATAATATAAACTAGGTCTTCTAGCTTCTTCGAAATAATATTTTCAATATTTGTCAAGAGTGTTTCTATTATTTTTATACGTTCGACTCAAGGTCAAGTCCGAAGGTCTTGCTCTAAAAACCTTAGATATCAGATGATGATATTTTGGGTTTTTTTCCTCAGGAGAGGAAGGCAAGGAGCACGAAACGTACCCAGGATACCCCCGCAACAGCATGTGTCATGGAGGTTATATCGGACTCTACGCGACCAGAACGGTCCAGCCACGTGACCTACCGACTAAACTCAGCCTAGCCTTGGCCTTAAGGGCCCTACGGCTTGAATGGAGAGACATTATGGGTCAACTTGTATGTGCTCTCAAAACTCGCAATGCCTCATTTTGTCCGTAAAACTCCGTACTGGTACGACCGTCATTGCCCTGTCTTTTTGAAAATGCAAATCGTACAACAGTGCAACGTGCCGGAGTCGAGTGAGGTGCGCCGGTTCGTGTCGCGGCCGCCGCGCGCGGGCCGCCTGCACTGCACCATGCTGCGCCACGACGACGAGGAGGCGGGCGCCTACACGCTGTACCTGGAGCACCTGGGCGGGCTCGTGCCGCTGCTCAAGGGCCGCCGCACCAGCAAGATCCGCCCGGAGTTTGTCATCTTCGACCCCCAAGCTGAGGGTATGTTCCTTCCATATGTAGTATTATGTAACGTCCAGGTAATCTACTACAGCATTTTACCATATTTTTACCGTGGGAGAGCCATGCTTCGGCACGAATTGGGCCGGCTCGACCGGAGTGATACCACGGCCTCACAGAAAACCGGCGTAAAATAGCGCTTGCGCTGAGTTTCGCCGAGTGAGTGAGGGTACCGGAGGCCCAACTCCCCTTCCCCCCTTATTCCCTTTTAAAAGGCCGGCAACGCATCTGTGACTCCTCTGGTGTTGCGGGTGTCCATGGGCAACGGTTATCGCTTACCATCAGGTGATCCGTTCGCTCGTATGCTGCCCTATCCTATAACAAAAAAAACAAAAAAAGCAGCTTGCTATGGGTAAGTTCTTTCCATATGTAGTAATATACAACAACCAAAATATGTCCTGTATTGAGTTGATTGTTGGCTCTTGGTGGAACTTATTATACATGTTGAATAAAACTCTTGTACTGTTCCACTACTTTTTTTAATTATTGTCGACCTGACCGGTTTCGCTTTACAGCATTTTCAAAGGTGTTAAAAGCAAACACAGCTGTTCTTGTTTACGCTTCTATCTCACTCTATCTCGCTCTCTAGATAGAAGCGTAAACACGAACAGCTGTGTTTGCTTTTAACACCTTTGAAAATGCTGTAAAGCGAAACCGGTCAGGTCGACAATAATTAAAAAAAGTAGTGGAACAGTACAAGAGTTTTATTCAACATGAACCAAAATATGTGATTTACTATACCTGCTTATGAAGAGTATGTCCTTTCCATAAATAGGAATATGCGAAATGTATCACCTATAGTAATAGTTTTCCAACGATCTTCTGCGTTACAGTTATGGCGGTCGGCAAAATAACCAAGTAGCTATTTTCAACGACGAAGCCTTGATTGATTCTTGGTTTGGACAAAAGTATAACACTTACCGAGATTTTCCCTGAGGGCTACAGTATGGGGTTCTTCAAAAAGGGGAGTAAATAGGTTTTGGAAAGGTTGGCAACGCGCGAATGACACCCCTGGTATTGCAAGTGTCCACAGGCTATGGTAACCGCTTACCATCAGGCGGGCCGTAGGCCTGTTTGCCGCCATCGTGGTATAACAAAAAAAATAGTGGTGTTGTCGAGCCGTAACGCTCCGGAACGTCGTTCCGGTACTTCCTTTTTGGACAGGAACGCGTTCCGGCGTACATTCTACAGCAGCAAAACAAAGGTTAATACTTACAGTTGAGAAACACGATCCATCCGGTGCTCATCGTCTTTGACCCGCAGGCCAAATGTATGGTATCAACACTGGAAAGGTGCCATTGGTCATGGATATGATCATTAAGATTTGTCCAATGCGTTTAACTTCTACTCTCAGTACAAAAGTATGTTTTATTTCTAATATAGAGAGGGCTGAGATTGATTAGAGGCGACGCTAAGCTAATAGCGTGCTAGTCAAACTGTTTTATAAGGGCTTATTTAAACTACCTATTAGCACGCGGCTTCTCAGACATTATATAGTGTTACCGTAGGAAAGGGAAAGATATATTACCCTATATCTTTGCCTGACCTTACACTATCCTCATAACAAATTTCAGAAGAACAAATTTAGTGACTAGATGTTTGTGTTCCGGGTAATCTCGTAACACAATCGTTACCCCTTTTTAATATAAGTATTATCCAACTCAGTAGACAAATTATTGTAAAAAATTCTATAAACAAGTTAATATTATTTGCAGATAATGGCACGATAACGGTGAGCCCCGTGGTGGTATCAAGCCCGGCGCGCGAGAGCAGCAACAGCAGTAGCAGTAGCGGCAGTGGCAGCGGGAGCGGAGGCGGCAGTGGCAGCGGAAACGGCAGTTCGTGTCGTGCGTCACCTAGAGCGAGAGCACACGCGCATCTCCCACGTGCCACCGCCACAACCACCTCGTCTTCCGACACTGAGCCAGAGGAAGGTCAGTTATCATTGAAGGTTATTTACGGTCAACAATTTTTTTCAGATTTAATAAATCCCATTTTTCGAGTTCCTCGTTTGACAATGTGACAATGACCCCACGAACGGTTTCGGTCATCACGAACATTCATGTAACTATGAGTGGCTAAGATCCAGATGAAATGTTTACACCTCCACCAAAGATATTGTTGGCTGTTGTCTCGCTTCAACAATATATTTTGCTTAGTAAATTTGAAAAAAATCAGGGACGTAGTATTGTAATACTCGTAACTTTAAAATTACGCGCGTCGTTTGTGATGAAATTATGAGACAGTTTTGTATGTATGACTAATAATTTTACAGGCTGCTCCGGCTCCCCTCGATTGCAAAGACGGCGTCGGGCACGCGAACGGCGGAAAATTAGAGGGACCAGTGAGAAGGATGATACGCCTGACGAACTAGCATATATCGACTCATTACCAGAAGTAGGTGTATATTTTTATTAATTTTCAAAGCATTATGTTGTTTACATTATCACTAATGTATCTATTATTTCAGGATGTTAGATTAGTTGAAGTAACATCAAACATTTGGGGTACCAAATTTAAAATGCACGGATTAGCCAAGAATGTGCCCGCCAACTTGGGGCAAGTCACATACAAGACGTCGCTGTTGCACCTGCAGCCGCGTCAAATGACACTAATGATAACCGAGCTGCGAGACGATCACCCCGTGGGGCCCGATCCCACCTTTAACCCTAACATATTTTCCGAGGACGAGGAGGAAGTCTTCCAGCCGAACGACGCGACCAGTTCTCCGTCGCATAACAACAACAATGTCCGCAGAAAACTGACACTTAGCGAGCGAATCAGTAATACAAGCTACACGAGTCAGACCGAGGCGTACAGTTCGAACAACAATAATGTAAACGGAGCGTCTTTGGCGCGAGCTGAGTCGTACGAGGAGGTGGCGTATGAGACGAGCGACGCTATGAATAACGTGCCAGAGAGCGTGTATAGCGCTGCGACGGCTGCGACTGTGAGGCACGGCACCGCGCCACGCCACGCCATCTCTCCGCTGCGCTGCGAGGGCTCTGTGCCGGCGCTGCAATCGCCTAAGAACGCAGTGGCACCCACAGACATTATCTTCGAGCGACCCTCGCCGCAAGCTGTGGCGTGTGGCGGCCGCGGTGACTTCTGCGCGCGCGCTGACTATGGCGTGCGCGACGGCTCCGCTCTTAAGGGCACGTTGCCCGGCGCGCCTGACCAGCCACCCTTCGCGCTCAATCTTGCACTCGAACCGAGCCGCCAGGTCACTATCAAGAAATGTGACGGTCACGTCGCTGACAACTGCCTCTCCAAGCTGCGCAAAAACATCTGCGGCCGCGGTGACGCCGCCCATGATGTCAACGCCCGTATCCTCAAATCGTTGTGCAGTAGGAGTTATGAACAGGAGGCACATCCGGAAGCGCTGGCGCGACGGGCCGACGCACCCCGTGGTCTGCAGAGGAGCGAGGACCTCAAATTCATTGACGAGGAGGCAGCCGGCGACGCCAACCCGGGAGACCGTGGGCGCGCGCAACGACCCGCCGCCGTCGCCATCAGTCCCGCGTGTGCAGTCGCCGATCGCATGACGCGAAGCTGCAGTGTCGGCTACCTGGATCTGGTCGAGCCGCACGCGCGCGTCAGCGTAGCGGCGTTGCGTGAGCCGCCTCGCCGTCTCGTGCTGGTCAGCGAACGGAGGCGACGCGCGCGCCGCCCGCACCGCACGGCCGAGGCCCGCGCTCCGGCTCCCCCGCTACGCCGCTGTGGCAAGTCGCGGAGCCTGGACGCGGGCGAACTTGGTGCGGCTCTTCAGCCAACTGCCGCGGCCCCGCCGCCTACAGCCACGCCGGCGCGCCGCCCGCCTTCGCGCCGCGACAGCACGGGCGATGAGGGCGCCACGAGCGGCGACGAGCGAGCGGCCGCCGCGCCGCCCGCCCACGCAGCCACTACCGCCACGCATCACTCCCAACCCCCACCCGACTCCGACTCCGACTACAGCAAGTATTATAGTTAGTACGATAAGTAGTTGCTTCGCTTCCACTTACGCACCGGCCTTCCTCCTGCAGTCTTTCTCGCGCCTACAGACTGCTACCACATAAGATGGATAGTATCATGTTTCGTGTTCGGTGCGTTACACGGCTCGTCCATGCTATGTTAAAGGTACGTTTAAACTATAGCTCTAACGTATGATACGACACCACTGAGCACAGTTTCAGCGCTTCACTGGTCTTTTCCTGTCTCGCTTGTCTCTTCTGCAGCTTTACGCTTAATCTGAACTGAGTACAAGTAATAAAGAATATGCACACTTCATTAACAACCAACATTTCACTGAGCTTGTAAGTCATTGGTTAGACTCCTCGATCCACTACGTATTTCGTTACTTTACGCTTCCACTATACAAACTGCATACACACATCTGTTTTGCAAGAAAATGATAGCATGCATTTTTTGATAACTAATAATCATTACACTTCGTTTGTGGAATGAGCTCTCTGCCGAGGTTTTCCCGGAGGGCTACAGTATGGGGTTCTTCAAAAGGGGAGTAAATAGGGTTTTGAAGGGTCGGCAACGCGCGAGTGACACCCCTGGTGTCAATAGGCTACGGTAACTGCTTACCATCGTGGGGCCGTAGGCCTGTTTGCCACCATCGTGGTATAAAAAAAAAATTACATTTCGCACGGGAATTATATCATTCCATGGTAATTTGTTATATTCATTGAGTTATGATGTATTGCCAATAAAACTAGAATTAGATTTTAATGCATATTCTCTATTACTGGTTAGAGAAGTAAGATGATGTAGAGTTGCGTGTCGAGAAATGAATACCAGCGTGTTTATAGATGGCGATGTCCGCTTGTGTAGGTTCGTTGGAGCAGCTGGCGCTGAGGTTGCTGGCGTCGCGTGCAGGGCGCGGGGCGCGCGCACCGCGCGAGGCCGGCGGGAGCGCCGGCGGTGGGGCGGGGGCGGGGGTGGGGGCGGGCCGGCGGACGGGCGCGGCGCGGCGCCGGCGGCGGCGGCGGTGGCGGCGGCGGCGCGCGAGGTGAGCTCGGCGCCGGCCACGCCGCGGGCGGCCCGCGCGCGCTCCACCGCCGCCGCGCCCGCCACGCCCACACCCTCCAGGCACAGATATTCCTCCGCGTCACCTATCAGGTCACTATCCGGATTTTAGAAATTCTATTGATTATTTTAACTGGTTGCTTATATAGTTAATGAAATCATAAACAACATTAACTATTTCAGACAATTACTGAACTCGCCGCTTTTAAATCGGAGGAGGAACAAGAAACCATCTGAGAGTTCCGACGACGAGTACTCGAACAGCGGCGCGTACAGCGAAGTTAACAGCAAGAATTTCAGAGACCTGGAGAGCTTTCAGAAAGCCCAACTTAGGAATAAGGTATTCATTATTACTTGCCCCTTTAATATATTGAATAAATAATTTTATATGTTGAGTGGTTGCTAACTTCAAACTTTATTAAGGTAGAAACATACTGAATCCATGTACGCGAAGTATACGCATAATAATGTTTAAGCTTTTGAAATTGTATGAACAGTATACTTATTATGATAAGTATATTGTTCATTGTATTAAACTAAACAACAATATTTATAATGAATTAATTGCTAGATTTGGGTGAAGAAATAAATTTGAATTTAATTAGCTTGGCTGGGCTCCACCGCACTTAACGTCATGATTGGGCCATTGCGCGTTAGATTTCAATTTGTTCGAATATTAAATGGTAGTTTTAACAAAGAGTAACAAAGCGATTAATAATCGTTACTGTATTCTTATTTCGGAACAGGTGTAACTTTCTTTTTTCTTTCACTTATCTCTTCATTTTTTTCTTTTCCTTATCTCTTAAGTTCTTTGTGTCCGTACATTTTATATTTGTTAAAAGTAAGTGCTTATAAAGACCTATGTTGAAATAGGATAATTTTAATTTTGATATCTTTTATCATACTATATAACTGTAAAAGTTGAGTGTCCTTTTTTTGTAAAAGAGTATAGTGTTTCAGTTTTAAAAATTAAAAACTTAAAAAATAACGCGTATATAATAGGATAAAATAAAAAACAAACGTATGAATAAATCGAGAAATATAGATTGCCTATTATCACGTAGCTGAAGCGCGCGGGCATCGGTGGTGGCACCAACGGCCCCACGAGCGCGGCGCGCCGCCAACTCGTGATGCACAACAAGGCGCCCATGTGGAACGAGAACAGCCAAGTGTACCAGCTCGACTTCGGCGGCCGCGTCACGCAGGAGTCCGCCAAGAACTTCCAGATCGAGTACCACGGGAAACAGGTAGGCACCAAAAGATGGTTTCTTTTTTCATCAAGGAATTAAAATATATTACGGAAGAAACCTGACAGATAGAAATTCATCAGGTCTGTTTGACAGCTAGCCTAAGGAGGACCCACTAATGTTCCCGTCTTAAAACTAAATCTCAAAGTGAAGCTGCATAAGTCATATGTGTCTAACAGCAAGAGCTTTTCATAATTTAAAAACTTGTTTTTTTCATAGCTTAATATTTAATCTCGAGGTTGATTTATCTCACCGTTTTTCTAAGGACGAAAATCTTATTTGGTAGTTACGTATCAAGGCGAGAAGTGCTAATTGCAACAATTGCCTAACCCCCTATAGTGCGTCGGTATGCACTAAACCAGTAATAAAAGTGGTCCCCCAGGGGTTTACGACTCGACGGAGGATTACGTTGGGCGTGACAAAATGGGGGTCCACAATTCTAAGCATGCACGAAAATTAATTTGATTTCAATGGTGAAGAACTAAAACTGTAGGCTTGACTTCTCCTATCAATATATAGCCAGATAATAATATACATAATATTTTAAGCTCAGCGAGTCTTGTAAAAACTTGCAACATTACTATATATTCAATACAACGCGTCGAGACTTGTCGAGCTTTTTTTAGAATGATCTAATCTTCTCTTTTTTTTTCGAGACTTGGTAAATGGTACTTCAAAAGTGGTTTGCGTAAAACAAACAACTTTTAAATTTATTAAATAACTGCTTTGTGTATAATAATAAATTATTATTTATGTATTTTTCATATGTATATATGTGTAGTCGAAATAGATACTAATAAAGCTGCAACAGTAAACTACTAACATTTTTAATCAGATGAATACTACTTTTTAATTCTTCAGTTCAATTCAGCTTTTAACTGTTTAAGTGCACATTAAGGTTTGAATCGTTCTTCATCATTTTTATTTACAGGTCATGCAATTTGGCCGCATCGACGGCAATGCTTACACTTTGGACTTCCAATATCCATTCTCCGCACTACAGGCGTTTGCGGTAGCCCTAGCCAACGTAACGCAGCGACTGAAGTGAACGCTGTAACTAACTTTGTGAAGTACCCGCACTTTAGGACAAGAATTTTTTAATCTGTGTAACAAAATGGCCGTTACTGTTGACACAACATAAAGTTTGATGTCTGCTATAAATTAATGTTATACTATTTTAACTGCTAGGGTCTGAATAGGGTATGTGCTTGGTGGTTGAAATATAAACTCGGTGGTTTTTTCACACAACTTAGGATCTTCTGTGGCGATAGCAATACTTACAAATAATGTTTAAAAAAATGTAAGTAATATATATTTTTATTCAGCCATTTGACCCATCCATCGATATTTTTACATGTGTTTAGATAGGTAGTTTACTAAGATATGAAATTCAGTCTCAATGCGCCATTGGGACCATTGAACATCCAAGATCACTTGATAGTCATAATAAAGATCAGAAACGAGACGTTACATAAATAATATATTTTATCCAGATACAGTTCAATTTCAAAAGTCCGAGCGCTAAGAGAATGTGTTTCCAACTAGTGTCGTAACAGTTCGTTGCGTATATGGAATAAGGTTCATTTTTTGGATTTAACATAAACTTGTTTCTCAAAAATGAACTTTAATTATACTGAGCATAAGAAACTGACACGGCCTGTCGAAAATACATTATGCGTCGGCGTCGTGAGCTGTACGCATAAGGCTGCGTTAAGTTTAAGAGGGCATGCGCCTCCATAAACAAAGCGAGGCTACTATTGCCGGCCTTGCACTTCTAAATGATAGGAAAATTATTAAAACTGAAATAGAAAAAGGGACACGTAATCCCTAAAATCTTGGAATTAACACAACAGTGGTGAGCCGTCCTAGGAACATCTGCCACAAACACGTCTTACTCTTTGCGATTGTTGCGAAGACTAAGAAACAAGTAACAATCTCATAATTGTAAATTTGATTAATATTAATAACTTTTACATGATTTCCAATTTGTTGCTAATTACCTTTGTAACAAATAGTTATAATAAAAATAATAATTAGTATACATTATTATTTGCAACTGTCACTCGGAAAATACCCTGAGGGCCGACAAGATGCCTTTCTATTTTCGTAATCGCATCGCTAAAATAAAAAATGTATGGTATTGACATAACCGATCGCTTGACTTTTCGAGTGGTTATGTCAATACCATACATTTTTTATGTTAGCGATGCGATTACGATTATCGATAGGTATCTTGTCTAGGCCCTCAGATCCGATGTGCCTATGCCACAGATTACAATTATCTTAGTTTATACGTAAAAACTGTCACTCGGACAATACCCGGATCTGATGTGCCTATGCCACAGATTATAAATTATCTTAGTTAATACGTCACTGTCACTCGGACATACGCGGATCCGATGTGCCTATGCCACAGATTATAATACCTTAGTTTATATGTAAACTCATAACTGGGTCCCAATTGCAAATAAAATAGGTAATTTAGGATATGTATAGGTGTTATGCGGTCCCGTCACCTAACAATAACATTTTACAATAGACAGTAATGAAAGGCCACAAATTAGACATAAATCTTAGCTTTGATTCTTTCAATAACTTGTTTAATCTATGAGAATTCAACGTATGTCAATCATGTCTTGTGCATTGAACATAAGATGATAGATAATACATCAGCGTGTCTTCATTCGTAAAATGAAATATATTGTGTATAATGAATCAAAACGTTTTAGTGGAGGCCTATGTCGTTTTTAAATTATAGGAATACATTAACATACAAATATTTATTAAATATAAATTTGTACATTTAATGTTGTTCAGATGTTGGAACATTCCGCAACAGGAGGAATGTGTTGATAGGTAGTTAGTGTTTGACTGAATGTTGTTACCAAATAGATATTTCCACACTTTTCACCATTTGATTAAATATGTTTAGTGTTAAACGAATGCAAAGGAAGTTTGATAAAAGGATTTGATAGTTAACCATACAATTATGCGAAGAGATCAAAATATATATAAATTAATTGTTAGATAGAAAATTATTAAATAAACAAGAACAATTATTCATGTTTGTTACCTTTGATGTGTGATGTCATATTTTAAACGAACATTTTATTCGATGTTAATTTTAAGCTAACAAATATTTTATTGATAACATTTTTGTGTCATTCGCGTAAACAATTAGTGTTACCTATATGTTGTAAACGGTAACTTGACGAAACCCGATGTGTTTTTTTTTTTAAAGGGTTTATACCGGGTGGGCCATAAAGTTGGGCTGATTATAAAAAAATATATAACAAAAACTTCAAAGCTGAGGAAAGAAAAAGTGTATTTATTGTAAAGTAAACAAATGGGAAATTTATTTTTTAAAAATAACGTCGCTTAGATGTTTGCCTTCTTGATATACACACTCCTCCAATCTTTTCCTTAAATTTGTGAAGACTCGCTGGCACATCGCTCGTGGGATAGCTGACATTTCCTCGCGAATGTTGTCCTTGAGCTGAGCAATCGTCGTAGCGATCAGAATTTACTGTTTATTTATTTATTTATTTACAATAAGGCACAACTACAGAATACAATTCAAAACATTCACAAGACAAATAATTAACGTTATATAAATTAAAATTGTAGTCCGATAAATGCTGTACACAACGTTGACATAAAAAAAAAACATGTAATGGTCTGATACTAAATATAACGTGTAGTTATAATTTTTACAGTTCAATATAGATAGTGGACATCAATCAACAGGCGTAGTATATAACTGTTTTACCTTTCTATAAAATGCACTTGAACTATGAGTAAATAAATCCAAACCACCGATATTATCATTAAATAGTCTAGACATTCTAAAGATTGGACTATTGTATGTTACGTTATTATCGCAGAACGGGACGAAAAACAACTTAAATTTTCGACTACTACCCTTTGTTCGAAATGACAGAACACTCAACAACTCCATGACATCCCATTGATTATTAACTATCTTATACAGTATGTAAAGATCTTGCATTGAGCGTCTAACCTCCAAAGAATTCAGTCCAAAGTACTGCAGTCTAGCACTGTATGTTGATAATTTACGTCTGAGGCCGAGCTTCGTACTCAGATGCCGCAAGAAACGTCTCTGGACCGCCTCCAATCTATCGATATGAACGTTGTATTGCGGACACCATACGACAGAGTTATATTCCAGAACACTTCTAGCAAGGGTATAGTACAACGTCAATATACCATCCGACCTACGAAATGGTTTTGTAGTCCTCCAAATGAAACCAAGGGTCCTGTTAACTTTAGCTATAATGCTATCATAGTGGTGTGTATAACTTAACTTAGAATCTAACCACACTCCCAGATCTTTGACCAAATTTTGTCGATTTAATCGAATATTGTTAATGTTGTAAGAGTAAAGAATTGGTGTTTTCTTTTTTGTAAAAGTAACAAGACAACACTTAGAGATGTTTAGAGACATGTTATTGTCACTACACCAACGGAAAACTCTATGAATATCATCCTGCAGTACTATGGCATCCTTTGTAGACGCGATCTCACTATATATTTTAATGTCATCTGCGTATGCTATACAATTAGACGACACTGATTCCAGTAAATCATTAATGAACATTATAAATAAAAGAGGTCCCATATTTGATCCTTGTGGTATTCCGGATGTCGATATATACGGTACCGAATCATAACCATGCACCGCCACAAGCTGAGAACGATGCGATAAATAGGAAATGAGCCACCGCAAGAGAACTCCATGAATTCCAAGATGGTATGCCTTGCAACTCAGAATATGGTGGTCCACCGTGTCAAAGGCCTTCGCAAAATCAATATAAACGGAGTCCACTTGGACATGCCTGTTGAAAGCAACATTGAGGTCATGAACGTAAGTCAAAAGATTTGTGGTTGTAGACCGCCCAGTGACAAAGCCATGTTGTTTGTTGCTAATAACCGGTTGCAGATGAAAACTTAAATACGTATAAACCAAACTCTCTAAGATTTTTGCAAAACAACTGAGTATACTGATCGGTCTATAATTACTGATATCCATCTTATTTCCCGACTTATATATAGGCACAATTTTAGCAATTTTCCAAAGCTCTGGAAATACGCCCGTACTTAGGCTTTTATTATATATTAATTGAAGCGGTCGTGCCAATGATGTGCTACATTGCTTTATAAATGAGGGAGGTAATCCATCAGGCCCCGCACCCTTAGTAGCATCTAGGGCTTTAAGTGCCTCAGTAACTTCACTCTCGGATATAACAATAGATGAAATATTTCTATTTGACTCTGGAAAATGTGGAATGTAATCACGTTTAGTAGGATGATTGTAAACAGAAGCAAAGTGCTTAGCAAACAGATTTGCAATGCCAACACCACTATTAGAAGACTCAGTTTTGTTGAACATTTGATTCGGTAATGCATTTGAGGAACTTTTTGATTTTGTGTATCGCCAAAATGCTTTGATATTAGTCTTAATGGTTTCTTCAGTCAATTCTATATAGTTTTTGTAACATTCATTAAATTCAATTTTACTTCGGGAACGAAGTAGACTGAACGCATCATAATCACGTGGGTTTTTGTAACGTTTAAATTTACTATGAAATTTATTTTTCTCTTTAAGTGTTTTAATCAATTTGCATGAAAACCAATGGGGCCAAGTATTATTTTTTATAGATTTCGGAGTATGTTTTTCAATTATTTCCCATAAGTGATTATAAAATATCTGCACTAAGCTATCGCAATCCAAGTCAGAGTATTGATCCCAGTTAATTTCATTAAGTTTAACATTACACGCCAAGTAATTTGTTTTATGAAATCTATATTTCTTATCAGTGTTCTGCTTTAATCGACTCTGTTTGGTAACATTTAAAGTTATTTCTAAAGGTGGATGATAAGCATCCACTCGGCTTAAAGGTGGAGCATTAGAGACAACACACGGGATTTGCGAATCACTTAAGACCAGGTCTAAAATGTGGCTTTGGGAGTTCACAATCAAATTACATTGAGTTAAATCTGATCGTTCTATAAATTCACGTAATACACAGGACTTAGCACTCGATGCAAAAAAGGGACAATTTGATAGCCAGTTTATTTCAGGCACATTAAAGTCACCAATCATTAGAGTATGATTTGAGGACGATTGACTCATCTCCTCAAAAGCATCTAACGTATCCTTAAACTGTTCTACTTGTATATAAGATGGTATATAAACTGTAAATATATTTAAAATAGAATGCCTCAGATGCACACTTACACATACACTCTCCAGGGTTGTGTCGGATACCACCTTCTCAGAACTAAACATGCACTTTTTGACTGCAACTAGGACACCACCACCGTGTTTCTTTTTATATTTCTTCATAAATTCAACAGACCGATCCCTACGGTACACTACATATCTGTCATCAAACAATTCAGAAGAAGCCACGGAATCATCAAGCCACGTCTCACATAAGCATATGATATCATAATTACTGACCAATATCGAATTCATTATATCAGTGGTTTTAGATTTAGTACCTCTTATGTTTTGATAATAAATAGACAAGTCCTCCATAAATCTAATAATATAAATGCATAATATGATTTCACTACTAACACACTAACAAAAACACCAAATAAATAAACGACTATTTCAGTGAGTCTAATGTTTTTTCACTTTTGACATGAACAAACGGAGACGTTTCATCTTTCCTCATGAATATTCTTCCATTACGCACCCACACAAATTTATATGTTAACTCCCTGGCCTTAATACGAGCAGCAGCATGCAACGACTTATTAGCCGGCGAGAGATGCTCAGAGACATAGATGGGTACAGTAGGCCCGCCGAAATTTAATAGGGAAGATCCAAGCTTACATTTCGGGTGAGACCTGTTATACCGTGAGACAGCTGAGTAAAACTCGTCGCGGCAGCGGGTGCTTATCAGTTGGACAACTATAGCACGGGGAGCCTTAGAGTCTTTATTTTTGTGCGCTACCCTAGTGCAATTTAGAATATCTTTGTCTTGTAATTTAAGAGACACCACATCAGCTATTCTACTGACAATCGATACAACATTCTCATTTTTGTGTTCAGGGACTCCCTGAATTTCTAGATTATTATTTCTAAGATATTGTTCCAGTTGGTCGATACGCTGTGTCATAACAGAAACAGTTGTTCGGAGTTGCTCACATTCTACTTGCATATTCTTGTGATCGAGAATGATTTTGTTCGTCGACTTTATAAGATCATCATATTGACCGCTAATATATTGAACGGAATTTTGCAGTTCTTGCAACTTTTCTCTAATAGGAGCCATCTCAGCTCTAATGGCTGCTTTTATTTCATTTCTGATGAGACTAGTAAGATCCGTATCGCAAGTTTCAAGTCTATTGCGCACATTTCTCAATGTAACATTTTCTTGCACCGAATGGTCAGATAGTTGTTCTGGAGAGATTTCATCCTCCACTGGAATTGCGCGCACAGGTGTATTTGTCGTATCGCTTTTCGGTTTCTTGTTGATGCATTCAGGACAGACCCAGTTTTGCTTGCGTTCAGTTCCAGGTCCATAGAAACTATTAAATCGCTTTTCAGATAAGCCAGCGCACAGAATATCATATATTTTGGCACACTTACTGCATTTAAGATGTTGTCTACCTTTCACTGTATTCAAACATCCTGCACAAATCATTTGTTTAGACGACATATCAGATTGCGTTCAAACGAAGCACGATGACGTTCAAGTGCCGTCCGAACGCAGCACAAAGTGGATATCTGCAGGCGATGACTCACAGCAGTGAACGGATTGCGAGTTGTCGTACGTCACGGTTAACGGCCGGTATTTTGTAATTTTTAAATTTAAATTTACTATATCTACGGCAGTAATTTGAATTTTTAATAACAGTTTTCACCAAACGATTAAACGTTCCACTGGCCACTAAACTATTATAAATTTAATGTAAAGTAAACACTTTAAAGTATGTATTTAATAAAAACTTCACGGAACAAAGCGACAGCAACCCGCTTTGATCGAGTATCGGACGGATATGTTATTCCCTGACCTGGCTATTTTTGAAAAAAATGGGTCCGCATGTTTTCCTTGAGCCGACATGGTTGCTCAAACTGTAACTTTAGCGAATTGCAAAGGTCTTTGATGTTTTAATTGGGGATTTTCTGCGGCCCAATATCGACAATATTGTTTATTGACAAATCCACATAGGTGTAAATGAGCTTCAACCGAGAAGAGAATATTGTTCAAACTTTAAAATCGCTCTAACATTGTTTCGGCAAATTCAGAATGTAAATGGTGGTTATTTGGTTTCAATTCCTGGACTAATTGTAGCTTATAATGAATGGTGTAATTTAAGATCTTTAGACAAAATACGCCTTAATGATGTTCTTGATATGGCGAGCTCAGCTTATCTCTTTCGGGACGACTGTTGGGGATCACGCCGTATGGACGTCATAACTTCGCTAACATTTTCCTCCGTTCTTACCGACATTGGAAGTCCCGCAGGTTTTTCATTTAATGTCGAACCCGAAGACTCAAACTTTCTGACCCACGATCACTTGGACATTGGTTTAAGTCATGTAAATTAAAATGCGAAATAGACGCCGCGCAATAATGCACGAATCGCCTTTTTTGTAATACGCCTTTACACAAAACGCACACTGCTCACCGGTGAAACGCTCCATGGCGACTGAATTTTCGAGAACCAAGCTACCTATCCCCGCCACCCGCACCCCGCTTCCGCGTTCCTATCACGAGTAATGTGATTTTGAAATTCGTACCTATACCTTTCTGGCCCACCCTGTATTACAAGCATTTATAATGATGTCGTGTCGTGCGTTGTTCCACGTCCATTTGTTGTTTGCACGGCTTATTGTTATTTCTTTGTAAATACTGTATACCTTAAATGCAGTTATAGGTTATTCGCATAATAACAGATTAGGTAGTCAGGTCACTGTGACACAACACTACGCAAATTAACATATATTCTCTAAGTGAAATGACATATCGTGAACAACTAGGGTTGCCATTACAAAAACCTGCCCCCCAGCACCGGATGCGTAAGTTCCCCGAATTTTGGGGCTTTCACCCCGGACATATCAATAATTTTTTCATTTACTTACATCTTAATTAAATTATATTTTACTCCGTACTTGATAGAGCGTAAAGTAAAATAGCGTCCCTTGTACCCGGACTACTATTTAAACCCCGCCCGGACGCTCCCTGGACGTCTTCCAAATTAGGACAAATCCGGGGAAACCCGGACGGATGGCAGCCCTATGAACAACTGAAATAACATCTCGTGCACAAAATGACATAGCTACTTGAAGTCAATATGCACGAAAGAAATCACTAATTAAGTGAATAACACGTATAATTTCTTAAATAGGGTATAGGTTCGCTTATCAACAAGAAGTTTTTTAACATGCCACAGGAACAGGCGAGATAAGAAAATTGCAGACCGAATTGATTTTAAAGAGGTATAAGCTATTCGCACCCTGTATAAATTTATACATTTTCTTGAACAATCATCATATAGCACTGTACTTTGCTTTACTCAGTTCGCTCTACACTTAATGTGATAATATAAATTATACCTACATGGAATTTTTGTTATGTTAGCATATAGGTTTCATGATTATTGTTATTTTTGTTGAACATATCCATGGTCAAAACCACGACGTTATTACATGACGTGTTAGTTTTATTGTCTGTTTGTAAATTAGTTGTTTGTTTTCCAATATCATTAATATTGTAGTCGTTTTTACTTAGTTGATCCAATATTAACTTAGAATTTTATTAACACTATTAATTATAACAGTTAAGATAAGTAGAAAAATAATAAAAGAAATAATTTAAGCCCACAATTTCATTACAGAATGATATCTCAAAATAATTACTTTTCTTTACATTAATATTTATTCTTCCATTTTTCTACCTATTCGATTACTGTTAATAAGCCTTTCAAGAACACATACAAAACCAAATTGATTTATATTGATAATATTAATATTATGTGCAGTCTAACAGTCATCATTGTTATTGTATGGTAAAGGATTACCTGTTGTATGTATTTGTTATTCATTTTTTATATTTCGGCAACATTTATGTGTTTCACTCGTCTCTTGTACATATACTATTAAAGTGAAATGTGTAAATAAAAACTATTCTACAATATTCCTTCTTTTATTATAAACAATCTTATATAAAATTGTAGTAATCTAACATATGTATATGAATTTAATATTATAACAATCTAGCATACCCAATAACTGTTCAAGGTGATTAACAACAATACATGAGAAAATATACTATTAAGTTTGCAAGTGCAAATAAATAAATTAAGTATCTATAATTATTAAATGACATTCCATTTAGTTACGTAGCAAAAATACATTAAATTTTGATAATATATTAACTGGCTTAATATGAACAGTAGTTTTACTTTTGTACTGATGAACTTCATTATTTTTTAAGTTCTCTTATTAAATATATAATATTTTAACATACATAACTGTTATGCATGTTAAATAATATAACTAATATATAACTAAGGTTAATATTTTAATCAATGCATAAAATAGTTTTTAAGCAATTATGCATAATTTGAGTTGTATGATAAAAATATATTTCCCTAAGGCGACTATGTAAACATATATGTAATGTCAGTCTTGGTCGCTAAGAAGCTGTTTGCATCTTTTACCGTCCATCAACGGGCTGCTACTAGCATGTGTCCACATTATAAATGATTATTTGTAATACACCAGTAACCTCGCAGGCCTAGTCTACATCAATACTACGTTTTCTGTACGACTTTTAAAAAAAAATTAGATTTCACTTTAATAGAATGATAAATAATTCTAATTTTATGTCCCGCCTACTGTTATGAAACTAAACGCATCAATAAGGTTGCGGTCTGAATTAAGCTGATATGCCAATGGTATTATACAAACACTATCTTTTCCGTACTACCTATATAAACTGTTTCAATCAGAAATAATTTCGTGACACGTCAACGAAAAATATGCACATACAAAATGGGTTTAGTTTCTAAACGAAACACAGTTTGGATATGTGCCATTTATTCAAAAATATCATTGCGATATAGTATATATTGCTACCTACAGCAAGCAAAGAACCTGGTGTCGAAATGACCATATTAGTGCCAATGAAACAGATGTGACATCATTAATGACTTCAATAAGTCGAGCTATTGATACTCACGAAAAGGAAATTAATGATGTGTAAATGTCAAACTCAAACTTTGACATTAAGAATTTCCATGATAGAAGATTCATAGTTGATTTTGAGTTGATAATAATGGATAACCTATATATTAATATTATAGTAATATATAATTATTATAGTAATTGGGGAAAAAATATATAGTCAAGTGTGTTGTTTTGGATTGTTCTTTCATTGTTGAATTTTAATCGACATCGTGTATTACTCAAATAATTATCGACAATCTGTAAAATTAAAATATTGACCTTTTACTGCATATAGGGATTACAACAAGACCCAAAGTGAGAAAGTTATATAATTTTCATAATAAAAAGGATTAATTCATTTACAAATGACCTTTATAATCCAACTAGATTTAACTATGATAGTACAAATAATCGTGGTACAAATTTAACTCCCGCAATAATACATTAACATTGCACACATTGTCGTATTTAATTAGCTCTGCTTTAGTTTGGACCACGGGGCAAGATTCGGTAAAAAATCCTTGCGAATTGCGGGATGGCAGGTAGGGACAGAGACAATATTTGAACTAATTTGTGTATACAGTCAGTGGCATGCGCTTACGTTGTGTATACGCCTTATGAACAGCTTCTTATGTCGCCTTGTAAATTGACGTATTTTCCTATAGTGTTTTCGCTTTATTTACATGACATAATGGTAGTACAGTAACAAAGACTTGGAAACAATAACGATAAATATTATTACAGAAATCGGTTTCACATAATTGTACATTATTCAATTGAGCCATACTAAAGGCAGAAGTATAAAACAATTATAGATTCATTGTTCTACAGTCTAGCTCACAAAAGTCACAAGTGATAAATATTACCTATAGTCGGAATTTTAATTCGATTCCAGATTTGACATTAGCTACTGTCATTTTGTGAAATAATGATACCATATATAATAGTGTAGTGATGTCACAAAAATCGGTAAGCAATCGGTAAACCCTATCGAATTGATATGGGCGCAGGTAAAAGGGCATGTAGCCCAAAACAATAAAACATTCAAATTGACAGACGTGAGAAATTTATTTCAAGAAGGCATTAAAAAAATTACTGCTACCGAATGGACTAAATGTGTATCCCATGTTGTCAAAGAAGAGGAAAAAATGAGTAGGCTAGATATGTTAATTGACAATATCACAGACACATCCCAACTAATATTATAAATGCGAAAGTGTGTTTGTTTGTTTGTTTATTTGTTTGTTTGTTTGTTTGTTTGTTACCTCTTCACGCTTAAACTACTGGACCGATTTCAAAAATTCTTTCACCTTTGGAAAGCTACATTCTCCCCGAGTAACATAGGCTACTTTTTATCCCGGAAAAATCGACAGATCCCACGGGATGCGCAATAAAGGCTTCGCTCAAAAACTACTGCACAGATTTTTATGCGGTTTTCATCAATAGATAGAGTGATTCTTGAGGAGTTTTGCGGCATTTTTTATCTCGGAAAAACGGATAGTCCCACGGGAAGCGCGATAAAATCTTCGCACCATAAACCGACTTCCGCGTATATGTAGCCGTGGGCAAAAGCTATGACCCTTAACCCTCTATACACCCAATCCCGAAATCCACGCGGGCGAAGCCGCGGGCAGAAAGCTAGTTTATAATAAATGTTACAGAAAGTGACAGCGATAGCGATAGCGATGACGGTGACAATTTATAAAATAAATTATTACCATATTACATTATCTGCTTTATTTGTTATGTTCCTTCATGATCACATTTTTTTATTTATTTTACACATAATTATAAAAGAAAAGTCTCATATCGGTAATTAATCTTCAAAACTAAAAATACCACTCATTTTATATAACAAAAATTAAAATATAAACTCTTTTGATTCAATAAAGTACAAATTATAATTAAAAATGTACCATTGTATTAGAGAAACTACTGTAAGCGTTTGAAAACGCTCATAACTTAAAAGGGACTATGCTTAACTACGTCCAATTATAAACGAGAAGAATCGATCCAGAAATATTCCATTTCCATATCGAATAATTTCGCAACGTCACTATTTAGTACTTGTCATAAGGTTGCAACACTGAAACTGTCAAATCTGGAATCTAATTAAAATTCTGAGTATAGGTGGATAATAATCTGTTGTGAAGTTGTTATAGTTATTACACAGCACACAAGCATAGCATCACATTGTCTTTTTGTTTATGAATTAAATAAGCTTATAAATGTTTCAAAGTATGTACAGAACATGAAAAATGAATTCAAGTTCAATGTACTAAGATGGGCCAAAAGTTGTTGATTATGATGATGTCTTTCTAGTCATGTGTGGGTGCTGCTATATTAAAAATATCCATATATAAATTCATGTTTCTTAAAAAAATATGCACTGTTAAGACAGAACCTATTATAAGAATTACCACAATATTTACATTTGAATTGAAGCTAGAGACATAAATTGCCATGACTGCTGTATAATGCAGTCCTTTATCATTGCTAATCACTCTCATCACCACTTTGTCCTGGCACATAATCCTTATCATCTTCATCTGAAATGTCCAGATCATCTAGATCCTGAAATAGTGACTCATCCACTTTCACCGCATCTCCTGAAATAAATGATTCATATATGTAGTATTGTATTGTTTTAAAACATGATAATTAAATGTATTTTATATACCTACATAAACTTTAAACAAAACAAGAAACAACAGAAAAACAGTACCCTAGGCCATATATATTCATCATTAGTGCTTGGAATAGGTAGTTTAATTTTATGTACTTGCGATTTTGTGACATCAATAGTATGAATATGCCTGGGAACATACTATTTTGAGAGATTGTAAAAATATTATATTGAACTTTCAAAATAGTATTTCATCTTTTAGCTTATTGTTGTAATAATAAGTTGCGAAAATAAAATTTCACAATAAAAGAGTAAAGAAACGAATAGCAAATAAAAACAGAAAAATTTAGGTTTATCCATGTTACGCTTACATTGACTTTCTTTCTGCAAGTACATACAATTAAACTACCTATTCCGAGCACTATTCATCATCATGAGTGTGTTGCTTCACATAGGTCTCTCACAATTTTCCAATCAACCACATGTATTATTGGTATGAAGCATATATAGTAGCAGCCCAATTACCAAAATCAAATTACAATGGAAAATCTAAATAAGAAATTTGTAATTTAATTAAAGTAATTGTTCAACAATAATTCATAATCCACATCCCAACCGAGAAGCATGAGCTTACCATAACTAGGTAAAGGCAATTAGGTCTCAATTAACCATGCTGAAAAATTTGTTGACTTCACACATCATTGGTGAACTTCATACACCTTCGAATTTCTTTGCAGGTGTATGCAGATTACCTCAAAATATTTGCCTTCACAATAAAAGCGACAAAAAAATGTACATATAAAATATGAAAAATATCAACCTTGGACCTCCCTGACAGTCTGATGAGACATGAGAAAAGTGCCATTACTAAGGTTTTGATTAAAATCCAATGTTTATGCAGAGAAATTATATAATGTCAAGAAAAGCAAGATTATGATTTTTGAGGTGATAGGCAAATGTGCAATCATTTATCTGGAACTGAGATATACATAGTACCTATACTATGTATATAGTATAGGTTTCAATTTTTGATATCTTTGCAACATACACTGTTGTTTCAGTAAGGAATGTCAATGTGCTGTCAATCTCACAAGAGCCACATGCACTATAGGCTACTGTCACTAATTACTATCAGATGAGCAGTCTCCTTCACTTTGTCTTTAAGAGATAATACCATTCTTTTCCACATACAAACTATAAAATTCTAATGCTAACTAATTGCAAACAGATCAGTTTGCACTTCTTACTGTAAAATAAAATATATGTATTTTTTTTTACTTTAATATTTCAATCAAATTCTTGTTTAGTATACTGGCTTTCCTTAGAAATATGAATGTATGTATGGAATTCAGAGATTATCGTTTATAACAAAGCTACATAGTAAATATTACCATATATATACAGTGAAATTAAAATATGAATACAGGCTGTTAACCACTCAACCGTTCGTGGATACCTTGTTATCCAAAAAAAAACTGTAAACTTAGATTCGTGGATAGTTTAGTATCCAAACATAATGGTATAATGTGTCTAGTAAACTGTATAAAACGCCACCTGTTGACCTGTGACGACAAGAATATGCTTTTAGAGTTGGATTCTATTAATCAATAGCTCCGCGATCTTAGCACCTCATGTGCGGAATTTCGATTGACCAATTATACCATCTGAAAGGTCAGAAATTGGTCATAAAAGGTCAGTTGGTCTCATTAATTGGTCAGCATCAGATTTTTTTTTATTAAGGATTAAAGTTTTTCAAGGTCAATTAATAATTTTAGCACCTCATTCGCGGAAAAAATAAAAAACTCCACCTATGCGCGATCGGGAAACATTCGCTGATAATTGGTCAGCTAATATAAATAGTTGGTCAGATTAATTTAATATTCAAAAAAATTAAAAAAGTTGTCTCTGTCGTAACGCGCATGCTTTGAGCCGGATGATTCTATCAGGGCAGTGAGTACTTACGCACAGCTCTTTACTATAAACCAGGCAGAGTAGGGGAAATATTTTTTTTATAATTTTTCTTTGATATGTACTACTATCAAATATATATACATATTTTATATATATATATATATATATTATATATATATATATATATAATATATATATATATTATATATATATATATATATATATATATAGTGGAGAAAGAGATAGGATATTTTTTAAAATTACGTGAAGGTCAAAGTACATGCATGGGATAGTTAACTAGTTTATTTTATAATAATTTCCTATAAACATGAATTTTTTAAATTAAAATAAGTTTATTTACTCACTGCCCTGATAGAATCATCCGGCTCAAAGCATGCGCGTTACGACAGAGACAACTTTTTTAATATTAAATTAAACTGACCAACTATTTATATTAGCTGACCAATTATCAGCGAATGTTTCCCGATCGCGCATAGGTGGAGTTTTTATTTTTTCCGCGAATGAGGTGCTAAAATTATTAATTGACCTTGAAAAACTTTAATCCTTAATAAAAAAATTCTGATGCTGACCAATTAATGAGACCAACTGACCTTTTATGACCAATTTCTGACCTTTCAAATGGTATAATTGGTCAATCGAAATTCCGCACATGAGGTGCTAAGATCGCGGAGCTTTAATCAATCTGCCTAAAAAATCATAGATGTCACCACAGTATGCTTTGTGGACTGAATAATTAATTTTCTGAGGTGATTTCGTTTTGAGGAGTGGTAAGTTTGTTTATTTTATTTCATAATTTGAATTTGTGCTAAATATCTACATATTAGTATCAAACGAAAGAGAATTTAATGTAGTTTAATTTAAAAATTAATTGAAGGATATAAATTCAAATGAAATTGCGAATAAACTAAATTAAAATGAAACTTTCAAAAAATATTCCGCTTCTTTCAAGTTCCACATTTATTTTCTACTAAATACAATAGTATAGAAAGTTATATATAATGTTTTTTGCGCTAGATTCTCCTCTATCCGTAGGTATTTTTTGTTGCGATATAGCTCTGTAGTTTACGAGTTTCAACTGTTTTTATCCAGTTTTTGATAATCGCGCGCTCGGAAATGGCCAATTGTAAGACGCATTGACGCCGCTGACAGCGGAACGGTTGAGTGGTTATAGAAGGAAATAGATTACCTACATCATTATATTGAGAAATTAATAAAACTCCAGAATTTTTTTTTTGCTAGCAAGGTATAGAGTCTGAACATCTAAATTAATAATGAAAATTTTTTTACCATCATCCAAGAATTTAAGGTCAGACTCATTGAGAGTTGTATCCCTTAGGAACAGTTCTTTGCCAGTCAATTTATTTTTCTCTTTAGATTCTTTTTCTCTCTTTGCCGGAATGCACATATCAATCTCAAATTGCTTCCTCCATGCTAGGAATGATTCCACTGTGACTCTCGTGCCTTCAAATCTTTTCTGCAAAAATATGAAAATTAAATAACATACTAAAATATATTATCTTTTTGTCTAGCAATAATTAATAATAGAAGAAATTAAAATGGATGGGAAACTCTAAGGGTAATGAACTAAATACCAGCTCTGCTTCTTCTTCTGCTTTTTGTTTAGCTATGATCATTTCCTCTCTTTCCTTTTTGAAGGTGTCCCATTTGTCATTGAGCCACTCTTGTCCAGCAGATACCAAAGTAAATACCATCACCATCCCAAGATTTTCTTTGCCCTGTAATCAATTATATGCAACAACAAAGTCACCATTCAATTCCAGACACCTATGTTGATATTTAGTTCTGTATTAAAGATGAAAATATTGTTAAGAGGTTGGAATGTTGTCTATGATGAGCTATTTGTCAAAATTTAAATATAGTATTATTAGTTTAAAAAGAATTCAGCGTACTGTCTTTATATTTTATTTTTGGAAGAATGTTCTGTCGTTGTCATATTAGTTTTATTACAAGATGAAGTAGGTATGGATTTTATAATGTAAATATGTAAAGTATGATTGAAATATATTGTGTCAGTGTAATAATGGTATTTATTTTATAAAGTGTAAATTTACCTTACAGTAAGGTTATGGGCCCAGCATGCTTCCACTAATACTAAAGTAACTTTCTCGATAATTTTGACTCAGAAACGTCTGCTAGAGAACACCGAAAATTTAATCGAGACAAGTATCAGACAAAATGATTTATTTGATCTATTCAAAGATGAAGATTTCCAAGAGACAAATAATGATAATAATTTGGAAAATAATTAAGAAGATGGTTACAGGTTTGAGAGGGAACGTGTTCATTTTGATAATAGAAATATAGCTAGAAGAAGTGAAATAAGACGAAAGAGGATTACTATAGAGGAAAATACAGGTATGATTGTTGAAGATATTATTGGTGTTGAAGAGAATAATTTTGATAAAGATGGAGTTGGGTAGTTGATGAAGAAAGGGTTAATGATGAAGAGAATTTTGAACATTTTTGTGAAGAGTTAAGAGAAGAAGATAATTTTGAAGATAGTTGTGAAGAAGTTTTATTAAAGGGGTGTTTTGTATATGGTTAATATTATGTGTTGTGTGTTAATAATATGTGTGGCAGTAGGTCAATTAATGTGTTTTTAGTTAATGTATTGAATAATTTTGCAGAATTTTGTATGTAAATACAAAATTCTGAGGAGATGTTAGAGGTTGGAATTTTGTCTATGATTAGCTATTTGTCATTGTGTTACTATGAGTTTTCAAAAAAATTAAGTGTGCTATCTTTATATTTTATTATTGGAAGAATGTTCTGTCATTGTTATATTAGTTTTATTAGAAGATGAAGTGGGTTTTGGATTTTATAATGTAACTATGTAAAATATGATTGAAATATATTTTGTGAGTGTAATAATGGTATTTATTTTATAAAATGTAAATTTCCCCAACAAAAAATACTGAGTAATACAATTTCTTGGGGAACAAAACTTATAGTGGCTCATATTTCCATTAGGGGGGATGGCCCCTGGCCAAAAAAAAAATAACTCCTAAATCGATGGAGTTAGGAGTTATTTTTTTTTTGTGAAAGAACTCGTAATTATTAACTTGTGTGTAAAATATTATATTGCGGAGATCAATAGTTTTCGAGAAAAAAAATATTGAAAATTAAAAATTTTTAGGTTAAGTGATGAACTTTTACAACAAAAACGCGGTTGGAATCTTGGCAGCATTGCTAAATTGACACTATTTACTACTAGTAGTACTCCTGTCGATATCGTACAACGACTGACTACTATGGCGTCTTCGAAGTCATCAACTTCGAGTTCTCCGTCTCCACCTGAAGAGTTGGGTGTAGTGCAAGTTTTGAACTCTTGTGAGCTGCTTGTTACGACCTCCTCTTTAGTGCCTAGTGTACAAGTGTTGGACTTCAGTGAGCCACTTGTGCGCGTACCTGAACCCATTGCTGGGTTCTCTGCTGCTACTTCTTTAGTTAACGCAGCTGGCTCCTCAGGTAATTAATACTAAAAGTTGCGATATGCTATGTGTCACAGAACTGATTTAATCAAACTCGACTCCACGTAGTTCTAGTCGCTCCTTGTTTTTTTCCCTCAGGAGAGGCTGAGATTCCTCATGGATACCAACGCAACAGGCAAGCAGGGATGCGTTGATTATGTCGGTGAATCGAGGCGGCTCGACCCAACAGACCTACCGACTAAACTCAGCCTGAGCCTTTGGTCCTAATGACCCTACTGGCTTATATGGAAGAGGGCCGCACCTCAGGAGAGGTACGGTTAGCGCTGCCCCATGGGGGGGCATAAGCACTAGAAGAGGCGCGGTTCTCCAAAGTGGGACCGGCCTGTATTGACTGGGAACCTTTTTTTTTTTTTGTTCCCCTGAGGAAAATGCATTAAATTGCATACCCCGGCTGTGGCGAGCCGGCGGTTATGTGGGGCTCTCCTCCCCAGAAGGGGGAGGCCTACCCACTAAAAACCTCAGGGATGACCTTCCTCAGGCATGTAGGGAGCCCCCGGGAACACCAAGCCACTTCCAGGAACCCCCAGCCTCCGCTCCCCTTCCTAGAGGGGAGCCCTCCTCGGGGGAGGCTACACTACCTCCCCCGGTTTCCTCCACCGACGACGCCCCCCGGCCACGGAAGGGGCGTGGTCCATCCCGGGTCGCCGCAGCGGTCGCGACTTCCTCGCGCCCGCCGGTCGCGACGGCGCCGCTTGCAGGTCTAGAAGGTTCTGCGTTAATTGATTAGGGGGGTCGTTTAAGACATGTCGCGGTCTACGTGTCCTCTGCCAATATGGACTGTTGTCGTGGGATGTGTTGCTGTCGCTGAAGGCGGTGTTGACGGGTTAGTCGCTCCTACCCCTAGAGTGTTTTTTATAAGCACGGAGGCGTGGAGGAGTGCAGCCCCTGCCCGCCGTAACAAAGCATGAACAACCGTGCTCGCCGGAGCGGCTGAGGCGAGTATGGATGCTTATGATTTGTTACGCAAGGGCAGAGGGGCTGTGATCCCCGAAGCGCCAGAGCACACGCGTATCCGACTTGCTTTCATCAAGAAATCATATACAACGCGGGCTTAATCACAATTTAGATTAAGTGTATATAATTAATTATTTTCAATTCTTGATTGGATTTTTGTTAAATTTAGCATCTACTGAAACTTCAAAAATTAATTTAAAAATAATTAAGCATTTCCGCAACATAAGACTTCTGGGGGGAGGAGGGGGTGTCAATTGTGTTAACATTAGTTTTCAACAAAATACATACCTGATCTACTAAATACCTCAGCAATTCTTTTTTATCAACTGTATTTTCAAAATTTTCTTCATTATCAATTTCTATAACTGGTAGCTCATCTGGGTATTTCTGTGTATAAGTAAAAATAAGTTGGCAGGAAAGACCATCCCCTTCATCAAAGCCCTCAGACTTAATAGGTATTGAAAACCGATGGTATGGTTTTGTATCTATTACTGAAAATGAGAGATGTGCATTTTTAATTATAGATTAAATTTTAAAACGATACATTGTAGGTGCTTTCAATTAATTACTAACTTTGCATATCCCCATAATATATTGAATCTAAAGCTTCCACTTCACTTGTTTGTTCATAATTATAATCCATACTGAATAGTATGATTTAATGCAATGCAGACTGCTATTTTCTAAAATGTTTTGCTGTCGAAATATCACAAGTAGGTAATTAGGTATATTTAATTTTATAGGTTACCTATGGCTTCTATCTAAATGTCAATTATGCCAATGTCAAAAAAGTATACAATATTCGATTGCGGTCCGAAAATTGAGTCGTCTTGCACTGCTCGCAGATTAGACAATGAAGAATGTTCACTAATATTTTTTTTTAGCTCCGCGTAAACTCGGTTAAAAATAAAAAATATGAGTGAAAAAATTATTACGATACGTCGTTTAGTTTCCAAGATATTTAATTTCAAAATAAGTGCGCGATTCGGAGTTCCACCAGGCCGGCGCTCGACGCGATGACGTCACAGCACAACGCAACACTCGGTCAGTCCACTCGCGCGCTCCGGTAACGCCGCGTTGCCCGTACCTTTTACTATTAAAGTGTAAAAATGTCTGATCTACATGCTAGAAAATCATGTGTTGTGCCAAAATGTACAAATACAACCACCAAGACACCAGAAAAGTTGTTTTTTCACGTTCCAAAGGATGTTCAAATGCGAAAGAAATGGATAAAAGCTATGAAAAGGTTGGATTCATTTGGAGCTAAAAGTACAGTTTATTGTTGTGAAGATCATTTTGATGTAAGTATGTCTATAAGTAATTTATATCTTAATACTTAAATGTATACATATTTATATCTATTATAGGTACCTACTTAGTAGTTTGAATTTTTTGGTATAGTTATACCTATTGTCATTGGAAGGTCAGAGGTGCAAAACCTTGTGTTAAATAATAACAAGGTTGCTATTATTATATGTATTTATCTTGAAAACGAATTTACTATTTACGTTAGCGTTTGTTTTATTTATTTGCACATAAGTACACAGTCTAATACCTACTACTATTTACCTACGTTTTTGCTAGCGTAAACATCATAATAGATAACTATTTTTTTTTTTCAGATTGAGGCTGATATGGAGAACTATGTTAAATATAAGCTGGTTGGAGGAAGACTTAAACTTAAAAATGGGATAGTTCCTCACAAATTTCAATGTCAACAAGAAAAGGTAGATATACCCGAAAGATCTGCAGTACAAAAACGGAATAAAATAAAATATTTTGAGAAACTCTTAAGCAAAGACGAAGAACCGATTACTTCGACTTCAGAGGCAACCAATAAACCAGAAGAGGTATTTGTTGCTTGCTGTGAAGACGAAATAGTTACAGAAGATCCACTTAGCTTTAAAAATAATGACCAGTGTCTGAAAATATCAAAGAAAAGTAAAGGGGTACAAGTAAAGCTAAGAGATAAAGGTGCTCATAAATCAACCATGACTGATAAAACATATTTTAAGAAAGAGAGGAAAGCAATATCATGTCCAGATACAGTATCAGTTCGTAGTATGACTGACTCATCTTCTACTCTCTCCACACATGAAATGTATACCCCTGATAAAGATTCCTTGAATCCTGATGAAGATTTAAATTCAGATGTGGACAACTCAGAAAGCGAAAAACATGTTTTCAGAAACTATATGCAAAAAGCAGCTCTTTTATGCATATCTAGAGAGCCACAACTATTGCTAGGTTTACCTAAAGAATGTTATTTTCTCATAAATTTATTATCTGAAACAACAAAATGTACTCCGCGAAATATAATGATGACATTAAAAAAAATACGCTTGCATCAACCTAATGCAATATTGGCTTTGGATTTTGGTTTGGCGACAAGTTCTGTTACTAAAATAATAAGGATTACTGTTCCCGTTATAGCATCTGTCCTCAAATCACTTGTATACTTTCCAGCGTCTTCGAATGTTCAGATGAATCTACCTATTCCATTTAGAAAAAACTATAATCGAGTTCAAAGCATTATTGACTGTTTTGAAATTCAAATTGAAAAGCCTGTCGATGCCGTAAAACAAGCTCTTACTTGGTCTGATTATAAAGGCTGTAATACGATAAAATATTTAATATCAATAACACCCGATGGGCTTATAAATTTTATTTCTCCAGGTTATGGTGGAAGAGCAACAGACTCTTTAATTTTTGAAGATTGTGGTATTTTGCATACTTTGCCTAAAGGAGCAGCAATATTAGCCGACAGAGGTTTTAAAAATATTGCCCATTTGGTAGAACTAAATGGACACACTTTAATCAGACCTCCTAGCGTGAACGCAAAGAAAATTGCGGCATTACGGATACACGTAGAAAGAGCTATCGGCCGACTTAGGAGTTTTGGGTTTATGTTGCCACATGCTTGTGTCGATTTAAAACAAGTCGATCTGTTGGATTCAGTGGTACATTCTGCATGTGGAATAGTAAATATTCAAAGCAGCTTATTCACAGAATCAGCCTAGTACGATATTTTAATATTAATATTTTATTTTATTCTACTGTATTCTCTAGGCCTTTTACTAACTTTAAAATAAACAAATAATTTTTGCAAAAATAGATTATTATTTTTTATTACAGACCAAATCCTAAAAATGTGGAATAGAAGCTATAGCTTCAAATATTTTATTATGTTCCACTGACTAAAAGTGTTTGGTGTACTTTCAGAGACATAATAATACATAATCACATTTATTAACATTATTTTATTAATTTGTCAAAAATATTTTCCTTCCAAAACATAACACACTTATCAAAAAGTTGATTACAATATTTTTTATTGTATATTACCTCATGCACATTAACATTTTTCGAAGTTTCGAAGTCAACATGTGCAATACAAAACAGGGCTTTTTTTTTGCCGGACATGTGCATTTGTGTCTGTATTTGAGCATAGTACTTTCTGCCTAATTTTCCTTTGTCATAGTACAAACTAAATGTATTTTCCTTGTACGGACACTTGACTTCTACAACGAAGTCATCAGTAAGCCCATCAGGCGAGGCACCGATCATTGGCCAATCACTGTTTAAAAAAATACCAGATCCCATTATTTTTAGACCTTTTATTTGAGACACCACACTTATAACATCTTTTTCTAAGATTTTTCCTCGCTTGATAGCAGCAGTTTCTTTAAATTTTAGGGCACCAAATATTTCTTCAACTACAGAGCCATTCTTTGTAGTACATTGCGCAACTTCATGCATTTTTGAAGCCGTTATGCGTCCATAGCGCATCTCAAACCACAAATTCGAATTGGATTGCGCCATTGTATCCTTTTTTATTTGTAAACATCTTGATTCTGTCATTTCGTTCTTACAATATGTAATAAAACTATTGACATCACGTTCTACACAAGATTTTTTGAAATTATTAACTAGGTAATGAATCGAAATCTTTTCAACATCTTTTTTTTCACATACATAATGTGAGAGCGAGCATTTTATTTGAAGTTCTCTAAGATTATGTGTCACTTTGTCGAAAAAGTTACCTTTATCCTGTTCTACTTCATTATGTGTTGTGGAACTAAAGTCTTTAGCCTTAATCATTTTGAGTGTAGTCCCGATCCCCGAGAGCTTCGATTTTTTCCAATAACACTTTATAGCAGTTGTTGAAGGCTCCTCGCTTCGGCGATGCAGCCACATTAAAAATGCTACGGCGTGCTTACAACCACCACTACTAGCGGCACAATCCTTACACATTACATTTAAAATTTCATTGTCTTTTTCATCGCATTCTAAACTGCAATAATATGGTGTTGCACGTACGCGATGTTCCGGTGTAATCCTACATTTGACCGTACAAATATTACCTACTCTTTTGACTTGAACGTAACCAATAGCATCATCACCGTAGTTGTCTCTTGCCGATCTGAAATAAAAAACAAATATGTATAAAAACACTTCACGTATTTGACAAATAATATGTACACATTAAAAAAGGTTTAGCACATCTGAGGGGCTATCGCACTAATAAATCGCAAGCGAAACGCAACCAAACCGTTCGGCTTACCAATCCGAACGCCACAATATCACGTCATCTGTTCGATGACGTGATATTCTAGCTCTCGGATTAGTTGAGTGGAACGATTTGGTTTCGTTTCAGCTGCGATTTGTTAGTGCGATTGCCCTCCTGTTCAACTCAGAGCAGTTTTAGCTATAGTCATCGACCATTGGTCGATGGCTATAGTTATGTATATAGGTACAGTTCTTGAAAAATACGAGCGCGCGTGGCCCTTCGTCGTGGTAAAAACGTTTCTGTTTATACTATAATACCTACATCAATTTATTTAGTTAAATAGATCAAAGCCAAATCGATTTTCAAATAGGTAGGTAGATTAATAAGATGATAGAAAAATTAACTCTTACCTCTGCATTTTTACTCCTCGCATTTCAGCGGCAACGAAATCACTATTCTTCGTTAAATAGTAGGCAACCATAAGTCCATCTATTTTAGGTAGGTTATCCGATTGCCCTTTTTCAAATCCGTCATCCATTATACCATATATACACTAATTAAACTGAATATTACTCAATGTACGGAAGAAGCAATATAAAACACTATAAGTAACTCGGCAGGCGCGGATTGCCAGCGAGCGGCCGGCGGTGGCGGGGCGCGTTGTGTTATGACGTCACACGCTTCACGCGCGCTTGCTACGGAACGCAAAATTTACGAGAATTTGAAATGTCTATAAATTCATTAATACTTGGTCTTTTTCAATGAAACAAAAACTAGTGTATTTGTAAAGATACAAGCCCTACTAGGACAATAGTTTTAAGCGATTTTGTATACCTATTAACATTCTTCATTATGTAGTTGTATAAAGAGATTACAAATTATGAAAATAAAGAATGTACATAAATCGATGAAGAACTTAATAACATATTAATAATCTACGGGCTGGCGCCATTAACATCACTCGATATGTACATCGAATGAAAAATTTAATAATATATGAATGTATAATATAAAATTATTATTCAACTTAAATGGAGATAATAAATATTTGTTCAATCTTACTTTAAAAGTCTCTATTGTTTATAGGAGTGGAACTTCTGACTACCAATAAAAAATTTAAATTGTTCGCATAATAATAGTAAACAGGTTCGCTTTTGTCTTATGATGAGTTATAGGACAAAACATAAGTCATATGATGTTTTGTTACAAAATAATCTTATAATCCTATATAGTATATTAAAGCATGTATATTATTTGCAAAGTAATATCTGTGTAATCCGCATCTTAAACAGATTATTTTTAAAATATTACAATGTATGTTTTATTCTACGTAAAGAACTTATAAACACTATTTTCTGTAAAATGAGATTTCAATTTAAAAAGAAACGCAGTCGATATCTACGAATAAAAGTGGATATGAACTCCATGAAAACAGCCATAATTATAATACATACATACATACACCTCACGCCTTTTTCCCACGGGGGTAGGCAGAGATTACGTCCTTCCACTTGCTACGGTCCTTACATATCTCTTTCGCTTCATCTACTTTCATAAACATTCCTCATACATGCTCGACGATTGCGGGTACTTCTGACCTGGCCTTTTTTGAGGACACTTTCGATTTAATTTAAATTATAATAAATTGATAATTATAAGTTTAATATAATTTGATAAATATTCTTACGGAGTGAAAAATATGAATGTTTTTTTCGATGAATATACTTACAATCGACAATCGATATAACTCAGAAAGTGTCCTCATAATCTAAGAAGTCCTTTTTTCATGTGTCATACCCATGTTTTATCAGTCAATATTACTGTTGTGATATTAGGCAAGACGGGCATTTGTACCAATTGATTATTACATATTATTATACTATCTATTATATTATATTATCCAAGGTAGCAAACTTCTGAAATTGGTATATAAACTTAAATATATTTATGAACTCCTTTAATAATTTTACATTCTTCTTATTAATTCCAGATGTCGAAAGGAAACTATGAGCCCTGAGAGCACAAACTTTTGACAGTTGAAACGAGATCACGCTAATATCGGTCTATGTAGATGTTGCGATGACAGTTATAATAACACAATAAGTAAATTGGACAGCCTGTCAGGAGTGTCGTCATTATCATCACCACTTGGACCGCTTGCCTAGTTTATAGATAGGTATCATAGATAGTATACACCCGTAGATAGAGAATAGACTCTATTCTCCATAGATAAAAATAAAATAAAATAAATATTTGTTACACTTACACCAATTAGCCTAGCCCAAACTAAGATCTATAAGGCTTGTGCAATGGGATCTAGGGTAACGGATAGACATACATATAATATAAATAATTTTTATTGAAATATATATCAACAACCATGACTAAGGTACAAATGCTCGCATTCATCACACAAACATCTGCCCCCCCCCCCCCCGGGATTCAAACCCCGGACTCAGAGATGGCGACACCTTGAAACTGGTGTATTATCCACTCGACTATGGAGGTCGAAATATTATATAGATACTCACTCATGTGTGTACTCATAATAGTATACTCATCGTGCTGTCACTGTCAATGCTGTTTGATATAAGATTTGGCAGTATGGCTTAGTACCACAGAACACATCTTAGTACCTTCGCCTGTCCCTATGGACGAAATTGACAACATAATATATGTATTCTGTGAGCTAACTACATATATGTTAATCTGTGACACACTGCTGTTTGAAAACTTTGGGTAATCTATGGCTGCCTGTTTGTTTCATTAAAATCGCTAGAGTAAATGTATTCTATGATAATCTGTTCTGTACAAATAATTAGTATAATATATGATAATATAATCGTGAAATAATTTAGAGATTTTAAACTGGCTCTATTTGTATTTCTTTAAATAAATTATTATAGTAATTTGTTATCTTGCTGTACACGTAATTTTGAGTGCAATTTGTTTTACGTGATGGATTCACCAGAGGAGTTGCCTTCCAGTTCAGTTCTACATCACGAAGAAGTTTCTAAAGGGTAAACTGTTAATAATTTTATTGTCTTTTCAAGTTCCTCATCAATATTAAAAGTAGTAATGCTATATTATACATTATTATAGAAAAGAAGACCGAATCGTTATTGAGAAGATGAGTGAAGATTTTAAAACTTTACAAGATGAAGTTATTACTAATTTCCAGAAGCCTAATGTTCCGAATGTGAATGTACCCGAACGTGTAATAATATGTGTGGACGTTTGTTTGGATAACAACAGTTCTTTATATCGATTAGGAGATGGTACTACATTTACACCTATAAATATGTTTAAAAGGATTTTAGATTTCTTTTTACATTCAAAAACTGCAATAAATAAAAAAACTGAATTTGCATTGTTACTGTTGAAAGATACACAAATTTGTTGGGCTCAAGATTTTACAAATAATGTAAAAGATATTATTAATGTTATTGACTTTATTAATACTGAGGAAAGCACATCTGATAGTTTTGATTTTAACAAAGTATTCGAGGTTTTAAAAGAAAATGTCGAAATTCCTGAATATAAGCAAAGTGATTGTATGCTACCTCCTCCATATGTGGTACGCATGATTGTTCTGTATGGGCGCTCTATTACAGTGCCAATTATTCCACAAGATGACCCATATTTTAATTTTTTACGGAAGCAGCTATATTTCTATGTTGATATTTTATTTGCACATGAAGATGATTGTACACTTTATAAATGTGAAGAAATATATGATGCCCTCCAAGATCTTGATAATGGATATTCTTATGTGTTTGAAGTTTCAAGAAATGCTACTAAAATACATGATTGCATTGCTAAGCTCCTGGCTCATCCTTTACAACGAGTTTTACAAAAGAATACTGATTATACATTTGCTATTAGGACATAAGTTATAAATAAATGAGTAATTATAAAAAAAAAATTTTTCTTTATTATATTTATTTCAGCATTTCAAGAAAATATAACTGGTATGTTGGAATAATTAAGGCTAATTACAATAATTACACACATAATACTCAACTAATTTATGCAAATTTGATCTCTGAAATATTATGAATGAAATTCTTTCTGAAATCAATAAAACTCATTTTAACCATTTGGCAGCTGGAATTTTTAAACTAATGTGATATTTGTAATTCACTCAAGCTAATAAAATAAGATTAGATGATATTAAGAATTATAATGGACAAGACATGGACAACAATTTGAGCACCAATAAAAAAACAGAAAAGAAAAAGTTATCAAAGTGCTCTAAATAAAAAACTAAATACTTGCAAAGTTAAATTTATATCATAAATAAAGTAATATAAAAAGTGAAAATATAATTATCATTACAAAAATAATGTATTTACAGACTATTAGAATTGTTTTTCTTCAAAACAAGCATAATAATAATATAAAAATATTAAGAAAATTATTAATTTGAAGTTATTTTGTCTTATTTCTAATACTGCAATATAGCAAAAGTTTATTGCAGCTAATTCTCAATTTTAAAATTGACAACAAGTTGTCTTTTGTAACAATTAGCTATTTTTAAACTATGAAGTATTTATAGTACACCAACAATAAAAAACTTTTTACATGTATTTTGTGTCTTCAACGATAGAACTGATATTCATAGGTTTGATTTACTTCAATCTACAATAGAACTTTATATACACTTGGTCTTTTTTAATTGAATAGTATTTACCAGGCTAGTGATAGTATAATTGGTGTACTTGTTAAGATTTCTCAAATTTAATCGAATTTGACTAGGGCTTTATATATACTGTCACTATAACTGTTTCAGTTGTGATGTTTTAATTTGACTTAATATAACTACACATACCTACAATAAAGTACTGTTTATGTTACTGTCTAGGGACTATGGTTTGATATGTCAAACCATAGTCCCTAGACAGTAATATAAATTTTGATAGAAGAATAATGTATACTGTTCTCATGAATTTGTTTTTATTTTTTGTTTAATATCCTAATATTTTTATGAAGATCTTTTTTAGTCAACCAAAACTTACCTCTTTATGGTTTACACATTGTACCATAGTTGCAGTATCCTTAAATAAAACCAAGATGTTTTGGGTATCCAGAGACCAGAGGAATAATCGAGACTCCACAATGAAATATTAAAAAAAAACTATTTGTAAAGAAATCAATATAAACTGTATAATTGTATATCACTTGCGTATTTATACGCATTGGTACTACAAAGAAAGATGGGAAAGTCAGTAAAAGTAAATAAATTCTTAACTATTAATTTATTGGAAACAGAAATTACTATAATGTAATGATGACAGGCCTACACAGAATAATTTATAGATCCGTTTCATATTATTTCATTTTTTTTCAAATTGTGATATCACAATCTGATAAGAATTGTCACATCTGTAATATGTTAATCGAATTATACAGCTATATGTATATTACACTGAGATCTTCGGGACAATGACTCCTTCAATGTCTACAATTTGACACTGGTTGATTTACAAAAGAAATAAATAACTTCACATATCAGTCTCTTTAAATTCTATTTACAATAATTGTGAATTTAGCTGTTGTAAAATAATTTACAGAGTCAATGATGTGAAAATTGATAATCTATGAATCAACAGCTAGATCTAACCTTCTGTCCCACTTTCCTATGTTTTAATGATACCTACTAATACAAAATTATATGGAATGATAAATAATTTATAGCCACAATATCAAGCCATGAAACACATAGAATTAAAAGCGTATCCTCAGTTTTACTGAATATCAATATAAGAATGAGGCAATTAATTTATAATACAATATACAATACATTAATTATATACCATTTTGATCCAGTCAAATTCGTCACCATGACTTATAAGCATTAAAATTTTTAACACCATCATACACTTATAAATCTCATAATTTTTGAGTATTTAAAAATAAGCTAATTGATGTTCATAAACAATTGATGGTGTTCACATCCATTGCATAAAACATGACAAAAATATAATAATATAATGTGGACAAAGAACATTAAAATGCATATAGCAAGGAAGACAGGACTAGATCAATTAATATTGTATTTCATATAACAATACAGATTAGACTAAAAAGGCCCATTGATAGACTGCAAAGCCGCCACATGTGAGAATGATATCTATATAAGATACAATTTAGTATTTGTTGACAGAACTCAAATGCATTGCATTGAAGTTTGTTTCAATTTTTATATCCTACTTGAATAAGTACATATAGGTACTTAATCTAGAGATATTCTGAAAAATTCCAGAAAACTAGTTGGATATTTTCGACTGGATAATAAATGACAAACATACTTGAAACTTGAGAAAGTTAGGGAAGTATTTTTGAATCTTTCCATGTCAAAAACTGTGATCTCTGCCTACCACTATGGGAAAGATTCATGTGTATATGTGTGGTGCATGCAGGTATTTGATTAATATTCTGCCCCCAGTTTCCTAATTTAAATAACATATGTACATTTATTTTTGACTTGGGTAAAGGGTACTTGAGTAAAAAATTGTGCACTGATTTACATAACAATGCATCATTTGCAATATTATAATTTGCTGCACTTATTTTTCATGTTATTATAACTACTGTCTATTAGTCTAATTTAAATCAAGTTTCATATTATTTACAGCATATTTTTACATACTTGATAGCTGCTATTTTTATCCATATATATAGCTAAGGAGCAGCTAAATAATATATTTGATGTTTTCACATAATTATAATACACGAGGCATATATATATATTAGAGGCATTTTATTGCCATACAAAAATTAAGTGCTCTTCTTTAGCACAATTAGAACACCCAAAGTTAATCAACAGTGGCGGCGTTACAGCATAGTACCTAGGCAGTTAATATCATTCACACAGCATATATAGTCACAGCACAAATATACAGTCAGGCAATGCAAATGTCACAGTACTCATTAAACGTAAATCGATATGGTACAGGTGGAACCCACTGCTGATCACCATCACTAATTGCAAACAGACTGTAACCCACATGCTGTTAGAGTCAATAAAAGGACATACACTGGAAGGGTTTAATTGTGATTGGTGTATGTTGATAGTGTTGTTATGTTGGCTGCACAATGCAAGATAATGTTACTAACTTTAACACATTACATTGAGTAAGGTAAGCATGGCATGTATGTTACAAGGATCTTTACCTCTAATGAAAGATGGCATAATTATTTATGTATCCATGTGATGTAACATGAAAGATATATAATTATGACTGCATATAACAATCACAAACATAACACACACAATGTCCTGTGTTATTCATAAAACAATTTTTTTAATATATAGCCAAGTCTCCAACCTGCCTGATGCCTAAGCAGAAATGGAGTGAAAATACAAAGATGGCTAGTACAAGAGAATTAAGCATACACATACACTGCTAACCTGCTAGGTGGTTTTTCAGGTATTTTATAATCATTGTAATATTGGTGTGCCTGTAATGCACCGATGTACAAACCATATGATGTGATTGATTTCTTGATTCATATTACAAAATACAAAAGTATATATTTTTTTATTGCTACTGCAGTGTGGTGTGGTTAAAGTTCATGCATATATTAACATATGTATTTTTTAATTTCATTTTAGAGTGTGCTAGTGTATTCGTGTTATATGCATTAATATGTTGCAGGTGACCTTGTATGCTCTTTACTATTGTATATAGTTATTCACTTCATAAACATCACTGAACATCCTCAGTGTAACAGTGCACATTATTTCTTTAGATAGTTCACCAGAGACATTCGGTGTTGGATGGTCGCGGTACCAAGGATCACATTATGACGGCAGGAATTGTTCTGTTTGTATAGCATCATTCACTTTATAAATATGTACAACAACAAAATCCTCAGTTTGACATTATGCATTGTTTGCGTCAATTTCAGTGGAAGCATTGAGGCTCAGGTTGACAGTGGATTACAGTATGCAGGCTACAAATTGTTTCCTGTGTCTCTTGTTCACATCCCATAAACACATAACACTGCATCCTCAGTTTATCACTATGCATAGTCCAACTGACACACTGGTAGGTCATTATAGCAAGCAGCTATGAACTGTTCTCCATCTGTGTCATTCATATCACAAACACACACAGCCCTATACGTGGCCAGCGCAACAGTACACTGAATCTTGTGGGGATCACAGCACGGAGGGCACAATTGTTATGAATGGTACACTGTTGAGTGCAGCGGGGCACTGCCTCGTGGCGGGGCCGGGGCCGGTCACAGCACGCAGGCCACGAAGACGGCCATGGCGCGTCAGGGCGGCGGCGGCGGCGGCGCGGGCGCGTGCGCGGCGCGCTCGGGCAGCGCGGGCGCCGCCTCGTCCGCGCCCGCGCCGCCCGCGCGCAGCCGCATCACGTGCGCGTACGTGCGGTACCGCTTTATCTGCAACACCCACTCCTTTATCAATACTACATAGCATTGGAACATTATGTGTATTCTGATGATTATTTCGTCCATTTTAAAGATAATGCAAAACTGCCATGTGATACAGGATCTGCATTACATAATGCATAAAATAATAATAATTTGATAGCGAAGTTTCGATCAACATCTTAAGAGGCTCTCGTTCGACGGATGGATCAAGGGCCGGATACAAAAAGCAGTGATTCTCGACACGGCACATATTGTCCGGAGATTTCTCTAGTCTGCAGCCCTAACCATCGGTTTGTTTGGGCCTTGCCTCGCTACCAGCGGTATACTAGGTTTAAGTTTTTTATAGTATTTATGTTTATTTTATCTTCTATACTATAATATTATAAAGAAGTAAAGTTTGTGTGTTTGTATATTTGTTAAATTGTAAAGGGTAATCTCGGGATCTACTGAACCGATTTTAAAAATTCTTTCACCAATAGAAAGTCACATTATTGCTGAGTGTCATAGGTTATTTAAAAAAACCGAAAAATAAAAAGGCTTTTATGTGGTAGCCCGTTTTGCAAAGTGAATCGGAGAACAACCGGTCGAATGAAAGCGTTTCTTGCGAACGCTGCCTTAAATATGAAAGATATATTTTTGAGTTCTAGAGAAAAAAATGGAGCTTGAAAATGCCTACAAAAAAGTCAACGACAGCGTATGTCTAACTTTTATATTTAAATTACAAAAAGTATATTTTTTAACATTAGCATAGACAATTTAATTTTTGATATTAATAAAATAATTCAAATCATTAGGCCATATTTATTAGTTATATATTACGAAAAATTATGAATCTATGAAAACAAGTAAACTCATCGTCATAAGTGTGAAGGTCAAAGCAGCGGACGGCGCGCGATGGCTTCGGGTTTAATTCGATTCGCGTTCGTGCTCGTTTCGGGGATTATTAATATTATGCCCAACGAAGTGGGCACGGGTCAGCTAGTATATCTATATTGTAAAAAACTGAAATTTAAGATTATTAATTAAATATAAAAATAATAATTTATTTATTATTAACATTCTCATCACTCACGTCATCACTCGCGGGAGGCGCAATAAAGACATCGCTCAAAAACTACCGCACAGATTTTCATGCGGTTTTCATCAATAGATAGAGTGATTCTTGAGCAAGGTTTTGCGGTATATTTATCTCGAAAAAACGGATAGTCTCACGGGAAGCGCGATAAAACCTTCGCGCCATAAACCGACTACCGCGCATATGTAGCCGTGGGCAAAAGCTATGACCCTTAACCCTCTATAGACCCAATCCCGAAATCCGCGAGGTTGGTTGCTTCCATTGCCACACTGCAATGCCCGCTGCATTGCAGTGTGTAGCTGCAGTTAGAGACAACATCAAGCTCAACCACTATAGCCTCAAGACGTGTTTTCTTGTAAAGTGATAATGACCGACGTTTCTAGTGATGAAGATGATTTTATGTATACAATAATTACATACATACATACACTTACGCCTTTTTCCCATGGGGGTAGGCAGAGATTACGTCTTTCCACTTGCTACGGTCTTTACATATCTCTTTCGCTTCATCTACTTTCATAACATGTGTACTACTATACATATACTTTAAGAAAAAGAAACGTAACAGACCAAGATTTTGTATGAGCAATCATATTAGACAGAGACCTGCCAAAGGCGATTTACTGCGAATGTTCTACGATTTACAAGACGAATATTTTAGTAATTATTTCAGAGTCAATAGAGAACAGTTTGAAGAATTGCTGACGGAGTCCACTCAAAACTAGTATTCGACACCATGACACAGCGGACTCGTTTCAACTCGTTTAGCCCGCCTGGCTCATTCGTTTTCAATGGAAGCACCTCTATGAACTTTTAGGTTGCGAGTCAAGCGGAGTCCATACGAACTCCGCTTGACTCTTTGACCACTTTTGTGACTCTTTTGCTCGTTTTGACCGCTCCGCTTACTCTTTTACAATGGAACCACTTCTATGTAACTTTCTGTTGCGAGTTAAACGGAGTCCGCTCCGCTCGCAGTGGAAGGCGGGCATAAAAGTCTACTGTGTATTATGTTGTGCGTCATCAGCAGATCCTCCAGTAAGCCCCACCTCCGATACCCACCTCGTGCACCAGGTAGTGGTCCTTATCTCGGGCATGCGGCGTTACGTCCCGCGCGTGTCGCAACGCCGCCAGCTCTTCCTCTAGTCTCGCCGCGCGTTCCTCGTGCTCGGCTAGCTGCTCGCGCTGTGTATACAAAGGCTAATTGTGTTGAAACTTATCATAGCAGGTACAAAACTCCAGAATAAGCTGATTAGACAGTAAAAATATTACAAAGCCAGTTTCTTTCATGGTTTCAGTTTTTAATTTATAGAAAACTAAACATATCTTGAGGAAACTTGCAATTGAAGCTGGCTTAAATTGGTATACTATCAAGTTTATTTTTGTGTATTGTCCCATTTTAAGATTTTTTGTAGATATAAAATAACAATTACTCTTTACATTTATTAGACCCAAAGCAGCTATAAATCATAAAACAGCTACAAAGCATACTTTACACTTGCGAAACGCTTCAAAATTTACATAATTTTAAAGTCTGACATTGAATAAGTGGAAATTGTAAAATAAATACGTTGCCTAACTAAGGTGACCGCTGTCATCCCCAACGGAAAAACGGAAGGATAACGGAAGATGTCCAACATTTGTTGGTGGAATGTGTTTGTTATCAAGATGCTAGGAGAGATTTAATTAACAGATTAAAAATTAATATTATGGATGTTGGTATGTTCCACAGTATTTTGGCCCAGCCAATTTCCAAAGAGGCCCATATGTTACACAAAGTACTGTACCCGCTGCGACTGAGTTGAGATTGAGATTAGTTGTGATTGTATATGATAATGTATATGTTCTGATAGGACTGTCGTATCCATTTGGATAAAAGTTCTTTTAAAATAAAGAGAAAAAAAAAACCCCATAACAGTGGTTACCGTAATTACCACTCGGAACACACTTCCTTCACACTAGAACAACAATGTAAGCATTGCAATATTGCGGCAGAAATAGGTAATACAGAGGTATCCAAGTATAGTATAGAGCAGGGGTGATCGATATTCATCGATGTTGAATAAACATCGATGTTTAACTATAAAACATCGATATTTTAACATCGATGGGTTGACTTCGATATCATCAAAACATCGGTGTTATCTGAATAAAATATCGAAACGTCAATTATTATTTTGAACACGGTCTAGCGTGCAGTAGGTATACTAGCTTTAAGTATAAATATTGCATAGTCATTAGTATTAGAAAAAACATGTCAAAGTAAATTTTTTTACAAAGTGTCCCTAAAAATACTGGGTGATGTTATTTTTTTTATTTTTTTGTTATTTCTAGTGCATTTATCTAATAATTAAAACTTTTCATGAATATAATAGACAATTTTATTTGTTTTCAAAAACATCGATGTTTTAAGAATATCGATGTGCTTCTATCGATATTTATCGTACATCGATACTTTTGATTCGATGTTGTAGCACTTAACTTTTGATATAATAAATGAAACCTAAACTGAAAGAAACAAATATGAAAAGATTCAAGCTTTATTAATAATATAAACAAGGTCTGAGCAAATGTAGGGTCGTGGTTCGCACACTAATTTAGGTTCCATTACTCTCACAAAAAAATACCACTACCCAGGCCAGCCGTAGTCCAGCAGTAGTCTAGCAGAACGTGCCGACGTTCTTCGATAGGCAGGTAGCTTTACAGCGGCAAAGAAAGCAGTCAGATAGTAGTTTATAGTTCTTGCACCTTACAGGGTGCAAAATGCAGCAGTAGGTAAGAACCACGATACGGAGATCACAGCACTTAATTAATTTAAGTAAACTACTTTAACTTTATAAAGATTAATAATTTGCGTAGAATTTATGCGAGGTATTAATAACCTGCGGAACAAAGCACTTAGTGGGTGTCTCAATACGCAGTGACGACGCCTCTCCCGTCCTCCGTGGCCGATGCGGCCGGCTAACGGTCAATTGCGAAACATATAGTGGCGCCTGGCTGTACTCGTTGCAATTAAAGGGTTAATATGTTTTTAATTGCATATAAGTTTTAGAGTTGTTACAATGTTAGCATCGATGTCGACATCGATGTTTTCCTAATATCGATGACCGCACTCACCATGGAGAGCTTGGTGTGCGAGCAGGGCAGCAGCGGCCGCTGGAACTTGCGTTGGGAGCCCACTGCACCAGCCAACGGCGGCGCCGAATACGCAGCGCACACGAAGTTGATCGTCTCCACCCACGAGCACAGCTCTTTGGAGTCACTGCATCAATAACACTCATCATTAGTAATGGCAATAACGACTGGTTTGTAATAACGTATAACACTGTTGTGTTATTTTCCTATAACTGTTATTGTAAACTGTTGTCTGTTATATTGCTGTTTTGACAAATGTTGTTGAGTACGATTGTTATTGTTATTATAGCTAGCTATTCTTAACAATGAATTATTAGGCAGTAATTTAAATAACTTACAACTAATTAATCAATATAATATTCTGGTGTATTTAAAAATTCATTGATCTTTACATAATTTGTTATTTACATTCAATATTTACATTATTCACATGCAATATTCTTCCAATACCATTTATTTACAATATCTACTCTAATTATTCATTAGTTACTTCAAAGTACACGACACTAATTATTGCAACGATCACACAACTGCAAATAATGCGTAACTAAAAAAATAACAACAGCGTAGGCACCAGAAAGCCAGCAACAGTTTACCTAATTGTTATTTCAAATCACACTGTAAATCAAAATGAGTCTAATTGTCATACGCGCGAAGGTACAAAATTGTGAATTTGATATTAGTAAAATTACTATAAGAAATAAACAAATAGGAATTTTATTTCCATGTGAGAAAGGTTAATATTGTAAGAATAAGCAGTCAGGCAACAGAGCGAGCGCCTACGCCTACACAACGGTTCAAGTGGCAACAACAATAATGCGACTAGGCGATTCTTTTGTCAACAGCAACAGCGGGATAACAGTATAAGCCGTTGTTAAATAATGTGTTATTCATTACGGGAAAATAATTCATTATATTATCCGTTATTGAAATAACGACCATTACTACTCATCATATAACAGTTTATGTTATTGATACATAAACCGGAACATGGTTTCACAATAATATCATACGACAATTCTAAAACCTAATTATATTAAATATAGGCTAGGTAGAAAGAAGAGCCAAGGTGATAATGAGTTTGGCGATATGGTCCGACTGTCACTCGCGAAGTCATGAATGGCTCATTGTTAAAGTTGGAAAATGGAAATTATGTTTTAGTGCGTATTCTCAACTGGGAGTGAGCTTTCGAAATGAAGGTGTGTAATTTTTAACCGATTTAAATAAAATATTGGCAATGATAAGTGCATCGCATCGTATGGCACTTTGGCCTATAGTAAAAGTTATGCCTATCTTTATAAAACGCAAGTATAGACATTTTAACAACTTTTGTATCGATATGAAGATGTTCATTTTTTTCTCTATTTCGTTTGATCCACGACGTTTACTCATTCTGCACGATATAAAGTTTAAATAAAACAAATCAAAGTTATAGTGCAAACACTTGCCTTGTTTGAAATAAATATTCCGCTTGATCTGCTGTCTGCAATCTGAATACATGCTGCTTTTTTGTATAATCAGTTGCCTTCGTAGCTAGCGCGTGATGTATTCTGAACAAATAGTAAAAATTATCCAAATGTATTTTTAAACAATATATTTTTCGAACATTTGCCAATCTTATGTTTCAATACCTAATAGCGTTGTGCAGGTTGTCCGACATCTGGTTTCTCCGGAATCCATGCTCATCCTTGTGTAAGTAGAGTACGAGGTCTCGCAGTGTGCAATAGAACATCTTCCATCCGCGGCGGCCAAATGGAGCTGTAGATGTAAATGAAGTCATTTGTTGGTGACAAATCTTTCTACAGCGTACAGTAATTAATTGTCTATATATGTATGTTGTGTTATGTTGATTGTAACCTGTTACATATATTTACATTTTCGGTTCGTCAGAATATAAACGCCTTCTTCAAAAACGTGTGTTCAAAATTGATACCCCTTCCGTCGCCACCTCGTTTGAAAAAAGACACAAGAAATTTCTTTTCCCCTTTATTTATAACTAGCTTACCCGTGCCCACTTCGTTGGGCATAACATTAATAATCCTTCTTTAGTACAGAGCGTTATGTTTTGATTTCTAACTGTAATATTAAAAAACTTACGTTTTCCAACTTAAATAAAAAAGTTAGACATATGTTGCCGTTGACTTTATTGTACGCATTTTTAAGCTCCACATCTTATCTCTAAAACTCAAAAATATCTTTCATAGTTAAGGCAGCGTTCGTAAGAAACGCTTTCATTCGACCGTTTTTTCCCCAATTCACTTTGCAAAACGGACTACCGCGTAAAAGCCTTTTTGTTTTTCGGTTTTTTATATAACCTATTGACACTCAGCAATAACGTGGCTCTCTATTGGTGAAAGAATTTTTGAAATCGTTTCAATAGATCCCGAGATTACCTCTTACAATTTAACAAATATAAAAACACACAAACTTTACTTCTTTATAATATTAGTATAGACAAGCTAGTAACTCCTTCTGACATAAAGTGTTTAAACCCACTTATTGCTGAATCAAAGCTATTTCATTGGCTTCTAGAAATTAGCTATGAGCAGGCAGAACTCTTGTTGAAGAATACTGCATAATTAACAAATTAGGTGACACACGCACACAAACGCATACACCCATACACATATATACACACAAATCCACACGAATCATAGACATTAAAACTATACGATTCACTGTACTGTATGTTGATGCATTGTTATTTTCTACTTGACTGCGCTGTGAATGATAATCGTCGACTATGGTCCCCAAGAGACAGGATTACCTAGTTTGGGGACTATGGGTAATCAAATGTAAAAATGTTTTTTGGTAAATAAATATTATTATTATTATATGCCTAATTAAACGAAATAAAAACACAGAGACAAACCATCATTATCAGAACAAGTGAATAAATACAAAATTCTATTTGTAAATGTCTTTTTATGTCAAAGTACTCTATCTAACTACTAGATTTCGACATTAAACAATAACTAAAATAGTCAATCATTTTAAGGCAAGTTAAGCTTTAATATGAAGCAATAAAGTACACATTTGATTATTTAAAGTAGATGATACTGTTTAAATGGCCAAGTGGTTTTCGGGACCCAGGTCTAAATTTTGGATATGTTGTTCTCCTGCTCGAGCTGAGCAAAAAATGTTATGGTCGCAAAAAAAGTTAACGTCTCATTTTCCCGCTAGGGGGTTGTGAAGTCTGAATTAGAAAATCGTGGTTTTCGGCAGAATCAGCAGATTTTTGGATATATTGTTCTCCTTGACGAGCTGATTCAGAATACTCAACTTTTAGAAAAAGTTAAAACATTATTAATCTAAATGTAATTCACCTTTTCATGGTATTTAAAATGGTCCAAATGCAGCCATATATTTATTAAGTCGTCGATTATATTCTGACAAGCTGATCGGTGCAGATTATTGAAAGATAACGTTAATTGATAATAACCAACGAGAACATTAGGACTCACTCCGCCTGCCGTTAGCATCGACGCAGCATTTGCGCATAACGTAGCCCTTCTTGTACTCGACGGCGCGTGACTGGTCTGGCACATCCAGGAATGGGTTGGATCCCGGAACAGGTGCTGTGGCTCCACCTCCCACTGTTCCCCCCACTGTTGAAGCTGGAGGCGTTTCGCCGTCACTGTCAGAAAATGGAATGTCTTTTAGATCGAAATCTTTACTTAATAAGCTTCATATTTATTTGGCTTTGGCATTAAAGGCAAAGGAGATAAAAGATCGAATTTTAGCGAGCGCCTAGAGCGTGGGTAGGTCTTCCCCTTCCGGTGAGGAGATCCCCACATAACCACCGATTCTCGGGGTTTGAATTGCATCAATGCATTTTCCTCAGCGGAGCAAAGAAAAAGGTCTGGTTGTGGATGGACCGCTGACACGTGCATGTCAGCGGGAGGTCGGCGCCGCGCGATAGTTACAGTGCCCACTGCAGCGGGTGCGCGCGGATCGCGTGGTAGAGCGCCTTGAGCGTGTCGCGCGGGAAGTTGTCGCCGCCGTTGAGGTCGGCCAGGTTGTGGATGGACCGCTGACACGTGCATGTCAGCGGGAGGTCGGCGCCGCGCGATAGTTACAGTGCCCACTGCAGCGGGTGCGCGCGGATCGCGTGGTAGAGCGCCTTGAGCGTGTCGCGCGGGAAGTTGTCGCCGCCGTTGAGGTCGGCCAGGTTGTGGATGGACCGCTGACACGTGCATGTCAGCGGGAGGTCGGCGCCGCGCGATAGTTACAGTGCCCACTGCAGCGGGTGCGCGCGGATCGCGTGGTAGAGCGCCTTGAGCGTGTCGCGCGGGAAGTTGTCGCCGCCGTCGAGGTCGGCCAGGTTGTGGATGGACCGCTGGCACGTGCATGTCAGCGGGAGGTCGGCGCCGCGCGATAGTTACAGTGCCCACTGCAGCGGGTGCGCGCGGATCGCGTGGTAGAGCGCCTTGAGCGTGTCGCGCGGGAAGTTGTCGCCGCCGTCGAGGTCGGCCAGGTTGTGGATGGACCGCTGGCACGTGCATGTCAGCGGGAGGTCGGCGCCGCGCGATAGTTACAGTGCCCACTGCAGCGGGTGCGCGCGGATCGCGTGGTAGAGCGCCTTGAGCGTGTCGCGCGGGAAGTTGTCGCCGCCGTCGAGGTCGGCCAGGTTGTGGATGGACCGCTGACACGTGGCATGTCAGCGGGAGAGGTCGGCGCCGCGCGATAGTTACAGTGCCCACTGCAGCGGGTGCGCGCGGATCGCGTGGTAGAGCGCCTTGAGCGTGTCGCGCGGGAAGTTGTCGCCGCCGTCGAGGTCGGCCAGGTTGTGGATGGACCGCTGACACGTGCATGTCAGCGGGAGGTCGGCGCCGCGCGATAGTTACAGTGCCCACTGCAGCGGGTGCGCGCGGATCGCGTGGTAGAGCGCCTTGAGCGTGTCGCGCGGGAAGTTGTCGCCGCCGTCGAGGTCGGCCAGGTTGTGGATGGACCGCTGGCACGTGCATGTCAGCGGGAGGTCGGCGCCGCGCGATAGTTACAGTGCCCACTGCAGCGGGTGCGCGCGGATCGCGTGGTAGAGCGCCTTGAGCGTGTCGCGCGGGAAGTTGTCGCCGCCGTCGAGGTCGGCCAGGTTGTGGATGGACCGCTGCACGTGCATGTCAGCGGGAGGTCGGCGCCGCGCGATAGTTACAGTGCCCACTGCAGCGGGTGCGCGCGGATCGCGTGGTAGAGCGCCTTGAGCGTGTCGCGCGGGAAGTTGTCGCCGCCGTCGAGGTCGGCCAGGTTGTGGATGGACCGCTGGCACGTGCATGTCAGCGGGAGGTCGGCGCCGCGCGATAGTTACAGTGCCCACTGCAGCGGTGTGCGCGCGGATCGCGTGGTAGAGCGCCTTGAGCGTGTCGCGCGGGAAGTTGTCCGCCGTCGAGGTCGGCCAGGTTGTGGATGGACCGCTGGCACGTGCATGTCAGCGGGAGGTCGGCGCCGCGCGATAGTTACAGTGCCCACTGCAGCGGGTGCGCGCGGATCGCGTGGTAGAGCGCCTTGAGCGTGTCGCGCGGGAAGTTGTCGCCGCCGTCGAGGTCGGCCAGGTTGTGGATGGACCGCTGGCACGTGCATGTCAGCGGGAGGTCGGCGCCGCGCGATAGTTACAGTGCCCACTGCAGCGGGTGCGCGCGGATCGCGTGGTAGAGCGCCTTGAGCGTGTCGCGCGGGAAGTTGTCGCCGCCGTCGAGGTCGGCCAGTTGTGGATGGACCGCTGACACGTGCATGTCAGCGGGAGGTCGGCGCCGCGCGATAGTTACAGTGCCCACTGCAGCGGGTGCGCGCGGATCGCGTGGTAGAGCGCCTTGAGCGTGTCGCGCGGGAAGTTGTCGCCGCCGTTCGAGGTCGGCCAGGTTGTGGATGGACCGCTGACACGTGCATGTCAGCGGAGGTCGGCGCCGCGCGATAGTTACAGTGCCCACTGCAGCGGGTGCGCGCGGATCGCGTGGTAGAGCGCCTTGAGCGTGTCGCGGGAAGTTGTCGCCGCCGTCGAGGTCGGCCAGGTTGTGGATGGACCGCTGACACGTGCATGTCAGCGGGAGGTCGGCGCCGCGCGATAGTTACAGTGCCCACTGCAGCGGGTGCGCGCGGATCGCGTGGTTAGAGCGCCTTGAGCGTGTCGCGCGGGAAGTTGTCGCCGCCGTCGAGGTCGGCCAGGTTGTGGATGGACCGCTGACACGTGCATGTCAGCGGGAGGTCGGCGCCGCGCGATAGTTACAGTGCCCACTGCAGCGGGTGCGCGCGGATCGCGTGGTAGAGCGCCTTGAGCGTGTCGCGCGGAAGTTGTCGCCGCGCGTTGCGAGGTCGGCCAGGTTGTGGATGGACCGCTGACACGTGCATGTCAGCGGGAGGTCGGCGCCGCGCGATAGTTACAGTGCCCACTGCAGCGGGTGCGCGCGGATCGCGTGGTAGAGCGCCTTGAGCGTGTCGCGCGGGAAGTTGTCGCCGCCGTCGAGGTCGGCCAGGTTGTGGATGGACCGCTGGCACGTGCATGTCAGCGGGAGGTCGGCGCCGGCGCGATAGTTACAGTGCCCACTGCAGGCGGGTGCGCGCGGATCGCGTGGTAGAGCGCCTTGAGCGTGTCGCGCGGGAAGTTGTCGCCGCCGTCGAGGTCGGCCAGGTTGTGGATGGACCGCTGACACGTGCATGTCAGCGGGAGGTCGGCGCCGCCGCGCGATAGTTACAGTGCCCACTGCAGCGGGTGCGCCGCGGATCGCGTGGTAGAGCGCCTTGAGCGTGTCGCGCGGGAAGTTGTCTCGCCGCCGTCGAGGTCGGCCAGGTTGTGGATGGACCGCTGGCACGTGCATGTCAGCGGGAGGTCGGCGCCGCGCGATAGTTACAGTGCCCACTGCAGCGGGTGCGCGCGGATCGCGTGGTAGAGCGCCTTGAGCGTGTCGCGCGGGAAGTTGTCGCCGCCGTCGAGGTCGGCCAGGTTGTGGATGGACCGCTGACACGTGCATGTCAGCGGGAGGTCGGCGCCGCGCGATAGTTACAGTGCCCACTGCAGCGGGTGTGCGCGGCGATCGCGTGGTAGAGCGCCTTGAGCGTGTCGCGCGGGAAGTTGTCGCCGCCGTCGAGGTCGGCCAGGTTGTGGATGGACCGCTGGCACGTGCATGTCAGCGGGAGGTCGGCGCCGCGCGATAGTTACAGTGCCCACTGCAGCGGGTGCGCGCGGATCGCGTGGTAGAGCGCCTTGAGCGTGTCGCGCGGGAAGTTGTCGCCGCCGTCGAGGTCGGCCAGGTTGTGGATGGACCGCTGACACGTGCATGTCAGCGGGAGGTCGGCGCCGCGCGATAGTTACAGTGCCCACTGCAGCGGGTGCGCGCGGATCGCGTGTAGAGCGCCTTGAGCGTGTCGCGCGGGAAGTTGTCGCCGCCGTCGAGGTCGGCCAGGTTGTGGATGGACCGCTGGCACGTGCATGTCAGCGGGAGGGTCGGCCGCCGCGCGATAGTTACAGTGCCCACTGCAAGCGGGTGCGCGCGGATCGCGTGGTAGAGCGCCTTGAGCGTGTCGCGCGGGAAGTTGTCGCCGCCGTCGAGGTCGGCCAGGTTGTGGATGGACCGCTGGCACGTGCATGTCAGCGGGAGGTCGGCGCCGCGCGATAGTTACAGTGCCCACTGCAGCGGGTGCGCGCGGATCGCGTGTGTAGAGCGCCTTGAGCGTGTCGCGCGGGAAGTTGTCGCCGTCGTTGAGGTCGGCCAGGTTGTGGATGGACCGCTGACACGTGCATGTCAGCGGGAGGTCGGCGCCGCGCGATAGTTACAGTGCCCACTGCAGCGGGTGCGCGCGGATCGCGTGGTAGAGCGCCTTGAGCGTGTCGCGCGGGAAGTTGTCGCCGCCGTTGAGGTCGGCCAGGTTGTGGATGGACCGCTGACACGTGCATGTCAGCGGGAGGTCGGCGCCGCGCGATAGTTACAGTGCCCACTGCAGCGGGTGCGCGCGGATCGCGTGGTAGAGCGCCTTGAGCGTGTCGCGCGGGAAGTTGTCGCCGCCGTCGAGGTCGGCCAGGTTGTGGATGGACCGCTGGCACGTGCATGTCAGCGGGAGGTCGGCGCCGCGCGATAGTTACAGTGCCCACTGCAGCGGGGTGCGCGCGGATCGCGTGGTAGAGCGCCTTGAGCGTGTCGCGCGGGAAGTTGTCGCCGCCGTCGAGGTCGGCCAGGTTGTGGATGGACCGCTGGCACGTGCATGTCAGCGGGAGGTCGGCGCCGCGCGATAGTTACAGTGCCCACTGCAGCGGGTGCGCGCGGATCGCGTGTAGAGCGCCTTGAGCGTGTCGCGCGGGAAGTTGTCGCCGCCGTCGAGGTCGGCCAGGTTGTGGATGGACCGCTGGCACGTGCATGTCAGCGGGAGGTCGGCGCCGCGCGATAGTTACAGTGCCCACTGCAGCGGTGCGCGCGGATCGCGTGGTAGAGCGCCTTGAGCGTGTCGCGCGGGAAGTTGTCGCCGCCGTCGAGGTCGGCCAGGTTGTGGATGGACCGCTGGCACGTGCATGTCAGCGGGAGGTCGGCGCCGCGCGATAGTTACAGTGCCCACTGCAGCGGGTGCGCGCGGATCGCGTGGTAGAGCGCCTTGAGCGTGTCGCGCGGGAAGTTGTCGCCGTCGTTGAGGTCGGCCAGGTTGTCGATGAACTCCGCGCAGGACATGCGGCGGAAGGCGCCGCCGGCCGCGCCGCCGTGCAGGTCCGTGTTCAGCAGCATTATGGCGCACGTCAGCGTGTGCACTGCGTCTGTGTGCAGCATTTAAAAAGGCATTTGGAGAATTTCAAATAACTAGCAACATTATTTTTTACTACTTTGTTCTCCACTGGTACATACGTTTTTATTGATTTTTCACATAGAGAAAGAAAATATATTTTCGTGCCCATAAAAATATCCTATTTCAAAGTATTTCAAAATGCATTAAATTTGGATCACTAGTACTAGAGATTATATTACTACGGATGTTTATGTAGAATGAAAAATTAATTAACATAATAATAAATTATAAGCAAAAAAAAATCATGGTTTATTCAAAATACTTATATAATGTAATCAAATTAATATTTCTCTAATGCAGCTGCACTGCAAGTATCTTATAAAGAATTCAACTGTGTCAATAAACTTACCTTGCGAATTGAACGAGCCCGGATTACATTCGAGGTAACGCCGCGAGAAGTGCACTAAGACGCGTTCCCGTTCCTGCGTTTCGCCGCTGAGCGCGAACCGCGACAGAAACGCACGAACCGCCGCATCCAATGTAGCACCGGCAAAGTCAAAATGCTTCACGTACTCCTCCGCCACAGCGCGCGAGAACTCATTACTGAAAGCAATACAGAAAAAGATCATTGTACACAACACAATTACAGCCAGATAGCACACACTAATACCGTCCACCCACAATACATGACCAGCCCAGCTAGCAACAATATCCAAACATCATATAATAAAGCCATGTATCATGCTGAACTATCTCAGGCTAAGCGCTTCGTGTGTCTTCTATTTTTGTTTTGCCTTCGACAAAAATTAGCACTGTTGTGATACAGTGCTGATTCTGATACAGATAAATATGATTTTGAAGCGCAGATAACGGTCAACCAACGCAGGACGCTTAATGATTATGAAACACAGTTCCAGACCATTACATACAACACAGCTACACTGTCACAGGCAATATATAAGAACTGAAGTCACACGACAGTTTCACAAAGCAAGACCATTAATCCTACCATGATCAATTAAAGCTTAAATAAAAATGCAGTCTGCTACACACTGCAAGAGCAGTGTCCATTTCAATATTAGTTTAACACTACTCTAAGTGGTCATCATAATAGGCATACTCTAAACACAACTAAACTATCGACAGCCACAATACATAAAATCCAAATGTCACACACATCAAAACAACCCGTCTCACAACAAACATTACAACGCTTTAAGGTTAACATGAATAACAACATTTAATAAACTTTATTATTCAGCTAGTTACTTAAATTAATCAAATTCAAATACATACCCATGATGGGCAGCCAGTTTCTTACAGACTAAATAGATGTAATTACTATTCACCATCAAATAATTTTGCTATCCATGGAACTAGTAAACAAGCTGTTGTGAACCGAGTGCAGTAAGTTTACATAAGAGTCAGTGATGGCAATAACGACTGTTTTGTAATAATGAATAACACTGTTATGTTATTTTCCTATAACTGTTATTGTAAACTGTTGTCTGTTATCCTGTTATATTGCTCTTTTGACAAATGTTGTTGAGTATTATTGTTATTATAGCTAGCTTAGTTATTCTTAACAATGATGTGGCTTAGGACTGTTAGAATATTAGGCAGTAATTTAAATAATTTAAAACAAATTACCTAATTAATGTAATTTTCTGGCGTATTTAAAAGTTCATTGATCTGTACACAATTTGTTATTTACATTATTTACTTATTGCAACGAATAATTTAATTTGCATACGCGCGATCGCACAACTGCAAATAATGCGTGACTAAAAAAATGACAACAGCTTAGGCACCAGCAAGCCAGCAACAGTTTACCTAATTGATATTTCAAATCACACTGGAAATCAAAATGAGTCTAATTGTCATACAAGCGAAGGTACACAATTGTGAATTTGAGATTAGTAAAATAACTATAAGAAATAAACAAATAGGAACTTTATTTCCTTGTGAGAAAGGTTAATATTATAAGAATAAGCAGTCAGGCAACAGCGAGCGCCTACGCCTACACAACGGTTTACTCTCTCTCGCTCACACTTGTAGCTTGTAGTTGTAGCACAGTCGTACTCGCTCGCTCCGTGCCGCACACACGCAAGTGGCAACAACAACAATGCAACTAGGCATAATTTTGTCAACAGCAGGATAACAGTATAAGCCGTTGTTAAATAACGTGTTATTCATTACGGGAAAATAATTCATTATATTATCTGTTATTGAAATAACGACCATTACTAATAAGAGTACATACTTCTTGCTTAGATGGCGGGACACGTCCGACTTCTTGAAGCCGTCGAGGTGGTAGAGGCGCTTGGCGAGCCGCTCAGCCGACGGGATATCAACGGCCTTAGGGCTGTAGTGGAACGAGTGCAGCGAGTCGCCGTCGGAACCCTCGTCAGAGCCGCCATCCGATCCGCTGCCGAGCTCCTGACGACCCATTATTTGGAAAATGTTCTAACATCAACATTACCCAATGGAAGAAGTCCAACACTTGTTGGTGGAATGTGTCCGTTATCAAGATGCTAGGAGAGATTTAATTAACAGATTAAAAATTAATATTATGGATGTTGGTATGTTCCACAGTATTTTGGCCCAGCCAAATTCCAAAGAGGCCCATGTGTTATACAATGTACTGTGCCCGCCGCGACTACCTTGAGATTAACTGTGATTGTATATATGTGTATGATAATGTATATGTTTCGATAGGACTGACATATCCATTTGGATAAAAGTTCTTTTAAAATTATCATAGGTAGTAAATATCAAGAACAAATATAATTAGCATATGTAAAAAGTATTAATATTTATTACAAAATTACTTATGGACGTTTTACTTTAAAAAGCACACAATAATTCCAAATTTGAAATCCATTAATCTACTTCTTTATATCCCAACTAATATTATAAATGCGAAAGTAACTCTGTCTGTCTGTCTGTTACGCTTTCCCGCTTAAACCTCGCAACCGATTTTGATAAAACTTGGTGCAGAAAATCTTTAGACCCTGAGACAGAACATAGGCTACTTTTGATTTCGAAAAAAAAGGGATGAAGGGGGTTGAAATAGAAGTTGAAAGTTTGTATGGGATTACTTAATTTTAAAAGGTAAAACCATGAAACTTTATATTTAAGCACTTGATAAGAAATCATTAAACATTTGTTCTAGCATTTTTTAAATTTCAACCAGCTAGGGGGTGGCTAAATAATTGTTGAAAGTTAGTATACCAGGATTGACAAAAATTAATTTCACGCGGGCGGATACTAGTACTTAATAAATCATACCTTAATAATCCATAAAGGCTCACTCACCTGGTACCCCTGATTTTCCGGTGAATTGTGCCCGTTCTCCTTGCCGTTTGGCACGTAGGTGTTGCTGTTGTGGTTGTTGTTGTTATTGTTGTTCATGTTTTCGTTGCTGTTCGCGATCTGTTTATCGGGACCTTTCACCTTCAATAGAGAGACATACAACATTTAAATGAGCTATTTCATAAGTGGAAAAATTTGGAGTTATATATATTTATATATTCATTTATTAATACTTAAAAGTAGTGTACAAAGGCGAGATTTCATGCTTTGAGCATTCTCTGTCAGTCAACCTTAGTTTAATAGAAATTGAAAATTATAAAATCGTGATAATTATTAAGCTGGACTTTCATCAATAATGGGGAACATGCAATTATAATATTTATGAAAATTTTGTTATTAAAATGCTAAAAAAATATAAAAGTAGGGCCACTACCAGGTTTATATTTAAAATAATGTTGTTTTTAACAATAATTACGAATCAAAAGTAACGTGAAACGAAACAGATTTAAAACACCAATCAGCGTTCAGTGACGTCACTCCTGCTATGACAACTATTTGAGGTTATAAGTTGTAGTAAAAGTGAACAATTAAACCAAAATTAGTTGCGTTTTTTCAAAGCAGATTCTAGGACTCTGTCAAAAGTTAATGTTGACATGGTAATGACATTTGTCGAAAGTGCAGTTTTCAAGTGTAGAAATGAAAGGGACCCAACAAAAAGACATTGAAAAGTTTAGGTAAGTGTTAGGTAGGTAACTGTTTCTTTTGTGTACAAGCAGATTAACTAAGTTTACAATAAATATATCCGCCGACTTACGTCAAAGTGGTCTTCACAGCATCGAATAAATAAATTAATTAAAAATAAATAAATAAATAAAGTCATAGGTATATAGGAATAAATGTCATTCTTCTTCGCCGCTCGAAACCACATTTTTCTCAGTTTCGGGTCAGAAATAATACCTTGAAAGTCGAGATAAATGCAAAAACAACTAAACCCAGCAATGACACGAGCAGTACAATTCATTAGCCAGTGACAATGACAGACAGGAGTGACGTCATACGAATAGGTCCGTTTTCGCGCGAAAATTTAAATTGTCAATTTTAATCCGCATTTTCTTCAGTAATATACAGTCTTTTCATTTTTTAATATACTTGTGGTCTATTCTACGTGGAGTTGTTTAAAATGAGCACAAAAATAAAAATATTGCATCTTCCCTATTAGATAAATAGGTACATAATATACCATACCTGTATAACAATCCTATAATCCGCGTCACCATTGAGTGTAAGATCGCTGCCAGCATTGGACATGGTATTTGCGTTGTGTGCTGACTTAGCTCGCTTGTGACACGGTTCTGATGCTAATATTGTGGAATCCGAGTCTGAGGCATCGGACAGTTCCATTCGAGGGCAGGAACGGGCTTCGAACATATCCTCTTGCTCTTGGTAATCTGGGCTGGAGATGTTTGACACAGCTTCCGACAGGCTCATATCGCCTGATAAAAAACATTATTACAATTAGTACTGGTCGTTATTTCAATAACAGATAATAAGAGGGGAGGTCAAAAAGTTCGCGGAATGACTGGGAAAAAAGATGAAATGATACATTATGTTATTTTTCCTTTTCAATATATTCCCCCTTAACACGAATACATTTTTCGGATCTGGCATATAACTTATTAATACCGTCGAAAAAATAGGTTTTGTCTTGGGCGTCAAAATACGCCGAAATCGCCGACTTCACTTCATCATCGTCTCTAAATTTTTTTCCACGCAGCTCTTTCTTCATCTTTGGGAATAAATAAAAATCGCTAGGGCCAGGTCTGGACTGTAGGGTGGATGGCGTAGTTGTTCAAAACCGCATCGATGAATGGCAGCCGTCGCAACATGACTCGTGTGAACGGGCGCGTTGTCGTGCAAAAGGAGTACACCTTTTGTCAGTTTTCCTCTTCTTTTTTCTTTAATAGCTTCTTTTAATCGGTCCAATAGGGAAGCGTAGTACTCTCCCGTTATAGAAACACCACGTTCTTTATAATCGATCAAAAGAATACCTTCAGTATCCCAAAAAATAGTCGCCATGATCTTTCCGGCCGATTGCGACACTTTAAATTTTTTAGGGGGTGGTGTGCCTTTTTTGTGCCACTGCATCGACTCCTGCTTTGACTCAGGCTCATAGTGGTGAACCCAAGTTTCATCACCGGTTACAATTCGGGCCATAATTTCTTCCCTATCTTCTCCACAGCGGTCCAAAAACTCGCGGGAACAGTTGACGCGCTCACGTTTTTGCAGCGGCGTGAGCATTCTCGGGACCCACCTTGAACACACTTTACTCATGCCAAGATGTTGATGAAGAATATTTAAAATTGTGGTTTCTGATACTCCAACTGATGCTGCAAGTTGTTTCTTCTTCAACCTTCCGTCTTCCAATACAAGTTTTTCAACTTTTTCAATGATTTCCGGCGTAGTGGCCTCAATGGGCCGTCCAGGTCGAGGATCATCTTCAATTGACTCCCTTCCTTGCTTGAAAAGGCCGTGCCATTTGTAAATCATGGTTTTACCAGGAGCAGAGTCTCCGTAAACAGCTAACATCTCTTGCAAAATAGTTTGAGGCGTTTTTCCTTGTTTGGTGAGGAACTTTACGACGGCGCGATGTTCAATTTTCTCCATAGTGGCTAGTTTGTTCCCGATTTACTTGTTTACTCGTTTGTAACTCGAAAGCTAATGACCCAATTAGGCTAGAAATTGGCATATATAGTAATTATGAGTTACTCAAGTAGCGGCTACCTGGAGGAGCGACCTCACCCCGCCAACCCCGCCATTCCGCGAACTTTTTGACCGCCCCTCGTATAATGAATTATTTTCCCATAATGTATAACATGTTATTTAACAACGGCTTATACTGTTATCCTGCTGTTGCTGTTGATAAAAGAATCGACAAAACAATGCGACTAGGTTCAAGTGAACTGTTGTGTAGGCGTAGGCGCTCGCTCTGTTGCCTGACTGCTTATTCTTATAATATTAACCTTTCTGACAAGGAAATAAAGTTCTTATTTGTTTATTTCTTATAGTAATTTTACTAATCCCAAATTCACAATTTTGTACCTTCGCTCGTATGACATTTAGACTCATTTTTATTTCCAGTGTGGTTTGAAATAACAATTAGGTAAACTGTTGCTGGCTTGCTTGTGCCTAAGCTGTTGTCATTTTTTAGTCATGCATTATTTGCTGTTGTGCGATATAAAATAATGTAAACATTGGATATAAATATTGAATGTAAATAACAAATTGTGTACAGATCAATGAACTTTTAAATACGCCAGAAAATTATATTGATTAGGTAATTAGTTCTAAATTATTTAAATTACTGCCTAATATTCTGACAGTCCTAAGCCATATCATTGTCAAGAATAACTAAGCTAGCTATAATAACAATAACAATCGTACTCGACAACATTAGTCAAAACAGCAATATAACTGGATAACAAACAACAGTTTACAATAAAATAACAGTGTTATTCATTATTACAAAACAGTCGTTATTGCCATCACTGATTACAATGTTAGTTATTAGAATGCAATAGTTACAAGTTACTTATCCTTACGAATACTCATGGATAAAATAAATTATTGTAACCACTCAAACGCTTCCGGCTTCGTCTGCAATTCGTCGAATTTTCCCATGGAAAAAATTTGCCTATATTCTACATATCTCAAACTATATCTAAAACACATTTTATCAAAAACAAGAATTGGATGCACGAGAATACCCCGAACATATACACTGACTAACTTAACCTCTTCATAATATTAGTAAATGACTATTGTTACATTATTCATATGTACTTCCAATCATTTAACTTAACTATTTAACTTGTTTACTACTAGCTGACCCGATTAACTTTGCACTGCCCAACAGTCAATGAACTGAATTGAACTGTTAACTGCAGAAAATGGTAGAATTCCAAAACAAATATAATATAATGAAACATACATATATTATAATACAATAAAATATACAAAATATTGTAAATTTCTTTTATACAAACCATGTCTTTCTATATAATAATAAAATAATTATCTAATTTGGTGTAGTCTATACATTTTAAAGACTCAATTTTATTCACATAGATTTCAATTTATATAAATGATTTTCGAACAGCAGTTACACCGCAAAAACATAAACATTTTAGACCTAAAATGAAATGAAGCAGTGATTGTCATAACATCAGTATATAATATTACCGTTTAACGGCCGGTGGTGCAGGTGGTGTGTGGCCCGCGGCGACAGCACCGAGGACGACGCAGACGTCGGCGACGCGGGCGATGATGATCTGACCAATTTATATAAAGTTTCCATCAAAATATACTTCAACATACATCTATAATAACAGGTTGGGGAAAAATAAATCCATTATTTTTGCGTGAACTTCAAGACTTTATTTAACATGTTTCGGATTGTCCGATTTGGGTCAATTTTAAAGGTAGCTTCATAACCCCTATCTCATTGAAGTCTTGGTTGTTATTGGTGAAAAACTCGATAGTAATCGATTTTCACAATATTCTCTTGATGCCAATTTCCTATCACTCAGGAAGTTTTGCAATGCGAGAAAAAGGTGGTAATCGCTTGGTGGCTTATATATTGTCAAGGAGACCATATATTTTTATTATTTGATTACACTTTAATGAAATTAACACCACCTAATAAGTGGTTACAGAAACACAGTGTATGTTTCCAACTTAAAATAAACAAAATCCTGTAATTTTTAATCAATAGGTAGTGTGAGAATTTGCAAATCGTGAAAATTCGTGACAAGTTGATAATACAGGCAGTATCGGCATTATTTTTATCTCAAACCTAAAACATTCATAAAATTGTTTTAATAAGTTAAGTATACTATATTTTTTGCCATAAACAATAAAGCATTTCTTGAATCATGATGAGTAAATATTTATTAATTGCATAAAAAGTATATTTTATATCTTAATAAGTCTAAAACTATTACAGTGTACCTCTGTGACATTCCGTCCGAAATGGATGTAGAGTTCGAAGTGGCCGCAGAGCCGTTGCACTGCGTACGTTCCGACGCACTCGAAACGGGCGCATTGTACGTCCAAACGATTCTACAATAAACCACCGTTCAATTTTGTACCACTTGATACTCTTAGCAAACTTATAAATATTGTTTAACATGAATATTCTTTGGAACTTATTTCAACTCAGCAAAATAGAATATATGGGTCGTGCGAAATTACTCACATATTTTATTTTGTTCACGTATAATTTAATTATGTAGATGTCGCAGCCGTTCAATCAAACGGCTAGCCCTTTGACTGAATAACACCATTCAACCATACGTTTAGCTTTTTAATTGAATAATTGAGTCGCCCAAAACGTTCAACACTACAGCTGAATCAAAAGCTGTCAGCTGAATCAAATTCAATATGGTGTCAACTGTGGTTTGTTATTGTTTCAAGATATTTCTCAGAAAGTAAGTAGTAAATATACGTTACACGTGTTATTAAAGACACAGAAATTATGAGGTCACTTACGAGTGATAAGAGTGAATCAAAATTTAAACAAATATTCGAGGAGAAATTACAAGATTATGAAATGATTCTTGCTTCGTATATTTTTGAGTTTGTAATTTTTTGCTTGGTGCAATAAACAATATTATGATTAATTTTTTGTTTTTCATTTTTACTTATTTCATCAAACTTTTGATTACCTCTTAAATTTAATTCAAGAATAACCTCCCAAGAAATTACGAAAAGTCTTCCTATTCTCTCAAATTAAGTACTGAACTAATGGTCACCTTAGTCAACTTGCCATTTAACCAGTTGGCTAAGCGTCGTCTAGCTGTAATCATTGCAATGAACGTTGCAATCAACAAGTCGGCTAAACGACGTATAGCTGTGTGATTGAATGACATTGTTCAGTCAAAGGGCTAGCTGTTTAATTGAACGGCTATTTTAACCAGTTGGCTGCGACATAGATATGTCAAGACGAAAAAACTGAGCATGTATACCCTTAGTTTCTTCAGTTTTTTCCTCTTGAAATTATATAAATACATTTAGGGTTAATGGTATTTAGAACGAATTTAATATCTATATTATATTTTTATAGCTTGGAAACTGAATAAACATTAAATAAAAATCAAACTGATAAAAAATATCATTTAAATCTAGTACAAAAGGTTAAAATGAAAAAAAAAGACAAACATGTTTCTTCCCCCCCCCCCCCCCCCCTAATATAAAAATTAACATTTGGTTCAGTAATTGTTCGCTATGGACAACTGGACCATTAATATGTTCACCAAGGAACCACTAACGTACAGACGTCATATATCTCAACTGTCCGGTTATCAAGATCAACTCGTAGGGGACTCATGCTGCGTCCTTTAAAAGTGTTAATAATAATGCCCGATTTGTATATTCAAAAACGTTTACTCCATAGAAATATATCAAAATATAACTTTCCATAGCCAAAACGAATCCTTATTGACGTAGAAGAAAATAGGCATAAGAGACCTTTGGTTCACTATTAATGCACAGAGGTCATACATTCACCCCACCTATCAAGGTTGTGTGTAACAATGTGTTCACCGAGGGAACTCTTATTACAGTGCAGTCAAAATCAAAATAATCTTTATTCAACATAGACCTTTACAGGCACTTATTGAAGTCAAAGCATAAAAAACAAAAAAAAGAAAAGCCTAAAAAAAACAAACAAAAACCTTGTGCGTACGTACGACAAGGAAAAAAAAATTGACTCTACACCTGTTCAGAAATTGGGAGAGCCTTCTCGAGAAGAACAGGCAAGAAACTCTGAAGGTCTATTTTTTTAATATAATATTTAGGTACTAGCGCTTCACTAAGGGAGCATTAATGCAAAGTGGTCATACATCCATCTCACCTGTCTAGGCTGCAAGTAACAAGTGTTTATTATGGCGCTGTAGTTCATGATGAGACCTCATTTTGCCACCACTAAGGAGTCGTCATAGATCACTAAGCCACCACTAACACAGGGGGGTGTGGATGGATCTATGTATGCCGGCATACATTCGGCTCACCTTGCATATAAGTGTGTTTCTTCCTCCCGCCCGCCGCCACTAAACGTTTTAGTAAAAGATCCAACATCCTATAAACCTATTTATAATTACTTAAAAAATACAGTTCAAACTATTTAAATGACGAAATTTGGTGAAGTGAAGTGTAGTGATGCCAAAGTAATGAACATTTTCCAAATATGTTATGATTTAAAGGTCTATGTTACCAGGTCATAGAATTATAAAAAAAATAAAAAATTCGGCTCACCTGTCCGGCTGCGAGGGCGGGGGCGTGGCTCTACAGGCGGGGGTGGCGGATTCGGGCCGCGCGTCCAATAAAGTGTTCAACGAAGAAGTCACATCTTCTTCCAAATCCGCGCCCACCGCGCTTAGCGACCACTCTTTCTGTAAACATCCGTTGTATTTAATGTACTATTTCTTCTTTTACCCACCATAAAAGAAGTGAAGGAGTATCTAATTGCATAAGGGCTGTAGCAGAATACCAGGAGACGAATTTTTGAAACAATAAAAACAATTCGCGTTCGAAATCGTGAGATTCGTATACGAATTATCGAATTCACTATTTCTGAACTTTCATTTCGTGCGTTGTGCATCGAGTGGTTCAACCCACTCGTTTTTGATTTAGTAGAATATCCAACGCTGAAGTGACCTTAACAGTATTCCGTTTCATCGCCGGATTTTTGTTTTTGTTTTGTGATTTTGAATTTTTCTGCGTGAAACGGAATTTAATTAAGAATTTGTTTTTGATGACAACACTGAATTCGAGTGATTCAAAAATCTGTAGAAAATAATTTCGCGCACGATTTGTATTCACATTCGAATTCCAAATTCACGTCTAATGATTCAAAAATACGCCTCCAGTGCTTTGCTTTTGAAGCAAAATCAGTCGCTGAGCTATCACCTTTTTGTATCACTGCAGCACGCATATATTGTATCATTATTTAGTTATATGTAGTAACATGAACTGAGGTGAGTCGGTTGCTGGTTCTATACGTATTTAACTCGTCAGAAGTTAGCAATCCATCCTTTCCCCGCTCAACTTTGTTAGTTATTTAGTTTGATTTATGTCTGTTTTTGTGTGTTGTAAAATGATGCAAATAAAGTATTCATTCATTCATTCATAATAAATAAATAAAAAGTTTGAATATCAAAATAGATACTGTGATTAAGAAAGATAATATCTTATATCGCAAATGAAGTCTGGAAAATATACAAAATGTATGCAGTCAATATTGATTTGCAAATTTTCCATTGAATAGAGTAAGTTATGTAAATGGAGTCTCCTTTCCATCCTTTAGTTTTTTATAATCAACACACGTTCTTTATTTTAGAATGAGCAGATCATTAAACTTAAAAAGAGGGATGTACATTCATATATTTTGAAAAAGCAGAAGTATATCCTGATTTTTTTATCTAATTTTAATGACAATTGTGGTGTATTGACTAAAGTATTGGTTGTCTCATGCGCCCGCGTCACGCAGTAGTCGAGCTCCGGTAGCCGAGCGGAGCGGTTGTGTGGTTCGATAGTGTGCGTATTGTAGTGTTGGTGAGCCGTAAAATACTCCAATAAGCTGGACAATACAACAATAATAAAACGCAGAAACAACATTTATTATTAGTTTTCAAAGTAAAACATTTTTTTTGTACCTGTAAATAAAGACAATACCTGTAAATGGTCTTCGGATCTGGAAGTCCGGACGGTGTGAGAAGGCCGAGTTGACATTTCACTAGTGGCTGTGCCTGTACCACCGTTCGCGGGAGACGCAGGCTGCGATATGAACCTTAAAACAACAACATAAGATTTAGTTTTACCTAAATACGTCCTTTATGCTCTTGCAAAACACTTAATGTTTCATTATACACAATCATGTCAAAGAGCAAGCATTATAAAAACTTTACCTAATGCAGTGATAATTAATTAATTGTAACCAATTGCATAATGGATAATGAACAGGAGTCATAACAATCCATTCAGCCAAATATTAAGGCATTGATTGTATTTTTCATCTTAATTTAATTATTAATGTTATTAAGATTAAGGTTGTTTTTTACCACAAGATATCATTTCCTGCGGGAAAATTCGACAAAAACACCTGAACAAATTCTGAGGTAAATTGGAGCTCCGGGCAAGGACGTAACATAATTACTGCGGAAAAAAAATATATTTGAAGCATACATTTTATTTGAATGGTCTCCCACGAGGCCTGTGTCTGGTGAAGAGTTGTGCCGTTGCGTGAGATCCGCGCGCCCGCACAATCTTGATTCGCTCGGAGACGCTGGTGTTGAGTTGTACCTGATTAAATATCATGGTATTAGTATTTTGTGTATAATATGTAAAACATGAAAAGAAAAACTAAAGTTTTAAATATTTATAATATACTTTCTTGTTATTACACTTTACTGTCCATTAAGACTTGCATATTTTGTTAAAGCTAAGATTTCTCAGTTTCCCAACCCGTACTTAGTTAGACATGGTGAGGATGGTCGTAATAGTAACCGCGATGGTTTTAACTGGCTTACCATTGTGCATGAGAATGGACAATTCGCGCACGCGGTCGCCGACATGTTTACAACGAATCGCCTTTTTTGTATTGCTGTCGCATGAATTCGGAACCATTTCGGAATACATTCATAAGAATAATATGAATAAGCCAGTTTGTAGGGGACGACTTACACGGACATACTTGGATCTAAATATGAAGGAAATAGGCGATATACTGAAAGAAGGTCAGAATAATGTTTGGATTGTAGTAGGTAAGTGGAAGACTGATCTTTGCCTACCCCATGGGAAAAGGAGGGAAAGTATATTAGAGTATGACATTGCTTATTTTAAGCATGCCCTCATTAGCACCTCCCGGCTATCGTCGTTCGAAAATTTATTTGAGTTAAATTTATCTTCCAATGCGGGAGCACTTGGTAGTTGTGTTCAAGCTTTGAGTAACATTGCTTGGACGCTCTGACAAACATTTCGCAGCTGATTTTACTTGATTGTTTTTAAGTTAAGTTTACTTAGTATCGCCCCAATCACCATGTAAGTTTATAACATGTTCCACTTTTGTGGTTTCACTAAATGCTTGTAGATTTAAAGTTTATCTGTGGCATTGCGCTTAATTTGTAGCTTGTGTTTAGAGTCTTAAGAAGTTGCGTATATTGCTAGTCATCATGTAGCTATATAACACAAACCTTTTTCGCCGGCGCACATAGCAAAAAGCACCAAAAGAGTTTCTGAGTTAGGTTTACCGGTGGTAGTGCGTTCGATGCGTGGGCGCATGGTGGTTGTGATGGGGGTGCTCGAGCCTCGAGAGGTTGAGCATGAGGTCGCCGGTCATCATGTAGGCTTCGAACTTAGGCTGCACGCGCGGCCTCACCAGTGCCTCGCAGCTGCCGTCGCCCAGACCGTTACTGGATGAGTTGCTGTTTGAGTTACTATTGCTGGACGGGGGCGAAGATGATGATCTACGAAAGAAATAAACTATTAACATGTTATAATTGTACAATAAAGTAACCCTTCGATTGATAATTTCCATTTATCTACTGTCATGTTTTTAATCCTCTATAAAAGAACCTATAACAATTAGCTTATTGCCAACATTAAAACACTCAATGATATTATTATCATTATATCATCCAAACGCGTGATATTATGAATTTCAAAAAAAGAACATTCTCGTGCAATGACATTTTCACCACCAGATAAATTTTGAAAAAAGAACAATAAATTAAGCATAAACATTCTTCGCAATTAGACTTTTCTTTACTTGATAATAATAGTTCTTACAACACTGTACAACACCCTATGGTATGAGAATCTTTTATAGAGGATTCACATCATGATTGTAGATAAAGTCTTGTATGCAACTGTTATAATTAGGTATTAAAACACTCATGTGATACTATAATCAAAACCCACATTCGTGTTTTAATACCCCTGATTATACAACAGTTGCATAAATATAGTCTATTATATAGTCAAAATACATGCATTAATTACTTTATGATGCAGTTTTGTATTGGCGCCACAATGGCTTTCAAATGAAAAACTAACGTACAAAGTTATTTTTTTCAAATTCAATATATAATTTGCACTAACACGATCAATAGACATTAGACTACATTAATTTATTTGCAAATTCCATCCCTGCACAGTAGCCTTCCCGCAGTATCAAAATCCCAATTAATTTATTTTATGCTTCAATGATTCATGTAAAAGAAATGAATCGGTTGTTTTAGACTATTCGTATCTAAACTGGGTATAACTGGACTGGTTTGATGCGCGTGTGTCTCAGGTTACCAGGATTAACCTATTCAGTAGTTGCTACGTAAATACTTATAGATTTGATCTATTTTGACGGTAATAAAAACATATTTATGTGTGCTTGGTATACGTTAGGAGCAGTTGTTAGTGCACTGTTAATTAAATAATTAACCTTCGTTAGTCGCTAATTCTTTCAATCATGCAACAAAATTTTATACTTTAATATCGTTGCGATAGTGACCTACTTATAATAACGATTGATTTTTTATTCCGGAAATCATTTGGTCGTGTCAAGTAGCCCAAACGCGCTTGCCATTACGTGTTTTTCACTACATTACATAACTATCTTATCAATAAATAGTATGTATTGGATTAACGGAAATTAATACGTTCGTTAATATTAAAAAAAGGAAAAGTTTATTTCAATCAAATACGTATACAATTTTAGTCTGTCCTGGCTATTAAACTAGCTTAATCTGTTTTTCGAGAATCAGTACCTTGCCTATGATATGAGCCTATAGAATGATAATATCTTCACACACAGTGATATAGAAATAGCTTGCAAACTGTAAGAACCTTCACTCTAACATACAGCAAACGTGTTGGGTAACGTTTTTTTTAACGAGGTAGAATGCTCTATACCGGCCGATGGCTAGTGGACGAGCGTGTGTAGGACTTCATTCACTCACTGTGGGATATACATATTAAAACTTGACGCTACCCAGGAACTGGGACAACTAATTACTCTGTAAATACAACATAACATTAAGAACAGCTCTTTGTGCTCGTCCTAATAATATAGGAATAAATTTAAAAGTTAATTCGTTAATGGAAATGTTAACTACGTTCATTAACCAGTTAATGCCCAGCTATTGTTAGGAGCTTCGCTGGCGTTTAGAAACCAACCCTTTGGTATAATCTTAGAAACCCCATTTAGCCCCTTGATAGATGTGGTTTCATGCATCTAATTAGTCAACTGATGAAATCCATACACACTTTTAACCCCTTTTTTATTCTTCCGGTGTCGAATCATTTAAAATTCGTAGCATATGTCTCTGTCATAAAAACTATTACTGTGCTAAAGGAGAAGCACATTAGTTGATCAGTGCTTCTCCTTTAGCACAGTAATACTCGTAGTATGTGATATTATGATTTGAAAGCTGACAAAAACATTCTAGTTCTATTACATATTTTAATCACCTATTAAAAAAACTTAAATAAAAACATTTTAGATTAAACAAAGAGTAAATGAGTTCTCTATAAAATAACAAAACCTTTTACATGATTTTTTACCGTCTTCTTTCAGTTCGATATGATTAGTATAAAAAGCGAGAATTGATTGAAAGCACTGACACCAAAAACAGTGCCTCAGAAAACCTATTAGTGGTCACAGCACAGAAGCGGAACAATACCATTAGCCTTTCTACACAGCGTGCGGGATTAACGGCTTACCTGATGGCACCGGCATCGTGCGCCCTGCGGCGAGGGAACACGTTGAAACGTACACTGATTGATACTCTTTTAAATAAGAGCGGGGTTGAATCGACTAGTTATAGAACGCATTATGAGAAAAGTGACAGAATTTCTCACTAGTATAACTATATATACCATGTATGTATGGTTCTACAATGTGAATTACAAAATAAATAACTAACGATTATTCGCTGGGTGCGAAATACTAGGTGAGGGTAACATAATCTATCGCAGCGCTCATGGTGGTCAAAAGTAGAATTAATGTGGGCTCTGTCATCAGATGTATCTGTCAATGGCAAAGCGATTCTACATAATACATTTTAATATCATTAATATTTGTTACGTATTAAATTATGTATAGAATTTTATGGGTAAAACTTAACTGTACTTACTGTTATGCAACGATGTTATCTGGATTACACTAAGCTTTCGCAAGCTGATCTATTGACCCACAAAAAAGTTTTTGGCTTAACAGAATATAAACATATTTTTCTAAAAGACAAGAATTTTCTTTCGTCTTGTATCTTTACCAAAATGCTAACTTCTTCTGATAATAAGATTTTCAATCAACTTGCTGCTAAGCCAAGATTTATCTTCTGCAAATTTATGATGACCAGATAGACATTGCCCAAATTATAAGATTTGTCGTGCTTAGTCGATAATAATACATTATTACTTGCTGTCTAATTGCCCCGTAACTGATTAATCATCAATTATAATTCGTAAGAGTCAGCTTTCCTAATTTGGAAATTAAAAGTATTTTAATTTGTTGTAAACTAATTTGGTTAAATATATTTTAAATTAATATTTGATTTGGATAAACTAGTTTTATATTATATATGGGGGATTTGTTATGTGTAAGTGAATTTTGTCAGCGAATTGTATACGAGAGAGACGAATGAACGTGACGTCGCGTCGTCCAGTTACTGCGCTCTCGCCGACTAGAGCGTATGTCATTGTGTTTGGTAAATATTCATAGTTGATGTAATTTATTTCATTGGAATATAATTTATTTAAAGTTTGTTTTTATTGTAAGGTCAGTGTCAGTAACTTCCGGTGTAGATAAACAGCATCCTCACACATTACGCGGTTTTAGGAAAGTAATGAAAACAGCTTAGTCTGATATTACTTACAATTTATTAAATGCGCGGTAAAACGTTTCATACATTGATAATTTACATTAATCTTACAACATTAACAGTTACATCAAAAACAATTAAATCAACCTATGACATATCCAGCCAATACCAACAACTTTCCTTTAAATTATACGGTTTGTGGTTGGAATTTGATATTGTGAGAAACACTCACAAATCCGGTCTTCCAAACAATACTCATTTCGATCTGAAAACGATATTTAATTTATTACTAGCGATACAGGAACATTTAAATATATTTACTGTTATATAATGAAACCATTAAAGTAGCTTTTTCTTTTTGTTTTACTGTAAAACTACAACTATAAATGAAGTAAACAAACCCTGACACAATCAAAATTAAACACACTTTTTGAACTTACCTCATTTGATTTGAATGACCAAAATGATTACAAAACCTTTTTTACACCCAAATCGTGGTATCACAACAATTTATTAGTCGAAATTTGTTATTTTTTAATTTCGATATTTTTTCAAAAATATACGACCTAAATGTCATTGTGCAGAGCCCACAAAGTTGTGGACGCTAGACGCAATAGAGGAATACTTAAAAATACAATAAGACGTGTGTTCCCTCAGTTAGCACTACAGTCGCATGCTTATGTGAATCATATGCGAGGGTGGTAGGGGCACATGTGGTCCCCATAACATGTTATCAGAACGGAAATCAGCCCTTCCGATTAGAGCCAAAAGGGTTGGGCCCCGTAACTGTATTGAAAATCGAACCGACGCGACGCTGCAGCGGGTATCTTGTGGCGTACTAACAAATTTAACATTGTCTTTTGCGCCTACTTATTATAATTTAGTTACAACAACCACAAATAATAATAATAATAATTTTGTGACTTTCGATATTTTTGGACAAACTATTGCAAAGTTTAGAAATAGTGTTCGTGCACACCATACGTCTTGAATATCCGTATCCCTAAGTTGCTAAGTATACATAATCACAACATAATATTTCTAATAATATTGTAACTAAGATTTCTAAATTATGTCCCTACTGAAATGTTTGTGAGAATGATTTATAATGTTATTATTGTTTATTGTATTCATAATAGGTTGTGCTGCGATCTACTTATTTTGTACTAGCTTTCTGCCCGCGGCTTCGCCCGCGTGGATTTCGGGATTGGGTGTATAGAGGGTTAAGGGTCATAGCTTTTGCCCACGGCTACATATACGCGGAAGTCGGTTTATGGTGCGAAGATTTTATCGCGCTTCCCGTGGGACTATCCGTTTTTCCGAGATAAAAAATGCCGCAAAACTCCTCAAGAATCACTCTATCTATTGATGAAAACCGCATAAAAATCTGTGCAGTAGTTTTTGAGCGAAGCCTTTATTGCGCATCCCGTGGGATCTGTCGATTTTTCCGGGATAAAAAGTAGCCTATGTTACTCGGGGAGAATGTAGCTTTCCAAAGGTGAAAGAATTTTTGAAATCGGTCCAGTAGTTTAAGCGTGAAGAGGTAACAAACAAACAAACAAACAAACAAACACACTTTCGCATTTATAATATTAGTTGGGATGTATGCTCTATTAATTAAGTGGAAACATCACTGGTAATTGATATATGTTTTTATGTACTTTAGTTGTAAGTAAAATGTAAACTGTTTGTTTCCCTAATAAATAAATAAATATAAATAAATAATAAATACAACAACCGCAGCTGTAACCACTTAATTAAGGTCGACAGGTTGCCGACAGGTTGCTTGTTCAAATATAGGTGTCACAATAACCATTTACTTCTGAAATAATTACTTGTCATCACTAATGTGAGGAATCTAGAATGTTATACCTAGCTAATGTTTCTTGTGACATGCAACAATACTACAAAACACATTGGAATTTTGGATTTGGAATAAATTATCACTTAAAATATTTGTTCAATATTAATAGACAGCATATACGGTAGTACCATGAAATTCCGATAATAATAAGTCCCATTACGAACAGAATTGTCGTTTCTTCAAATAGAATTCGTTTATGAATCTAAGCTGATTGAGAGTATGTATCGTTATAAAAATGTCAGAATATAGTATAATGATTGAATATTTGCTTTTTACAAAAAAGGATTTAAAAAATTCTGAAAGTGCTCCTTTAGAATATTTACTTATAATAATAGCAAAGGAATTAAAAGTTTTAAATTGTGTTTACTAACGAGATTTATTCGAATGAAATGCATTCCATATTATAAATCTTACATTATTTATATGCAATGTGTCAAGTAAATTAAAACAATCTGTAACATAAAATCACGATTGCTAAAATTAATAATAAATTCTTACTTCTATGAACAGACTACTGCATATGATAGTATAATCAGCAACATGTCAAAACACGTGAATAGAACATTATAGACGTTTTATATGTAACTGAACCAAAAGTATCAATTTATGATATTTTCTTGTCGACTATAGCCAAGCCTATTGTTGTAGTAACATGTAGCAGACCCATTATTAATATGATAATAAAATAAAACAATCTTACATTTTTTTTATGATTGACTAATTAATAAATCGGATCATTATCCGATCCGACAATGCATTCATTGTAGCTGCACTCAATTACAAAATTCTGTGTAATTAGGACCTATCGGACTCAAAGCTTAAAGTACTTTAATTTGTTGTTTATCTATTGTCACTTATCACAAGGTGAGATTTTAAAGTAAGAAATGGAAAACATTTTTTTCGTAGTGATACTCACTTATCGTAGTTAATCCTGGGGCCGCTAGACCGGCGCTCCACTGCCGCTGACAAGTACCGCCTCACGCTGGCTTTGATCTGAGGGTCTGAGACACGACTCCGTTATCTACGACATTATCATTACCCGCAACATGAACAAACAACGCAATAGAAACAGGATCGGTGTATTTTCTTTGTGGACGTGCAGCGAGATTACATTATTAAGGAACAAAGCCACTGTGAGCGAGGTTAGCCCGGACCCGATCCCGGGAGCCACCTATAAAATTACTTCGCGTATTGCAACTCTTATTTGTGGAGGCTCACTTCGTAAATTCGTCCGAACCACCAGGGAATAAGGCAATTTTATTACTTGCAGCCGTCGGGCTACGCCGCCGCCTCCCGAATGTCACAGTTCAGAAGACAAACATCTCACACGGCACGCTACGCGCCACAATCTAGTTTAAAATAACACACTCACCCTTCTTCAGTCTTAAAGTGACGGGATCCGACGAGAGTCGTAAGCATTTTAAAACTGTAACAACCAATATTAATCATATGACTACATAAACAACCATTGTTTAGGCATACATTTTAGTGATGTTATCGAAAACTTGACAGAAGCGTCTATATGGTAAGTAGTTAACTAGGTACACGAGTCGAACTGTAGCGAATTATTTGTACATTTATGAAGCGATAACATCTTAATTACGGGTTGCCAGTGGAAATCAATTTGGACATTGGCGTTGTAAAGAGGTTGTTTAGTTAGCCTTAAGGCTAGTAAAGCAGAGCCGGCAGGAACGTGTGAAATGTGTATTGCGAGATTGCGTGCCAGGCACCCCGCAGCCGTAACGCGATCATTGAATTAGTGCTAATAACGTCGCAGATATTGGCCACTCATTGGGTTCAGAATGTGAACAAACAATAGTTTTAAAGCCATGCAGCTAATTCACGCGAAAATCACTGTAGCAACAAGACAGACAAATTACAAGGCAATACCTGAAAAAAACGGAACTCAAAATGGTTGGTGAAAAGGGAGAAAAGTGAAATGTCAAAACTTAGTCACCTCAGGAGCTACCTTATTACCCGCTAAGTATTATTATCGGTTTCATGTTAAATATTGTGAAAAGATAGCTTTGATAGCCATGGTACTTAAAAGACGTTTAGATATGGTTTCCTAAGTTGTCACATTTTCTTCTTTTACTAAGGAAAGTGTGTGGTAAGGAATAATTTTAATAGTCATTAATGTACTATTTTTATAAGTAAACTGTAAACTGTGTATATATAGTGCGAAAATGACCAATCTTAAGTGGCAGTGGACAGCGCACATTGCTTTTAGGACTGTCGGCGGTTGGGACGGCAAGATCATAGATGCTGGCATATGCCGGGAAACGCAGAGTCGGTAGGCACCCATAAGATGCAAATCGCAAGAAGGCGCTAGATGCCTGCAGCACAGGACCAGTCGATATGGGGAACCTTAAGAAAAGTCTATGTCTAGCAGTAAACGTCTCAGCTGAAATAATTATGATGATATGGTTAAGCAGTTGCCTTGTAATGCGAGTGTAAACGCTTACTATGCACCTAATATTTAATGTACCATCTGTAATAACATCATAAGTTGCCTCCCCGACCCACTCTAGGAGGTGACATGCACTTACAGCTTTACGGTCTAGAGTCACAGTGGCTGTTCAAAAATTCTAAGAATGAGGGTAGCTTCTATAAAGAATGTCTATAGATAGATAGATGATAGTGCTTGACGAGGATACTTTCTGGGATTAGCGCTAGGCCATCGACAGACGTAAGGTTTCTTACCTTCGCGGGTGGTGAACCGGTTTACATCAGTCCCATTGACCTTGAGCAATACGTCTCCCGCCTCCAACTGCAATTAAAAGAACGACTTTTTTTACTTCTGTTTAAGTTACTACATATCGAAAAAAATATTCATTCCAATAAATGGCTTTACAACGAGAATTTGTTTTTTAATTCAAAATAAAACAATGAATTAACTCACGTGACCAGTGAGCTTCACGTGAGTTAACATTGCTGCATTATTTTTAGTTAGGTATTTAAATGACAATATGTACGGAGCCAATTAAAAAACAATCGCAGTCTTAAAACTCAAAAGTTATTAACGAAAAAGAACAACCATGATGTCAAAAAAAATTAATGAAACAATCGACATCTGTAACCGCAGTTGAGGTTGGACATTTATCAGGTATCAATTTTCATGAAGAATTGCCAAACCTTATTTTTAATACAAGAAAATGTTTAATAATGATTATTTAAATACTTAGTTTTATTTAGATTTATAAAACGAAATTCAGCTGAAAAACAGAAATAACAACTTTTATGATGATATGTATAATAGAAGTACCTATCTGTGTGTAGAGTGACGGATTTAACCTACGTATTAGATATTTTCCTACACCAGAATATGGCTGTTTTTATTACATAATTGACCAATTTGAGTAATTTTGTTATCATAAATGTATTAAAAATTTAATGTATTTCTAAATATAAAAACTCTAATAATATATTTTATCATGAATCGGATAAAATGGATACAGAGTTTTCTTGAAAAAACAATTCTTTTTTTAATATAGGAAATACACATACAAAGTTTAGAAATAACAAAGTTATTGCGAATTTTGTTTACATACTTATATAAATTAAATGAAATCACAATTGCAATATAGCTATTCGCGATAACGCCGTAAAAGTGTTGTTCTATCTGCAAAAGTAATAATTGCAGGTACGCTGTTACCCTTATAATACTTTTAGTTAATAGTTAAGCTTATATTAATATAAAAATTGTCAAATACCCAATTACAATATGTGCGAAGTGCTATGGCGGTGGCAATAAATTCGCTTCCTATTACGTTGGGACTGATTTATAGGTGATCTGTGGGTATTACCCCTCGCAATAACCGTCCGAAAAGAACAGGTAATTATTATGTACACATATATAAGTAACTAGCTAACCCGTGCCCACTTCGTTGGGCATAATACTAATATCCCCGAAGCGAGCACGAACGCGAACCGAATTAAACCCGAAGCCATCGCGCTCCGTACGCTACCCGTTTTTTCACCCATTTACTTTGCAAAACGGACTACCGCGTAAAAGCCTTTTTATTTTTCGGATTTTAATATAGCCTATGACACTCAGCAATATTGTGTCTTTCTATTGGTGAAAAAATTTTTAAAATCGGTTCAGTTGACCCCGAGATTACCCTTTACAATTTACAAACACACAAACTTTACTTCTTTATAATATTAGTATAGACTATAGGAGTAGAAAGTGATTACAATAAAAAGTATAATTAGTCTCATATTTTTTTTAAATTTTTTACATTACACGGTATGAATTGGTTGGACGTTGTAACTTATGAATAATATATGACGTCATACCAAATTAAAATCATACCTTCAGCGGGGCTCGTTATAGTATAACAACACTCAAGCGAGTCCAAATTCACAAACTTGTCCTGTCCTCACGCAAAATATGTACCGAGCGGCGGCCGTGGCGCAGGCCTTTTAATGTTTAATAAACGCTGGGGAATTTATGTGTTGCACACGTTTTTCTCTGTTGCTGGTAAAACGCCAGCAGAGAGATGATAAGTCTGATATCGACTTACGAATATTTCCTTAAGCTGCATCGTTCCTTTTCCGCCTTTAAATGTGAATGACAGTGTTTGAAAGGAATTTGTACAAATATACTCGTACAACGTGTGCGAAAATTTTAATCTATGCTAATATTATAAAGAGGGAACGTTTGTAACGAATACACTCAAAATTATTTTCCTCCTTATTGATAAGAAACGTCACTTTCACGGTGTTTTGATCAGAAAGAAACATTTAATATTAAGAACACTTATGAAGTTTAAATACGCTATTACAACCACAAACGTAACACAATCGTCTATCACACCGAACGAAATGGGGACGAACCAGCGATTCATTCACTTTGACGTAATAAGAATACGACACGTGTTTCGGCTTCCGTAATTACACTGTACCAAGAAAGAGTAGCTTTGGAGAAGAAATAGTTATCATATTAAATTGTAGGTACCTATTAGGCGGGGGCAGTGCGTGCGAGCGAGCGACCGCGCGGGACCCGCTGTCAACTCGTTATCATCACAGGAGGGACCGCTAATGGATTGAGCTTAGAAGATAAATTAGATCAAACTCCGACAGAAGGGCGCAGCGGAAGTATGAATTAACCGGCAGCGGCCCGCTTATCGGAGCGAGACACATATCGGGACTGCGGAACTTGATCACAAAAAAAAAACAACGCCAACAATTCTTTATCACGTGGGTACTATTTTATTCAATAGAATTTAATTGATTGCTCAATCTCAGATGGGTACTGCTCGGGATTTTACGCGACATATACTCGGTCCATTGAAATCTGCAGAAGAACTAGGATCACCAACATATCTCGAAAAATTTAGAAACTTATGTGGCAGCGGACATGGAATATTACATATAGGAGTAACGTCTGCTGGGGGGAAAGGTCCTTGAATGGCAAGCATATGCCGGGAAAAGTAGCAGATATAAGTAAACGTAGACAGCACTGAGCGATATGGAGATCCTTACCTCTAGCAACGGACCTGCTTTTCATGTATTAATTAAATTGTTCCCGTTTCAAATTTGGGTGGATATCAAACATTGTCATAATGTTGATTGTTACTGGGTAGTAGTGACATGAAACGGAAAAAAAAGGTTCACGAATACTTGAAAAGCACTGCGGTGTTGAAGTATATTTTCGTATATAGTCTAGCTTCGTGTTCCTGAATAAATTTGGATGAAGAACTTCAGTTATCTTTATAACTCTATCCTCGAATAAAATCGATCTCCTGCCTTTTTCTCACACTAAGTGTCATTATATATTTTGTATATACTGCTTACGATTTTTTTAAATTAATAAAAATAAAGAAGAATTACTATTAACAATTTCAAAAAGTTTTAGAATAATTTAAAAATACCTAGACTATGATAATGTGTGTATTTAAATAAATATTTAATTAATTATGTAAGTCCTATAACTATAGCGATAATTCTAATCGCCACTCAATTTTGAGGTAAATTGAGTCGAATCATGACACGTGATTCAGAGTCGTCAGTCAGATACATTTTGATTGCGATTCAGTTGAGAATAAATTTGACATCATCTGTTCAATTTTATACCAGGAAATTATCCTAAACTGAAACGATCGAAAATCATTGACAGCTATAATATATAAGCAAACAAAGTAGAAATAAAAGTGAAGTTGTAAACCTCAATATTATCTTCAAGATAATTATGTGTAGCTAGAAATAAAAAATTGATCGAAATTTCAGATCAATTAAACATGAGAATAGAATAGAAGATAATAATCAAGTATCTAATATAATTTAGATAAAAGTAGACTATCGTACGAAATAATCCAACGTAGTTAAGGAATCTATAATGAAAAGAATGTGATTTGAATAGCTTGGTTAAAGATGGGGGTAGGCTTCCTCCTCCCCTAGTCGTATATGTAAAGTATATGTTTATTATAGATATCAAAGTTTTCTTTATTTATTTAATAACAAAGAGTGTAAACTTTATGATATAATTATCACACACGCGTCAATAGAGATTATAGCATTAAAATTTTGAAGGCAAGAAAATGCATGCACTGCAAGATGGCATGTCTCTCATGTACAAAATTCTGACGAAGCAAAACAGCAGGTACTTTATTAATTTTAATTAAAAAATACGTCGCCAACATATGATTTTTATCCTGTGTTGTACGAGGGCTGCTACTTAAGTATCCAGAATCTGGATTTCAACATTTTTAAACGCAATATATGACCTCCATGGTTAAATTCGTTCTTTTTTTGAAATACTGGCCGCTATTTTTTCATCCTTATGTACGCTAGTGTTTTGTTTCTGATGGGTTTAAAATATCATATCGCTGAAATGATGGAACTCACACGTGAAAATATTCGTGCTATGATTTATTACGATTTTCGACGTGTTTTAACGCAACAAAAGTGCGTAGATCTCTTCAACTTTTGGTGTTGAAGCTCCATCAAAAACCACTGGTTTAGTGAGTTCAATCATGGACGGAGTAAGCTCACGGACGAAGTTAAGGAAGGTCGCCCGAAATAAGTCGTTGTGCCACAAAACATTGAAGCTATCGAAAGAAGTATAGTTGTCACAAACATACGTAACTAAATTTTGTAGGTGAAACAAAACATCTGTTTGTAGCTTATCTTTATATATAAATCTTTTGTACGTGTGTTAGTCATTGAACTCCTCCTAAACGGCTGGACCGATTTTGATGAAATTTTATGTGTATTCCAGGGGGTTTAAGGATGGTTGTGATTCACAATACGGTCATCTAGATATTGTTTTTTAGCTAAATTATTTATTTAAAAACATTTGAGACGTGGGACAGGACAACGCCTGTCGGGTCAGCTAGTAGATTTTATTAACATGAAATATTTATTGAATGCGAGCTTCATATTCAACTAAGATTAAAAAAATAAATTCATTCGAAATATTTAGAAATTCCGGGCAAAATTATTTTATTCCAAAGTGTCCAGGAAACGGCACAAGACACGTAATTCCGGGATAATCCTGACTTACCTACATCCCTTTATTTTTAAGGATAATTGCATTTCAAATAAATATCTCTTTATGTAATATATATACTATATCTCATAGTCATAATCCAATATCAAGCTTAATGGCGTTGATTGCGTTAGGTTTATGCGCCCACGCCAGCCAAAATATAACGGCCAAACTGTTGAATGAATCGCTCACGTTATCAAGTCTAATGAGCCTCATAATAAAAATAATATAGAAAAAAAGGAAGCACAGAACCGCAACTAAATCTCAAAAGCACTCAGTTCGCGAATCAGGTCAAATATGTCTCTGAACGAACATATCTTTTGGTGGTTACGATTCGTCATATATTCGCGTTACATCGTTACATATTCGACTTTCACGTAAAGAAGTTAAACGTATGGAGTAAGATATGGTTACGAAAATTAACATGCTGATAAATTTGATGAGAGCACTATTAGTATGATAAATGTTCAGTAATTATAAATATTACAACATTAAACGAGTTTTTATGAGTCCAATCAAGGAAATAAATCAAAATTTTTCATTAAATACGTGTAAAATACTGCACTTGAAACCTATTTTGCTTTGCTAGAAATATTATTTCTTGTTATTCTTTTGTAACGTTATAAAGTCACACTTACTGAAGAAATGAGTGAATTTTTTTCATATTTACTTTTTGTATAAATCTTATTATTTCACCTCGCTAGCATTCCCACTCTTAATATTTTTATTCGGTACGACACAAATAAATAATCAATTTTTCCATTAGATCGCCATAATTTATGTCTATATAAATAGCGAGAGTGCGATAAAAGACAAAGGCATAATGATATACAGTCCTTGCGTTAACAGCATATTATAATTAATCGCTTGCATCGGTATTGTGCATGATTTGAAATGTCTAGTGAACTGTAGTAACCCGTCTTTAGTTGAATAATAGCGATTCACTAGTATATCAATTTATATGCTTCGGATGTTGACAGATTTGTCATAATTATAATATCACAGCTAGATTACTGTCGTAAACCGGGGGAGCGATGGGGGGGAGCGCCCTGGAACCCGCGCACGTAGTGCCTAAGCGGGAGTGGCGGGAGTGGATTGTGGCGGCCTGGCGTGCGTAGCTCGAATTACGGATCTGCGCGCGCCAGCGGGCCGTCGGTGCCGTACTCCCGCACCTCGAAGCTTGGCTCCACGGGAAGGAGGAGGTCACCTACCAATTGACTCAGATACTCACCGGGCACGGCTGCTTCGCTGAATATCTGTGTCGAATAGGACGGGAGGGATCGACACATTGCCACCACTGCGCATCCGACCTCGACTCGGCCCAGCTCGGCCCAGCATATGCTGGCGGAGTGCCCCGCGTGGGCCTCCGAGCGCCGAGTCTTGGTCGCAGAAATCGGGCGAGATCTGTCTCCGCCGGCATTGATTGCGGCAATGCTGGCGGACGAGGGAGGTTGGAGGGCTGTGGCCTCCTTCTGTGAAGCAGTGATGCTCCAGAAGGAGGCCGCCGAGCGGGGTCGGGAGATGGCCGATCCCGCTCGAAGGAGGCGGCGCCGGGCTCGGTAGCACAGCTGCGGCGACGCCGCGGGTCGCCGACGGGCGCGAGGAAATCGCACCAGCGGATGCGGCGACCCGGGAGGGACCACGCCCCTTCCGTGGCCGGGGGGCGTCGTCGGTGGTGGAGATCGGGGGAAGTATTGTAGCCTCCCCCGAGGAGGGCTCGCCTGTATCGGCGGGGGAGCGGAGGCTGGGGTTCCCGGGGGCTCCCTACATGCCTGAGGAAGGTCATCCCTGAGGTTTTTAGTGGGTAGGCCTTCCCCCTTCTGGGGAGGAGAGCCTCACATAACCGCCGGCTCGCCACAGCCGGTATATGCAACAATGCATTTTCCTCAGGGGAACAAAAAAAAACTGCGAGATGTTACTTCAAATATATTTGGTGAGTATATTTTAATAATTAGTTATAATAGCTGTAGTCTGTAATAGTCATTGTGAAAATTGTCGCGAGGAAAACAAAACAGCTATTGTTAGTGCCAAACAATATAAAAGGCACGTCTAGCAGTTAGCTTGTGCACTTGGTAAGTAATCTCCATTAGTCATAAGAAGCCTATTACTTTCACTTGCTAAGTGCGTATCGATTGTTGATGTATTGTTTCTGTATCATGCTAGTGCGTTGTAACTGGTGCTACGCCCACCAACATCTATATCACAAACAATGCCTCACTTGGACCATTACATTTTATGTAGCCATCACTTAACGCCTCCGAATTCACTTCTATGTAACTCGTGTTGATATCGTTGAGCCTATATGTGTGTACGAAATAAACATAAATGCTGCGAGAACTGAAAACTACTTTACCAGGAATTAGGAAACAGAATATGTGCCCCTAAGCGTGTGCGTGAGTAATATAAGTTTACGTTAACTTGTAGGATTTTTTGCGAAACTGATGTAGCCAGAAAATTTGTAGTCGTCATACATTATAATCGCTAGGCAAGTTCTATTATGTGGCGGTAGAATCGCGAAAGCGCACCCCGACAAACGCGCCCGATATGGGCCTAGAGAACACCGGGGGTGGATAGGCCGGACATCACAGAAAGGAGAGCCCCACACACGGCCGCGCCTAGCCAGCGCGGTGTCACGGTGCATAAGGAATATTTCCCCTCGGAAAAAAAGCAAGTTCAATTATACACCTATTTAGTAAAAATATGAATAAATATGCCTTCATGTACGGAAAAAACGTATTTATCCAGCTCAAAAATAATAACAAATGGCGTTCCACAAGGAAGCGTATTAGGTCCATTACTTTTTAATTTATATATTAATGACTTTCCTGGATGTATAAAACAAAAGATGACACTGTTTGCAGATGACAGCACAGTATTATATACTAGTAATGAAATTCAAGAAATTGAAGAACAAGTAAACTCTTCTCTTGCTCGACTAATAAAATGGCTTCTAGATAACAATTTAAAAATCAACATGGACAAAACCATATTTATGACCTTTAGACATAGGCAGGCTACAGCACCAAATGACATTGATATTAATTATTTGGGACATAAGATTAAAGAAGTTGACTCAACAAAATTTTTAGGATTAACAATTGACAACAATTTGACATGGAATAATCACACTGACATTATAATTAAAAAAGTTCGTAGTTTTTCTTATACACTATCAAAATTAAGGCATGTAACTATACTCTGTCCATTATGTTATTTTCTTTTTGACAGATCGCGCGTATGAAATATTGTTTCTATTTTCAAATTATAGTACTACAATAATAATATACTTTCTAGACGGGTAACGCCCACATAGTGAAGTGCTCTGTGCATAACAAACTACCACAGACAATAAGCAGTTCTTGAAATCAGATAAATCGATAAATTGTCTTCAAATCAAATATTTGTAAATTTATTTATTTCCTTCTCGACAGCTACCTTACATTATTTATAGGTATGTGAATTTTAATATTAAAACGCATATGTAGTTAATAACATCTACGTCAAGTTTAAATCAAGAATTATGATCAAGAATACTTAGAAAATCACATACATACCATTTTTTTAACAAACTAGCTAGGTAATTGGTAATTCGCCAAAAATATAAAATTTTGCCTAATTTACTTGGCATGTGTAAAACTTTATTTTTTCATATATTTCTGATCCATTTAAGAGAGAAAAAGGAAAACTTCTTAAATGGATCAGAAATATACGAAAAAATAAAGTTTTACACATGCCAAGGAAATTAGGCAAAATTTTATATATTTGGCGAATTACCCCAATTGGGTAATTCGCCAAATATATAATATAAAAATTAAACAAGTAAATTTATTTACATTATTTATTACATAGATTCATCAGATTCTTCTTCGTAAATTACACTAGACTCGTCAGTTGAGTCCTTTGTTACATAAACTGCTCTGCTCTACTGTAGACTGTACGTATTGATAAGGAGGAATATAAATACTCAACTCAACTTATTATATTGTAAAACAATACACAATGAAAGCAATGAATGTGATACAAGCGTTGTATGGCAAATGACAACCAAACGGCGTAGCCGTATTTAATGACACATACAATCTAACGTCACTCCTCACAACTCCCGTTGCCTAGACAACCCCATAGACAATATATGACAATTTATTTCATGTATTTGATAAAACCAGATAACGAATTTAATATTTATAATAAAAATAATATCGCTGCATCAAATCGATTAAAAGTTCTTCTTAAATAAATAAAATCGATATTCTGTTTTAATCGAATCGGTAACTTGCGAGTTCATCACTGATTTCAAAATATCTTAAACTGTCAAAAAGAAAATAATATAATGGACAGAGTATAGTATGACTACATTATTGATGGCATATCATGGTCATGTCTCTTCAACCCTTCGCTATGGAATTATTTTCTGGGGATATTCGACTGGAAAAAATGATGTATTTATAGCGCAAAAAAAATGCATAAGAGCTATGTGTAAAATAAAACAAACAGAATCATGTAGTCCACGATTTAAGCAATTGCGTGTTTTGACTTTTCCGTGTATATATATTTACGAATTAGCTAAATTTACGAAGGAAAATATTAACTTATTTACACTATATCCAGAGGGAAATAGGAGACAAGGATTAATACGGTGTAATTTGGTAAGTCAGACGCATCATTTTCGAGCATCTGTCTTCTGTATGGCACCCACTATTTTTAATAAGCTTCCCTCTTATATAAGAGGAAAGGAAAATGTAACCGAATTCTCACATGCCTTAAAGGATTTTTTAATTGACAAATGCTACTATAGTATAGGTGATTTTTTGAAAGATAAATTGTAATTTTGTAATGTTTTTAACTGACACTGTAAATTTTAAAATAGTCATCTTTTTGTATTGCTATAACTAATTATTATTGGACATCTACTACACCTCAATTTGACATTTTTAATAATTTTAAATAAGTATAATTTATTATTTGGGATATTAATAATCAACTTTTTGACATTGAGAGTGTATTAATGAATTAAAATTTTGACATAATTTTTGTAATGCATGCGATGATAATAATTAACATGATTTTAGAGAACATTTGATATACTTGTAATAAAAATTTGTATACCCAATGGTCGGATATAGCGGTCACCAATCTTTATAACATTTTTGTAATACCTATATTCACAATAAATATTCATTTTCATTTCATTTCAAAATAAATATATGTAGCCATTACCCTTGCATGTAAAATAATAACGAAAGACTCCCAGCAACTGTGACGACCTCCGTAGTCGAGTGGTTAGTACATCGAATTTAAGGTGTCGCCATATCTGAGGTCCCGGTTCGAGTCCCAATAGGGGCAGATGTTTGAGTGATGAATATATTTGTACCTTGTCATGATTGTTAATATACATTTTTATCAAAAATATGTATATATGTCCGTTACCCTAGATCCCATAACACGAGCCTACAGAGCATAGTTGGGCTAGGCTAATTGGTGTGAGTGTAACAATATATATATATATATATATATATATTATATATATATATATATATATAACGTTGTAGTCATACACATCACCAGTTATTTAATTTAGCTCTCTCTGAAATACCGTTTTCAAGAAGTAGGTTCGTTCACGTAGATTCGCAATTATTTGACGCCTATATTAAAAATTGTTATGAAACATGGTATTTACAAAATCGTTACTGTCGTCGTGGTGCACGGAACTGTTATCTTTAATCAGTGATTTTCTTGATCAAATCGCTGCCGCCTACGCGGTGTCGCTCTTCCGCCTTAATAATGAAATTAATGGAACAGAAAATTTGAATGTATATTTTAGAAGTACTCTCCTAAGAAAGTACATTTACATTAAGGCCATGAATATTTATTTAAGAATCTTTTTTAAGACACGCATTAAACATTTATTTAAGACGTGTTGTTCAGTAGAAATTAGAAGATTAATTGAGATATATAGTAAATATATAGTATGTGTAATCCAAGAAGATATATAAGGATGATATTAAAAGTAGATGATACTGTTTAAATGGCCAAATGGTTTTCGGGATCCAGGTCTAAATTTTGGATATGTTGTTCTCCTTGAAGAGCTGATTCTGAAAGCACAGACATAATTATACAGAAGGTAGCGCAGCAGATTTTTTATGCTGTTAGATACAGAGCTTTTACGTCAACGTTAACTTCCGTGCGTTAACGCAATCGCGAGCAACATATGAATACTGTCACCAAAACGTTCAAGTTGCATAGAAATCGATGAACATGAGTCAGAAAGGCCCGGACGTTCATGTTCACCATATAGTGGCGGAGATCAGTGGATTGGAGCGTGATATAATTAAATCTCCGCTTTAGAACAGCCGGCTTTGCTTGAGTAAGTTGTGCCTAACAAAGGACAAATTGTATCTTCCAGCGATTACGCTGCTAGAATTCCGAGAAGTGTGCCACCAGCTCATAGCCAATTAGATAATAGCATTATTCGTATCTGGTTTGTACGCGAGAAGTATAAAAAAACTTTGAAATAACATCATCATCAAGCACTTTTGTTCTCGATGAATGGAATACATTGAATAAAGCTGGATCGCAGGAAGGCATTCAAGTCGCTAATTAGTGTCCCGCTGGCTTCCTGGCGAAAAAAGGCTTTCCAATATGTCTCTATTGTGATTCGTTTTTACTTTCGTTCAGGCCTACTTACAAACTATGTCTACAATTTCGGTTTCGGCAATATAATTTGTGGTAAAATTAATTTATCACACTTATTCGGCAAACTACTCCCAGTGACGGTTCACTTGTTTACCCAATGTCGGATGAATAATATCAGAGATTGTTTGAACTATGCAATTATAATTGTAATGGTAACAAACTAAGGTAAAAACATAGTAGCTGCGAGCCTGCACGACACATCAAATGGTTTTCAGCTGTTTTTTATTAACTCATTAGTGGAATAATATGTTAGAGCTGGAATATACATTAAACAATAATGTATTTTAAATGTATTTTTTCGAAGAGGCTGCACTAGCAATCAGCCACCGTGGTTGAAAAAAAACCTTGCTGAGGATAGATTCGTAATTCTAGGTGGATATGATATAAAATGATATATAGTGCTACAGCCGAGTATCTGAAGGCAGGTGCACTAAAAGTCCGTAAAACATGGCGCATCGACACTATTCTTCGAAAGAGAAACTAGCTGAAAAACTACAGACTGCGTCGTGATTATAAGCTGTTCTCGAGTTACCACGCAAGGTCTCGTAGTGCAGGTTTGTTCGCTTATCGCTTATAGACAATACTGTAACTGGCACTGTAAGTTCATCTTGAGGACCGGAACTCAAGATCGAGACGGTTTCAGTGGGGAATTAGACAAAGCAATGTGATATTGCCGATACTGTTAACAGCTGCGTTAGAAGATGTGTATAAGTTTTTGGACTGCATTGAATTGGACTGGGCATCAGTAAAGGCGAACAGATGTACTTCGCCGTGTTAATGATATTGTAGACGTAACTGAGACCATGGAAGACTTAGGCACAATGTTCGAACACCTCAGTAAAGTTGACCAAAAAGTGAATCTTAAAATGAACATTGACTAATCGAAAATCATGTCGAATTCAAATTCAAATTCAAAATCATTTATTCAGTCTGGGCTGTTACAAGCACTTGTGAATGTCGAAAAGCTACGCCATCGGTTCGCAAATCTACGGCGGGAGACCTTGTACTGAGAAGAACCGGCAAGAAACTCAGCAAGGGCTGTTTTTTTTTCCCTGTATTAAATAGATACAGAGTCGTCAATTTGGAAAACGACTTCAATATTGATAATTCATGAAGTCACTTTCCATTACATAGTATAATTAATAAAAAATTATTTTGAAAACATGCCTATATTAGGAATGCCGTGTCATACAGTTTTAAAAGAATATATTAAAGTTAAATTAAAATTATAATAAATATGAGTAGTACCCAGTTATAGCAAAGAGCAGACTCATCTCCGCTGGCAGCACCCGTTCACGAGCATGACGCATGAACCAGAGCTCCGCGATCTAGCACCTCATGTGCGAATTTCGATTGACCAATTATATCATCTGAAGGTCAGAATTGGTCATAAAAGGTCAGTTGATCTCATTAATTGGTCAGCATCAGAATTTTTTTTATTAAGGATTAAAGTTTTTCAAGGTCAATTAATAATTTTAGCACCTCATTCGCGGAAAAAATAAAAACTCCACCTATGCGCGATCGGGAAACATTCGCTGATAATTGGTCAGCTAATATAAATAGTTGGTCAGTTTAATTTAATATTAAAAAAAAATAAAAAAGTTGTCTCTGTCGTAACGCGCATGCTTTGAGCCGGATGAATGATTAATACAATTGAATATTTACAGGTTAAAGGAATAATTGGCTATAGCCCAGGTCATTTTGTTGCTTTCTGCAGGAGAAGCAATAATCAATGGGAGCTTCATAATGATTATCAACTAAAGAAGTGCGAATTACACATGATCCCACAATTACCCCGACTGCTGCGATTTTCATTAGGAGAGATACAGCTGTGAGAAATCAACCGATAAAAGAAAAAAGAACAGAAGAGTAATAGAAGAAATAGTTTAAGTAGCATATTAAAGTATAAGTATAAAGCTAGGGTTGAAAAACTTAAATTATGATAAATATATTGTAGAAAATTAATTTTTTATGTTAATTTTTTATATAAATAAACTTTTTTAATTTAAAAAATTCATGTTTATAGGCAATTATTATAAAATAAACTAGTTAACTATCCCATGCATGTACTTTGACCTTCACGTAATTTTAAAAATATCCTAACTCTTTCTCCTCTAATTATATATATATATATATATATATATATAATATGTATATATATTTGATAGTAGTACATATCAAAGAAAAATTATAAAAAAAATTTCCCCTACTCTGCCTGATTTATAGTAGGTTAAAGAGCGTGCGTAAGTACTCACTGCCCTGATAGAATCATCCGGCTCAAAGCATGCGCGTTACGACAGAGACAACTTTTTTAAATATTAAATTAAACTGACCAACTATTTATATTAGCTGACCAATTATCAGCGAATGTTTCCCGATCGCGCATAGGTGGAGTTTTTTTATTTTTTCGCGAATGAGGTGTAAAATTATTAATTGACCTTGAAAAACTTTAACCCTTAATAAAAAAATACTGATGCTGACAATTAATGAGACCAACTGACCTTTTATGACCAATTTCTGACCTTTCAGATGTATAATTGGTCAATCGAAATTCCGCACATGAGGTGCTAAGATCGCGGAGCTATGAACCAGCCATCGCTTCGCTCAAAATCCATGTTTTAGGAACGTAACGCCGCCGCCTCACACGACACTGCCGAAGAGATTTTAATGAGAGTATGATACCTTAAGCCACAGAAGGATACAAATTACCAAAAACAGGTACCCGTGTAAATTAGCACAACTAAAAAAAAAAAAATCACCGCGGGACACGCGCAATACAATCATTTAAAAACTAGCAATAATGTATTATACAAGTAACAAAAGGTTATTATAATAGGTACAGTTAAATATACATATTATTATGTTACACAGTTACCTAAGAATTATTAACAATTTGTTTATTTCAACGAGCGAGGGTTTTTTAGTCCCAGACACTTCGATCATCCAGTAATCCTTGGACTCGATAATATCCTTTGCTCATCAAAGTTTTTTTACTCGAGTTTTAAGTTTATTAAAAGGTAGATTAACAATACTGTGTGGTAACTTGTTATAAAAAGTTATACATTTCCCCAAGAATGAGTTTTGGTTTTACGTAATCTAAAATTTGGAACAGCAAGCTTATTTTATTCTTGTATTTAATTTATGAACATCGCTATTCTTAATGAAAATTATTGTAATATTGTGTACATAGATTATATTTTCATAGATGTACTGCCCCGCCAATGTTAAAATCTTAATTTCTTTAAAACTTATCCCTAAGGGAATTCCTTGGTCTTAAATTATATATAGCTCTAATTGCTCTTTTCTGTAGTATTAAAAATACTTTCAATGGTGGCAGCTGATCCCATAACAAAATTCCATAAGACATTACACTATGAAAATAACTAAAGTAAACTAACCTTGCTGTTTCAACATCAGCTAGAAGCCTTATTTTTTTAACAGCATACGCAGCTGAGCTAAGTCTGCTTGACAGAGCATCAATTCTCATGTATATAGCATCTACTCTAGTGAATATTGGAAACTCTATCCTGAAAATGGTTAATCTGGGATCAAAACTCCAACTAGGCATTGGGAAGTTACACGACACATTCTCAGACCCTCTATCGCAGTGGGTTATAACGATTCGACGACTTCATCAATTGCTAGTGATGACTTATGGAACTGATCCAAACGGCAACAAGGCCGCTATGCACAGAGTTTCTCTGTGTGACAGAACCATAAATAATCAAATTTGTAAAATAAACACGGTCATCGAAGTAGTCTGAAAAATTGCAAAAGTTGTTTATGGCAAAAGTCGTGCATATTATATACAGGACTGACGGTCGTTGGAGCGAAAAGGTCAGCAAGTGGAAAGAAACCTCAGCATCAGCATAATACAAGGTGGATTTTGTGAAGATCACAGGAAAGCGCTTCGGTACTAACAGCAGGACCAACCGGTTGGAGATACTTGGGCTCTCCTATGACTAGCAGTGGGCCTTTTTTCGGTTCAAGTGATAACTGAAATGTATTGTATACATAGCAACGTGATAGGTCTTTTAAATGATGACACTGGCAAAGCTCTTATTTCACTTGTAATAGCAGTAGTTTCGTAGAGTATTAAAGTATGAAGTGTCGCTGAATATATGTATAGTTGTTTTTTTATACGAATCCAGTAGTTGGAGGGTCAAACCATGCTAGAAATAACATAAAATGCATATAGATATTTGCAGATAAAGATAAAAATTGTAAGTATATTAATTAGAATTAAATATCTTGTATTAGGAATATTCGCGCACCAAGTGTGGAGATAGATGGAACAAATACACAGTGCAAAATTGAACAACATTAATGTAGATAATGCCACATCTATTTAGGCTTAGAACTGGTGTCTTTTACGTAGTACAGTGTGCTATTGTGTGGCATTTATCGTTTTACTGCTTAATTAACTATGCTATAAGACAATAAGCCGGACATAACGCGCTAAGATGTACTCCGCATCTCGTCATCATAAACGGCTTCGGGGCGAAATATTTTAAGCCATCATATCATCACATGCTCCTCTAGAGCTTTATCAACATTCGGCACGCATTGCACGTAGTGTTTGTTATTTTATATTATGACAATACGATCTTAATTATTTTATTTTATAAGCCATACATGATATAGTTAAGGCGACTCAGCTTATCGTTGTTATATAAGATTTATCACTTATGAATTTGAATGAATTTCTCATTTTTTTAAATTCGAGATATAGGTGTCTATAAATGGATCTTAAAGTTAAGAAATTTAATTGTTAAGAGTTTGGTGGAAAATAAAGAGGAACTCCTCAGCAGGGCTCTAAGCGTTTTTCTTGTAGGAAGGAAACTATATGAAGCTTGTTTGTCTTTCACTTCAGGGTCAAGTGAAGGAAGACCTCTGGTTGCTAACAAATACAGCAAAAATATGTTAAGCAATACAGCAATAAAAATAAGTCAAAACAATTCAAAAGCGTGTAGGCAGTTAATTTTTGCACAATTAAAATGTTCTCTTCTGTCACGTGATTGTGAGAAAATACAGAGTTGAAGAAGACAACTTACTACTGCATATTGTCACTTACTACAGGCATGCACCAGATATTCAGGTTATGAATTTAGCGTGCCCACTTGTCTTAGATATATCTTTTGCCCTTCAGTTGCCTATAGAGACGGAGTTTCGGAACTGATTCCATACAAGGTTATTAATTTGTATATTAGTAATTTGTATGGGCCTGGCTCTGATCGAAACTTAAATTTACTTGTACGGAACAACAAAGTAAAGACATTTCTTTGTATTTTAAGTACTGCAATAAAAATGACTTTTGTTAATCTGGTTAGATAAGATACGCAATATTCAACAAAAGAAAACGACGAAGCGCTTCGAGAAAAGATAGGTTTTGTCCGTGGCTCAGGCTTGGCTAGGCTCGTTTGACGGGGGCACTACCGAGCCCTCTAATAAGTAAACCTTATAGTAACAAACGATACAATTATGAGCGAGCATACAAACTTTTAAAAAAGAAATGAATACAAACATACGAGTTCTTAAGTTATACTGGATAATTTTATAAAATATACTTTGGACTTTCTATATGCAAACTGTCAACCAATGTAAAATCATTTTGAATTAGAAATGGAAAAACGGGTTACCGAGAGAAGACTTTATCCCAAAGTAGTTTACTTAAGAACCTCCATCTTAAATATTTATTCTGTAGAGCAGCGTTACATGCATTGTTGTGTCATGGATTATAAGATTCAGACATGACAGTGAAATTAGTAGGTACTGTGACAAACCCAATAAAATTTCGCCTCTTTTCTTGTATAAAGCCTATGTAGCTGGATTTGAAAGAAGAACGCGCCGCTACAAAGCAATTGATGGGATCATTTCCAATACGGACAGAATTATAACAAGTTGTATAAGTTTGCAATACAGAAAATAATCAACATGTTTGTTTCATCATCATCATTTCAGTCAATAAGACGCTCACTGCTGGTAGGCATCCCTAAGGTCCAAATCCAGATTTGATTGATTGAGAGCCCACAAGATAGGCAGACTATTTAATACTAACGCTGCGGTGTCTGGCATATGCCTATCACTCGAAGACCTTTCCGCCTTAGCGGTCGCTAGTTCTGTGATTCTACCATTTAAGGTTCTCAATTTTTCGAGCTACGTCGCTGACCCTTTTTGCATTCTTCCAATTTTCAGACCTGCCACCAATGAGGTCGCCACAGAGCCGTATTTTTACGCCCTATGTCACACTGTAGTTTTGCAAATTTCCAGCGAATCTCATAAGACTACATACATAAGGGACTGTGTCCACTTACTATCAAGCGGGCAATCAGTTTATTTGTCATATTATAGCTATTTTAAAACTTAACAGATCAGCTGTGATGACAATTTTCCAGTTCACGTTAACATAGAAACATTCAAAGCTTATTAAGAGATAAATAATTTTTTTCGTTGTTTTCATTGCGAGTTATATTTATTTGTTTACAAATAGACCGCATAATTGAAAATGTAGAAAACATGTCAATAACCCAACTGTGACACGCGTCGCTTACCATGCTTGCTAAATTTATATTACACCTCGCAAGTTTGTAAATAAATACATTGCTTTCAAGGTTCGATTTTGCACCCGACTAATTGGAAAATTTGAAAGGACATGAGTAAATAATAGCCTGACTTTGGTTCGTTGCCCGGATCAGTTGCCAGGCAAATTAAAAAAAAAACTTCGGAATGTAATATGATTTTGTCTTATTGAAATGCAATTGTTTTGCAAACGTTATATATAACGTGATAATCGACTATTTCGCTTCGTCGAAGACAACGTTTAATTGGCTTCGGCATGATTCGGCTTTGCCTTATGTTATTATGTGAAATTGGTGAGATAGTAATTTTTATTTTAATTGACAAAATTGTTAATGATATTTTACGAAAGTTTGCAAACTGGATCATTTGGATAATTAACTAGGGAGAGTATCATAAAAGTGACTTATGAGAAAGTGTTATCGCGCGACATTGTGTTGTTTAACTATGATATTTTTCGCGTGACTTAAATGAAATACTGATTTTGATGTTAGTCTTGGTTGCAGTCAGTATATCCAACTAACACATAGATACTCATTTATCTTTTGTTGACTGCTGAAGAACACAAAACCATATGTAAAAGCTATTAATGGATACTTAAATTAAATATTAATATTTGTTACACTACACCAATTAGCCTAGCCCAAGGTCAGCTCTGTAAGGCTTGTGCTATGGGATTTAGGGTAACGGATAGACATACATATATTACACATATATAAATAATTTTTATTGAAACATATATCAACAACCATGACTAAGGTACAAATGCTGGCATTCATCACACAAACATCTGCCCCCACCGGGATTCGAACCCGGGACCTTCGAGATGGCGACACCTTAAAACCGGTGTACTACCCACTCGACTATGGAGGTCGTCAAAAAACCTCAAAAAATACTTTTTATTTACGCACTAAATCTGAGTATAAAACATAGCCACAGTATTACTTATTGCCGGATATATTAAAAACTAAATGCAGTGTTTCTTTATCGTGACATTGGCTGCCTCGTATTAACAATTTGTCTGTGAATAAAATTGTATCATTATTCACACAGCTGGTGCGTCATCGCATCGTAGTGTAGTCTGGCGTCGACGAAGTTAAATATACTATAATTATAGCAAGTGTAGTCAAGAAAGAATGCTTGACGCTTTTAGGAGTATTTTATGACTTTAAGCTTGTAATCAGTCGGTTACATCATCTTTATAACGTGAGATATATCTATATATATATAGAAAGGTTTAACAGGTTGCCTATGAAACACATATGAATAACATAATGTCAAGGTTAGCACCTGGCCTCAAGAGATATCCGAGCTTAGCAGCAAAAGAAGAAGAGACAACTAGTGAGACTTAAAATATTTGAAGACTATTATTAATTAGGGAGACAAAATGTACTTACATTAAAGCTAAGTAGCAGTGGCTCTTAAAAATATGTGTATCATAAAAAAAAAATCTAAAGTCAATTAAAATCTTATCATGGTCAAATGAATATACGTCATATGTGTTATGATAACTAAATGTAAATATTTGTTTTGCAAAATACAAACTCATATTATTATTTAATGTGAAAGTAGCTGTGTGTTAAGTTTTCTTGTCATAACAATATAGCTTACCTGTTTTTATGTAATTACTATTTGAGATAGTTTGAAACACTGGAAAGATAGGATAAAAAATAATGTCAAATGAAATATATAAAAATACTATGAATAAATAATACTACAAAAAAACAATAATTGCAAAGTTTTTTACTATAAATGATGTGTATATTTCAAGATATAAAATGCGAATGTGAAATGGCTTCATTTATTCGCTATTTATGCGCATTACTGTGTAACTAAATTAAATTACACTAATAGCTTGAAGTTGATAGATAGTTTCGACACGCTAATGTATACGACGACGGTCCCTACGTATAAGAGGATAAGTCTAAAACTAAGATTTACAGGAGAGTGAAATGAAATGTCAAATCGCTCTATTAATAAAAAACAGACAGATGACCGTTTTTAAACCGTTATTGAAATAAAGCCACATCAGACAAATCTTAGATAACCGTTTGTACGTAGGAAGAAATAATGCAATTTTATATGATAAAATGCTAGTATTACCTGTATAAAAAGAGAAAAATATAATTATTTGTTTACAATGGTACCTTAAACATCTCTAGATCTTTAAGCAATAATATAAAAAATAAATTAATGAAGACCGTGAATGACGTTAAGTTTGACAAGACCGCGTTTGCACCGAGTGGCGCGCATTTTAAAACGTAGTACAAAATGACAAGCATACATATCCGCGTCTACGGCACCAATTCCGTAAAATTATAATACTTGTTCTCATATACGGTTTGTGTATGTAGTAATATACATACAATTTAAAAAAAAATCATGTATTGATATGAGCGTATGGACAATCTAAAGACATATGTGTAATAAAAAAAATTGACCTAATTTAGATTTTAACTATTTTTGTAGCATAAAAAAAGCATATCTGCCTATTTTTTTATTATTATTAAGCCTCTTTATTTCCCATACTTAAATAACATTTATACTTATCCTTAAAATCTAATTAACATTCTTATCTAAAATATTATAAATGATATTTTATTTCTTTATTTTGAAGCTTCTTCATGTAGTATAGTAACCCCTCTTCGGGTATAGGCCTCCTCCAGTTTACACCATCCTTCTCGGTCTTTGGCTTTCTCCAACCATCGTCGCCCTGCAGTTTTAACGATATCGTCAGACCATCGTTTTCGTGGCTGTCCCCGTTTTCGTTTACCGCTCACTGGCCCCTTCCATCTAATTGCCACTAAGGTCCACCTCTTATCGGTACAGCGCGCGACGTGGCCAGCCCATCGCCATTTCAACTTCAGTGCATAGTGTAAGGCATCAGTAACTTTTGTTTGCTTTCTAATGTGTTCACTTCTTATTTTATGAATTTTTCTTAGATTTAAAATGCTTCTTTTTCCATTGATTTTTGGCATGAGACAATCTTGTTGGTTATGTTTGCTGTATAGGACCAGATTTGGCAACCGTACGTCAGGCATGTTAGTATACAAGTGTCAATCACTGTTTTTTTCAGGTGTATAGAGTAGTCACCCTTCAGGACTTCTTTCAGCGACCAAAACTTTTTCCAACTGTTGTTGATACGATGTTCGATTTCTACTTCCATACTATTCTTCTCAAAAGACATTTGTTTCCCTAAATATATATCTATCTACATATTCTAATTAGTTATCGTTGATGGAAATAGGATGTTGAGTGTGGTTTGTCATTAGTTTTGTACTTCTTAACCAGACAGACCCAAATTGGTGTAAAGGCTTAAAAGATTTCAAGCCAATAGCAACTATAAGAATCACATAGATTTTGTGTAAGCTGATTCTTCATTTAATTTAGGTTTAATATTTATTAGCAAAAATAGTTTGAGAAATTAGCAACTAAAAAAGAGCAACTTTTCTCAATTATTTTTTATTTATTTTTTATGTACTTGGAAACTTACAGTACTACATATCTATGTGTCGTTATAACAATGCTTATCTATGTACAATTAACAAGTTATAAATAATCATTATATGATAGAAGTTAAGATTTTTGAAAATAAAAAGGAGTTTAAGTAACTGTGAAATGTTAAATTGACTATTATGAAATTTATTTATTTAATGCTTTTTACACATGTACAAATACAGACTAAATACAATTAGGCATTATCTATCAGTAAACCTTACAGTAATTGAAAGAGTACCAAGATAGATGTATAATATCAGTCACACATGCATTCTTCCACAGTATATTCAATATAATAATAAAAGTCTAATACCCTCTTTAAGTGCTGTCGGTCTTCCAAAACAATAATAAATAAATAAATAAATAAAACCTTTATAAAAAAAAACACTAGATGATATATTCTCTGTATTTGCTTCTTGAAGGCTTATAGACCTAGTTAACAGTCATTTTGATATCAGATGGCCTAGACATATGCCACTTAGCATTAGCGTTCAGTCACTGCGGAAAGAAAAAATGTATAGAGATGTCACGTGACTTATCGTTACCTAATGTCATCTCCATTCATTTTGTCTTTTCCACAGTTTCGAATGCTAATGCTAAGTAGCATTTGTCTAGGGGGGCAGATGTGATATAGGAGATTGCTGCAATGAAAAATAATGAGAGAAATATATGTGTCTGATGGGAAGCACCTTTATGTAGTTGGATTAACATAGAGTAGAGATTTCTATCATAAGATTTACTTTAACACTAAAAGTGGGATCTGAGATCTGTTAGAGACTTAGGAGTACAGAGTAATTAATTAAAACTGTTAACTTTAGTCATTGCTTGATTGGTATCTAACATAATAGTTGATATTGTGAGTGTGATAACTTTTTATTTTAGAAAACAAGTTCCATTTTGTTAGCAGAAAAAAACTTAAAATTAATACACATAACCAAAATACTACATTTAAAAATATGGTTAAAAAGTTCAATAATGTGCCATGCTGAGTGTAATGCGATATGGAATTCCTGAGATTGAATATAAATCGAATTCCATTGTTCCAGAATCTAGTGTATTCAACAAATCTACAAGGTCTGGTCAAGATAGCACACATCATCATAATTAATTATGATGATTAATAGGAAATATTAAGGATTGGATTAACATTGGCTTGGTTTAAATTTGCCTTTGATTGGTATAAATGATAGCGGAATATAAGAACACTACAAACTAGTTCCATTGATCAGATCAGACAAATTAAGTAATTCATTATTGTTTCATTTAGAAGTAAGTAAGCAGTAAAGATCCAATAAATTAACATTTTTTATTCACATTTAGCTCTACAATATAATATTCCTGAAACTGTGGATTAAAAGTAAAATAAGTATAGTAGTATATTAAAAAATCTAATTAATTATAAAATATGCACTGAGATAATTGAGTTATACATTTGCAAAGTACCTAAATTACTTCAATAAGAAAGAGTGATATGGTGATGTCATTGTCCAAGCAACCACATTTTCTATGGAAGTTTAATAAACATATTAAATTATCCTGTAATATATGTAATATCTTGGAGCAGAAAACTTCGTTGCATCTACACGTTTTAGGAAAATAGGGGAATGTTTTATCAATATTTTTTAAAAATGTAAATATTTGTTAATGTTTAAATATAATGTTTAAAACAGATAAGTTCTATGTGAAATATAATTGTACAGGAAAGATAATTGGTTAGCACTTAACTAGTTTAAAAAAAGATATAGACTATCTTCCTCTTAAATAAATTACTGATGAGGAATTTATTACAATTAAGTTACAGTGGCATAGCTATCTTTAGTAGGTGCAATACATGTTAGGAATTATTATCATCGAAAACATAATTGTTTTAATATATTTTTGTCAATAAGAAAATGTAGCTCCTCCCCTAGCAGCTACGACAATATTGTAAATATAAAACGAAGGTAGACAAGTAACTTTAAGAATCAATATAGTCTTATATAAAAATAAAACATACCTCTCCACTTCGGGCGGCTGGAGAATTTTCTTCAATTTCGTATATGATGTGTGGCAAACCGGCTTCGCCAAGCAAGGAGAAACCAAATCCTAAATCGTCACTGCGATTCAGAACCACTAGTCTTTCGTCAGCCATATTCAGAGTACAGCTTCATTGATACAGATCCTCCGGAGGATTTCACTTAGAGCACTATTCTTACACCATTTGTTAATATTTTAATGTAATTAACGTTAAATAAAAAACAAAAAACCATTATTACTTTCGGTAAAAAGCAAATGCACCCAACCACAGTCAAGCGAAAGTGAAGCATAGAGTAAAAACAGAAATACAAAATACAGACAAAATAACTTTAAAAGGTAGAACTCTTTTATAAAATAATTAAATGTATACATCTGAAATACAGTGGAACTCTTTGATAACTACTGACAAAGTTATTAATTATATTTTTTAATACAGAATATTTATGTACATAGAATAATAGATATATAAGCAGAATCCTGCTTTCTAGAAAAAGATTTAAGGAACATGAACAAAGCAACTATTCGATATATCCTAAGATACACTACACACAAACTTTCCTAACTGATTGAAATAGGATATCACACTATAATTAACAAATTACAGGTTATTCGGAACGAAACTTACGATGCTGACGACGACGTTGACGTTTATTATCACGCCAAATTTTTTACTCTATTCAGTTTTATATGTAATAACCGGACTCTTTACTTCTTTATAAATTTTGTGATCTGTTTCAATTATTGAATGAGAAATGTGATATTGACAATTAATAGTCGTTTGGCGGAACGTTCACAGCGATTTCGACTCGAGGAAGGTCCGCTGTAAATACAAGATAGCGACGTTAAAGACACGACGTCTACAACAATATCACGCTGGATGATGTCAACTCTCATAGTGGTTCTATATGGTACATACGAGGGCTGCTACTTATGTATCCGGAATAGAAAAATTAAACAAACGTATATGGCTAAATATGGGTTTACTGTTTTTCAAAGTATTCTCCGTGATGATCGATACACTTTTGTAAACGTTGAAACCAATTTTTATAGCATTTTTTCCACTCTGATTGCGGTATCTCTGAAACGCGCTGTTTGAACGCGTCGACGGTATCTTCACGGGTCAAAAATCGTTGACCACGTAATTTATTCTTTACATTTGGGAATAAATAGAAATCATTAGCTGCCAAGTCTGGGCTATACGGTGGATGACCCATCAATTCTATTTTTTGACCCTCCAAAAATCTTTTTGTTTCGCGTGATGTGTGACAGCTGGCATTGTCGTGGTGTAGAATGATTCTGCGTCGCTTGTTGTTTTTACGTATTTCTTCAAATACTACCGGCAAACAAATGGTCGTGTACCACTCCGAATTGACCGTGTTACGATTCTCCAGTGGTATTGTAGCCACATGACCATTAATACCAAAAAAGCAGGCCATCATTTGCTTTATAGTGCTTTTTGCACGAGTCACTTTCGTAGGGTTCGGCTCATTTTGAAACACCCAAACTGTATATTGTTGCTCAGTTTCGAAATCGTACGCATAGATCCAAGATTCATCACCTGTGTAGAGGTTATAAACAGATATTGAGTCACCTCCGTTAATTTTTTTAACATATTTTTGCACCATTCGACGCGAGCTTCTTTTTGTTGCTGAGTTAAGTTGTGCGGTATCCAACGCGAACAAATGTTCATGTATACATACATAAATACATATGCCCAGAGTAGCCTCTATCTCGCGATACGTACTATGACGGTCTTGCATAATTAGTTTTCGTACAGAATCAATGTTTTGTGGCACAACGACTGATTTCGGGCGACCTTCCTTAACTTTGTCCGTGAGCTTACTCCGTCCACAATAGATCTCACTAAACCAGTGATAAACAGTGGTTTTTGATGGAGCTTCAACACCGAAAGTTGAAGTTAATTGATCTACGCACTGTTGTTGTTGTAGGGGATCAAATTACCATACACATTTTAATCTTCAATATATATTTATTTAAGATAAAAACTTAAACATAAAACATTGCAAAAACCCTCGCACTACAATTTCAAATTCAACAATCAAAAACTCAATGCCAAACATTTGCTTTTTCACAACCTACCAGAGACAAAATTTCAACCTCTTCAACAGTTGTTCCGTTAAACCACGTCGAAAGTCGTAATAAATCATAGTCGTAATAAAATTTTGACAATTAAATTTTTCGTTTTGATATTTACACGGTGCTCACGATGATCATGGCAGAAGTCATCACAATGAGCGGTTGATGACGTAATTAATAATATAGCAAATACGTGGAGCTGTCATCTCCAATGCAACCCCTCTTATAGCGTGACAGTAATGCCATTCGGAACGTGCCGATGGACGCATGTATTTAATTGTCGGTGCCTTTCTGTACAACATACCTACTCTTTTGTAATCTGTACTTATTCGTTGCGTCATCTGTGCGTTGAATGACATGAAATGTGACATCGGCTGAAGGCTTTTGTAGCCATGGCCGGTAAAATAAATTAAAAAAAAAAAAGATTTATGACAGTTCTCGATAGATAACAATCTCTAACTAGTCTGTGATAGATAATAGTATACTAATCTGTGGCATAGATTACCCAAAGCACAGATTAGTATACTACCAAAGTCATCTGTGGTTCATATCAGTGGCAGTGGCATAGATTACCCAATATACTAATCTGTGTACCCAATTAGGGACACGGTATCGAATAAATAGTATCGATACTGTACTCGTGAGTAGTATCGATAAGAAAGTATCGTACTCGTAAAAGAACCGACACAAAAGTATCGAGTACTTTTCACAGGCAGGGGCCAGCCAGGTCCTACGTCATACGTTAGTTTATATTGTCTATAACTTATTGTATGTTTAACTTTATGTTTAGTATTATCTGTGTCTTCATTCAGTAAGAGAAAATGAAAATATAACAAATCCCGACCAGCAACCTTATTACAATCCCAAAACTACGACGTCTATAAAGCTTTAGCCCAGTATATTTTACATAACAATATCAACATTTAAATACATACCTATTAAATTATTATTCTTATTTTTTAAACTTAAGTTACATAATTACTTAATGCATTATATTTATTTAAATTACTTATTATTTCATTTACATAAATCTGACCCTAATTTCTCCTTTCCTATCCTATAACCTACACTAGGTTAGCTTACCTTATTATTCAAATATAATACGTTTCCCAACCTTTTACCCTTGTTGTGGCAAATGCACAAGCCGTGCGAGCAAAAAAATAATTAATAATATAACAAATGGTTTTTTTGTATAATTTTTCCGTGAGGGAAAGCAAATGTATCTAAGCCCATCCAGCCAACGAACCATAGACTATTGAATAAACGAGTTAGAATTAAACAACTGAAATGTGAATCCGGTAATAGATCTACTCTATGAATAAAAGCTTCAGCTCGATTGAACAAGATGGAGTTGCTAATGTTACCATCAATTATGAAACCTATGTAATAATTGGCAGCATCAAGGCGACCCAAACGCCATCTCATATATATATATATAATGAATAAATAAAAAATATATATTCGATACGATACCTACCAAAAAGTACTTGTTAAGTAAAAGTATCGAACTCGAAAGTATCGAGTACAAAAGTATCGGTATCGAAAGGAAATCTACTCGATACCATAAGGTATCGATACTTTTTTCGTGTCTCTATACCCATTGGCAGTGATATCAAGTGTGGTTCGTTGCGCAAGTACCAAGTACTAGAGAAGTGAAAGGGAAATTTGTTATTATTTCAGTAATAATCATATTTTTAAGAAAATGTATATAATCTCTCACCTGGTGAAGGATACTATTCCTAATTACTTGGCTGGACTTCCAATTCCTGATACCATCGGTGGATGGTTTCGTCTTGGAGGTATAGCAAATATTTTCCTGTTTCTAAGTTACATTGCAATTGTGCTACTTTAGAATTATCATAGTGTTGTCAACTATTTTGTAGTAACAGACCTTTGTTACAATTTATCTTTATTTCTTTACAGTTCGTGATTGGATGGCTCTGATACCACCGACTTTAGTAGTAGGTGGTATTTCCTATTATTCATTTCAAACAATAAAAAAAGCTAATGAAGTCGGTAATGGCCACATAAATCCAGGAATCAGAAAGGATATTAATAAAGTAGTTGACTTTATAGACATTGAAGACATTACTGAGAAAGCTTCATTGTGTAGATGCTGGAGAAGTAATAATGTAAGTTTTTCAATAATGTAAATTTATAGAATATTTGTACCATTACACCATACTATTTGTATATTTACAGAGGTTTTGATCACAGGTTGTTTCATGTGCATTTTGACACACTGTATGACTTGTACTCACATTGGCAGACAAACTTTAATATTATTCTGTTTTCTGAAACTTGTCTGTTATACCATAGTTATAATTGTAACAGGATGTAAAAATATGGATTTGTGAATTTATTGATGTAATATTGGATAATGTAATATTGTTAATATTTGATATTAAACTAATATTGTTTTCTGTTAATAAATGATTATAGTTTATTATTTGTATTCATATTTTATTAACACTATGATTGAACAAAAATGAAATAGGTCAAGCTCAATCTTCAACATTGAATAATTTAATTTTGAAGTATAACTGTGCTTATAATATTATATATAACTATAAATTTAGCATTTGTTTTCTTAGGGTGTGATTTATTAATTCTCTGGCTAGTTCCTATGCTTCTAAAATGATTGTGATTTTAAATTTGTAATGCAGATATGATAAAAATAATATTTTTTCATCTTTAACATTTTTTATTTGGAGTTTGTCAACCATGAATATACCTTAGGAAAATCTTAACTTAGAAAAAGTGGTCAAGAAAATCTCAACTTAGAAAAAGTGGTCAACATGCATGCTATTCTGCTTCTCAAGCTGCACATTATCCACATATATACAGATTCCATGCTGTTTTTGTTTTATATAATGTATATATTTTTGTTTCAGTGGCCATATTGTGATGGTACTCATGGGTCACACAATAAGGAGACAGGTGACAATGTAGGTCCTGCAGTCATACGGCACAAGGACAATAAGTGAAACTCATCAAAAGACAAACAAGTGAAAACAGCTTGTGATAAATATGCAATATTTGTTTGTAGTTAGTGTTAATTCACATTTTACCATAAATCCATATACAGTTGGTCTATTGTTTTTACTTAAATAATTTTTTTAAATACTTTTTAGTATTTTGAATAAGGACCTAATATTTTTTGTGATGGTTAATCAATAATGTTCTTGTTATAATTTTTTGATGAGTTTGTTTTGGTATTGGATTATTAAAATGATAAGAATTTACAACTCTTGAAGTAGAAAATAAAAAAACTTATATAAAATTGTTTTTATTTACTCACATCACAGATACAATTGACTTGTTGCCATTTACATACTAATGTTTTTTTAAAATTGACTATAATTGAATATAATTAAAACATTTAATGACAACTTTTATTTTTATGGCACAGGTTTTGAACTGTATTATTTAATAGTACATTATGATACAAGTGTGGTTTATTGCACATTACATACGAGTCAGTATGCAATGGGCGATAATGAAATTAGTATTGTAATTATCAATGCACACACATTTCATATATCAAGAGAGTTGCAAAGTGTTTTTCTATTGAAACAGTGAAAGTATACCACAGGCTGTTTTGCAATGTGTTGATATTTTTTATTGTATAACAAGTACTTTTGTAGTTGAATATTTTTAACAGTTATTAAAATTTATTGATAACAGTATGTAAAGCTGTTAAAAGAACAATGCTTCGTAGATACCTATGTAATTTTTATTCTAAACAAATGTGTAAATGTAATTCTGGGCTTAAATGTGATATAAGATCCATGTTACTAGCATGTGTGTTGTAAATTAATATTATGTACATATAATATTATTAATATTTATTAATTTCTCAATGTTAAATCAGCTCATCTTTGTCTGTTAGATTAAATTTCTACAATGGAATATGAAGTGAATGTAAAATTTATAGATTTCTATATCAATTGGAAAATTTTGTCAGTTTTGTGTAGGTTGATGTGCTACTATACATATTTCTGCATGTAATGAAATAAGGCTAATTTCCATTTCAGTAACAACAATAGCAGCGAAAATTTTGTATGTAATTAATGACTAAGTAACAATACTAACAATGTGAAACAGTTTCCTTTAGACATATTTGTTATTAGGTTTTACCAAGTGCCAACTCCAGCTTGAACTTTATTAGTGTTTGCTGCTAGTATAGGTTTTAACATTGTCAAGGTAATTCTTAAATTTCCTTGTTAACAAATCTGTGTAAATGGTTTTCCTTATAGTCAATTGCATGTAATTATGACTAAATTATAGATGAGATTTGCTCCCATTCATCTAACAAACTATAATTCTCAACATTCATGCACATGTTGTATAATAAATAAAAATATTAGCTAAATCGCTATAGTTAATTGAAATAACCATGAATTTGCCGTTATCTATGAAATTAATGTAATATATGAAGAATTTTAAAGATGTTATTTTATACTAACATTTTTATAATTTATTCAACAACAAAAAACTAACATTAAAAAACTAAGTAGAACCTAGGACATATAAAGTACAAAATTAAGGAATTTGTGTTACTTGCGAGATTTAGTTGTGAAATTAAAAAGTCAAATTCCCATTGGTGCTATTGTAATCAAAACTTGAGTGCTATAGCTTGAAGTCTTATTAAGTAATAGCTATACCCATGTGGAATTTAACAAAAACGTTAATAGCCTATGTTACTCCTTATTACACCAGCCAATAAAAGTCCCGTCGAAATCGGTCCAGCCATTTCAGAGAACAAACAGACAGACGACATTTCTATTTAATTTATATGTATAGATAAAAAGTTGGAAACTGAAATGTACGAAAGAAATAAACAGAATTTTATCGGTAGCAGTCTAATATAATCAGAATTTATTCTTTCTTGCTACTGTTAATTATTTTTTCTGTGTGGCAAAATTCAATTCTCCAAAAACACTGTCAAACTCAGACTTTAATTCGTGTCAGACAACGTATCAAATTTTACTGCTGTCACCTTGCCTAATACATACTACAAAAATTGCAAGATTTGTGGCAAAAATTAAAACTAATCCGAACATCAGTCTTGCTTCGATTTACGTAAATAATATGAGACTGCCTGGTCCCCAGCGTCGTGACCTTTGCGCCGAAGTAAATTTGATGTAGATCCTTGGCAAGACAGCGTGGAACCAGTACAGGAAGCTTCACAGCTGCAAATTTTAAAATAACAATTTTAAACCTCTGGCATTATTATGTACATAAACATATTACAATCCTAAGCCTACAATTATAATCGTACAAATGTTAACTGCTGAACTAAGTAATTCTAGATACGGACAGGCGCGGTAACGGATTAAAAGTTTAATAATGACTTTCTTGATTTACTTGAGAATTTTTTGAACATCAATGTTTTTAAATAAACTCTTTCTTATTTTATATTGGTATTTGGTGATACACTGGTCTTGTAAACATACCTCTATACGAGTTTCTGCAACGTTTTCCTCGTTTCTCAGCAGTTCGTGTTTTAATCCGTTTCTTTTCCTAAAATAAAAAAATAAGCATAAGCCTGGTCTTACAAACTACCTATGACGGATGGATGTATGTTGATACCTACAATAATTTGTATATTAGGTAACATTAAACTGTATATTCATGGATATACGCGTAGGCAGCCTAATATTTTACATTTTTTACATAATATTTTATAGCGATATGTTGCTGGATGTTTTATCATCGCTCCATGAGAAAACGACTGAGAGCTGGGGACTCTCGCAATAAAGATATGCATGGTCCATATGCAGAACTAATTTGTTTTAGTGGATCGAGATCTGGGTGTGATTTTGTGATGCGTCGATTGATTGGTAACTGTAATTGAATTGATTCATGGGTCCATTTATTTAATAAATGCCTCAAATATCGTTCGAATGAAATATGTTACATTTTAAATCTTGGTAATCCCTATTTTTAAAAGGTTTTTAGTCAAACGTAATGATGTCGATTGCAAATTAAGTTATAAAATAGACCCTCCGTAGGTATATTGCCGAACTCATGTGCTTTGTATAACAAATGATGAAGTAAACATTTAAGATGTTATGGAGTTATTAATTACTAGCTTTTGCCCGCGACTACGTCCGCGTGGAATAGTGACTTCCGGCAGATTTTTGGTTAACCAACAACATATTTATATTTATATTTGAATAAAGATTAATATTATTATGTTGATTACAACTTAAACAAATTATTTCGACCAAATTTGGTACCATAAAAACGGTCATTGTGACTAAACCTTTAAAATAGACATTATGCCGTCGCGGACTTTTTTTTAGATCATGTATAGAGGAATAATTCTTTCATACATATTTTTTGTGTATCTTTGAACGTTTTTCCGCAGCGCACGCAAAGAAAGCCTTCAAAAATGAATAATTTTCCCCGTTTTTTACACATTTACCGCTCTGTCTTTGCTCCTATTGGTCATAGCGTAATGTTATTTAGCCTATAGCCTTCCTCGATAAATGGACTATCCAACAAAAAAAGAATTATTCAAATCGCACCAGTAGTTTCGGAGATTAGCGCGTTCAAACAACAAACAAACAAACTCTTCAGCTTTATTATTAGTATAGATAGATTACCGTAATACTTTCAATGCATTTATCTCAATTTTTGGAAGGTTGATGAAACTGAAAACATGTGTAAATTGTTTTAGCGTAATTTTCGGATGATTATACGAAGCAGATGTAAATATATTTTGATTGCCAATTTAGTTATAAAATAGGTTCTCTAGTATGTTAATGAATGCTGAAGGGCGATGACCACGCTGAACACGCAGCACACGTCTACTCGCTTCTTCACTAGAGTATGCATATACATATTAATTTGGTTTGTTGAAACACTCTTAAACATTCAATTTTGAGCTATTTTTTCCCACGTACCTCATTATTAACAAAATCCGTTACACGATGATTTTATTCAGTCCTACGTTAAGATGTACCGTTTCTATTCTATAAACCCGTAGTTCTAGGTTTCAATTAACACCTATTTAGTATAGCCCAGTCGGTTAGCATTTAACCTGCAAAAATTCCCAGGCGCATTTTTATTGTTGGAATCTTGGGGGGGTCAGGGGAGTCTAAATTCAAAATGGCGACCAAATTCCAACGGAGCGTCAGCCGCCATTTTGAATTTAAGCCAAAACGGTTTTTGCTTAATAACTTCGCCATTTTCAACTTTTCGACAAAAGTTTAAAGAGCAAAGTTGTTGCAAATTTAATTATCTACAATTTATTTCTGGCAAATTTTTTCGTATAAACGATATTTTTAAAGTTAAGCGGTAAAATAGTGAAAAACTATTAACATCGAATTATCTCATTAAATATTAACTTTTGGACAAAAATGTTCTGCAACAAAGTTGTAGAGAATTGAATTTCCAAGAAATTTGGTCCTTACAACTTTTTCCGTAAAATCGATATTTAAGGTGCTACGCTTGCGGTAAAGGCAAAGAGACCCGTAAAAATGTTATTTCGCGAACTCGTTTCCGCACCACCTCAGCCGATGACGTCAGCGTTTAGGGTACGCGGTTCGCTTTTGTCCCGCTTTACGGGTCTCTTTGCCTTTACCGCAAGCGTAGCACCTTAAATATCGATTTTACGGAAAAAGTTGTAAAACCAAATTTCTTGGAAATTCAATTCTCTACAACTTTGTTGCAGAACATTTTTGTCCAAAAGTTAATATTTAATGAGATAATTCGATGTTAATAGTTTTTCACTATTTTACCGCTTAACTTTAAAAATATCGTTTATACGAAAAAATTTGCCAGAAATAAATTGTAGATAATTAAATTTGCAACAACTTTGCTCTTTAAACTTTTGTCGAAAAGTTGAAAATGGCGAAGTTATTAAGCAAAAACCGTTTTGGCTTAAATTCAAAATGGCGGCTGACGCTCCGTTGGAATTTGGTAGCCATTTTGAATTTAGACTCCCACTGACCCCCCCAAAGATTCCAACAATAAAAATGCGCCTGGGATTTTTGGCAGGGTTAGGCCCTTTTTTGTCTAACCCGACTGGGCTAGTAGTGAGTGATTCTGCTTAGCCCGATGTGCTCGTTTTTTTTTAGCTGGCGGACAGAATTTCGTTAGCCCCTTCACTGCTTTATTGACTTATCTTCTAATCTAATTTATAATAATTAGATACTGCGACAATCTTCTTTGTGCGTCTACTCCATTTTAGAGAGTGAAGATTCCAGAAAATCAAAAGGGGTGTTATTATTGTCTTTAAATATTGAAATTTTATTATATATGAAAAATAAATTCTGCAAAATTAATTTTAATAAATGTCAATATCGTCTAACTTTTGTAGCAATTTATAGGAAATTACTTAAATAAACCAAGAATTCTTGAACATACATTTAATAGAAAAGACTGATTTATAACCAAATATGACAATAACAAGTAACTAGGCTATATTTTTTACTATATTTTTTTTAACTAAAACAATCAACACAAAATGTCAATTATACAAAAATAAAATAATTAATGTGAGTGTTTTTATTATACTCTGTAAACTCGCACAAGAATGGCGAATATATGTTACTCAAGATGTGCGTAATACCTTTGTGACCAGTGTTTTAAATCAGAAGTATAAAAAAGCACAAAGCTGGTCAATTGTCGAGTGATCACAATTTGTTTAATAATAAACTCTTTATTGCACACAAAATAAATACAAGAAATAAAGTAAACAAACAAAGACAATTATGAGCAAACGGCGGCCTTATTGCTAAACGCAATCTCTTCCAGGCAACCTTAGATAAGAGAAAAACGAAAACAAACTAGGAATTTTGGGAATAGGTGCAATTATTGTGAAAGTTCCGCAAAATTAATAGTTGTCTCATGAATAAGAACATGATCAAATCTTGTACAGGTTTAATGCGAAAGGATAGTTTTAAGTGAATTGTTCATTGTAATATGATGACGGGAGGTCGCTATCGATATAAATCGCCAGCCTTTGTTTTGTGACCCCGAGATGGAAGCGCATTTGTTTAGCTTCAGAGTGGTTTCCGGCGCGGTGGAGCACGTCCTACGCTCTTGGAGCGCGCTACTCAGGTTACACTGCGCTTGCGCATGGAAGGGAAAGGGAAGCCACATAATAATGTGACTAGCTCGCCACAGGGAGGTCTAAGCCTTTCAAATAAAGTTTTATGACCTTTTAAATCGGACGTCATTTCGATCTTGACAAAGGTTTCCTTTTTTATGAGTATATAGATATTTTATGACTCGACAATATTCTGATATTTACTTGTTTCCACTTGTGGACTTTATTTTTGTTTTTTACGTATGTATTTATTGTGAATAAGATAAGCATGCTTGCATACAGATATTAAAATTGCTAAATTGTTCCGTTTGCTGTTTTTAAGGTTCCGCAAAATTAAAAAAGAAGGAATCTTTATAGGATCGTTTTTATAGCGGCGGCGGCTCTGGAAGGAACAAGATGGAGACATATTGTACCACGCTTCATAAGATGAGGCGATTGCAAATAATTTTTCCAAGTATATATACCTACTCTGCAAAGCAATGACCGCCTTGCAAGTAGTTGCTACTAATAATTATATCATCTGCTATAACATGAGCGTCTCCGCGAAGCATACGATGACGCTCATTATAGTCACATGGTGGTGACTGTAATGTCCTTGGACTTCGGCTCACTCCACATATTATAAGTACAAGTAGTGGTTTGTAGTAGCATCAGTGAATGTGTTTAGAGTTCAAGATAATTTTGGTTTGATTTGGTCTTTGCATGATATTACAGGAATACGACTTACCATTAATAATATTTTATAGATGAAACATGTCCGTAAGCACTACTTATGAGACTTAAAAACTGACCCTGCTTTGCATTATAGTGACTATGATGGTGATTCATATCTTACCTCACCAATTTTTTACCACACGACGTCTGACAAAAACAGGTATGGAGTACTCACAAGTATATCCTTCGCCATACGATGAGCGCTGCGTATGCGAGACACACGATGGCACACGTGATAGCCACCATGATGGCGGCAGCGGCTCCGAAAGGTTCTCCGCGCGGAACCTCATACCGCGCCGCGTCTTTCCTCACTGTGCTGCTCGGACCTACATTCATTCAGGGTGAGTTTTGATAGACCACGTCTTGAGAGAGAATCATACAATAAAAGGGATATGCATTTCATAAAAGTGTGTAAAAGTGGGCTATGGCCAGCAGATTAAAATATCACGAATAATACAGTTTTGGCAAGGTTGCAATATTACCATAGATCACATACTTTCGCTGCGGCAGATTATACAAAGCTGAAGATTTTAATCTTCCACTATGTTTGATGTTTGTGTACCTACTATAAGAAAGTGTTTGATTTTGTCATAATAAATAATAAATAAATAAATAAATATTTGTTACACTTACACCAATTAGCCTAGCCAAGCTAAGCTCTGTAAGGCTTGTGCTATGGGATCTAGGGTAACGGATAGACATACATATATAAATAATTTTTATTGAAATATATATCAACAACCATGACTAAGGTACAAATGCTCGCATTCATCACACAAACATCTGCCCCCACTAGAATTCGAACCCGGGACCTCAGAGATGGCGACACCTTGAAATCCACTCGACTATCGAGGTCGTCAATCTGACAGAACATCGGGTACTTTAGAGGTGTAGGTTTTTTAGGCGTAAAAATCTAAGTATGTAAGCTTATTAGTCGAGGTATCCGTGAAACTGTACCTTGCAGAAATTCAGCTTGCGCGTCGGGCAAGTCGGGTATAGGAAAGCGCTCACTTTCCGTATCTTCGGCGAAATTCGGCAGGTCCATATTATCCTCGTCCTCATCACGTGAATGGAGCATGTCGAACACTTCCGATCTTCAAATACAATAAAGCGGTAAGTTATTTATCAATATCCTGATTGGAAAAGTAGTTGTAAAAAGTTGTGATGAGATTTGTAATCTGGTCATGAATAAATTTGTTACGTGATCCTGCGATATTCAATATACCTCTTTCACTCATTGAATCAAACTAAAAATCGAATTTCAATGTTACAATGTTTGCTTTATAGTAAATTTATGATCAAAGACTTAATTATTTAGAAAAAAAAAGAATAGTCAGTAACATTTCTTTGGTGGATCAACGCTAACTAAAATAGCTGGTATTTAATGCAATCCATTATTTGGTTATTAAGATAAGTAATTATTACGGACATTATCAATAGAAACGTTTAACAGAAGTACATGTGTATAGAAGACTGATGGTCTGATGATTGATGTATGAAATTAATTGTTCTTTGTGATGTGTAAAATCAATCGAGGAAAATTTACACACATCTCTGGTGTGAATCGTAGTTTTTTGCTTCCGACTAATGCCTTAGATTGATACGAAGTTTATACATAATGGCGGACCAATAATGCTTCAATACCACATGTTTTTGATACAATATTAATAAAAGACTAACGAAAAAAAATAATTTATAGAATTCAACAAAAAAAAAAAAAGAATAATTGTAACTACATTATATTATCGAAATTATTTTTTAACTTTTAGTGCAAAATAATTTATTTTACAATATGTATTTATTTTTTAAAGTCTGTTTTTCTTGATAATTTTTTTGTTTATTTCTATTTCTAGTGAATCTGAAGTACCTACACGTATTCGGTGGGATATTGATTTATTTGTCCATATGTCGCGCACATAACTTATTGCAAATTCAATACTTAGTATATATTCAATACTTATAGTTTTCTCATAGATGCTATTGTCAAAACTACACGACACGAGAAACACCAGAATTAAAAAAAAAAAGAATCTTCAAAATCGGTTCACCTAGTCGAAAGTCCTAAAGTAATAAACATAAAAAAGTACATTTGGTTAAAATATGTTTTCTTGAAGGGTTATTGTAACATGTTTAACGTTAATGGTAAAGGTGAACGAAATACAGCTACTAGTAAGCTTTCACGACTGGCAAACCCACACTATTATCAGCCATTACACGGTATCGCCATATCAGCGGCGAAATGTACCATTGGCCATAATGGATAATGGTTACCTTTTAAGTCGTGTTGTAATGATTGTACATTAAAAACTGTAACAAAACTTTGAATGGAAATTTGAATGAAAAAATAGACGTAGGGACTCAGCAGTACCTACTTAGAATAGTTGTCTAAGTAAAAACATCACATTTATATATGATAATGAGGTTAGGGAGTATTTTTATGTGACATGGTAAAGTCTAAGTGGTTATAGTCGCATATAGTACATGTGGTTCCTGTAAGATTCGCAGTATATGTGCAAACCCCTCAAAAAGCACAATGTTGCCAAACATGTTATATAAGAAATACAGATACAGTATCCAGTAATTTCACTGCTTATCTTATTGCTATTTTGCGGCAGAAATAGATAAGACGGAGGTACCCCAGCGGACGACCCTGGTCTTTGATGAATTATATCAATTATGTATATCATTTCTTTTTTTTATGTGTGTTATATATTATTGTATTGCTTATTCAATGTTCAATGCCAATAAAATTAATGTTTCAAAAGATAAAGTAAAAACTGTTTGGAAAGTAATAAACCATGAAACAGGGAAAATAAAACAAAACGAACATACTTATTCGCTAAAGGTTAAGGATAAGTTAATTCAATCTGATAACGAAGTAGCCTCCGAATTTGAAAGGTTTTTCCACCAAATACCTATAGATACTACTTGTAGCCTCGGATCATGTTCAAACGGTGCGGTCGCCCTCCTTGAATCAAATGTAAACAAGATTAAGGAATCTTTTCATTTTAGACATATTGATGCTGAATTTATCCTCAAAACTTTTAAATCACTTAATAATAAGAAAACAGAGGATCTGTGGGGTATCTCAACTAATATTATTAAACCAATTATCTCTGAAATTGCGCCTCACCTAGCCCTAATTTTCAATAAATGCATTGATGAAGGGGTCTTTCCAAATCTTATGAAAATAGTAAATTAATTCCACTTTACAAGTCTGGCGATAAGAGTGACCCTACTAATTTTAGACCCATTTCTATATTACCAGCCTTGAGCAAAATCTTTGAAAAGATTATTTATAATCAGTTATCATCTTATTTTACCCTTAACAAGTTATTTCATTGCAACCAATATGGTTTTACCAAGGTAAATCCACTACAGACGCTGGAATTTCACTTTTAAAACACATTTTTGATGCTTGGGAGGGCAGACAAGACGCAATAGGTATTTTCTGTGACCTTTCTAAAGCATTTGATTGCGTAAGTCACGACACATTAATGAGGAAATTAGGGCATTATGGTGTCTCTATCAAATCACTCGGCCTTATTAAGTCATACTTGTCGGATCGAATACAAAAAGTTGTTATTAATAAAACTGAATCTGCTGGAACTTCACTAGTTATGGGCGTGCCTCAGGGATCAATATTAGGTCCTTTACTATTTTTAATATATATTAACGACCTTCCTTACTATACAAGCACTTTATGTGAAACAGTGCTATTTGCCGATGATACTTCTCTTGTTTTTAAAGTTGACAGAGGCAGCAATTGTTCGGACGAGGTAAATAGTGCTCTATCAAAAGTTCTACAATGGTTTACATTAAATAATCTTTCATTAAATTCGAGAAAAACCAAATTTGTTAAGTTTTCTATACCAAATGTAAGGCAGGTTAATACACCCTTAAATATTAATGGTGAAGTGGTATCTCTTGTTGAGAGTACTAAGTTTTTAGGCATACACTTAGATTCCAGATTACAATGGTATACCCATATTGATGCTCTGTCAAGCAGACTTAGCTCAGCTGCGTATGCTGTTAAAAAAATAAGGCTTCTAGCTGATGTTGAAACAGCAAGGTTAGTTTACTTTAGTTATTTTCATAGTGTAATGTCTTATGGCATTTTGTTATGGGGATCAGCTGCCACCATTGAAAGTATTTTTATACTACAGAAAAGAGCAATTAGAGCTATATATAATTTAAGACCAAGGGATTCCCTTAGGGATAAGTTTAAAGAAATTAACATTTTAACATTGGCGGGGCAGTACATCTATGAAAATATAATCTATGTACACAAATATTACAATAATTTCATTAAGAATAGCGATGTTCATAAATTAAATACAAGAAATAAAAATAAGCTTGCTGTTCCAAATTTTAGATTACGTAAAACACAAAACTCATTCTTGGGGAAATGTATAACTTTTTATAACAAGTTACCACACAGTATTGTTAATCTACCTTTTAATAAACTTAAAACTCGAGTAAAAAAAACTTTGATGAGCAAAGGATATTATCGAGTCCAGGATTACTTGGATGATCGAAGTGTCTGGGACTAAAAAACCCTCGCTCGTTGAAATAAACAAATTGTTAATAAATTCTTAGGTAACTGTGTAACATAATAACATGTATATTTAACTGTACCTATTATAATAACCTTTTGTTACTTGTATAATACATTATTGCTAGTTTTTAAATGATTGTATGCGCGTGTCCTGCGGTTGATTTTTTTTTTTTTTTTAGCTGTGCTAATTTACACGGGTACCTGTTTTTGGTAATTTGTATCCTTCTGTGGCTTAAGGGTAGTCATACTCTCATTAAAATCTCTTCGGCAGTGTCGTGTGAGGCGGGTCGTTACGTTCCCTAAAACATGGTTGAGCGAAGCGATGGCTGGTTCATGCGTCATGCTCGTGAACGGGTGCTGCCAGCGGAGATGAGTCTGCTCTTTGCTATACTGGGTACTACTCGTATTTATTATAATTTTAATTTAACTTTAATATATTCTTTTAAAACTGTATGACACGGCATTCCTAATATAGGCATGTTTACTAAATATTTTTTTATTAATTATACTATGTAATGGAAAGTGACTTCATGAATTATCAATATTGAAGTCATTTTCCAAATTGACGACTCTGTATCTATTTAATACAGGGAAAAAAAACAGCCCTTGCTGAGTTTCTTGCCGGTTCTTCTCAGTACAAGGTCTCCCGCCGTAGATTTGCGAACCGATGGCGTAGCTTTTCGACATTCACAAGTGCTTGTAACAGCCCAGACTGAATAAATGATTTTGAATTTTGAATTTTGAATTTCATTAGCAAAAAATATCGTTTACAAATAATATACAATATATAGCCGACCAAAATTAACATGTAATCAATACAATATGCTTCAGCTTAGGTATATAATATTTTTTGAATCTAATATGCATTGTAATCATAAGATCCAACTTGAAATGTGAGAGGATTAATATCTATACTAAATATATAAAGCTGAAGAGTTTGTTTGTTTGTTGTGTTTGTTTGAACGCGCTAATCTCCGAAACTACTGGTGCGATTTGAATAATTCTTTTTTTGTTGGATAGTCCATTTATCGAGGAAGGCTATAGGCTAAATAACATTACGCTATGACCAATAGGAGCAAAGACAGAGCGGTAAATGTGTAAAAAACGGGGAAAATTATTCATTTTTGAAGGCTTTCTTTGCGTGCGCTGCGAAAACGGTTCAAGATACACAAAAAATATGTATGAAAGAATTATTCCTCTATACATGATCTAAAAGAAAGTCCGCGACGGCATATGTCTATCTTTTAAGGTTTAGTCACAATGACCGTTTTTATGGTACCAAATTTGGATATGTCGCGTTGTCAAGATCGGGTAACAGCTGAGGTGCGCAAAATAACTATTCCACGCGGACGAAGTCGCGGGCACAGCTAGTATAGTATATAAGATATCCTAATATAATATATTAGGATATCTTATATACTATATATTAAAAGAAATTACCTGCTGACGCCATCTTTGTCGTCGACGAGCAGCTTGAGCAGCGTTGCGTTAGCTTCCAATGTCTTATACCTGCTGTTATCCTCTACTTCCCTACCAAGGCTGGGCAGGGTGCTGTCCTCGGGTTTAGCTGCATCTGTTGAGAGTGTCTCTTCGCGGCTAAACGTGACACCTGTGTGAAAGAGCACTATTAAGAACTGTATTCAAATGGAAATTGATATCTGCTCATTAACAATTTGTAAAATATAACCCCTGTCGGGGATTATATTTTCAGTCATGATCACGGTTCACATTCATCCTCCGAGGGGCTTGAGCCGAACCTAATTCATGCATCGTATCTAATTCTTAACCACTTTAATTTGTGTCCATTGAATTATTTGTTGAGTAATAAACTTGAACAGGAGGTATATTTAACAGAAATTCAACATCGCCGTCTTAACTTGAGCCACACCAAGGACTTTATTCGTGTGTTTTCCATTTGCAATATATTCCTATTAGAATAATACGAATGAAATTTTCTAGGAACACCCTAATCGTTTAAAATTTACGAAGTGTAATTTTAAATAAATACAGAATACGACAAAATAGATTTTATACATAAAACGTTCTGTATATTAGATGTGACTTTGGGTGTAATCTAACTCACTATTGTTGTAAATAGTATCTAATTGGTTCATAATTTGCCGTATTATGCATTGCGTGTTATTAGTTGGCGGCAAATGCCACTAGCTTATTTATTTAATCACTAAGAGAGCAAAATTTACGAATTTTTTATACACACGTTAATAGACATTAAACTAAGTAGGTAATAACATAGTTTGAAACCAAAATAAATTGTTTCATAAAGTTATAGTTAAAAATGTAGAATATTCTGGCGTAAAACAATAGCTGGTACTTTTTGATTTTATTTTAGTTTATCATATCCTTATTCAAAGATTTAATTGTAACCAAATCAGTTCGGGGTTAAAAAGTAATGCAATAATATACTTTTTTGAAGTTTTAAGTTATACAAGCAAAAAACCGCAATTTCATAGTTAAGGACCAATTAATAACGTATCGTACGCACTACCTTCATACTTTTTCTATAACGTGGGCCAAAATCATCGAATTATTCAAACCAGTTAATTTTAAGTCAAACACCCGTTATCTGCATTCGAATTTACATTTTGTTAACAAGCAGTGATGCAGTTAACGTCAACTTATCGAAATGCAAATACAGTCAAGTCAATTAGTAGGTCAGCTGGCTTTGGGCTCATGTGGGTTTAACGGTCCCCAGTCCGGTTTGCGTTCGCACATAAAAAATCTTGAGATTTTTGCAACTGTGTATTATTATTACAGTGGTTGTATCTGTAATTTTTTGAAGTCATTGCATTGATTATTATACTATTAGCTTATAGTATCACTGTTTATTTTAATTCTTGGCACCGCGATAACGCGTAAGAAATACCTACGTTCGATTTGTAAAGGTAAAATAAAATTACTTTTTCTCGTGGAGTTTGTTCAAACATAGGTTATATGAGACCACGTTGACCGCGACATGTAAGCGCATTGGTGTCGGTCTCTTTATATTTTATCTACCTGTCTGTCGATAAATGTAACCCACTAATGGTTGTCATAGTATTTTCACTTAAGCGAGATCCAATTCTAATTTATAGGAATATCTCTAGATACTTGCCTAATTTCCTTTAAAAATAAGGCAGTATGAATTGCGTATCACGAATATGAATCGTATTATTTATCTATAAGTATATTGGAAGATTAAGTAAAACTTTTACGTTTGCTTTGCCATTTATAGTTTTGTAAAAAAGCCGTGATTCTTTAACGTGTATTGTCATTCGACACCAAGAGCATCAGTATATGTTGTATATTGTATTTCCTTTATCACAAAAATATTAACAGATTTTCATATGAGATATAATTAAATTAAATAGAAATAGGACTTTTTTTAGAATTTAGTAGAATATGTACTACCCACCCTGTTAAAGGTTGAAGTATTTATACTGGAAGTTGATGACGAGTATGTTTACCTGGGAGAATAGTCTAGCTAGGTTGGTCCAACTTCCAGAAAGAGGTCAATAGATGGATCTAACTCGGTTGGGCAGCATTCGAAAAGGTACACGTCATATTTTCGGCTTATCAACCGCAGTGCCTGAAAGCAAATTCATGTTGCCAGTGATGGTGTATGGAAAAGAAACCTGGTTACTTACTAAGAGCCTCATAGTCTCAAAATCAACCAAATGGAAATGCAGAGATCTATTCTCGGAGTTTCTCTGCGTGATCGAATCACAAATGATTACACGAATCGGTCAATGACAAAGCCCAAATATTGCGAACCTTAAGTGATAGTGAAAAGGGCACATTGTTCGCAGAACTCAGAACATTGGAGTGAGAAGGTCTTTGAGTGGCAGGCAGCCCTATGTTCAGCAGTGGGCGTCTCTGGGCTGATTGATTGAGATGTTTGTAACAAATAAATTTTAAAATGACTTCAAATTTCAATAAAATTTGTGAGTTCGTTTTGGATGAGGTTAGTTTCAGACGCGGGGAAGGTAATAGGTTTCACTATGGGTAATTAAATTAAATCCGGTATGACTCGGGCCATGGATTAAAGTTAGAAGCTAGTCATCATTAAACAGTGATGTACACACCATGCAGAGGCGGCGTAAGGCGTGGGCGGTGTGGGCCACCGCCCACGGCCTCGCGGTGCAAAAGGCCTCGCGCCTCACAGCCGAAAATATATTTGAAAAAGTATGGAAAATCTTATTTTATATTCCCTTCTTGCACCAACAGAGGGCCTCGCAAAATGTACCATGCCCACATTAAGTTTAGGTCTTGCGCCGCCACTGTGTGTCCTGTCCAATTCAAAAGTTGTCATGATAGATTGTCAACTCCTAGACAATTTCATGGATGAATCATTCAATCTTTCCGAGTATTTGCACAAAGCCGCAATCCAAACACAGCTGGTCTTAGAAATCGAAGTGAAAGTAGTCCAGGTTAAATAAAGCTTCGTCATATTTTATCTAATGCAGTAAAATCTTATACTTACATCGGTTATACAACGTGACATATTATTTAATTACCTTATCTATCTTATTATTATTGACTTTTAAGTAAAAACAGTTTTTTCGTAAAATTAATTAAATATAGATGATATATCGACCTAAATATAAAACTTTATGACCTTGTTACATTTTTAATTCCTATAATAAATCCTTTCAACAAAATGAAGTAATACGTATATGCCATACTGTGGATTTATAATATTTACATAAATTTATCCCTGACTAAATAAAATGATAAGTACTGTTAACAAAAAAATACGCAATATTTTTGAGTTACGAGCCACGTGTACCCAGTAATTGCTTATTCTTATCCTTCACACTGAAACTAGTAATATATGCATAAAAAAAACGGAATTTTAATAGGTAATAAAATAAATAAGCGTCGAGATATAAATAAATATAACATTTCTAAAAAAATATTCCGCTGTTCACATATAAATACGAATCGTGTAAGGTTTTGCACGGGTAGAGCATAATGTATAGTTAATGGCGCATAGAGCCGGATAGAGGGGTCAAACGCACCATGCCTGGCGTGACCCGCACTGTGCCTGGGTTTTATACTGTCTCTTGGGAACATTAATTTCCCACGATTGTTGTAATTGCAAATGAATTACGACACTGTTGGAAAACAAATAGGTATGTGAGTGCGACATAGTATAACCATTTACCCATCTCAATATTGATGGCTTTTGTTTTCTGTACTATTCACCAAAATTCATTTTACAAATGCTACAAAAAAATACTCGGTACCACCATTAGTGTCGATAAAAATTATAATAATATTTTGCCATATTCGTTGTGTTCTGCGAATTATATAAGGTAAAGTTTATACCTACTAGTTTTTGGATGGGGATTACTTCCCTATCATTATTATTTTACATAATCAAGAATTTCTACAGAGCTGTCGAATGAAAAAAGAGTTGTATCCATTTAGTAAACAAATAGTTAAAACCTTAACTAATTTTATTTAATAACTTATCCGCCATACCTCTTACGTTGGACTTGTCTCCGTTAATAATAGCAAAACAAGTGTTGACCACTTGTTTTGCTATTATTATATTAGATAAAGTAGGAAAAAATAAGTGAAAAATACCCTATGAAATGAATTACTTACTTGATTAGATTTGGACATTTCTATACATTGTCTGTATTTATTTGCGTTTTTTATAAATTAATTAGTATTCCACTCGCACGATGTCCGTGTCTTTATTTTTAACTATCTCATTAAGGATGATTTGTGCATCACCTGACATCTTAACTAATCTTATTCTATCTATTTACTTCTATAAATTTAGAATAAAGTTACTTCATAATTAATTGTTAGGTGTTTGCTTTACGGCCGGCGTCCTAGTAATAACACAAAATTGTAATTATTGTTTCTCGTATCATAATCAACATGTTCATAATCATTTCAGTAGAGACGTACTGCTGGACATCCCCAAGGATATAAACAACGATCTTACCTGCGCTGTTACCGTCTAGAGACTTCTTGCGATCTTCACCGAATCATGCGATCTTTACCGGTCTACCTTGTGGGAATCCTACCGACGCGACGCTGCGTTTTCCACCTTATGCCTGCTATTCTATCTGCCCCGTTCACAACCAGTTAAGGATTTCAATTCTTCGGGCTATGTCATCAACCGTTGTTTTTCGCAGCATCGCAGATTAGTTTACAAGTAGCTTGCTATTCAAGACTTCATCATCGCATTTTGGCGTTTTATGCATCGCAAAAGTATGTTGGTAATAAATCAAATCCAATTGTTCCATTATAACTACATACATCACACACACACGAGAATCAATATCCCAACTAATATTATAAATGCGAAAGTAACTTTGTCTGTCTGTCTGTTACGCTTTCAAGATTAAACCTCGCAACCGATTTTGATGAAATTTGGTACAGACAATCTTTAGACCCTGAGACAATATAGGCTACTTTTTATTTCGAAAAAAAGGGATGAAGGGGTTGAAATAGAGGTTGAAAGTTTGTATGGGATTTTTTAATTTTAAAAGATAAAACCATGAAACTTTATATTTAACTTTAACACTTGATAAGAAATCATTAAACATTTGTTCTAGCATTTTTGAAATTTCGACCAGCTAGGGGGTGAAATAAGGGTTGAAAGTTAGTATGCAAGTTCGTCAAATATCACGTCATAAGAACCAAAAAATCGTTAGTTCTAGCATTTTGAAATTTTTGCCAGTGTGGGGTTGAATTGTAGATAAGACCATGAATCTTGGTACCTTAGACATAAGGGACCAGTAGCCCTAGACAAAAAGCACGCGCGTCTTTTCTATTCTATTTCTACTATTATAATTTATAATAGACTAAGCGTTTTCTATCGAAAAATGCTAGACAAAGTGTATCTACTGATAGAATGGCTGTGTCTACCGTGACAGTAGAAAATAGAATAGAAATAGAAAATAATCTACCGTGTTTCGCCTTAATTCCCTTTGCTTAAAGAGAAAAAATGCCATTAGGAGGAACTTCATTAGCGTCTAAGATGTTGATTAGTAGATTTTTATAAGTAAGGCCGTAAGTTCATGAAAAAAAGGCCGCCGGTTCGTTACTTTACAGCTTAGATTCGGAGTAAAGTTTTTAAGTTTGTGTGAATGGGGTTTTGATATTAATCAATATAATTATTATATCACTATACATTCAGACATTACTATTTACAGGTACTGTGGTCTCGGCATTTGTCTTCAAATCACGAGACATAAGACGCCCGAACGAATAGAAATAAACGAGTATATACTCGTTTATTACTATTAATCTTTTGAAACAGAATTGATTACTAGTAGGTATATACTTGATTTTTCGTTTGTTCTTGTTCTTTGTATATAATATAGGGATTTACAAGGCAAGAGTAAATAGGCACTACTAGTATTTTGAGTTTGCGTGTTCCACTTTAGGCAACATCTTCACTTAACATCGTTGTCAAACGCACTGAAATTTGTAATAAAAAAAAGAATTTTTATCGGTTCATCTTAGATACTGAGTATATTATTTTTATACATCATTTTTTAATTCGTTTCTGTATAAATTGATTTGTATGGCCAACAAAAAATATTAAAAAAATTAAACTAGCTTGAAATTATAGAATAAATATTTCCAAAATATTTTCAGTAACGTGCAAATATTAATGTAATTATCCAACGCGAAAGTTAATATTCTTTAGCTTGTCATAGCATAACCCAGCGAAGTATCCGCACCATTCAAAATAGAAACGTTTTATATTTTTCTTTCAAACAATAATAAACGTGTCCCTGCTGGTTAATTAAAACAGGATGTCGACTCAACATACAATACAATGGTGACAAAGTACCTGCTTTATGTTTAGGTTTTCCACTCAGTTTCAATACGTTAATTCATTTTATTACTTGTTCTATTACCTACAAATGTTATAGCTTTTATTTGTTCTATTTTTTATTTCATAGGGGAGCAAAGAAGCAAACGGATCATCTGATGGTAAGTGATTACTGCCACCCATGAACACTTAGACTCTTGATCTATGGTCCTTTTAATTCTTAAGTAAATATTTAATTACAATTTTTTAACAGCCCAATTCTCTTATTGGATATTTACTCTTGTAATGTATTTTTTTTAAAACGGTAGAATTTTTGAAATTAACAAAAAAGTATAAGTTTAAAATATCCTTACTAATTGTTTGAGATGTAAGATTTTCCGTGCAAATTATCTTAATGAAATTCATATTTGTAATAAACTATAAAGAAGAAAGCTTAGTACGTTTCTTACGAATAAAATCAAAAACTATGAGACTGATTTTGATCGAATTTGTTAAGGGAGTAAAGAAGGATTTTCACTTTTTTATTTTAGTTAAAAATAAATAAATAACTAACTCCTCTTCAAGCCAGATCAGTTCAATACAGTAATATTTCCTACTGATATAACCATTACATGTCACATAAACAGAATTTAATTTTAATTTAAGTGTGTGATAAATTATTAAGATCCAATCCAATGCCGTCAAACATATGCCCGGTACCGTCACGTACCGGGTAGATTCTCGCCCTCCTAGTGGAGGCGGCGATCTTGAGCGTCCGAGCAACGGCACGCTCAAACTATGTACGTCGACTCTTTTTGACCCGACCCTAACGACCTGGGCGTACTCTTAAAAACGATATTCGATATATCGTGGACTTCGTCGTGTCGTATCCTACTCTTAGTTACTATCGTTTAAAACATTTCAATAGACGATCGAACGAACGATATTAATTTTGACATAAGGAAGCCTCAAATGACAACGATGAATTGAATTTGACAGACGAACATTCGCAAAATAAACGTCAAATTTACGATAATTACAACGACACCTCAAACCTTATCGTATTACTTCTCGCAAATTTAACGTAAATTTTGCGAATGTTCGTCTGTCAAATTCAATTCATCGTTGTCATTTGAAGCTTTCTTATGTCAAAATTTATATCGTTCGTTCGATCGTCCATTGAAATGTTTTAAACGATAGTAACTAAGAGTAGGATACGACACGACGAAATCCACGATATATCGAATATCGTTTTTAAGAGTACGCCCCCTGGAACGGCGCCGGGATCGCTATCAGGTAAGGGGTTGTCCATTAATCACGTGAGGCTTGAAAGGGGGGGAGGGGTTTGATAATAATCACAAAAATAACACAAGGGGGGAGGGGGAATCATAGGAATACTCGTAGATAATCTAATATATAATCATAGGAATCCACGTATACTGAGCTTAATTTATTCCTATACTTATGTACTATTTATTTAAATAAATAAATATTTTTTGATTCGCTATGACGGGACTTTCAGTGTTACCGGCTCCCCGCCTATTATCATTGTCCTTCATTTCAGAATAAAAATTATATAGTTTATACCTGTATGTAAGGTAATATTTTGAAAATTTTAAAATTCTTTGTAGGTACTAGAAATATACGTGATATTGGGAAGAGGGGGGGGGGGTAGTCTTAAACCTCATTACGTATCACCAAGGGGGATAAAAATGCTGAAAAAAGATCACGTGATTAATGGACGGTCCCTAAGGCGTCGATCCTTCCGTTCGTGCGGACACGCACAAACACACTCACGGTAAAACTGAACATAGCTATCGGCTTCAGCATAGCTCCTTAAAAAAATATCCAATCCAATGCTAAGAAGTTCGACCCGTTCTTCGTCTTCTTAACGCTAATTTTATAAATAAGGTTATGTTTTCATTACTTCGTCATTAGAACGTTCTTAATATATTTTATGAATGGAAGAGTTATGGAACCAACTTTCGGCCGCGGTATTTCCGAACAGTTACGACATGGGAAGCTTCAAAAAAAGAGCGTATACATTTTTGAAAGGCCGGCAACGCGCTGATGATACCTCTGGTGTTGTTTGTGCTATGGGCGGCGGTGATCACTTACCATCAGGTGACCCGTTGGCTCGTTTGCCTGCTATTATATAAAAAAAAAAAAAAATCAAAAATATGTATAAGCATTCCCACTGAAGAACATACTAATACTGTTTTCCTTAATCAAGTCGTCCAAATAGAATTAATAATAATTTTTATTAAAAAAACAATTACGTGGCAATTGTATTAATACTATGGAAGTATGGGTCTTTATATTAAGTACTACACAATAGCCTATATTTTGAGTCCCACGGGCGTCTATCACTACGGTTATGTTAATTGATCAAAAAGATTTCTAAAATTTGCTAGGGTTAAAGACAAAATTTTAGACTATATTAACAAAAATAGAGAAAGGAAAATCAAATAGATGTAATTATAATAAGTTAAATTAAAATTTGAATATTGACCAACGTATATTGCGTGTTGTTTTTGTGAATGGATGAGACAATATAAGTTACCGAGTGAAGATGTACATATATGTACATATATAATAAAAATATCAGTAGAAGAGTGCATAGATAAGTGTGACGCATCCAAATTTTACATTGACGTAGAAAACATTAAGTCTTCTAATTCATCATAAATGTGAATTATCTTTTTTTTTTTTTCCCCTGAGGAAAATGCATTAAATTGCATACCCCGGCTGTGGCGAGCCGGCGGTTATGTGGGGCTCTCCTCCCCAGAAGGGGGAGGCCTACCCACTAAAAACCTCAGGGATGGCCTTCCTCAGGCATGTAGGGGGCCCCGGGAACATCAAGCAACTTCCAGGAACCCCCAGCCTCCGCTCCCCTGCCTAGAGGGGAGCCCTCCTCGGGGAGGCTACTACTTCCCCCGGTCTCCTTCACCGACGACGCCCCCCGGCCACGGAAGGGGCGTGGTCCATCCCGGGTCGCCGTAGCAGTCGCGACTTCCTCGCGCCCGCCGGCGACCCGCGGCGGCGCCGCAGCTGTGCTACCGAGCCCGGCGCCGCCTTCTTCGAGCGGGATCGGCCATCTCCCGACCCCGCTCGGCGGCCTCCTTCTGGAGCATCACTGCTTCACAGAAGGAGGCCACAGCCCTCCAACCTCCCTCGTCCGCCAGCATTGCCGCAATCAATGCCGGCGGAGACAGATCTCGCCCGATCTCTGCGACCAAGACTCGGCGCTCGGAGGCCCACGCGGGGCACTCCGCCAGCGTGTGCTGGGCCGAGTCAAGGTCGGATGCGCAGTGGTGACAATGTGTCGATCCCTCCCGTCCTATTCGACACAGATACTCACCGAAGCAGCCGTGCCCGGTGAGTATCTGAGTCAATCGGTAGGTGACCTCCTCCTTCCCGTGGAGCCAAAAATGTGAATTATCTACTTAAGGTATTTCTCTACATTTAATGTATAATAACTTTCTCACATAAATCAAATGCCTGCATAAAATCTAAATCTATCTATGTGTTATTAGTTAGGACTATTGACTTATCTTTGAGACCACACCTAGTCTTAATAATGATAGACGTTCTCATTGTACTACAGATGGGTAACGATCGTGCGCGATCGCGGAAGCAAATAGGGAAGTAAAACTGGTTTTACTTATTACTTCCATGATGCTGTAGTAGGTGCATTTTTATTAAAAGTTTATATAATATAAACCAGGAATTTTACTGTGTTGTAGACTATAGAATTGGGAATTTATATATGTAGATCTTTGTCTATCATTGTCTGATTTCCTAATTGCTACCATTAATAACTCTTACAATCGCCTTTGGATTGAACTAATGAGTTAGAGGTTAGTAAAAATGTAAATTCTGTAGGAGCATGTTTTATATACCTCTACTGGTACTATGTCTAAAAGATTCCATGTAATCCAAAATCCCTATACAATGCTATTTTGTGAACCAAGAATACAATACCAGCGATTGCACTGGTGATTTTGCTGAATGCATTTCGATATCAATGAGTAAAAACAACAAATTAAGTTATATATACTTACACGAAAATTTCATTAATTAACTTAGAATTTTAAATGTACAATGATTATCATAAAGATGTAAATTTATTGAAATGTAAAGTTTCAACAAGCCTTTGTCCAAAAGAAGAAAAAAATGAATCTACATAAAATCACTTATTCTATATTACTTGAGCTTGGGTTTGACCACAATCATCACTGAGAGAAATCGAAGACGCAACCTTACCTGAAAGAAATTACTGTTTTCTCTGGCCTTTTAGATTTCCAGGTTATATTGGTCCAGTAAAATAGAATTAGGTAAGAAATCCCATCACAATAAAGGAGTAAATATTGTTTTTGCAAATTGGGGGAATATTAACTACTATGGGTGAAAATCCTCGACGTGCCTGGAAAAGTAACTAGAGATCCGGCTCTTTGGTCACTCTTTGAAGTGCAAGCGCTAATACCTTGATAGACAAGCAACACATCTACATTGTCTAGTTCAATTCAGTTGTATATAAACAGCAAACTTAATCAGCGTGTAGTATAAAACGTTTATTTTTACACCCTGTCTTCTTATCCTGCTCTAGCTGAGACATGCACCGACATTTGTTTTATGGCATTATATTGACAAACAAGCAGACTGTCTACCTGTTTGTAAATTATTACAGTAGTCATGTGATTCCTGTGAGATTCGCAGTAAATCTACAACCTCTACAAAAACCGAAATGTAAGTCGCCAACATGTCATATAAGATTAAAAGTCATAATTCCCGATAACCTTAATGCGTTTCTTACCCTTCACACCGGAACACAGCAATGCGAAAATTTTGCAGTAATAATATGTAAGACAGAGGTGTCCAAGCCGATGACCCTGGCATAGTATTCCTTCAGTAAATAAGTAAATAAGGTAATTGCCGTGCTATATTTAGATTGAGACTAATCCGTTTATGAAAAAATATTGGAAAGGTCATTGAAGTCTGTCCGATCATGTCATTCATTCACGGTCGCCGTAGAATGAATCATATTACAAATTGCTCTACGCTCGACGATGTTACGACAGACTACCTACTATTATGATGCTTATATGTATCTTTGAAACGTACAGCTTTAAAAGGCATATTAGCATAAAAGGCATATTCTGTATAAGAATAATGACTATTGACTCAAACTGAGAAGGCTAGAATATGTGGGTTTGTCAGCCCAATGCGAGCATGACTGACGTGAATATAGATATTCTGAGAATTTAGTGTAATTGTTTTCTATTTAAATAACCATTAGCCCGAGTAGGTAGCAGTTGAGATAAATAAGTATGTTATTCAAACACAACGTTGGTATTCGTACAATGTATGGGTAGCTCTTTATTGTATCTTCTACGCATAACATTTTTGTTAATAAGATAGAATAATCAGTTGATTAACGTATTTATAACGAGATCCTGTGGCGAAATTTGACAACCGCACATGAAACTCCAAATCTGTGTATATATATATATATAATATATATATATATATATATATATATATATTATATATATATATATATATGTATATAAATCAATGCCACTTTTCGTTGTAATGTCATAACTCAATGCCGATTTGGCTAATATTGGTCTTGAATTATTTGTGGAAGTCCAGAGAAGGTTTGTACGTAGAGAAAATTTAAAATTAATCTTGTAAAAGTCTTAATTCAACATCTTTCTAAACTCCAATAAATACACGCCCTGTACTCAGAGCATAGAAATTCGATATATCGTTGTCGTTGTCGCACCACGTAAAGAGTAGGCTCTTATTTAACACATAACGTTTGTTCGTGACTCTATTCAAACAAAAACTATCATGCCCTATTTTTACCCTCTTTAAGGTTAACTTTTTATACTCTCTCAACAAATTACAGCCCTTGTTCTTCAGTCCCTTTGTCCTTTCTCAAGCTTTAGACTACCCGTGTACCAAATTTCATTTAAATAGTTTAATTTGGCGTGAAAGCGCGACAGACAGACAGGTAGAGTTCCTTTCGCATTTATAATATTAGCTAGGATTGCTTACATTTTGCCCTTGTCGCTTTTGATTCAAAATTACCCGATAACTTGTTTATTTACACTGAATGAATCTCGATAATAGCTACCATTGATATATATGCACTAAAAACTGAAACTTATAATAAAATTTTACGCCTAATAACAAACAAACATTCCTTAATTTATTATTTGTACCTCGCAGATGCAAATTTGCAATTATGTGCATGATAGGATGTCGTACGAAGAAGAGTCGGAGATGCGAGATTTGTTAAATATCAAATCACTGTTTTTCATTAGAAAGCATTTCAGTTTACTCGTTTTTTACACGCTTTTTATTGACTTACTCTGTCCGTTTGTTTGTTTGTTTGTTTGTCATGATCAAATCTTGTAATCGATTTTTCGACCACTTCTACTGCTCCAATCGAGCTCAAATTTTTTTTACATGTGTATTCTAGATGACAATACAATATTCAATCATTTTCGAATCATAAAAATACATAATTATGTTGTAATAAATTAAAAACTTTTTAATATGAGAATTGGTTCAATGAAGCAAACAGATAGAATTTGATATAATGCATATGTTTAATTCTAATACTACATTTTCTGAACAATTATGTACATTTCTTTATGTTTGTTATAATAATCACGAGAATAAAAAGTAGTAAATAAAAAAAAATTAAAAAAAACTTTTTAAAAAACACGCTTTTTACGCAAAGACTAAAAAACGTTTGAAAAAACTTTTGTTTGTTATAAAGACTAAAAAACATTTGATCTAAAAAGTAGTAATAAAAAAAAAAATAAAAAAAAACCTTTTTAAAAAACACGCTTTTATTAAAAAGACTAAAAACCGATCTAAAAACTTGAAAATAAAAATAAAGTCACGCTTTTAGAAAATTTGGGTACATATCAAGAAAAATTTCTGATGACAAAAAGAAATGTAACTCAAAAATTTGTCTATAAAATTTAGCAAATTAGTCCAAGAACTCAATGACTATAAAAGCGTGGGGTGTAAATGTTAAGACCATTAAATGAGTAATGTTTAATTTTGAACACCCCACGCTTTTATAGTCATTGAGTTCTTGGACTAATTTGCTAAATTTTATAGACAAATTTTTGAGTTACATTTCTTTTTGTCATCAGAAATTTTTCTTGATATGTACCCAAATTTTCTAAAAGCGTGACTTTATTTTTATTTTCAAGTTTTTAGATCGGTTTTTAGTCTTTTTAATAAAAGCGTGTTTTTAATTATTGTTTTATTTTTTAATTTTAGTCTCACACTAATATCAATCAAATCAATAAATGAAAATATTGGCTGTTGTTCCATTTAATCAAGCTTAAAGTTATATAACGTTATAAAATCATCATCTTAAGATAACAATAACATAATTGATAAAGGAAAAATATCCGTTTAAGGTGAATCATTCAGATATTGGTCGTGAAAATTGAATGAGTCATCAAAGTACCAAGAACTTGTGCTTTACGGGATCTTTAATTACGTTCGCTGTAGTTGGTTGGTGGTTAAGTTTTTTACTTATTTTTTTTTAATTTATTTTGAACCACAAACAGACTTACAATTAAATATGCTTAATTTATAATTAATATAATGGTAAAATTATTGTAAGCCCAACACTGATGGTCACCGATTATTTACAAATATACAAATTTGTGTCAAAACCTGTGCAGTTAATGGAATATTATACAATTAACTTATATGTATAATGTGCGTCTAGCAAATTTATCATCGTGTATTAAATGAAGTGTTTATACAATTATGTAATGAGCTCATTTCTTACCCATTACATGCCTGCATATGTTTACAATTGGCGGTAACCAAAATAAAATGTAAATATCTATCTATGCTAATAATAGGTCCTTACCCATGAAAGTGACTTTTCAAAATTTTTCTATAAGTATTAAAACGGAGAATTTTTTTTCCAACTTTTACATCCACTTCAACAGACATTAAACTAACCAAACGTGTAATTTAAATGCCAGAAAAAATATTTTAGAATGTTATGGACATTGAGGTACAAAATGAAGATACGATAAATTGGCTTTACTTTTAAAAATAGTTTGTTTATTTAAAGAATCAAATTTTGCAAAATACTATGCAAAAATATAAAATTTATTAACTTAGAGGTAGGAAAGAAGTAAAAGGCAATTTCATAGGTAAAGACCTATTATTAAAGAGTTTCGTAGAATGCGCTATTCTCAGCAATTACTGGTCCCTTTCATCGAGTAGCATGCTTTTGCTAATACAGTCAGTATTAATTTTTAATCTTGGAAAAAACGGGAGATGAAATTGTTTAATGTGTTCATGTCGATTCGAATCCGCTTGAATACAAAAGATGTGCTCGGGCACATCTACAAAATGTTTTTAAAATATCCAGATTTAAACTATGAACAGAATTACTGTAGTTTTCACTAGGATTGTAATAAAATAAATAATATGTTTTTGTGCTTATTGTATGTTTTCACTACTATACCGTATGAACATATTCCTTCAATATGTATCTATTACAAACTGTTTATAGAACAAAACACATAATAATAAAAATTATCATATCATAGAGATTTCTTCCAGCCAACCCTAGGACTGTCCCCGCTAATCGTAATTTTAATGTAACATCTATGCAAAATCGTTTTTAAATATATAAATTGCAGGAGCGTCTTATTTATTTATAAAGTGGATTTTTACAATCTATCTATACGATTGGATTTAACTGGAATACATGTTAAATAATTTAAGAACTACATTCAGTTTATTATCAATTATGCAGAAATTTAGCTTACATATGTAAGTTTGGTAAAAATGAAATGTTACGGCATCACTAAATTGACGCGATAATGGAGAAAGAAGGTGGATATAACTTCTTAAACACTCGTCGGGTTTGAATAATGTTTAGTATTTTATATCTATTGATAAGTACTTTAGCCGCCGTAAAAAGGCATAGACGGCACAGACAAAATCTTGTTAAACAAATAGAAATCTTGATAAATCTTTTCTGTTGTTCATAAAGAACAATAACATAAATAACAACAATAACAGTTAAATAATTGTCACAAAAAATATAAAGTTTAGTTATTTATGTCTATAATGTACATAACTTACTTAGATACATTGTTTTAACAGTTATAATATAAAATGTTACAGCTTGATTTATTTAATGATTTTTAGATAAATATCCGCAACAATCTTCTTGGACGTGAAAAAATATTGAAATACTTACCAAACACAGCGACTGTGATCAAAAACAGGGTCTGGTACTTCGCCATGCCGCCGCATTCACTCTGCGAAACGGACCATTGTTATAGTCTTATTGCACTGAGATATAAATAGGAGCATAGGACTTATTGTTACACGAACTGCACTCCACAATTATAAGATTCGTAACATAATATTACGTTAAGATCGTACCCAGTTTTGTTTACAACAATTTTTTTTGTTTATCGCGTCTGTAAAATTATTTGGAATACAACTTCGAAGGTTTCAGAGGTAATTTCGCGACGTAACTTAACTAGGACCGGTTCTGCAAGAGGATCGCAAAAATACCTGAACTCGTCTCGGGACTGGGATGCTTCGCAAGATATGTTTAATTGAATGTCCACCGGTTGTTTCACTTTTGTTTTTGTTGTGCGCGCGCTCGGCGAGCGGTTCGTGCGCGTGCGCCAGCTGCGGACTCGTGAGGTGCTCTGTGTGCTGTAGTGAGCCGTGGGTGTTCTCCGCGCTGTGTCTGGCTGCATTTGCGGCAATCGGAGTTAAAATTAATTTAGACACTATTATTTGAATAGCATTTTGCTATGAAATTAATAGGTGTAACAATGGTGATATAGAGATTTAAAAAGTTGTATTTTTGAGATATATTTTATGTTGGTACCTAGAATTGTCTTCCAATTTACGGGCCATTCTTGGCATTCGGCAATTTTAGCGAATCCGTACAAAATTAATAAATTAGTATCTAGAGATGAGTTCGCTGGATTTGTTAATTTATCATAATCAGGATTCAGGACCTATAATATAACCTTATACTCGTAAAGCTTACGTATATGCAGATGTTTAATCTTTTAGGATATAATATGTACCAAAGTGGCAGTTAGAAATGTTAGATTGTGGCGTATGGGCAGAACATCTTTTTTTTTAATTTTAGTATTATCTTTGCATAAATGCTGGCTTTTCACTTTGTGATATAATACATATTAACTCCTGATATATATTTCAACAATGATCAGTATTTGGTGCCGCTAAGATATAATATATCTGAATATAAGGTAAAGTAAACATATATACATTCATCAATGTGAAGTTGTATTTTTATTATCCTGTATTTTTATTAATCTTATACCGTGGTATAAATATCGATGTACATGTAGTAAAATGTCAATGTACTCCATAGTGAAAAGTTGATGTAAGGGGAATAAAATGGCGGTAAGTATATGAATTTATTATTTCAGAAATAAAACTTGAAAACAGGTTAAAGATCGTGTAGAGTAAAGATGTAGAGTTCAAAATTGGCATGGATGGATGGAGATTCTGAACCGTAAATACACTGCAGAAATGTACTAATTATATTATTTTTACTTGTAGGGATTTGAGTATTGGAAACTGAGTCACAGTTTTTAATTCTTTCTTCCGTGATATAATTTGTGAAATTATTCGTTGTCATTTGACTATTTAAGTAGAATGAAATATAAAACAGAAATATCAAATATTTCATAATTCTGTTTACGAGATATATTTTTGTTTCTCGATATCAACAATTAATAATTTTATTTTAATTTGTTGTAATCTTGTTAATAATTATCATGATTTTGTCAAAACTGAAAAGTTTGTTTTGTTATTTTGATACTTCCTTTGTATTGTTTGCGAAATCTAGGGAGATCTATACAAGATGAGGCAGCTGTAACTAAAGTTAGCAACTCCCTGTTGCCCTTACAAATCTTGCGCCTGTGCTCTTCTCGCCGCAGACCGGTGACCCCGCCACGTTAGAGCTAGGAGTACAATCAGATATGGTGTTGTCTTTACCCCAAACATTTTGACGCTTTATATATAATATATGTACCATAAATAAGTCATTACATCAATATTCATGTCACTTACGAGTACAATGGTACCTCTT